>JAQQSE010000065.1:10000000-11200000 GCA_035772565.1 Antheraea assamensis | reverse complement strand
AAACAAAGAGACTAAAATAATTACTTCATAGAGAACTCGTCCGAAGCTGCGCGTAATTACTAGTTGTAATATCAACGAATTATTTTTATACTGAATGTTTTTGTAACAGGAATTGATTTAATTATAAGGAATACTTATTTATTTGTAGATAAACAGAGGCAAAACACTTAAGTACGTCTTCCTCTTCTCAACCAATGGACTTTATTTTTACTTTGTTAAGTTTTAATACTGAAAATAGAAAAAGTAATGGCTAATGGTAGAATTTTAACCTCGTTTTTGTTTTTTTTTCGAACTTATTTTTTATTACCAAAGCAGGGACACATCCGCCGGGCCTGCTAGTACTAAATAAACAAATGATTTAATGGTCACACAAGACAATAACCTTAATTTAAAAAGAACATAATGGTGTATATTAATTAAACAATAAATTATAATATATAAGTTTGTAATGAATATACGTGGAAGGTCAATTCACATCGTTCCGAGTGTATCATGTACCGGCTTAGTCTCGTTTAACTTGGGGTTTGTCGACGTGCCATGTCTACTGTCTCAGAAACTTCTCGATTGTTCGCCGTCTCGTCACGTCGCGTCGGTGCAATATGAGGCCCGAACTTTCATTACACTTTAGCCTCCTTTCTTGTTTAAACTGTTCAGGAAAATTAAAAAAGTCGTGGCGATTGCCAATATAGGAACCGCATGGATCGGGAATATGACAACATATTGGATTTTATACAATCTATTTTATATGAAATCTAACTTATTCTAGTACCAAGTGCTTGAAAATATTGGTATTGAAAGATACGTTATAAGTTATATCTAAAGAAATTTGAAGTATAACATTTCTTTACTAATTAGTATAGATGTACGTCCTTTTGTATTTGAAATATCATTGTAATTGTTGGAAAAAGTCAAACCGCTTGGGAGCCTTCATCGAAAACGCTGCCTAATTCTTTTAGGATAGAACAAAACAATGCATAGTGAGATATAAAAAAAAAGATCACATGTAATGAGGTAATTGGAAATCTACTTAGACGGATACGATATTAATCCTTATAAAATTGAATCCATTAATTACCTTAAACATTTCATGTACATGAGTACATATTTTTTATTGTGAGGCCAGGAAAACATCTGCCGGGCCTAATAGTATAACATAAATTTGTTGCTTTATATTTGAAAATCTGCTGAACTAACTACTAATTTTAATAATTTGATTAATTCTTAAGACATGTGTATGCATATACCTACATATAAGTATCGCGTTAGTAATCCCACAAAATATGTGACTAAAGTCCAACGGTGTTGTTGCTGTGATCAGCGTTTTTAATATTTGACATAATACACTTTCCCTCCTTACCCAGAAACCTATATGTATAAAATACTATAAGTAAGCGAATTATTGAATGGTATAAACAAATTTGTAACAAATATTACAAAAATTTCCACTACCTATGTAGACGTTGCATAAATGTAAAAACTAAAGCAAACTCAAACAAGTATTCAATTACGCAATGAAAACTATACTTAGGTAGTATGTAACTCAAAACTTTGTGGAAAACATAATCTTCTGGAATTGCATTTTATACAACGGATATTTGTTAAAAACGTATTTACTTATAGAATTTGTGACGATTAAATTAATACTGTTTAATGTAAACATATTTCAATTTAATTACGCATATAAATATTGTAACGCGCATACATACTTAGATAAAATCAGACAAATTAATAAACTATAATAAATGTATTTGTGTAACAAATATGAGGACGTTATGTGGTACAAATAAATATATAAATAAATGTCACGTAATATGAAATAGCACAGTCTTATCTTATATATAAAACAAAGTCGCCCGCCGCGTCTGTCTGTCTGTCTGGATGTTCGCGATAAACTCAAAACCTACTAAACGGATTGTAATGCGGTCTTCAGCAGTAGATAGAGTAATTCACGGGGAAGGTTCTGGTATATAATTTGTCAAGGTTTTGAGTAAATTGGTTGAAATCTATATAAATATAAGCGAAATACGACTGACTGACAATTATATATTCTCCTACAGACACCGACAATCCCTGACATTAGGCGACCGTTGTTATAGTAACCAATAATATTATTCCCGTGGCAATAAGTATATTTTTAGGGGTGTGCAATTAATGCTACGATCGAACCGAATCGAATAATGATGTTAAATTCGAAGTTTGAGTAGAAAATTCGAACTATTCCTATATTTTTAAAGTAAGGTAGAATTATTGCACTAATAGTTATAGGAAAAATTACAACATTTTACACTAATTTAATAATTCAAATAAAAAAAAATGATAATGTCGTAAAAACTATTATTTAAACATCAAGATTGCCATTGAAAAAGAAATTTAATTTACTACGTAATTCAATTCTACAATAATAAATTTCTATTAGTGAAAATATTTATTAAAAATATACTTTCTCCCTTAAATCTAAGTAATTTTATAGCATTTCAATTTTAACAAAATATTGATAAAAATAGCCGAAATATTTCATTTTAAAGAAATTAAAAATATATTATAATTTTATATTTTAACAGGTTTCTAGAATTCTTTGCTCTTATTTTATATTACGTACATAAAAATAATGATTTAAAGTTTAGCACCCAAAATTCATTAACAACCAATATGGTACCAACATATAGCTTTTACTATATTGGTATATTTTGAGTGCTCAATTATAAATTAAAAAATCGATTATAGTTTATAAAGAACATAGTCAGTTCCATTGAAAAAAAAGGATTTTGATATAAAAATAAATGACATTTAATTTCTTGAATTTCTGATTTTCGCTTTTTCCGCCAGTTTTTGGCTAGAAATAGAGATACAGTAATTTTGAATGCACTGCATGGCTGGTGTCGACTATAATGGCATTGCTGGTTAGTTCGTAACATTCTATAGTTAATGCTTATTTAACGCATAAATGAAATTATTTGAATAATCCGAAGAGTTGGAATTATACGTGTGTTCAATTCGGATTTCAAATCGTATAATTCGGTTCGATTTGATATCGATTAATTCGTTAAATCGCATATTCGCACACCCCTATTTATTTTGTGTTCATTGAATTAGTAAGTTTTCATTTAAAAATGACATTTTGAGTCAGTATTATTTAGAATTTTTGATTTGCAACCTATAGATATAATAAAAATAAAAGTGTCTATACATAATAACAAAATACCTCTACTTTGTACTGACTGGATATGAAAGTGTAAAAGCTACTTATTGTCAGTCTATATGTCTGTTTATTCCGGTTAATCTCCGAAATGGCTGGACCCACTTTGACGGAAATTTTACTGGCAGAGAGCTTAAATTGCAGGCTATATTTTAGACTAGCTGTTATTCGCAACTTTGCCTACAGTGGAATATCCGAAACGGCAAAACCAATTTTTAAAGGACAATCGCTGGCAGATAGCTGTCTTCATAAGGAGTGATTTAGGTTGGCTTATTTTAGACTAACTGTTACCAGCGATTTTTCCTGAAATATCCGAATAGATTGAACCAATTTTCACGTGATTTTTACAGACATATAGCTGATCTTATTAGTTAGCTGTTACCCGTGGCATTGTCCAAAGAGGAATACTTGAAACGGCAATACCGATTATTTCGGGACTTTCACTGGCAGGTAGCTGACCCCACAAGGAGTAATTTAGCCTATTTTATTTTAAAGTAGCTGTTACCTACGCCTTCGTCCGCAGTGATATATCCAAAGCGCTTTAATCGATCTTAAAGGGACTTTTACTGGCATATAACTGACTCTATAAGAACTGACTTAGGTTAATTTATTTTAAACTAGCTGTTATCTATAGCTGTGATCACAAAGTAATCCCCAAAAAAGATAGAACGATGCTTATGTGACTTTTACAGGCACGTAGTTGATCTTATAAAGAGTAACTTAGGCTGTTTTATTTTAGACTAACTGTTACTTGCGACTTTTTCCTGTCCAATGTGCAATCTCCAAAACAATTCAACCAATTTTAACGATATTTTCACTGACACACAACTAAAGTAATGAGCACTAACTAGAGCTATTTTATTTTCAACTAGCTGTTACTCGCGATTTCATCCGTGTGGAATATCTGAAACGATTTGACCGATTTTCACATGACTTTCACGAGCACATAATTGAAGTTATAAGAACTAACTTAGGTTATTTTATTTTAACCTAGCTGTCACCCACGACTTCTCCCGCGTGAAATTTAGCAAAAGTATGTTATTCACTGTAAACATGTGCGTGAGGCATGCACTGTACTGGACTCCAAGAATTAATATATTTGTATGTAATTTGCTTAATGGTGATCATTTTGTTTTATTTACCGCGTTCGCGTCTACCTAACTCAGTAACCATAGCTTCGGGAAGTTGGACCCCCATCTTTCGCGCAACGATTTGAAAATTCGTAGAGGGTTTCACCATAGACTTCCTATTTTTGCCCACCTTTACATTTTTTTGCCCAGCTATATAAAAAAGATACGAAGATTTAAATAGCGTAGGACAGCATTCATATAACTTTCAAAAAATTTTTAAATATCAAGGTGGATACTTGAAGTATGTCGTTTACCCACGTTGCCCATCTTCTACTTTTCTGACAATTCAATGTGTAGGGGGCGGCAAGTGGGGGAGGGGGGGTCAAAGAAAACTAGATGGTTCAAGAATGTTCGAACAATGCATTTGAATGTATATCTTTTGGCTACGTTTGCCCACCTTTTATTTTTTGGAAAAGTGAAATTCTAAGGGGTAAAAATTGGGGGAAAAGAAAAAGCGAATGGTCGAGAATTTTGTAATGATACATTTGAATCTAATTTATTTGGCAACATTTGCCTATCTTTTACTTTTACTCTTTATATCTTTTACCCATTTTCTACTACTTTTAAAAATCAATTTCTAAGGGATAAAAATTGGGGGGAAAAGTAAAATTGAGGGAGAATTCATAATTGTTCTTCGATCGACCACCTTTAGTTACAGAATTATTTTAAATAGAATATGACGGTCTACACTCTCGCAACAATCAATTATACTGTGCCTACCACACGATTGATTTTAGAAAATGAAGACTTAATAAGGTTAATTCCCATACATAAGGACATCTTTTCAATTACCCAATTTTTTTCTTTGATTGCCCTCCTTACTTACAGAGATATTATAAGAAGAATATGACGTTCTACACTCTAGCAATAATAAATTATACTGTGCCTACCTCAACATTAATTTTGGAAAACTGGGACTTAATAAGGGCTATTCCCATACAGAAGGTAACTAAGGGTGGGCAATCCAAGAAAAATGATGGGCACTATTTTAATTTGTAATTATAAAAAACTGCTTACAGATAGATATAGAATCTTGAAATCTGGAAGTATATTAATGCAAAATATTAAGACTTCAATTCTTTCTGTATTTTTAACTACAACAATAATCATCAACTCTTTGTTTATAATTCAACATTATAATTAATAGGTATTTGAATATAGATGATGTTTTTTCAATATTAGACCAGACACGTATTACCTTAACAGTTCCATTATAGGATTTCTTGCCGAATAGAGGAGCAATTACTTTTTGTATGATCGCAAAAACTTATGTTAATATTATATATATATATATATAACATCTTTAAGATAAATTGTATAACTTGAAATTTTAATTACTTTCTTACTCAGTGTAAGAGAGCACTGAGGGGATTCTATAGTAAGTTAGTATTTACAAAATGTACGTGATATGTTCAAGTAGATGGCGTGCGTGTCGTACCTACAAATGTTTTTCAAAGAGCATTTCTGTAATTCTACGTCTTCTCACTATTTTATATTGCTTTAATACAATTTAAAAAACGCGTGCGAAGCTGCGGGTATCAGCTAGTTATTATACAAATCTATACATATATATCTATCATAATAAAAAAAACAATTGCCGAATGTATTTAAGCGCATAGCTTCAGAAAGACGGAAAATGTTTGTACAAATCGTATGGAAAAATTGGGTAAAAAAATATATATATCAAATTTCTATAAGACAGTAGTTCAAAAATATTGATGTTCCAATTTTCAATTCAGGACTGATAAAGGGGATCTTCTTTACCTAGCCTAGCTGTGCGTACAGGCAAAAGCTAAATGATCCAGGTCCTTCCGAGGTAACAGTTTGCTTTGGGACAACCGGTGAACGTTCGAGATACGCTCCATTCACTTGTTCTCCCCATCAGGTATTCCCGTGAGCGACGACTAAGTGTGGATTTAGGATTTACAATTGACCCAGGAACCGCATTAAACCGAAAAGTGCTGTTTAACTTGCTCTAAAAAGTGCTACTCGACACAAAAATACTGAACACATAATATATACATATAGCAATCGTGTTGTATTATTACATTTGAAAAAAGTAATGGTCCCAATGGATAGGTGAAACCTATATTAATATAAACGAAGTCGCTGGAAATAGCTAGTAAGAAATAATAACAAACGCGTGTAGAGAAGCGAGCACTCTTAATACAATGTATATTGGTACGCTGAGTGGCCGATATTAAATACTCGGTCGCAGAAAATATTTTCTAGAGAATTCGATTTCCCACAAAACTATACCCCAATGTACGTTTTATGAAATATATTTCTTGAATTATCTGTATTCATATATAGATATAAAAGAATGGCTAGTCGTTTGTTTTGCTAAAACCCGAGAATGGCTGGACTAATTTGGCTAATTTTGATCTTGAAATGTTTGTGGAAGTTCAGGGAAGGTTTAAACGATCCACCGCGTCTATCTGTTGCAAGTTAATATGGAGTTGCCGAATAAACTCTCTTTCTTGGTTCTCTTCTCTTGGATCGGTGTAGTTTAATGCAATTGACATAACATTTGAAAGCAATGATTTTCATATAAGAATAATTTTAAAGCCAACAAAATATGTAAAGGCATGGCATTTGCATTTTCTTCGGAACATCCACTCGTTTGTTACCTTATAATTTAGTAGCTTTCGCCGGAGATCTACACCCTATATTTAGTATCATGTTTGATATTATTAATTGCAGGCGGTAAGCAACTACAACTCACTTATACTGTCTGCATGATTACTTAATAGTCTTTATACCATACACACATGATACCGAGTTCCCTTACTGTTGAGTATACTTCTTACTAAAAATAATAGATATTTATGTGTAAATAAATATCGAATTGCGAACATAATTTTGTCCGAATAACAATAAAAGGTTATTTGATGTAAACTACAACGGCATCATCAAACTATTGAAGCGTGTTTGACTAATATCTATAAGACTCTACACATGATACACTTTTCTACTACTGAAAGAACGTTCGTACACAAGCGAATTATTACTTCCAGAGATTACCTCCTATAGACATAGAAACTTTACCCATTTATAATACTAATGTATTAATATTTATTATAATACTAGCAGTCCTGGCGGACGTTGTTCTGCTCTGATAATAAAAAAAAATTTACTTATGTGCTAGAAACGCTTAAAGCGGCTTAACTTTTTCCGATTCTTTTAACAATTATCATTATATTTCAACCAATTTACAAAAATAAATGACAAATTATATACCTAAATATTTCCCTTGAATTACTCTATCTATTGGTGAATACCGCATTACAATCCGTTGAGTAGTTTTTGAGTTTATCGCGAACATCCAGACAGACAGACGTGGCGGACGACTTTGTTTTATAATATGTATTGATATATTAGTTGTTAATTAATTATAAAAAACAAATAACAGTTTATGAGAATGGATGGATGTCAGTTACTCTTTCACTCAACATCTGCTGATACGATTTTTTATATAACTTTGTTGTAATATAACGTACAATTGGAGTAACACACTCATAAAAATATTTTTCAATTTGGCTGGTGTATAACTAGAAGTGGTATGTATGTTTTAAATATCTTGCCACTTGACGCCTATCCTGACATGGGCAGCATAAACCTAAAGTTACATGAAGATAAACGATGTTATTATTTTTTTTTTTTCGAACTGTCTACACTGTTGGCCTGGCAAGGCTACAGTTTCACCGGATTACTTGAAATAAATCCTAAATTGGTATGTAGAACATGACATATGTGCCCGATTGGATCCATAAGTCATATCGGTACCTCTACACGTCTCACGTTCTGGGATCATTCAGTGTTCGTCGCATATCCAGTATTCGAGCACGGTGGTAGAAATCTGTATGCGAATTTTTGTCTCTTTTAGTTTGTCGCGGTTCCGTGACGTCTTCCGATGAATTGTAGATATTTCTGTTTCTTTGTTCATAGATAAAACTGTTCTTAATGCTCATTAGCAATTTCCCGCGACTTCGCACGTGTTTTCTATACAATACATATTAATGTATATAATGATAAATTACTACCAAAAAAACAGGTTTTTATACAAATTTTGATACCCTTTTTCGTAATATAAAGTTTGAATTTCCAAAAACCTTTCCTTAATGCTCACTTATATTGTAAAAAGACCCTGCATGCAAGACCCAGTAACTTAGACTGTGTAAAGAATTATCGGTCAATTATCTTTTTATATATACCTAAGTGAAGTACATTATACTACACTAAAATGGTAACATGTATTTATCAAACATATATCACCCTAAACTATACATTTAATTTTAAGAAGAATGAAAATTAACTGGACTGCAAAAAAAGATTGAAAAAAATATCACGTATTTGCATGCGGTTTTATCGAACTAGACTATGAATGCTAACTGTATTGCCCTATACAGTATAAAATAATGCCTCTCAGTACAACAGACTAGTAATTATTCCATTATACAGCTATGAAAATTTCAAGCTACAATAAGGTTTCCACAAAATATACTGTATATATATTTCGAAGGGTTCTCCATAACCGGTTATAAACGACCATAAGCATTTATCAGTAGATATCCTATTATTAGAGTTATTAAGTTTTCGAATATACAGTAATAAGGAGTATTGTAGTCTATTCTTTCATAACTTTAATGTTTTTATTGTATCATTAGCGATTTCGTACTAATTCGTATAGGTGCAATGTTCTAATCTGACGTCATAAGTGTCTTGAGTTATTTAGGTCTACTATTTACCGCTTTGATATTCACATTCGATCAAAATCTTAGAAGCTACATAGAGGAATCTTTACAGAAATAACGTTTTAACACGCTTTTTATATAGTTTCGCCTGTATGTTTGTAACTGACTCTTTAGCCTCGATTTTACCCTACTTTAAGCGATCAGATTTGAATTAAACTTTACACTCATGTCAATTAAATCGAACTAAAGAGCGAAAAATAAATTATAGTTAAAAAAAACTAAACTACCAGATGTATTGGTCACGAAACGCACTCTGTTTAAAAATATCATACAAAACACCCTACGCTTTTATAATAGTGACAATAATTTTCTCAGCAGTAATTTTATTCTTATGTTAAGATTTTTTTTTTTTCTTTTTGGTTTGATGATCTCTAAAAGCGTGTTTTTTAGTGTATTTTTTTCAACTATAATTTATATTGTTGAGCGGATTTCACGATATCGCCGATATCTTCGAAGATAATCATTGAAAAGATGTACCGTGAAGAGCAGTCTTGATCTGCATTAAAAACCCAAACTAACTTATATATTTAGTTGTACAAGAATTAATAATATATTAATGAAACAGTGTTGTTAGTAATCTATTATTTTTAATAAAATGTAAAAAATAAAAATGATTATTATCGACTTATTCTTAAAAGATGAACATACACTATTACGATTTTTCTGTATACTTTTTTCAAATGTACAGTTTTATAGTACATTATTTTTCCCTGTCTCGTAAGGTTATGCAGTGATTTCAATCTAAGCGCCCGAAAACTATTTTCTAAGACTTCATTAGAATACGTTGAATTTTCTCTACTTTATTGAAATTTAATATGCACATATTATTATAAACATAAACCTTCCGGAAGATATTTTCTAAATGATAGTGAAAACTATATCGAAATACGTCATATATTAAAAAAAAACAAGGTAACAAACACACAGACACAAAACGTCTTGGTGTTATAATATTTATAAACATAGATGACAAATGAGAAACATTTTGTATAATTAATTATATTTCTATTTTCTCTTTAGTATATGAAACTGTATATTTTAATAGTATTATTTTCTATTAAAATATATCTTTATATATAAAGGTCCGATGTCCGTGGATTTGTAAGATTTTCCTCCAAAACTGGATTGACCAATTTTAATGATTATTTTAGTTGTACTTGTGAGATCACCGGGTTTGTTTTCAGCTGTAATTGAATCCAGTAAATGGTACTATTGTCGACATCTAGGCTTTTTTGTCATTCACGTTTTTATGTCTCGACCATCATGAAGCTTTTTCATACAGGTTTTTCGGAGCATAGAAAAAGCCATAGAGTACCTTTAATCCTGAAAAAAGTACTACTCCCGAGAGTAGGTTGAAATCTACATCGCTACGAAAGAAAGCTGCGGGTAATAGCTAATATTTTATGTTTGTACAATACTCAGTACAGTTTGTACATCGTATTATCGGATTTTGATCACAAAAAGAACACTACATTTTTGAAATACATACAATGTACTGTACCAGTATATATAAATAGTAGATAAAATAGTTCAGGACAGTTTTCTCGTCTGTTTATCAATCGATTTTCTTTATTATTATTTAATTGTTTAATCGCTATTGACGAATATTGTGTAGTAAGTAGTATAAAAAACAAAAAAATTGGAGACTTACTTTTATCTGCTTAACACCGACAAGTGAATACTTTTATTTATAACTCTCTATTCGACTTACTTCACGCTATAATTTACGATATTTATATACTGTATAATTAATAATGACAATTAAAATATTAATGAATACTATTACATTACTATTTTACTTTCCAATGGACCTTTCAAAACGTTTGCAACATTGTTATAATGCGTACATATTAGACACGGTAGCCACTTTTCATTCCATTTCAGAGCGCAATAAAAATCCAATTTTAAAAAAATAAACTTCCATTTTACGGCGCGTGTGTGACGAATGCACATCGAGAAAGGGGAACGGGACGCCTACCCCTTTCTTTAAAGTTAACGCGTTAGCGCAACAATCTGTGTTCAAAATTATGGCGACAGACACTTTTTATAGCGGCATCGTAACATTATATTATTATGAAAGTAAATTAATTTATTGTCAAGTTAATAAAAGAGCGGCGTAATTTTTAAATTGGTCGCTTACTGATGCTACCATTTCAAGTTGTTTATTTGAAACCAGTATATATTATATCTTATAAATATTTCAGCTTAAACTATTTACTGTATTCAAATGGCTTAATAACAACTGTCAGCATGTAAGAAGCCTATTGCTGTGTCAAGACCCTCTTCTCAAGGAAAGATACGGACATAACCACCACGTCAGGTCATGACGATTTCAAACTCTGAGAGATCTAGAGTTTTAAATTTTACCCGTATATGTTAGTACTTCAAGAACATTTCTCAGAATCAGCTTTCTTTACAATAGTTTCCTTAACCTTCAGTCGACTTAACAATGTATACTAGTCCGAAATACGTGAATTTCGAGAAAAAAGTTCATTTTTGCATTCCAAGATTCTAACATACGGACACCAAATCGATATACCTTCGGGCAAATTACTCGAGCACTACGACTTTCGTAATGTAATAAACATCTACACACTCTACTGGCATTAAATCCGACTTTCAAGCGAACACTTTTTTACACATTGTTTGTTCATTTTCTAAGTAAGATGTATCACTTATCATTAAAGAAAAATGATATCCAATAAGAATGTCGGTTATTTTAGATTCATTAGTTCTGCATAGATATTTAAGTGTTTGTAAATAATCTCTAGTAATAGGAATTTAATTTGAATTTGTTAATTGTTAAGTTTTACATTGAAATTTAATGCGGTCGATGTCACGAACAGTCTCTAGTTCTATAAGCCGTAAAAGAGTCAATAGCGTATGAAGGTGAACCGAGGAAAAAACTTTTCACACAACACTCCTACAGTCCACCCTAAGTATCTTTATTAAGCGGTCACTATAAATTATTAGTACAATACTTTATATATATGGTGTTTATACTTACAGCACAGTGGTTGGAATAACTGTAAATAATTATGTCGTTTAAACAATTTGATATATTTGTTTCATTATTGTAATAATGACATTACATTGGTAGTGTGTAGATCGCGTTAAATAAATACAAAAATATATTATAAAATAAAAAAAACTCTACCATTTACCTACTTACTTACTTCAATTAGCCACTAATTAAGTAATCCTACTAACTGTCGACAACAACGGAAGCGACCATAATAGGTAGTTAAAAAATACTTAAAGACCACATACATTGTGAAGAACAATAATAATCAAGAACAGTGTTCTTTAATGAAAATAGAATTCTCTTACAATAAAAGCATAGAATCGTTTAAATAATATTTTATAACACCGTTGTGATAGATAAAAATTTGCAATGAAGTATTCCTTTTAGTAAATAATTATTGGTATTGGCCGAATATTACGTCATACGATTATTTTGACTGAACAGTATAAACCTTTACGCGTTTTGATTGATATTAAGTATAATAAGGACGTTACGGTAATCGTAATAAAGGAATTAACAACACTTCTATTTATCACACGAGCGTAAACCAATTTAATTTACGAGTTAAATTCTAAAAATATGTCTTCTCTGCAGCGGGCTCGTCACAGATGGCTACACAATATCAAACCCCCACAAAAGGGGAGCTCTCTTTATTTTATAAAGTTTGAATAAGATTTTAAAAAGCTGACTGGGACTTAAAGATTTCGCCGGAAAATATTGGGGACCGATTGTTTCGGGAACTTCGGTGGAAATTCTCCCTCTTTTCACCCTTCACTGAGTAAGTGCGTTAAGGCATTTCGAATTTGATTTTGATGTAGTTCATGACTTTGTTGTTGATATAGATTATATTGCATTGATAACTGGTTGTGTATAACAGCACTTTGATGACTTTAGGTTAACTGTACTGTAACATTAACCCTTAATAGCCTAGAGTTTCAATTTTGATACCAATCTTTTAAACCGAATGTTCACATTACTATTAGTTTTATTTTAATAGGTTGGCTGTACGTATTTTACTGTTGTATAATATTCTTCCCAACGAAATTATTTTTTTTTTCTAAATAAATATGTAAAATAAATATTGTGATTTTTTTAGCTATTTTTCCCTTCATCTAGACCCTTTAGCAAACACAGTAATATTAAAAATAAATCACTTTCGTAAATCAGGCTACTAAGGGTTAAGGGACATTTTATATGTAAATGTTAGTATTCACATATGAGATTGAGGTATTTCTCATACCGTTGGACATATCACCACTGACGGTGGGCACACTTGAGGGTTTTTTTCATTTACAAGATTTCTATGTTATCTCTTTAATTAGTCACTAAATTATGCGACAGGACATCAACTCGACATCAGCGCAACAATTTCTATACTGTTTAATTGATCACTATGAAAATTGGTAATGTGATTTCTGCAGAGAGATTATTGACACAAAATCTATTTTACAGTAATTTAACAATTCGGTACAATAGATAGCAATACAAAAACACAAAAGGACAATTAGACAATTATATACCTACCATTGAGCATATAAATACAAAAGTATAACTAAACGGACTTTATACGGATGTCTTTTTTAAAAACGGTCCTAGAATTATGACGCAATATTCTAGGCTTTTAAATATTTTGGATTACATTTGTTAATTTGTTTTGTTCTCTTTCCGCGGGAATAATTTTAGTTTTTATGATTGAATAAATTTTCACATTTTCATTTATTTCTAATTTTTTATTATTAAATATTTAATGTAGTATAAATTATTTTGTTTTAATATTTTTTTAGTAGTGTAAGCTTTGTCAATGTTTTGATACAAGTATTTATGACTAATTTTGTGTTTCGATAGTTTGTAAATAAAGAAATTACAGCAAATAATAGGCACTATGCAAAGATATTTATATAAACTTGAAATTAGGCAACAAATAATAATGTTACGTTTATGTAATATAAGTAAATAGCCAAACAATGTTATTATGTATTGGCGACGACAAACACAAAATTTATAATAGGGATTATGTAATTGCGTAAAATAATAAAAGTTCATTTGATAAAAAAAGAGTATTTTTTCACGGACGTTTTATTTCCCTCGGTACAATAAGGATCAGGTTTGCGCAAACGGGTAATTCGGTATTGTCACGTTACGTGACCCCCAAACGATGTTCGCGACGTGTTTCTACTATTGCCTCCGGGCTCCCCTCTTCACTGTGCCACTGAGAAGTATCACTACGATTTTATGTTATTATAGCTTTACGTAGTTATAGAATTGGATAGCATTTACAATAAAAAAATACTTGTAACTTTTTTATTTTAAAAATAAAACATGCAAGTATATTATTCAGTTGACAAAAGTGACCAGAAGAAAGAAGAAGAATACATAAAATTGGCACGAATAATATGACAAATCAATACGTATAATATGTTAATAAAAATTATTGGATTAACCGTATTTGCGAAATATATTAAGATTTGTACAGTAATTAAAACAATAAAAAAAACGGTACGAGTTTTATATAAAATGATATTTATTGACGTGATGAAGTCTTATAAATCGATGAACGCTGGCAGCACGCACGAAAATGTATGACTCATTGTCGCGTTCCGCCTGAGCCAAACGTGCAAGCGAGAGAGATGCGCAATCGGCTTGTGACGCATCTATCTCTCTTCCAGTCCATTGGTAATTCAATGATAATAATTCAATTAAATTAATAAGATTATGTAATTTTTCATCAATGTTTTCTTATAACGATATAACGTAGAATTATCTCCGTAGACTGACTTTACAGAAAACCAATTTTATTTTTCATTTTAACATATAAGTTATCATGTAAATTTTTTATAGTACACTTTATCTGTTATAAGTAAATCGATGTTATGTTATATTATTCTAATGATTTCATTCTAGTGGCTAGTCAGAGTAAAATAGATAACATAAAAATCTTCGCCATGATAAAATACTTAGATGAGAAACTTTTGTAGCGACACACATACCTACATCAAACGTGGTATGTGTGTACTACAACAACTTAGGCGAAAAACCAGCGGCACTATAATTTCCCAAGCTATTCGGTTTAAGAAAGCGATATTCAAGACTCACCGCCCAGGTGGCGACCACATGCTACCTGGGTGTAATTATAATCTCACCGACAAACCGCAAACAATGCGATGAATAGTTATTATAGCAATTTATTGTTTAATTATTTTACTGCCCAGATGTTAGTTTTTAGATTTACTTTGTTTTATAACTCCTTTTATTATGTAAGCTTATTTGTATTGCCGGTTCATTTTATTTCTAAGTCTTTGCACGTGTTTTGCTTCCTATAAATATACACTCAACTCAATAAACGGGAGATTCGTAATCCAGCTGCCAAAGCGATTACTAGTCTGCACAAACGGAGTCAGTTATTTTATTTCAACCTTCTGAAAGTAGCAAAGTGGTAATCACACTACCCCTTCCGCTAAAGTGGTGACCCCTGAAGAACACGCAAAGAGGTGCTGAACTACACCCCAGAAGCAACACGCTTAAGAAACCTCAATTACGGCAACGCAATTAAGTTCCGCAAGAACACGTAGAGACGCTGAAATTCACCCATAAGAAACAATCTCAAGCAAACATTGAAGTTTTACCTGCAGACATCAAGTAAGTCAAGAAGAGTTCCTTAGCTACACAAGCAACGAAGCTCTACTTGCAAAGAAACGCTGCGCACCGAAGCCACATGTCGTCAACATGACGATCGAAACAGCCCACATCACAGAACATGTATACAAATCCTTTTATGAAGAAGCCACCAGAGCTCTCACCAAGCGCATTCCGCCACTCTGGCGCGATAAACCACGACTTTGGTTTATTTATTTTGAAGCTGTAACTAGCATACTTCACAAAAATCAAGAGCAACTAGCACAATTGGTGATTAAATATCTCGATAAAGAAGACATCGATCAGATCGCCGACCTAATGAGTAACCCAGCAAAAACATACCTATACACTGCTGTAAAAGAACGCCTGATCACCTCTTATCAAGAAATCACAAGTCCGCCTACGACTGACTACAAAGCTGTACCTCAAACTCAAGAACAAGAAAACAGCATTCATCAGTTGGATCAACACGAGAATCTTCCGTTAAAGAAGATTACCTTGCCTTACGCCGATCCACCGCCTCTATTGCTTCAAGACGCAACACCACTCATCAACGAAGCCGCAATCAAACTACAGGAGCAACAAATCAACACTCATCAGTTGGTTGAAGAAAACAATCTTCAGACAAAGAAGATTACTATTTCTTCCGCTAATCCGTCAGTCACATCTTTCATGGCCTCAAGACAAAACCCGCCCGAAAAAATCCGTCGCAACACTCTCGACGTCGCACGGAACTTGAGCCACCTTAGCAGCCAAGCAACATGCGCAACAACATCGCACATAGTCTCCCGGCCATCTATAAAAACCGACGTTCCCACTAGGGCGAGGCCATGCACACATTATCAACGGTGCAAAATGCAACATCACATGTCAACAACACGCGATAACCTAGACTCAAAATTACCACCAAGGAAAAGCAAGGTCAAACCGCCTACAAGTACGTCATTACGTCCAAGAATTCGATCCGTGTTCATTCTTGAAGAACCTCGCAACCTTGACTACAGAGGCTATGCGATAAAATCTCGGCGACCACCAGAAGAACATTTCAACATCAGCAACCAATACGATAAATCCGCCGCCATCCAGTTACTCGATCGTCAACATACACATCTCTCATCACACGACTCAAGCCGCTCACACAACCAGTGACGACGCCACGGAACCTCATTTATCCACACGTGACAAGACATTACCGCCGAACATCAACCAGCAATACTTACATATCGCCAAACGACGCCCGCACCGATCAGCCGATCGAGACACGCCATTCGTCCACCAGTACGCTTCGCTTAAGGGGGAGCACTGTAGCGACACACATACCTACATCAAACGTGGTATGTGTGTACTACAACAACTTAGGCGAAAAACCAGCGGCACTATAATTTCCCAAGCTATTCGGTTTAAGAAAGCGATATTCAAGACTCACCGCCCAGGTGGCGACCACATGCTACCTGGGTGTAATTATAATCTCACCGACAAACCGCAAACAATGCGATGAATAGTTATTATAGCAATTTATTGTTTAATTATTTTACTGCCCAGATGTTAGTTTTTAGATTTACTTTGTTTTATAACTCCTTTTATTATGTAAGCTTATTTGTATTGCCGGTTCATTTTATTTCTAAGTCTTTGCACGTGTTTTGCTTCCTATAAATATACACTCAACTCAATAAACGGGAGATTCGTAATCCAGCTGCCAAAGCGATTACTAGTCTGCACAAACGGAGTCAGTTATTTTATTTCAACCTTCTGAAAGTAGCAAAGTGGTAATCACACTACCCCTTCCGCTAAACTTTCATAGAAATCAGCCAAATGGTGTTGGAGTATATCAGCCTAAGATGAATATAAACACATACCCATTTTTGCATATATTTATTATAAAGTAACGTTAATTAGATTACTATTGAATAGTTAAATAACAAAATAAACATTCAATGAAAACAAATAAATCGGATTTATGTGAGATATATACAAAGAAAGCTCTGTTAGATTTCTAGGTCTATACAATACGCATTGTTATTCGACAAGCGCACACCGGCGGTGCCTCATCCCGAGCCCTTTGCGCCGATGGTTTTAGTCATTACCATCGCTTTTTGCTCCATACACTGGCCACTGCCTCGAAACGTATTGTACGACCGTGCCTACGCCACTTATGTACGAACACAAGCGTAAAAATTCCTTTTTAGTCGCGTCTTCACTGATTACACGGAGATGTAGTCAACTCATTCTTTGTTCTCTGATCGTTAAGTGTGAAATTGGACTTAATTAATTGTAGATGAATAAAATATCAACTGTTTTTTTGTGATATCCTTGAAGTGCCTACGGATACGTTCGAATAACAAATATGTCGGGACGGTGCCAACTCGACTGGTAAGAATGTGACCACACGGCTGATTTTACTAGCAGCTGTGAAATAAGTATATGTACCTATTAAATGTTAGGTTGAAATATACGTCATAGTTTAAAGGCTTGTATTATTACTGCGGAGGATGGAATATAGTAAAACAACATACGTAGTCAAGATGTAATAGAGTTTAAAATATTTTGAAGAAATACGCTATGTGTACAAGTTAATTGTTTTATTATAAATGTAATCTATGTGAACTGTAATTATAAATACGGAAGTCAAAGGTTTGAATGTCATAATAGTCATTCATTTCAGTGATACATTTTTGATAAGTGATAAATAACTTCTTATTTGCCCTGCATTTCATTTAACACAATTATAATTTCTACGTGATCTCTCAGTAAACTGTAACTCATCATCTTACACTTATATCACCTAAGTAGGGTCAGCACAATATGTTTTCCTTTTCCACTCTCCCCTGTCAGATGTCATCTCAGTAATCACACTTTTCATACACATATCATTTTTCACACAATCCATCCACACCTTTTTCGGTCTTCCTCTACTCCTATATCTGTCCACTTTCAGACTCAAGACTTTTCTTGTTACATGATTTTCATCTCTTATAATATGCCCGTACCATGCTATCTTATTACTCCTCAACTTCTCTGTCACTGGTGCTATTTTCAAACTTCCTCTGAAATACTCATTCTTAATCTTATCCATTCTTGTTACACCACACATCCATCTTAACGTTCTCTGTAAAGTGTAACTATAAACACAAAAGTGGTAGGAGAGTTACACGTAAGTTAGTCGTTTCAGTGCTACACATTTGATAAGTGATAAAGTTTAGTAACTATACCTTTTAATGTGTATAATAGTCAATATACGTACTTTATATTTGCTCTAAATTTCGATTAAAATAATCATAATTTCTGCGCGGTCTCTCCATAAACTGAAACTGCAAGGACGAAAGTGGAAGGAGAGTCATACGTAAGCTACTCATTTCAGTGCTACATTTTTGATAAATGATAAAGTTTACTGACTATACCTTTTAGTGTTTATAATAGTAAATATACTTACTTCATATTCATCCCACATTTCGTTTAAAAAACTGTGTGTGTGTGTGTACTTATGTACACGCTTTAGAAGTTATTCTTCTTTGGCGTAACAAGATAAAAATCTTTTCAAAATTTTTGTCTTTCGCCTTATTCTACGTTTGTAGAAAAAAAGACAATCACAATAGAGAAAAGGTATTTAATACATACATCCTTTTTGTGAATAAAATGTTGACTATAGCTAACTTCAGTGTGTCGGTTCTTCGTGACGGTGTGCGCGCGCATCGTAAAAATTTACTCTCATCATTTTTCCCCAACGCGCCAATAGAAGTATAACTTCAAAAATATTCATACTCGAAAAAGAAACACCATTCACTTTAAGTAAATGATTCTTAGGCGACATCGTTACTTCATATCAGGTCGTTACTTCATCGTGGTTATATCGACGATCAGATCTAAAAACGATAAAAATTATATATTATTATAATTGTATAAAGTTTTATTTCTGTTCTGTTAATTTAGATTATTCAGATTTGAATATTTAGATAAACAGAAAAGTAACAATATTTTATAAAAAGACAATTAGTGACGTCACACAAATTTTGTCAGCAGAACTAGATTATCATATCGTATATTAATTGAGCGCACAATTCATGATATTTACAGTGCACTAAACTCGTATCAGACTTACACGTGAAAAGGTAATATAATTTTAATGTTTTCCTTCAACAGTACAGTTGGTAATGGTACTATTTTATAGCAAACACTAACTATAAATCACAGTTTTGATTTATTATCAACTATTATAAAAATAAAGTTATTGCGTGCGTTTTATAGATATTTGACTAATAACAGTCAGAACTTCTGAATTGGGGTGATGAGAAAGCAAACGCGATGTACGTTAACTCCAAGCATTAAAGTTTATTTTCGCTTGATCGAACCGTTTCTATGTAATGAAAATTCAATGTAGCTTCTATTATTTGTATTATTAGGATATAATTATTATCGTTTTTTTTTTTTTTTTTATTTCCCCAACATGCGTTCGAATGACTTCCCCAAAGTTTACCTTATGAAGTATTATTATAGCTTTGAGTTTCTAAAAAAATATTGTATAAGGCAAATAAATCTCTTTAAATTTATCTCCGTATTCAATGTGCTTTAGCGTCGATTTAATGCTGTAATTTTACTTAAGAACGTTTGAATATATTAAACGACAATATCTATAACTTGTGCAGAACAAAACTAAAGAAACACATAGTAATATCGATAATTAAATGTGATTTACAATAACGGATTACAATTAACAATTGATAGTTATAATTATTTGCGTTAATTATAATTTTTAAAACAATTTTTTTTTTTTTTTTTAATTTACTGTCAATTCTAATAAATGCAATTTTAAAGAGGAATAAAAAAAGACACAAATAATAATTATAACAAGCGTCGTATATCATTGTCAGTTGAATTGGCAACCGATAGACTTTATAACCGCTAAGCTGAGGTTCTTATTCCCAACGGTGTGACATGTTCCGCGCAGAAAGCTTTGCCAGGGATAGTAAAATGAAAAGTAGACACGGGTCCGATAAATAATTGAAGCCTTTGATAGAGGATCGGGAATTCCAGGTCGAGCCTCGCTCGGCATCTAGAGGGAGCCATCTTTCAAACCGCCCTCCATACCTACTGAATTATTCCGCAATAACACACTTGTTATAGACGTTTCCAGAGTGATACTTTTATGATTTACTCCAACTTTTATTGGCACTTAAAGGAAGTATACGATTTATTTCCCGTTCAATATAAGGCGTGAAGTATATCATTTTTTGAGTTGTGCGAAGTCTCTTAGGGCGAGAACGCTTGGGCGTCACGCGTCGTTTATTTATATTTGAAGCGATATGATGTTTCGACGCCTATTTTAATGTTCACTTGTTTTGAAATTTTTAAGTAACAACTCAATTTAAATATCAAGTTTTTTATCGTTTGTTTTGAAATTACCCTTTTTTATATTTTAACGTAAAATTAACTTGTGTGTTGTTATTATTATTCTTTTACATTGTGTTTGTTGGACGTAAAAAAAATTGTGGTTTTCTGAGGTTAAATAGGCTAAGCAAAATATTGTACTCTTGCTGAGAGAAACTAAGTTAATTGGATTTAACTAGTCTGTGCTTAATACATAATATTCTTCAATACATAAAATTAATATGTAGCTTAATTTGTCCTAAGGATTAATGTTTTCAGAAGTTTACTCTTTCCTTTTGTCTTTACATATCAGCGTTTATTTACAATTTCGTCTGATATTAACTGCTTAACAGAAAATACTTTGATCTTGAGATGAAAACTGAGCTTGGTCGACCGCACTTTAAGTATTGTAAGGACATATTTGCACGCGATTGGTAAGAAAACATTTCATCGGATTGAACGAGGTAAAAGATTTTTTGTTTTTTCGATCTGACTTCACTGTTGACCTGGCAAGGCCTCTACAGTTTCACCGTACTAAAAAAGGGAGCGCTTAATGCACTCTCACCCGATTTTATATAGGCAATGTAAAAGAAAATGAACTTATGCTTTATAGTTCTTAACAATGATGACACAAAATCACTTCGCTATTAACACTTCATATTGTTTTTCGTAACACTTCCAGACTTCTAGATAGCTGAATAAGCATTAGCAAATACTTTTACAACGACGCTAAGGTTTCATTACAGTGCTTTCTTTTATCGGAAAAGTAATGTAGTTGTATGATTTATACTAACAATTTTCGGCGCATCCGCCAAAGCTGTTAAAGCATTTTTATTTTATTTTATAAGGATGGCACGGTAATCATGGTTTTTTAAAAATATTAGAATATAATTATAAAGTGTCCGTTATGAAGTATAATACATATGATATAACGAAAGGTTAAGTGTAAGAGTTTGCTTAGAATATTGTGTAATGACTAACCTTTGTGTGTGAACGCCGGTGTGTGTTTGTGTGTATGTGTGTGTGTGTGTGCGGTTGTTGTTTGGTTGTTTTTATTTTTCCTGTATGACACCTAACTCTAACGTTGTACGGGCCGATTTGAGAAAGTGATTCCGATTTAAATGGAAAATATCGATGTTTTCATAATATTTATATATATTTTGCAATGCGTCTATAAATCATGGAATATTCAGTATAAATATGGTTTAGGATAGAATTTGTGAACAAATTGGAGTTTCTAATGCTTTTACTAGGCAATCTAAAATGTAATTTACTTCAAGATTCTAGGCTATCTATAAATATGAGTTAACGAGATCGTATAAAAATTTCATATCGTTCGTAATTTGGCAGTATTTTAATGATAACATGTTATAGAACTTTAAAAGGTGTTCTTATACTTACTGGAAAAGAGAAAGAACTTTTATATTGGTGGAATTTTCTAACTTATATATTTTCCAACCTATTATTATATGAGAAAAGTAAAGATTATCGAGTGCCAGAATTTCACGACCTTTTTTATCTTCTGTACGCAAATTATATTGCGTGCAATTATGTTATATAGTCGATTTAATATTTTTAAATTATACATATCCGATACAGTCGAATGTACTATTAAAGTTGTACCACGAATATTACATCTACGGTACACGTAAAATACAATAAACCATTTAAAGTGTGCCAGTCATAGAATAGCAAAAAGCTTGCAATAATATTATCTTCTAACATTTTAACTATAAACTTGATTATAGTATTCAAACATAAATTATAAGCGTCCTCTTTCTTTTAAGTTATAAATACTGTTTAGAAATGGAACTTAACAAATGTTGCCACGTATAGTCAAATTAAGTTCCGATTTTCGTGCCAAACTGCGATACCAATCGAGAATCGTTTCGATAAAATATTATACGAGAACATTAAACTGCTGTACAGTGCTTTGTTGATGTCACTTCCGTGGCAATAAAATCGACTTGTCTCCAAAATGCATAATTTGTACGACAGTCACGCGCATTACGCTAGTAAACGGTGTCTTTGAAAACACATTTCACACTAAACTCTTAGGGGTCTGCTTACCGATCATAGATAAAGTATTATTTTATGATTTCGAGTTATTACCGTAAACTGCTTGTTTATGGTCGCGAGTGTATTTATATTACTTTATATCGAGTACACACGCATCAATATCCTTATTGATAAGCAAACGATTGCCGAGAGAGATTAACGTGTTCGGGCATTGCCTCAATCAACATGGCTTCGAACCCTAGAGAATAAACCGAAGCTTTCGGTGATGGAAAACATTGTAAGGGAGACCATATTAAGGTGATGGGCCTTTTTCTAAACTTACCTGGCTAGCTACTACCATGAAGGAAAAAATCTGTCACCAAGTACCTATCCATAGATGTGTTCCTGCAATTAAACTTCAGTGCTAGGTCTCTCCTAGATTTAGCGTGTTCACTATAATATACCATATCGTCATTTAATATCATAAAGAGATCATGGTCAAAGGCTAAATATTTCAAAATTAAAAAAAAACAATTAGTGGTATAAAATAATTCTACGACAACCAAAATTTATCTGTACCATATGTTAGACAACATTTGAAGTAGTCATCTTTACGCATATACAAAAAGGTATATATATTTAAAGGCGGTATCTTTTGTGATAAAAAAAAACATTTCTAGCGAATCCATTAATTGGTAAGATATACGACACACCCGCAGCCTTCGGCGCTCAATTATAGTCAGCCCTTTGACGCTTGATTAATTCCGACACAAAACTGACCTATTACAGTTTATCGATTAAGATCTAATCGATTCAAAGAGCCGCGTTTCCCATATGTCGAGGCGAATAAAAGCTTCGAAATTCCTCAAATACCGTTCGAGAAAAACAATAACCGAGGTGACAGGAGACGGAACGGGGACTTTGTCACGTAATAGGTCCAGCTTCCGGTCCGTTTATCAAAAAATTTATTCGGACATTCCTGGCGGTCGACCGCAGCGCTTGCAGGGATATGTTGGTATTTAATTTATCTATAACGCTGAAAATGCCGGAGACGGCGGCGCAACCGTTATTGCTGGGGTTCATTCGGCAGGCAACGCACTTCCGCTATGTCAATGATTTATCACCGCTTACGGCATTTACGCAGTTAACAGTGTTGTTCCTACCCATTGTCCGAAGATAGTCGAATATGGACGCGGATGTTGATTGAATTATGATCGGGGTCTACGCAGCCACTACTTTTGATTCCGCATCTTAACGCAGGGGGGTTCAACACTAGCGATTAATCCGTTTTGGATTGCTTAAAGGTGACATTGATTTGTTTTGTCGATCCATGTTATTATTTATCGGTTGCATTATGGGGGATATATTTCAGTTTCGAATAAAAATTGTAATAGCTTAGTGCCACTAACACGCTGAATTGTAACTACCGGATGCATCAAAGATTAAATTAAATATTTTTTTTTTTACTGTCAATTCTAAAACTTTTTATGTGTCATTATATTTCTTATATATATATTATAGTAAATTATATACAGTATTAAAAGTAATCAAGGATCTTTTTTTTTTCTAATTTCGTATGTAATTCTCGTGGTTACATTTTTCCGCAATAAAATTCGCTTTTAGCGCTCATAAAGATTTTAACACAGTATGCATCTTGTTATTTTTTAGTATACAGCATATCAGAATCATTTTACGACATTTCTAATTATTGTTAAGTTATTTCGACATTATAATAAAATTAGTGTATTTAAAGTAAGCTACCTAAATAGTAAAGGTGTATATTTAAACAATTTGTTTAGCGTTTGACCCCGACCTCGCTTAATGTTAAGTGATCATGTAAACTAAGCCTAACTAAGACTGGTAGTCAAGTAATACTACTGAAATACATTTATAAGTGACGGCAGATTTTCAACTAGGCGGGCAATAATAAAAATAAGCTACCAGTCAGCTATATAGTTACATCGCCTTCAGGCTCCTTGTAAGATATGGACCCATACAAACGCATATCATATATATCCGAGCTGGCTAGTACTAGTAAATAGTACTAGTTTTAATATAAATGAATAATTTATTAGCATTAGTACAGTATTTAATAGTCATGAAGATTATACCCGTGGTTCTGTATAAATCGTGGCCGTAATTTCTCATTGATAACATAGACTATCAACACTCGTATTCAACGACATTCTAAATCATCATTATTCTTGTAAAGCATAATAATTTAATAATTATTTATATGTGCTTACTATAAAAAAAAATTGAAGAGATGAAATCTATACATTAAATATCTTGAAAAATAAAAAAAAACTCGTGCGTCTTTAGAATAGGTGACGGAACACATTTACATGTTTGTAAAAATGTTGTCTGTTTGTTCGTTTATCGTTATCACTCAAAAGAAGAAATAAAATACATTCATATATCTGTGATGTAATCATTGTTATGCATAAAATTCAGTGCAGAGGGAGACGCGGGCACTGATGATATGTATAAATAAAATGATAGTGGTGTGTCGTTGTGCGCATGTCACTCAAAAACTGTTCGATAGATTTCGATCATTTGTTTTTAGTTTTACTTCCTAGACATTTAGTACTTGTCTAAAAAAATATCAAGTTATTTTAATTTAATATGTAGTGATTAAAGTTGTAAGAAACTGCTGTTTTTATAATTAGTACGCGTTCAGGAAAATGCGAAGTGTGCACGAGCATGAAAGGAAAAGCAGACATAACATTTTTTTACATCAAAATTTTGTGATCAATTTTTTTTAAAGTTTTTTCCTCTGTACGTATATATTATCTTAAGCCTGTAAGAGTACCATTATAGTCATAGGTCTTTTCCCTAAGGAAAATAAAGGCATAATCACCACGCCAGGCAACGACGTATTGGCGATTTCAAACTCTGAGTAATTCACAGTTCTATATTTCCACCCACCCCCATACGGTGGTACCTACTATAAGAACAATTCTCAGGGTCAGGTTTTCTCACCATATTTTCCTTCACCGTCAGCCGATAGTGTTACTAATTTAAATTACTAAATGTACAGGAATTTAAAAAAATCGTTTGTACTTGCCGGGGTATGAACCTGCGGACATCGGATCGATATTCCACCGGTCAAACCACTAAAATACATTATTAAGATAATAAACAACGCAGACGAAGACGCGAGTGTGCGCTAGTACATTACAATTTTCTGGTATTGATAAATACCTATCTCTATAGTGTTAAAAAATGCACATGAAATTCCAACGCATGATTTTGTAAATGTAAATTCGAACAATATGTCATTTACAGTAGGCAAATGACAAAATACAATTAAAACTATTATAGGTAACCTCGACAGTTTTTCAATAAAAACGAAATAGAAAAAAAAAAATAGGTATGTATGTAATTGGAACTGAACGAGTAAAGGCTATTTCATAATTATTGTTCAAAGGAACAGTAATTACAATTTAAATATCTGTATTATACACATCACACATTCTCACGAGAACCTCTTATGTTGTCATCTGAACTATCTGTCAATCGTCGCATTGAAATTATTTAGTAAGCAATGCATATGAATTCTTTTGAAGTGTTTATAAATAATGATGACGAAAATGTTACTACATTTCATGACACTGCATGTCTACCGGGATAGCAATACTTTGTATTGCCGCTGACAATTAATTATGTTTATTAGCAAGGCCATTATTTATCCGTTTAGAAGCCTGTTTTTTTTTTTTAATATTTTACTGCTGATATTCGCGCTTTAGATGTGAGTAATTTATTAACCAATTATTTAAGCGAGATGGAGTATTATTGGCGAACAACAATGAGTCTGTATTTTTATGGATAAGGAAAGGAAGAAAACGTGCCGGATGGAAGGTACTTAATTAGAAATAAATTTCATTTGATTTCGATTTATATATTAAGTATTAGTTTTACGATTATTTCATCTGATTAAATAAAATTTTATGTGAAATAAATATACATAAAGTTTTAGATAGTTTCTATTTACGAGCTTTAACTATGACAGAATTGACGAGCATCAGTCACATTCGTAACGCAAACGAATTCATTGACAGATATCATTAATAAATAAATCTTATTGGTACAAACTTTATTCTGGTTGTAAGCACTGGGATGACATGGTCAATTTGTGATCAAACCCCAATTACAAAAAAAGAAAAAAAAAGAATAACATCAAAAGAATTTAATTTCATTATGTGATAGACTTATGCCTAAATAACGACATCTTTATTAAAAACGACTAAGAATACTCTCTCATTATAATTACACGATAAATGGGTTATTGAATTATTAAAGGCGTTGTTATTCTAGTTAACTACATGGTTTTATGTTTAATAAATGGTTTATTAAAGTTAAAACGCTATAAGTATTATAGCATCTGCCAAATTAACCCAATTAGAAGTCATTTGTAATATGGTTCAATTGTATTGAAATAAAAACCTATGCGCACTTAACAATTATATCGATGAGTGAATATGAATATGGATGAAATTTGTCACCTATATCATTCCAATGATCAAACGGATTCATCAGCAGTCCAGTCATGCAATATACAATGTACCGAACATAACTATGTTCATTTCTCGTTAGCCGGCAATAAAAGGAAGGCGCAAAAACGTCGAAGCATTTCGAGTGCCAATTAAATCGCCACAAACATCCTGTAAGCCGAGATTATCGTATCGTAACAAGCATCGGAAACCTGCCCACTTCTCCACACCGAATAAATTAAATAAAAATCCAATATAAAATAAATTAGAAATTGTTAAAACGATTGTCCAAGCCTTTCCTGGGTAGGACTTATTAAGACTGCCTGAACGGAACCCTGTGGACCGCACGCGCTCGCTTTAATTATATTTCATTTCGTCATCGTTGACTTTGTAAATAAATATATTAATTTGAAAAAGATTAAGATACTATGTTTATTATTAGATTGCAGTTGAACAAAAAAAAAACAAACATATTTTAATCACTAACGTACGTTGATAAAGTTTCAAAAAATTTTATAATTTAAGCTACTGCATTTTATTACCAAATGGTGCTTTTAATTTATTGCTAAACTCATCATAAAGACAAAACGTAATGTAGTTCGCTAAAATGACCTTCAATGAAAAACTCATTTAGAATAAGTTGTAGAGTTTTGCTTTACACGTATTTCTAACACATTCTTGAGTTCTTTAGTAGGTGGTAAAGCTACGCTGAAGCTATTACTAGTTTCCGCATAAATGGGTTGGCTCGCCCGGGGTAGTACCACCCTCTCACAGAAAACCGACGTGAAGTAACAGTGCTTGCACTGTTGCGTTCCGTTCGGTCCGTGAGAGCGCCGGAGGCCCACATATATTAAAAGGCCGGCAACACACTTGCGACTCCCCTGGTGTTGCTAGTGTCTATGGACGGCGGTGATCACTTACCATCAGGTCACCCACCTGTTCGTTTGCCCTCTATAATATATAAAAAAAAAAAGATTTTCTGGTTTTTTTTTTTATGAATTAACATGTTTAGTCGGTAACTAGTAAACTAGTACATCCTTTTAATGAGATGGCAACGTACAATCGTAAAATATGAGCAATAATAAAAATCATTCGCCTTAGAACTGATGATATATCATTGTAATTTGTAGACGTACAAATTTAACGTAATTCGGTCTTGAAATCGATCGAAGAAATGACTACATTTAAAATACATAAGTATCCGAATGGAGAGCATGATTAAGGAAGCGTAGCTTGTGATGCCCTAAAGCGAATATGTCCGTAAAACGTGTGCGGTAATACTACAAAAATTAAAATGAACGCGCGTTTAACACGAGTTTTACTAACCACTGTCAAAAATTTGCAACCTTGTTGAACACTTGTTTAAAATATTTTATTATAAAATCTCGTATAAACGGTCTCTATATAAAAAAAAACAAAATTTATCTATGAATAATATTTTTGTTCAGATTTTCATTAAGAAAATGTATTTATTTTAAGCAAAATTGTTTATTATTATTGTGACATTTTGGTTAGAAGCGAAACGACATAACTGTTAAGGTAAGCACAAAACAACAGTATACTCGCAGATTAAATACAATGTCAAATGTCAATAATACCATATAGTAATAGTTATGATTTATTTGTGAATCTTCAAAATAGTTTAATTTATCCAACTACATCTTCCAAATTAATTATACTCTCGAAATCTATAAAATACTACGAAACGTCTTTTATCGATAAATAGAAATCCAATAAATCACAAGAATAAAATAAGAACTGTCAACTTAGACAAGCGTTAGACAATGTTTAAATTTAAATAGTGTCTATCTCTAAACAAGAGGAGGACACCGTTTTTTGATCAAACTTTTTTTAATAACACGGATTAAATGTTAAATCTACTTTTAGAGTATAGAACATGAACGTTTGATTTAATCCTAAACGTGGAAAACGCTCGACATCGAGTGCAAAATTTAAAATTAAAAGTTTAACCGTCTTGCTAGTCTTACGCTATTGTTCGGACGTTGAACTAATCTTCAAACTAATTTCGACATTCACTTGAAGCTCAAACAATCAACATAGCCTAATTTACAATAACAAACTTAATTATATCATTAAATTTGATGGTCCTACGAATAATAATTTTTAACGAGGTGTTTCTCATAAAGTTGTAAAATAACATGACACTACTTCTATGTTATTATTAGGTAGCAAATATGTATGCAGTTCACGTAATGTACACGCCAAACTTTCTGATCTTTTACGTATAAATATTATTTAGCTCGGAAGGACCACAGTACTGAGGCAAATAGTGGTTTCTTCTCCTTGGGACTGAGTGAATCGACTCGTGTACCATTGCTTGTTGACAACTACATACTTTATATCAGATGACTGCACTTCGAGCTGCTTTATGGCAAAAATATATATGAGACTGTGGCTTATACAGTTCAACCTTGCAACCTTGCACCTTATTTAATATATGTTATTAAACCTGTAGATTTACCAGTATATTGCTTTATTTGCTTTGATCACGATTAACGACGCAAAATTTTTATTTTGTTGTCTCTGTGAATGTTTGCATATTAGAAGTTTCATAAAAAACCCCATACGAAGTTGCGTTCAATTGCTAGCAAACTTATAAACATTGATGTTTACTTAATTGGCAATTGTAATATCTGTAACGTGTACTGTAGTACGTGTACCTACTGCTAAGCCAAAAGTACGCTGGCTCCACCGGAAATGTAAAATGATATGATTTAAAATACAAAAATAAGTAAGCGCAAAAAAATTACGGTCATCATTTTATTTTAGCATTAACTTGATCATATCTACTATAGTTTAAACAAACAGCTATCCGTCTTAAGTCGTTTCTCACTTTAATAACAATCCGAGTACTTATGTAACGTTGTATCAAGTAATTACGATTTATAAATTTCTAGCAATGCGAACATTTGTTTAGTATTCCAATTAATTATTTTCATAAAACAAAGGAATAAGTCGGCGGCGCGCCGATGTGACGACGCTTACATCATATTTGCCGAGTTCAAAATTTACACACGAGTAAGAATTGAAGTAACACTATTATTTTTTATTTCATACTTTAAATAAAATTGTAATAACGTATACATAGTTAATTTTTTTTTTACATAATCAACACATTATACCGAGGAATAATGATTTGATAGATAAAATAGTAACCGACTCTAAATAATGTAAGAACATTCTTAAAAATAACTACTATGTATTATTTTAAAAAACGAGCGAGTGGAAATTTTGCACTTTATCAATTCGATTTCGATGGATTTTGACAATGTATCGGAACTCGATGTACTAGACCGTATTACGATAACGTCATACGAGAATGAGATTCGGTTACGAACGTGAAACGTTATTCGGGTCGCTGTTTGTGTGTTCCAGTTTATTTCGATGGTGCGAGGATGCAGGGTAAGACAATGATCGAACAAATAGAGGTTTGTCACGCGATGCGCACCTAATCTCGGATCGACCATGTATCGGAGCGCTACCCGACAACGTTTATTTATGCCTCACCGATATCAACCGACAGTTTTTATTACCAACCGATGCTCATTATAACTCATACAAAAGACAAATACAAATTATAATGCAAAAATCTTTTAAGCGTTTACAACAAATAAAAACTTACGTTGCCAACTGTAATAGCGATGCTGAAATTCTTTTTAAAGTCATTATTAATATAATGGTTGCATTTTAAAAACAAATTTGAATATACAGATAAGACTTATTGTTTATTTTAGTAATTATTTCGTGGCTGTTTGCATATATAACTAATATAATTTGTAATAATATTTATTTTTAAGTAGGTGATGAATATGTGAGAACTTGTGAGGGTTACCAACGTAAATGACATTATACAAAGGCGTTAAATATACGAATAAAATATTTATTTGTTCAAATATGACACATCGACTAATTTAAACTCGTCAATTATAATTTAAAACTTACATACGTACATAAAAATGATGAGCTCTTAAGATAAACTCATATCTAGTTAAGGATATATAAAAAAACGATTTTTCTAAATATTCTTTTCTGAAAATGTGGAAACACATTGTAAACTGAAGATTATTTAGAGAACTTTGTTTCGAAGAAAAAATCATTAAAGCATAGGTATTCCTTAACTCTCGTTTACATTATAACCCATACGTTGCTAGTATTTAGACTTCAATAAACACTCTGACGTATGTACCGCTTACCGCTTTACAAATGTATAAGACCTAACAAAATCTTTAAAAACTGAAACCCTACGCTTAAAGATTTGGATCAAACAACACTGTCGTGGACTTAAAAACAGCGTCAGAATTATATTCCTGTTTCGGGGCCGATTATTAAAACTAAGGCAGAAAAGTTTGTTGAAGACTTTGGCTGTGCAAAGTATCAAAATGTTGAAAAAAATTAAGTAAGCAACATCGTAATCGGTACAACACGAGGTATTGATACGAATACTACAAGCTAAAGTATAAGTATGCTTGAAATTGAAACGAAAATACTAATATTGCTATGACAATTAAAGCCGTTTAATCCATATTACAACATTGTTATTTTAAATTTAAATGCTTTACTTGTAAATTATTTAGTTTATGTACTGTGTTTGATAAAAAATATACACAACATAACACTCAAGCTTCACTGATATTGAGCGTACACAGCAAATCTATCATAATATACTTTATACTCGTACAATGTAGATAGTTATATTTTAAGCACCTATATGAATCATTTTACCAATAAAGTGACAAAACAATGACTGGAAATTAAGAAGCACGTAAATCAGTTTTAATTATTTTCTTATACATACAATATCGAGCTTAAACGAAATATCAATAAAATCGAATAAAAACTACTGATTTGATTCGTATTATGCCCCCGTTTTGTTGTAATAATGTTATTTGAAAATTCTACGTCCAGTTAAACTGTTATCATTAAACGGAATGTAATCTAGATCCAAAGACTGTCAGTTTTAACACGATAATAAAGATTATAAGAAAGATGCGTCAATTACTGATCAATCTTAAACGATCCTATAGAGAATATGGATACTGAGTATGACAAAAGTGTTACAAAAAGATTATAATTAAACGGTAAAGATATATCCGCGTAGTGAATCTTCTCGGCGTTGCTCGCGGTCTTAATGCATGATTACTCGGTCCTCCCACCGCCACGAGCGGCTATCATTGGCCCTCTATAGACACCGCCTCCACTTCTGTGTACACTCTACTTCCAAACAACTCCATCTACTCGATAAACAAGTCTTGAAGTCCATTGTCTCCAAACCATTATAACGTCAATATTTAAAACGTCTTCGACATAGGCATGTCAGGAAATATTGAATATATATGTATATACGAAATAATATTTCAATATCAAACCAGTTTATCATTTAAAACTACATGTATATTATATTAATATATCAACATATTTTTATAATATAAGTAATTCTCCAACGTTAATGAAAATAACGAGTTATATTTATTAGGTACTCGTTTAGCTGTTAAAATAACAATGATAGTAGAAATAATTATGGCATAATCCGGCTAAAAGGTAGTCAGCAACTTAATTCAGTTAAAAAAGGAATAGCTATATGGTAATAATAGTAATAATCACTGCAGGATTCCTATATAATCATTATAATAATTATAGGTATTGACGTCATCAAATGCGAGAAATGCTGAAAGTGGCGCCAAAGAAATGACATTAGGAAAGTTACAGTACAGGGAGGGGACTAGCGCCTTGGGGGAAATAAAACTACTTTTCCCGCCAACGCCCGCGCTTCAGCAGTGGCAAAAAGTCGAAGACGGAACGAGGCGACAACCGCAGAGACTCGCCTCCACACCGCGCCGCCGCGCCGCGGATAAAATCGACATAGTATTAAAGAGAAATACAAAAATCACTCATTGTTCCCATAAAATGAATGTGCTGGGAGTTGAATGTGAAGCTTTTTGTGAAAATATTCTCATACTTTTAAATGGGATCTCGTGTGGCGCCTCCTAATGATTCGTTCTTTTTGCGTGGGCGCTGGCGGCCGGACGTTGCTGACTTCTCTAGGCTTTTGGTGTGTCGGCGCATGTCAGACGCACTTTAACCTTTTTGTTTCACTGTTTCGGATGTAAATTAAACATTTTAGACGGCATTGTCTTCGAAAGCGGCATAAAGAAAACAAAAGATTATCAATATCATTTTTTTTTACTTCAAATTTATTTTGAAATTAATTCTTCCCTTTTATTTATACTCTGTGATTATGCTTTTTAAGAAAATTATGTCAGTATATGTATCTAATATCAGTCTTAATTGATATTGCATGATAATAATCTGGTGATCCTAGATTTGTATTAAATGTACCTAAATATATATGAAAGGTGGTAAAATATAAGTTATTACTTCACCTGATAAAATTTGCTTATTCATTATAGTATTTTTCACGAGGTTGATAATACTAAATGTCCGCTCAAATAATAATTGTGTAAGGATTATATATAAGTGTATCGATTCCATTAATTATTTACGTAAACGTTTTAAATAAACGTTACTTTGAAATTTCTAGACTTTCTCTACAATTTCATTAAATACCAGATTTAAGATTAACCTACTGTCTGTACTAAAACTTAAACAAACATTAGGACTATTTTTTCAAATATTACAGAAATACACTTTTCAATAAGTTTTTACTTTTTTTACATTAACTTTTACGACCACGCCAATGCAATTACAATAATTAAGAGCGACTTGAATATTTATTCAAAATGCATAAATGTTCATTTGATAGTGTTCAAATGTATTGTCATGGCATGGCGGAGCTACTTGAGAAGTGAGAATAAATAATAAAAGCCATGGCAGCCAGAGAGTCGTGACACCTACTCTTTCACTAATGGACCGTTGAAGCTGAGTTTGTATTGTGTATTCTAATCAAGATCATTCGTTAGCTTTGCTTCTCCATTTTTATTGATCATACTTACTTAAAACTTATTAACGAATGGTATATTTGTCGAATAATACAGTTCAGCTTCAATTGATTTACAGTGACCCCGCTCGTAGACTCTTGACTTGGTACAGATTAAGCCCTAAAAGTGTTGTAAAATTATTGTATTATTTGTACACTACGCTGCGGAAAACTTGACTTCAGTTACACCTGATGCTAAGTGAAAACGAGGCCTATAATGTAGCGCGTTTCATTTCTTTGTGATTTGCATAATATAAGAAGATGCAAAGCGCCGCTTCGTGTGAATAGATGGTACAGCGACTACGAATGGGCGCAACTCTGTACGGCGTGTGGTATTCCTTAAACGGTGCAACTAGCTGGTTCAGATCTTGTGCATATTCCCCAAAGTGCAGTCGATAGAAAACCGCAAAACATGCGACCCTACGCTGGTATTCTAGCGTTTTCAGTTTGGCTGCTATCAGTGATTCGTCACCGATGAGCCTTCGAGCTCTGTGATCGACGGAGTCCAATACGGCCAACTGGTATTTGGCAGAACCATCCCAAAGATGGCAGCAATACTCTACGCGGCCCTATCTGTGTCTTATATAGATTAAGAAGCTATTCCGGTGTATAGTAACACTTCACCCTGAAAAGGATCTCTATTTTTTTGCAGCTATTTTAGCCTCGTCTTCTATAGAATGTCCAAGGTTGAAATTGGCATTTAAATTAATCTCAAGAAGCTCCAGGTCATCGCTTATCGGTATGAGTACAACCTGGAGAGTAGGTTTTAAGTGAAACTTAACAATGTTTGCATCACCCCAGTTGAATATAAATTCAAGGGTCAAGTTCATACGGTTGATCATAGCTTCTCTCAGATCTTCAGTCACTTTTCCGTCGGCACGAGGGCCAGATTCGTAAGTCTCTGTAATAGTGCTATCATCTGCGTACCCAGAGATGCCGGATTTGAGCATTTCATTAATAAATAGTAAAAACAATGTTGCAGAGAATACTGACCCCCGAGGAATACCGGCATCAATTGTCACAGGGCTAGAAGAGCAACCATTCACCATATTTTTATTGAACGTTCTCTCAAAAAGTTTCTGATTACAGACCCTTCAAATCGTCGGGAACTCCTTATGGTATAATCATAGCTTACTTAAAAGACTGTCCAGCCAAACCCTGTCGAAAGCCCTGGAAATGTGAAGAGACATAGCCAAGGCGTCTCCATGTCCCTCAATAGCCTAACTCAATTTTTGTGCGGTATACACTAGAAGATCCCCAGTAGACTTTTTGGATTATCCATATCTCAATTATGATGTTGAATAATGTTTGACCACATATTATAAATTATTATAAGAGATGATGTAGTGAAGATGTTACTATACTAATTCGAGATAAAGAATAACTCTCAAATATACAGCTATAAGGACTCACCAATGACTAAAATACCTAGGATTCGAATTCGAAGTATAATAAAGGAGTTTCTACGTACTTAACATAAAAAGAATAACACAACATATTTTATTGCTAAAGTTTTTATAAAGAAAGCAAAATAGAACAGCTTGTTTTACTGTAACAAGCTACGTAAAAGTAAATATAAGTACGTCATCATCATCTTACCCTTATCCCACCTAAGTAGGGTTGGCATAACATGTTTTCCTTTTCCGCTCTCCTCTGTCAGATATCATCTCAGTATTCACACTTTTTATACACATATCATTTTTCACACAATCCATCCACACCTTTTTCGGTCTTCCTCTACTCTTATATCCGTCCACTTTCAAACTCAAAACTTTTCTTGTTACATTACATTGTTGTTACTTGTTATATGACTTTCATCTCTTCTCATAATATGCCCGTACCATGCTAACCTATTACTCCTCAACTTCTCTGTCACTGGTGCTATTTTCAAACTTCCTCTGATATACTCATTCTTAATCTTATCCATCCTTGTTACACCACACATCCATCTTAACATTCGCATTTCTGCCACGTGTAATCTTAAAGTAAATATAAGTATGTATACTATTAAAACAAATTAACTAGTAATGAGGTGTACTCGTGCTCTGAGGAATTAGTGTAGCATATTTTGTTTGTATTTATCTTACATTGTCTAATTTATGCCAAATGTGAATGCGACAACCTAAGGAAATAGAAGAATCTAGATACTCAAATGTGATTAATATACAATCTTCTATTTTATGGGAGCTTGCATAGTAAACTGAATGAAATTAACAGCGAACATAACTTTGTCATGTATTAACTCTAAATATCATTTGAAATATATTAGTTCTACCAAGTACTAATAGATCTCGCTTCATGACTAAAAGCTTCAGGTCTCAGAAAAGTGACTAGTTAGTTGACTTTAAGAATCAGTCAATAAGTGAGCTATCTATTTATTTTTATAAAAGCTAAACTTAAATTTTGATGTAGAACTAAGGGACAATAAATCTTAGTATTCAATATTAATTAAAATTACCCCTCAAACAATTTTAGTGAACAGCTGCCTTCATATATAGATACATACGGAATAGAAGGCTAATCATATAATATAACTAGCTGTTGACCGCAGCTCCGTATGCGTTTTTTTTATAATTGTAAATTACTTCTTATAAGATCAGCTATCTGTTAGTGAAAGTTCCGTGAAAAATGGTTCAAACGTTTTGGAGATAGTACTGCAAACGAAGCCATGAGTAAAAGCTAGTCCAAAATAAAAAAGCTTTAATTACTTTTTATAACGTTAGCTATCTGTCACTGAAAGTCCCATGAAAATATGTCCAATCATTTTAGAGATAGTACTACGAAGCAAGCCACGAATGACAGCTAGTCTAAAATAACGTAGCCTATGTTACCCGCTGTAATTTTAACTATCTGTCAGTGAAATTTCTGTAAAAATCGGTCCAGCCATTTCGGAGATTACCCGGAACATACAGACGACAGACAGACAGACAAAAATTTTAAAAATTGTATTTCTGTTTCAGTATCGTGTATACGTTCATATTCAATCAGTAAAAAGTCCTTATTTTGATATTACATTCAGACCCTTCATTTTTATTATATGTATAGATAGATGTGTAATTTTAATGAACGAAATGTTAATAAACCTCGTTTTGTGCGGTTAACTTTATCGACTAAGTAACAGATAAGTACCTTAGTTTGCCACAAAACTATATAAAATTAAAACGAATGTGGACAAGAAACTAAAATTTGAAGTGATTTCTCTTACGTTACATGTTAAATATATGTATTTATGATTATTATTAAATACACACAAATTATTATTACGAAAATAAACCAGATATTATTGAAAAAAGTATACAACTAAAGAAAAATGTTAATTGGCTATACATTATTTGAAGGTATTACATTATTTGAACGTTAACATTTCTCGTACGTTTTATTTTACCCGCTTAATAATTTCCTAGCCGTTAATCGATCGGTATGAACTTATTTATCGTACGACGTTATTCAAATTGGAATAGGAAGTGGTTCAGCCATTTCGTGGTTCTATAATTTTTGTTTAATTTATTTTAAAAGGCCACACAGGAGAACAGTAGGAGCAGTTATCTTAAATTGATGGAGCTAATCTTAAAGCGACGCTTTTCGTTTGTCGCTAGATGCATCGACTTTTGTTGGAGCTAACCGATAGTGAACACAGAAACCCATTACATATATTTGATTCCACGTTAAATTCTTGTTTTTTAATCACTGATTAATAATTCTTTATTCGATTCAATCGCGTTTGAAGTAATAATAATTATCTACTATAGTTTCTCGCATTACTTATTTCCACGAGACATTATGTTCCGATGTCATTTTCCATTGCGTGACACGCCAAAGTAAGTCAAAGGAAAAGTTTGACTTGTTATCCTAATTTCATTTCGTTGTATTTTTTTTTGTTCGTTACTTTATGTGAATCGTGTTTTTGATTTATTTCGTTTCCTTTAAATTCTTAACAACTATGGCGGCCTTATTTTTAGGATTTTAGTATAAAGCTGTGTAAATTTACTTGAACATTTTTCAAATGATTATAGATATCTTACTTTATCTCTTTATAGAAATCGTAAATGAATAAGTTAGTGAAGTAAAATTAAACCTACAAAGTAATTAGTAATCAGTCATTCTTGTTTTTCAATTTAGACATTTTATGTAATTACAATGCTTATCAAATTTTCGAAGAACTTTTAATAGCATACGTACTGCATTAGCAAGTTACACGGCGAATCAATGGATAAATATTAATAAAACTTTATTGACCATTAGCAGTGTAAACATGCATCCTCTTAGAGATTTGGACGATCCCCGATGCGTAAACCATCAGACATAATCAAGTCGAAGACCGCCGAAAGCGGCTGTTAAAACTCTTACCGTTGCCATTTTATTACGCCGTGCCGCCAACTTCCAGTTTAATATGTGTCCAAAAAATTTTAACAAAAAATAGGCGCCACCAGAGAGAATCCCAAGTCGATGTCCATAGTTTGGATCCTTAATATAACATGTAGAGTATTTTTTTATATGTACCTTTTGGAGGCTTCGGTTTTGTGTTAAAATACACACCTAAGTATCATTAGCTATAAACACAGTTCTTTGTGTCTACCTTAAGAAGAAATAAGGACAATAAAATGGGAAGATAGAGGTACTGAGCGGACATAGGTCCGTATCGCTCTAGTATGGAAGAGGCTTTTGACAATTATATGTTTTGATATTGTTTTTTTATCGTTAATTTTGTCATTTACATATTTTTATGTAATTAAATAAAACTATATTCTTAATGAAGTAATTTAAATGTACTCATTTATTTTAATTATCAGAAAAGAAAATTAAAAATAATGAATGGCAATAATTTTAATTAATCAAATTGAAGTATTGTGTTGTACTGAAGTATTATATTATATTGCAATTTAACAGTTTTACTTTGACATCGGTGGGTGACGAAAATAGCCTACTCTTCCCAATGTCGCTTTATAAATCCTTTGAGCGACAAAGGCAGCGCCTACGCAAGACGGCCAGTGACCCCCTCCCCCGCTGCAGGTTCTCCGCACACCGAGCCATCGAGTTTACTATGGCGCCTTATTATGTTACCTTTGTTTTCAAATTTAATTGGCTTCTCAAAGATAAGTTATCTTGATAATAAACGACGACCAATAAACTGGAGGTCGGGGGTAACCGACTGTTCTTCAAGATAAGATCACGATAAGTCAGGAACATTGACTGACATGTTATAGTAGCTAGTACGGTACATAAAAAAAACATATTTTTTGCTTATCATACAGTACACTTCTGGAGCTATGTATGTGTAACATCGCGACCAAATTTCAAAGGTGATTGAAGTACATTTATAACACTATTTACTTAAAATGAAAAGGCTATGTATTATAGAAATCACTACATCGCCTTTATATGTAATCAAGGAAGAAATTTACCTATTTTTAACAACATAACAGTTGAATAATTATAATTATTCAGGTTTTTAACTTTCTGCTTTTAATGTTATTGATTTAAATGTTAAAATTGATCAAACAAGAAAGAAAAACTATAAAGCACGAGCAAAAGAATTATCGCCATCTTTTTAGCCTTATTCCATGGTAAGTTAGGTCAGAAAACATTTTTGTTTTACTCTCTTCTATTAGCTGTCAATTTACTACTACCGACTTCTATAAATACAAAATCTATCCGTACCATTTTTTGACACTTCCTCTGCCTCTTTATCTGCTCACCAAAGTACATTCTTCTACTTATATAACTTTCAGTCTTCCATATGATAATCCACACGACTCTAATCTATAACTACTCAACTTCTCTGCCGCTAATGTTAATTTTGGAAATTTTTAGATGTAGTCCTTTCCCAATGGATACAAATTCTCCCATTTTATCAATTCTAGTATCACCATACATCCATGTTAAAATTCGCATCTAAACCGTTTGGTATTCCCTATAGAATTATGACATAGCTTACATTCCGCTCGCAGCTTTGTTACTCTATGATTTACGCCTTCACCCTTCTCTTTGGGTGACAAGCACTCGGCCACATACGGGACAATTGTGGGTCACATTTCATTTAATGCGATGTAATATTAACAATGTAATTATGTGACTTATACTAATTTGCTAATGTAATTTCATTATGTGTTGCTTACATTATTATTTGAGCTTTATTTCAGGTAACTTACCATCGAGTTCCAGTGTGTTTATTTTGTAAAATAGTCTTTAAAAAATACACGTTAGAACATATATTTCGCTCACACTTTGGTGGTCTTGTCTGAGCTATGTCCAAGAATAAAATACACTATGACATAGCGTTGAAGTAAGCGCAAGATCGCGTAACAGCAGTTCGTAAATACCGCGTATCTCTATTTTCAAGATTTTACTGGAAGAATTCAACAATATTTCTCTGACTGAACTTCTATACTACATTCTTGTGATTCATGTCATCGAATAATAACATAAATTTATAAAAACACTTCTTTACATTTTGTCTAAAATCATTTACGCTATATTGCAGCGATATTATGGCAGAAATAAGACACATATTTTTCGTTCAATATGGCAATACGAAAGTAATTTCAAACTTGTAATCTACACGTTGTATTTTTTTTTATATTATAGGGGGCAAACGAACAGGTGGATCACCTGATGGTAAGTGATCACCGCCGTCCATAGACACTAGTATTGTTACCATGAAAAAAAACTACTTTTTTAAATGTACTAGACTACTAGATGTATAGCAAAAATATCTGTTAGTACAATATTTCAATTTTGCAACTTTTGCTGATACGCGATATATATTCTCCTTACTTCATTATCATCAACACTTCCACAATCATCATGACATCAGCTAAATTCTTCAATTTGTGACTGTATTTGTATTAAATTATTAGTTTTATAATAAATACATAAAAGCCATTATTATTCGGTCATAAATAATTGAAAGTACAATAATTTACATTCGACTTTTGCAATGTCACAAAGAACATTCTTTTACATTCAACTTTCCTTTTAAACTAATGTAACCTGCCATGTAAATTTTGTATATTCATTAGCTCATCGATTGTGTCTATGAATGTATTATTTAAAAAAAAAATCCTTCAATTGTCATTAAGCCCTATGCAAATGTATATAATGTCGAGACAATTCGTAAATTTATTCGTATCACTTATTATTTTTGATCTAGTTTAATACATTTTATTATTCTTTTAAAACTCAAATATAAACACTTAGTAGAGGCTGGTTAAAGAAAAATCGATCTCAGCGAAAACCATAGTCTATGTTTGATTCAAGATTAATTTGGGATTTTATAAAATTAATTGTAATTACTATGACGTTGAAAAATAGGAATTCGTGTATCATTATTTAATGATATTTTTCGATCTGACTATGCGCTGTTTGCCTGATGACCCTTCACAGCTTCACCGGACTCATATGGCGAGTGCTTATGGCGTTCGGCCGCTTGGCAACAAGCTCAAAGGTGCCAAAGTGGCCGAACGTCGGCCTAGGCTGTTGCCTTGGATGCAACAACGCGAATCTATCTAGGCTAACTTAGTTAAGCTAATCATATATATTAGCCATTATTACCAGTTCTTCATAAGTACGTCGCTTTGCTGTTCTAATAAAACTTTTTAAATGTATTAAAACATTTAATGAAATCTAAATTAAAAAAAACTTTTTTTTACATTTGAAATTGCCGTTTTATGTTAGTTGCTGTTTTATTTATATACGTATAGATTCCTCAAAAGTCTAAATTTTTATCAAAAACTAATTTGTATTCATTTATTTATTTATCAATGGTTTCCTTTTATAAAATCTAATTCGTTTTTGTGAGCTCGAATACTATAAAAATACGAGTAATTTTTTAATAAGTTCTATCATGGCATCTGTTCTAATTAAATGACACAAAACATCATTGACATGTAAGGTGCAAACACTACAGACAAACACACGACGCATTATTCGTTTCAGCGATTCCATTTCAAAAATTGTGGATCTGGTGAATAAGCAAACAAAAAGCAAGTAGGTCACATAGCACAACACACGTTTTCGACACTTCAGGAACTATGACTAGCAATGCGCTGCTGTCAGTTGAAGCAAAATTATACTTCTACTTCTTTCCATAATATCAAAATCGTTCTAAAGAAGCAAAATCCAATATCTAAGAAACGACTATTTTTGAAGAGTTCTAAATTGAAGAAGAAATAATTTTAGGAAGTACTAGCAGGCCCGGCGGACGTCGTCCTGTCCTGATAATAAAAAAATATATACTTATGTGCATGAAACGCTTAAAGCGGCTTGACGTTTTCCGATTCTTTTAACATTTATCATTATATTTCAACCAATTTACAAAAACAATTAACTCTATCTATTGGTGAAGACCGCAGTACAATCCGTCCAGTAGTTTTTGAGTTTACCGCGAACATCCAGACAGACAGGCAGACGCGGCAAACGACATTGTTTTATAATATGCATGAGTACTTTGATTGATTAATGGAAAACAGAGAAGTTGTACGATTCCTTATCAAGTAGTTTAAATAAGACAATACTTTGTAGTAATGTATTGATTGTTTGTACATAAATATCTATACATTATTTAATTTCGATATTCGGGAGAGGTTCCATTCTCATTGACCTTTTGTTACTCATTGTGTTTTAATCAGTAATTCGAATACATACATAACATTGAATATTCATCGACGTATAGTTCAATTTTGTCGAAACATTTTTGAAATACACAACGAAGACTAATTAAATTCACGCTAGGCATTGTTCATTAAAATGTTTCTTCGTCCAAAGTCATTGTTGTTACAAAGTGGTCTAAAATTACTTACCGATGTCAATTGAATTAGTTGCATACTAATTTATATAGCTATGCAATTGAAAGGGTATCGATGACGTAAACAACTTTTTTTAAAATATATATCATAGGGGGCAAACGAACAGGTGGGTCACCTGATGGTATGTGATCACCGCCGTCCATAGACACTAGCAACACCAGGGGAGTCGCAAGTGCGTTGCCGGCCTTTTAAAGCACTGTTACTTCACGTCGGTTTTCTATAAGAGGGTGGTACTACCCCGGGCTGTCCGACCCATTCATTCTGAGACCAGTAATAGCTTCAGCGTAGCTCTACCACCTACAAAACTATAGAAACACCTGAAACTTATAGCAAATATATTTAGACAATAACCTATATTGCCTACTGAGCAGATCTTACCGAAACTACTTTTAATCTTGGACACAGAAAGAGGTAGCCTGAAATCAAATTCTGAGTCGTTAATTCGTATATATAACAAATACACCAGAGCGTCCTTGACCATAGAGAGATACCTATGTTGTGTAGAATTGTCATAAATGTATCACTATCATAATTATTAGTACCGTCATACATTTCTTATTCGATTTTAAGAACTTACCTGGTGTATGTTCCAAATGTATAAAGTACAATGATAATTAAATTAAATAAGTACCCCCTTGAAGATATCCCCTTTGGTAAATCACCAAGTTCTGAGGTAACAAACGTCAAGAAATTTATACAACCGGATAGCGAATCTCGTCCTGATTGATGTCGATTAAAAATAAATCATTAATTAAAGTATCGATAATACCGATCGGTGTTTTTAGAGGTTACAACATTTTAATGCATAACATTTCAAATAAAATTTTACTTAAGTTACCCAATCGTCATTATTTTAAAAGTTATTCGCTTACCAGCGCTCGTATATTTGACTAACAATCTACTTTTGATTTTCACATCTCCTATGAAATTAGTTAGTGCTTATTACTTGGTAACGGTCTTGTAGGATTCAAACTTAGCGGTTTTCATTGTGGCGTACATGTATGCTTCTAACGTACTGTTATCGTTTGCTTCATCTATCGGACTGTAAGCACTCCGGCGCGAGACATTGTGGATTACAACCTAAAAATGGACATCAAAAATAATCATTAAACCGCCTTAAAGACTATAATCTCAATAAGAAATTCAGAGTTACCAACATAGATAAACAAAAAAATATATTATCCCTTTAAAAATCCGTTTATGAATAGCCGAAAGTATTCGATCGGTAATGATTGAAGTACTCGAGGCAGTAAAGGAATACCCGTGGAAAGTCGAAATTCGAAATATTGAAACTGTCACAAGAAAAACGGCCAATACTTTAACGTAGTAAGTAAAGAACTGGGCAAGTAGAGTACATGACAGGAGAAATATAAACACAGCAAACGATGAAGTCAGTCTACAGGTCGATAATTTAACTTTTATTAAGTTTGACTACTAATGGAATTGGACTCATGGTACTCTACTGGTAACTTTGACGTTCATAAGCGCCTTCTCAGGGCCTAAATTGTATAAAGTATTTTTGATTTGATTTGATTTGACTTCAACTTTCGAATCCTTAATTCTGAAGATAGACTACACTTATGCGTATAAGTATGTGTCCTCCGTTGATATTATTTAAGTGTAGGTATTCGGTAAGATTGTAAAAACCACTAAAAAAGATTTCTCTTAAATAGTTTATACTTTATACTCAAAATGTAAAACGAATCCTGAATCTGAATTTCACTAAAACACAGGGGTATCATGTTAAGAATTAAAAATTAAATGTATACAATGAAATGCAATGTAAGAGATAAAGAAATAGTATCAGAATTCAAAATTTATCAGTAATATCAGTACGCTACTTATCAGAAGTCGTAAAAAGACATAAGGAATAGGCGAGCAAGCAGTAGTGATAAAGCGTGTACAAAAAGTGTTAAAAAAAAATTACCCGTCTTTACAATTTATTGCCGCTTTTAGCAAAAGGTTCGATGTTTACAAGACATCTTTTATTTAAAACTTAATTTACGATTCCTCATTCAATAACATAAAGATAAGCTGGGATTTAAGAGTTTATAGTCAGTGTAGGTAAAAGGTAAATTATACAGTCTTGAATGATTGTTATCTTGACGTTTTAGGATGATTGCTATTATTTGTGAATTAATCAATTTACAAAAGTACAAAACGGATTCTGCTTCAGATTTATAAATGTAGTGACAACAGTTAAATTTGCTTTAAGACATTTGCTTCCCTAACTACCATAATATGCTGTTCTATAGATCTACCTATACTGGTGTACTAATGTTTCCTACATACTACATAGTAATTGTCGTTTTTATTTATTGCGACTATCATGTGACTCAAAGATAGTTTTTGTGCGATGGTTTACTTATACCTAACCTCTAATGTTTACTGTTTTACTTATAAACGACTTCCAAAAAACATTAGACAATAGTATTTGCCTTCTTGTGATTTATATTGCTATAACAAAACAAGATAAATATTGGTTATATTTAATCAAATATTAATTTTGAAATTACTAAAAATAAAGTGTCAGCCCACGGAACCCATTATAGAAGATTGTAGAACATAGTTTTTTTTAATCAAAATATTACAATTTTCATGAATATCTATCTATTGATAAAAGTCGGAAAACGCTCGAGGAGAACTGGCGCTTTGAGAGTTCCGTACAAAATTATGCTTGTGTTCTAAAAACATTTCGATGTGTAACGCCGCACTTTCAAACAACAAACTTTTATGTTACAGATGTTAACATAGTATAAAATTAATTGCAAATAAGCATACGTTTACTAATTTCTAGATTTACGAAAGAAATATAAAATTATTTTTGCCATTTTACCTGCATATTTATGGACGAAAAGTTATATCTATATGTTAGACTAGCTGTTTCCCGCAACTTCGCAGACATTTTTTTATAAATGTAAATTACATCTTATAATATCAGCTATCTGTTAGTGATAATTGCGTGAAAAATGGTTCAAACGTTTTGCAGATAGTACTACAAACAAAGCCATGGTTAAAAGCTAGTCCAAAATAAAAAGCTTTAATTACTTTTTATAACGTTGGCTATCTGCCAGTAAAAGTCCCATGACAATAGGTCTAATCGTTTTGCAGATAGTACTACAGACGAAGCCACGGATGACAGCTAGTCTAAAATAGAGTAGCCTATGTTACCCACTGTAATTTTAACTATCCGTCAGTGAAACTTCTATCAAAATCATTCCAGCCGCTTCGTAGATTACCCGGAAGAAACAGACAGACAGACAGACAAAAATTTTAAAAATTATGTTTTTGATATCAGTATTCTGTATACGTTCATATCCAATCAGTAAAAAGTCGTTATTTTGATATTACATACAGACAATTCATTTTTATTATATGTATAGACTGCATATAATCATGCTGCAACCCTTAGGAACCGAGAAATAATCATATAAAGTGTGGATCAAAAAGTACGCTAAGCAAAAACGAAGTAATAATGGTGCGGATGGGTCGTGAGGTATGTTGTGGGGTATTGGGGCCCGACGGTGTGTTGACCGTATTATTGAGAATGGCGAACTGTGAATGCCTATGTCAGTAACGTACCCAAGTCACGAGGCTTGCTTGCTTGGTAGGCAACAGTCGTGCTTTCTATAGAATTTGTTTAAGCTTATCTCAGCACGTTGTTATTAAAACTAAACGCGAGTGAAACCGAGGGCCAATAAAGTCAATTATTTCAAACGAAAGACATAGTTTAACATTACTTTTGACCAGTTAAAAAAATACCTTGGCGATATCTTTTTCAATATATGATTCAAAAAAGTGTATAATTAACATACTCATCTCTAATAATAACAGAGTTAATGACTAAGTACAGACAGTAATGTCACTATGCGAGTATCTATATTCGAAGTCATTTTACCTGCCAAATGGGGTCGTCGAGTTCAGGTCAACTTTCCGTTTTCAAAACAATGGGGGCATTGTGACTGCCGATTTTCGGAACACATTTAGTTAGAGTTGATTACAAATGGAACGTCCCCGTATCGAGGGGACATTGATCTAAATACATTAAAGCGTAACACGAACGCAATATGGGAGCGAATATACACCAATATTATTTAGATGACTGGTAAAGAAATCCCGTCTGATACGTTTATTCGCCGAATTTCTTCTTATTATTTATTTCTTTAGGTTTACTTCTGCTCACTTAGAACCACAAAGGTCCGTTGGTATTGCTTCTAAAATATATGAAGTGGTCTATTAATATACATCTTTAAGTATATTCCATTTAACTATGCAAATAAAATAATAGCGGTCTGTCGTTATGTGCGTATTACGCAAAAACTCCAAGATAGAGGTCGATCAGAATTTTTTAGTTTTATATTTATACACTTGGCTCTTATCTAAAATAAAATAATCACGATATCTTAATTAAATATAGATTTATTTAGGTTTTAAGATACTACGGTTTTCAAAAGCGCTACGCGTTTAGCTATGTCTGAAGTGAGGCAAGCGGTATGATGCGCATGCGTAGGAGCCATGAAATAAATGGATAGCAATGTTAACAAAGAAATTTTGTAAGCAAAACAAATTATTACTATCAATTTTTAAATGGCCTTCCTTTGTACAAAAAATATATTGTTAAGGTAATAAACAACGCAAATGAAGTCACGGGTATCAGCTAGTTAAAAAAACACTACAAAATAATTACATACAATTATTTTCTTCTGTACATAAAATATATTGTTCAATTTATAAATAAGACAGGCGAAGTCACAGGTATCATCTAGTTATTAATAGAAAATTATTGAGAATAATTATAAGAACAACCAAGTAAACATTCTGACGTATGAAGTGAATGTTATACATAATAGGAGACTTGTGGTTTGGAAACTTTGTCACGAAGTGGAACTTCTTAGCTATAGTGCGTGTAGCAAAAAGTACTTTATAACGACGTTTTACCAGACTAGAAACCGTCTGCGGCTTCGTACGCGCTTACAATAGCTTAAACTCTCGGGCTGAACTTAGCTTTTTATCGATGTAAAATGGTATTGTATCGGAACACTAGTTCCGGAGTTTACCAGCTACAGTCACATTAACGAAATTTCCTTTTTTGTATGATTAATATAGACTAGCTGGTAACGAGTTTTACATGAATTCATTCCGGTCTGTATTTTATATTCTAATAGTAATGTTCTCATCACTGCTTAACGTTTATGTTAAACCGTAATGTTACGTAACCTAAGTAATATTTTGAAGAGTCCTCTATCTACCGGTAAGTCTCGTCAAAATCAGCTCAGCCAGTTTAAACATAAAAGAACAGATACTAAGTACATATATACCGTTCGATCGATCACCATATAAGTTGATTCACCCGAGTTTTTTTTTCCATTAAAAATGTTCACACTTAGTTGAATACGTACAAGTATTAACAATGAGAATACTGTTTATTATTTAGGCTTGAATGATTGCAGATTATTCCAAAAAACAATTTAATTTATTTGTATTATGTACATATATTTTAAATGACTTTCGCAATGCAAAAAGAATTAAATAAATGAAAAGCAAATTTATTCAAGACAAAACAGTAACATTCAAGTTTGTCCTTCCAGCGTCACATGAATCGAGGGCTTGCATTGGGTGACCCGCAACTGACAAAAGGTGAATTTGAATTACCATCTACTAAATTATGAATATTCGCATTGTTATCAAACCTAGGTGCAAGTAGTAAATGATAGTATCCGGCACTGAGTACAGAGAGATTCATATAATCAAATTTATGAGTAGCAAACATTGTAAACATTTTCATTGTCACGTTGATTATATATAATCTGTCATAGTTTCTCCTGTGACACTACGGTGGTCACCCGCAACCGACAATAATAAAAACACATCATTAGCTACAATTGTTGTCTTATATTATCAATTTTGTATTACTTTTTTAATTAAATGCTTTCAATAATAAAAATACTTTCGTGGCATCATAAGCAAAATATGTGATTTCCGCGTGGCAGTCATAGCGTTATGGGAAAAATAATGTTATACTTCATTACTCTTCAGTAAATCATTTAAAATAATTAATATTATCATTTGTGAAGCATACACTAACAACATTTATCCATGCAATTAGTTTAAACAAGGTAATGCTTGACATTTGATACTAGATGTGGATGTCGATGTAGCGGGCCAGTAGCGCATATCCAACGAGATCGTAACCCACTATGCAAATGACGTAAAATCCATCACAGGACTTAGTCCGGTGAAGCTATGAAGATCCGTCAGGCCAATAGCGTATAGCGTATTAAAAAAAAACATAAGATACAAAAAAAAACCGCTAAGGATTTTATTTAACTTTTTAGGAATATTTTGAATCAAATGTTTCAAGTAAAAATAAAGTATTTAATATATGTAGATATTCTATGTAGATTTTCTAGTAATTCAATAGAAAGAGGTGTTTAAACTGTAATTTGTTATTATATGAACGCAAAACAACATCCTTTGTTTAAAAATCTAAATCTATCTTCAAACATTGACAATTAATATTTTTACTGTAAAAAAAGTAATTCAATTTTGTAGTAAAACACAAATGAAAATATGTGAAACTAATTAGTACAAATGTTATCTTAAATATTGTACTGTACCTATGATGAATATACATAGATGCAAGAGGAACAAAATGCTAGGCAGTCAATAATCATTACTATACTTTAAATTTGAATACACGTACAAAAGAGACACGGAAAGATCATACTCGATACACGTTATTTAGAATCGAAGAAAGCAACAAAACAACTAAGTTAAGAGACAGACATCGGAACGTTTAATCAGTCTGTGCCTGAGTCTCGTAGCAGGGGAGAAGGAATGGGGATACCTTTCACTAAATGACCATCCCTCTACTCTGTTAACCCGTGCCACCGTATCCACAAACAGTATGTATACTCGGTGAAAGTGGCTAAGAAATGTACGATAGAAAATTATAGACACGGCAAAAGTCAAGTGATTAAATTAATTGAATATTTTTATCATTTATTAATTGAATATTTGTAAATTATTCCCATATTAAACATCACACTTGGTCATTTCAAGTCGGTGAAATGGTATTTATTCATAACCTAACATATTGGCCTAGCGATCCGAGTTATAAGCAAAGCCTCCGAAAACAAAATAAGTAAACATACTAACACTTTAATTAATTAAATATCAATTTTGGACTATATAAATGTACATATAAGTATAAAGTACTTCAAAGATAAATAGTATTAAGAATTCATATGTCAGAAAATAAAAAGTCCAACAAGTAAATACAATTTACCCCATTGACCCATTAAGAGAATAATTTGTCAAACTACTTAATTTGTGAATTCACACATATAAAGATAAGCAAATATAGATATAGCGGCATTCCCCAGGTTAAATTTATTTAAAAATCACCGATTATGTGTAAAATTTTGACAAAATTAAATATTTGTAAATGATTCCCGTATTAAAATGATCAATGTATTCAAAACTAGAAACATCATACTTGGTCATTTCAAGTCGGTGAAATGGTATTATTGTGTCAAAAAACCTACTAGTTTTCAATAAGTAACATATTATTTCTATGGTGCATGTTTTTCTCCGTAAGTCTGGAATGTACACCGTATATTAGAATAATACAATTAGTTTGGTGAGAGTTTACTGTAGCTTTAGAGATATAAAGTCGAAGCTTATAAAACTAGCTACTGGAGGTGTATGCTAAACATTGTTATTGTTACAATAATGTTATTTATACATTATTCCTAATTAGCCAATGGATAACGAATTATTGATGTTATCATTATTCTGCTGTTCATTATTCGTTAATAAAATAATAATAGTCGGCTCGTGTTACAGCAGTGCGTGAACAAGCAAAGCATTAGGTAAAAATCAACAGGTGTGAAACGAACAGTGAATATTTATGAATAATTGAATTCATTACGAATGAATATTCACAAATATCAATTAGTAAACAGCAGAATAACAGACAACAATTTAAAACAATAATTACTGTTGTTAAATAGTAATAATGTGAAATAACATAACGTAATACATTATTACTACACGATGTATATAATAGTTATTGCTTACTATAAACCTTAAGTAAAATGCCTAAAGTGTTACAAAAATAAATGTTATTGTTGACTTGCCGGTTCTAATGGAATTGATGACTGTATAAGTGAGCCACCCGTGTCATTTCCGCGCCCTCGCCCGTCGGAGCTGGGCGGAAGCACTCCGCCCGCCCGGATTCATTTCACGTTTTCGCTACTCTTTTGTCTTAAACTGCTTTTGTAACTTGTCCTCTCTCTCTACCAAGAAAACATTTTAAGCGCTGATCTCGCAAACACGTAACTAAAATACAATTCAATTGAATAAGATTTAATTTTAACACTATTTTAGTGAAGATTTTGTATTAAATAGATATTTTCTCCTGTTTCATATCCCACGAGATAATCGATATATGTGCTGAATGTTATTAAAACCCATCCAGCCATTCAAGCATGTCATAAAATATATTCTCATATGTATAGGTACCATAGGAAATAATTTGTTATATCCTACCAGTTTTGAATTAAAATATGATAAATAATTATCTTAAGAAACTTACAGATATGAGACAGTATACGTATCAAAATTTTGTATCTTGGCTATCTCAAACATGGTAACATGTTCCCTAGAATACGCTCAACATAGTAAAAAAAATCTCAAAAATCTCCCATTAATACGATTTAGTGATCCAAATGATTAAATCATATCATGGATATTTAATTATACTAGTGATTTAGATAAGTGAATTATTCACTACACTGTATACTTTTGGAATAAGTACTGCATTATATAGCGACTCTTTGAAATATCGAATGCAAGATACCGAATGCTAGGTATCTTTAATGTCGGCTACACTCATATATTTCTCCAATTAAGAATACGTTGTGAAAATTGACGTTTTAATATATCTTTTCAAATATTAGTATTAACTGCAAAATAATATTTTTTGTTCTAATATTGTGTAAAATAGTTGACTTTGGAATAACAAATACCTTTTTTACACTTTAATCATTTACACACTCTAACGAGGAAATTAAATGGTATGAGTAAAAGTTTCAGTGAATATCATACACAAATTGTAAGTATTGATACTTAAAAGAAATTATGTATGTAATAATTGTAATGAAAATGTTCCTAAATTAACTTCATGGTGTGTTACGCTGGTACGTGTAACTCACGTTTGAGCTATAACTAGATACATGGTGTGTTACAATTGCGCGAGCAACTTTCTCTAATCTGATGGTATGTTACATCAGTGCACGCAACTTTTGTTAACTAACTTCATAGTGTGTTACATCGGTACGTTCAAGTCCCGTTTCTAGCAAATATACAAATTTTCAATAGATTCCCATAACGTGTAAAAGGGGTATCATTAAAAAAAATGTCTGCGAGATTTTCTTCCCCATCCGATCCGCTCAGGTGTGCCTTAGGGACCTATCTCCACACTCTCACTTTTTAATAAACCGCGAAATATCTTTTCCTAACCTTCTGAGGAAATAACAGCAATGAAGGACCCATACCCTCTCTGACTCTTCAAACAAAGCGTGTGCTCGCCCACGCCTGCTATCCACAGACTACGCCGTCGTCTGGTGGTGAAATTCACCTCAGCTTTCTCATCGCGACCTCCCTCGGCCGCGAACATGCATCTAGCTCTGTACAGTAACACTGCAAAATTTTTACTTACTAGCACAAAACAGGCAACACAAATCACCTCAAATACACACACACACATACATTGGTACACGTATGGGGGAAGGTTTTTGTTTTTTTTTTCTTATTATTTTCGAGTTTGGTTGATTAGTTTAACCAATTGTTAGATTCGATATAAATGTGTGGTTTCATAAAGCACACATGTAGTCTCGGTAACTCATATACGCATGACCGGTTCTGCTAGAGTAACTTCGTCATATTCGCGATGTTGCATACAAGATATCCCATGCCGAGGTTCGCCCACTTTGGCGCCCTTTAAATAGTTGCCATATACATACGGCCGAATGACTTAAACGCTCGCTCAAAAAACTCCGGTGAACCTGTAAAGACCCGTCAGCCAAACATCGTATAGTCAGTTGTAAAAAAAAAGATTTTATTGGTATTTTTGTAGCTTGACATAACTTTTGCCATGTCTTCTTTCCTTCGCTTAAGTATGTTTTATAGTTTTATGCCGTCACATAAATAGAGAAACAAACATATATGTAAATTTATGGATACTTAAATCGTACCAGTACAATTAAATTGAAAAAACTAAGCGACTTTTTAGAAAAATAAATGTAATAAATATAACCTTAAAACTTAGACACGTCTCAGAAACAATTCAAAAATCATTTTAGTTAAATACCGTCGATTGTGCAATTTTAACTTACCTTTTGATCGAGTTCAAGTGGAAACGTTCTTTTCCACTCGAACGTAAAAGTTTTAGCGTCGGTCATTGCTAAATGGTGGGCAATTGAATGAATCGCTGCAGCATTGTTTAACGCTATGAATCTTGAAAAAGTAGTTGCCTTTGTGGGAACTCTGAATGTGATACGATTTAAATAGGAGTACTATCGAGCCAATTCCTTACTTATATAAAAACTTTACAATAATAAAAAATACGCTAGCGCTACACAGTGGCGAGTTATAGTAAAACAGATAACATAAAAAAACGTTTCCATAAATAAAAAAACTTGTAGATATATTTTAAATATTGATTTATACATACCTACTCAGTTTATTTAAAATTTACTTACAACTACAAAATAATGTTTTTAGATACGCATTATTGCTTCGTAGGTAAAAAATCTATCTGGTGGTTGCTATAAGAAAGTCTAAAAATAAATGTTGAAATAATAGAACTGAGATTGTAGTCAAACTTTGTACTTTGGGAAAATATGTACTTTGGGAATTTGTAAGACCCTGATTTTTTTTTATATTATAGGGGGCAAACGAACAGGTGAGTCACCTGATGGTAAGTGATCACCGCCGTCCATAGACACTAGCAACACCAGGGGAGTCGCAAGTGCGTTGCCGGCCTTTTAAATATGTGGGCCTCCGGCGCTCTCACTAACCGAACGAAACGCAACAGTGCAAGCACTGTTACTTCACGGCGGTTTTCTGTGAGAGGGCGGTACTACCCCGGCGAGCCGACCCATTCATGCTGAAACCAGTAATAGCTTCAGCGTAGCTCTACTATCTATCTTGATATATTGATTGCTCTCATTCAATTTTATGTATGATTTTTTAAAAGTACTATTGATATACATATATTACGGTGTATTAATTGAAAAACGACTTCCTCTATGCGAAATTTAATTAGTATCGGTGAAACGATTTTTTGATATACACAAACAAACATCAGACAGATTTTTGAAATTAAATTTTAGATTTCGACTTCATCGTGAGAGAGACGAAACCTTCGTAACAAGCACCTACTACAAAGTTTAAAAAAAACACATATATGGGCAAAAGTACAGTTCATATAAATAAAGATAATTAGATATACAAATCTAATAAATCATTATTAGCACCGGATACAAGTAAAAACAGGCTTGCGAAACAAAAAATATTTAGTTTCAAAACTTAAAGAGTAATATTGCTACGTTGAAAGCCATTCAATTTTTACGCAATAACACGACGTTAGCAAATGTCTACTCGACAGAATAAATGTCTGTTTCATTTGAAAATAGGTGAGGTTCATATTATATATGACATGACATAATTCACTTGACTTCAAAAAATTTTAAAGCACATAGTAAAAATATTATAACAATCGAATTATGTAACGAATAGTAACATATTGACAAAAAGTACGTTATTAACATGGAATCTATAAAATTATATTTTTTCGAAATGCTTATTCCATTCTCAAGCTAACAACAACGTTTCGTATATTTTATTATGTGGTATTGTCGTTGCACTGCATGCTTCTCGCTTGTGTAATTTAATTGAAAGTATGTAGCAGTGTTTTTATTTGTATTACTGTTAATGGACGTCGCTGTACTCTGTCTCTGTAAACGATCGCATCGCTATTTTAATGACTTTGGCTATTATAAAACTATGAATATTGTATTAACTATTGCGTTCACATGTTTTTCTTGTAACATCAACCATGGGTGTAAAGTTTATTATTATTGCGCTTCAAGTTATCTATTTCTGATTTATATTTTATATATTCAACGTAATCAAGTTGCATTTAAGTGTAAATGAAGTTTTTTTATTGATCCAATAAAATTACTATAACGCTAAGTTTTTTTAGCTCGATAAAGTGATATTTAATAGCAAGAATAATACAATCTAATTCCTTTACACTGTAGGATATTGCAGGAAGGAGCTCACATTGACCGGCAGACGTTTTACAGTTTCACAGTACGGTAAAGATATATTATATCGAATTTCTTGGGTCATGCCGAGATCTAATCTGCCGTAAAGCTGTGACACCACAGCCTTTGTATATGTGGTTCTGTTGGAAGAGGGAATTAGGTTGAATAGCTCTTCAGAACACTCGCCTGATATAGATTCCATCGTTTCTATTACATTCTTACCAATGGAATTATCGACTTTTAAATATTGGCTGGTATAAAGGTCGATACTTTTAATTTGACTTACAAATTTTATTATTAAGCTATGTTATTTTTTTTATACATCTGTTGTTTACTCATTCAGTTCAAAACTCGACCTTCTACTTTTAACAGACTTCATTCTTTGGTATTGTTGGTTCCAATTTCCATGAGTAAATCGAAATTATTCACTATTTTTGGTTAGTAGTTTTGTCCTGGTATCAACGCAACATAAGCAGCAGACAATACGAGGGACGTGTGTGGTAGAAACACCGTACATGAACACAAGGTGTGTTTTTGATTTTATCGCTGCCGTGCTGGAAATTTTGACCTCAACAATGAGCCCCGTAGCTGAACGGAGACAAATGTCGATAATGATAAATTGCAAATGACAGTGGTAGCTACTTCATTTCCAACTACGTCACTACTTTAACATAACCGATATAATGATACTGATTAATTTTCGTCAAACTGAAAAAATAATAAATCTCGGGAAGTGCTTACCGCATAGACTCATTGAACAGCGACAACAAAATCACGTCTATATTTGTTTTAAATTTTGAATAGGTACATATATTAGGGTATTATAAAACAGATTATGGCATATTATAATAATGTTGTGTGTTTTAATAGAAAACTTCCGTCGTACTAATTGGATATAGGAGAGGTAGTCAAACCACGTCCTATGCGCAATTTCACTCAAAATAAATTACTTGCGAATTGTTTGTAGGTGGTAGAGCTACGCTGAAGCTATTACTGGTTTCAGCATGAATGGGTCGGTTCGCCCGGGGTAGTACCACCCTCTCACAGAAAGCCGACGTAAAGTAACAGTGGTTGCACTGTTGCGTTTCGTTCGGTCAGTGAGAGCGCCGGAGGCCCACATATATTAAAAGGCCGGCAACGCACTTGCGACTCCCCAGGTGTTGCTAGTGTCTATAGACGGCAGTGATCACTAACCATCAGGTGACCCACCTGTTCGTTTGCCCCCTATAATATATATAAAAAAAAGTCTTTTGCCTGCATTGTTTACATACATACATAACGTATTCCTAAAATCTGATATAAAAATTATTGTAGAGGTGTACTGTGACGACTAGTAAATGGTGATGGATAAGCCCATTGGTCCACTATCAAGACTTATTAAATATTCTAGTCCACTTTTCCTCTTCAAGTTTACTCGTTCTAGATAACTCTATTCACACACCATACAACGGACCATTTAAAAACTGAAACTACTCCGTTATCCACAATAGACAGTAGATGGTACTCCGACTGAAATTTATTTTTAAAGGAACTTGAATAATTTTGTAAAGGAGAAAAAAAATTAAAGAGTTCATCGGCTGTGATCTTCAAGATTTGTATAGAAAAAACATCATCATCATCAGCCTGTAAGAAACCCACTACAAGCCTATAGGCCTCTTCCTAAAGGAAGGTATAGGCATAACGTTACACCAGCCCACGACGTATTGGTGATTTCAAGCTCTGAGAAATCCACAGTTCTATATTTTTCCCTCATACGGTGGTACTACAAAAACATTTCTCAGGTTCAGGTTTCCTCATGATGTTTTCCTTCACCGTCAGCCGATAGTGTTACCAATTGAAATTAGTAAATGTACGTGAATTCCTAAAAATCCTTTGGTACATGCCGGAGTTCGAACCTGTGGACATCGGATTGATATTTCACCGGTTAAAGCACTAGACCTCCACGAGTACATACATAGATTTTGTTTTAATTATAAAACAATAAATTCACAGATAAAGATCTAGTATAAAGGTAAATGAAACACGAGTCAAGGGTCCCCCGATTCTCAAAGTGGGGAATTAAAAATATAAAACTCAGTGTACGAATATATCAAATTAACCAATTATCAAATATGATTTTCATGGTAAATACATATACTAGATACAATATAATAGGTAGCAACATAAAACATATGTTACCATGCAAATATGACGTCGGGTCTTGTACCATTTATATGATAGCCACAACTTACTTGAGAGCGAGCGCACTACCAATCTGCTTGTTATTATGACAAGGAAAGTACAATATTTGAACTCGAAATGTTACTTAAAAAAAATGTATTATTCTTTATATTTTATACTAACAATCGTTCGCGACTTTGTCCGTGTTCAAACACAGTATAAAACCCAATAACAATAAAATATAGTCTAATGCCATCTGGTGCCGATTTATAGTAAAATTAAAATTTTCTCCATAACATAATAACCTACATCTACCTATTAGAGAGCCCGGCAGGTTTGGTCTTACCCTGACAACAAGCCCTGGAATCAAATCGCAGCGCCCCCTACCGGATCCAAATGTGAACTTAAACAATTCTTGAATCGACCTGAACACACTAAAAAAATTCATCAAAATCGGTCAAGCCGTTTAGGACGAGTTCAGTCACATACACGCTTACATAATAATTATACTTAATAGGTAAATATTAGTGAGCCCGGCCGACGTCGTCTTGTCTAGATAATAAAAAAAAAATCTTGAATCAAACTGCAGCGCCCCCTACCGGGCCCAATTAGGAATTGGACCCAATCGTATAGGAGAAGTTCATTCGCATACACATGTACTGAAGAATTATATTTATATGTATAAATATATAGACAAGACACATTCGTTAGTGCGTTTGTTAGTACTCATGCAGGAAATTACGTTTTACGTTTTAAGTTCATACACAAAATGAATTATCTAAAAATAAAACTTGTAAAGTATATCGAACCTATAATCGTGTGATTAACAAAAATATTGATAACTTAAAAATAGTGCTTATTTTATACTACCATTTATTGGAAAAAACAACTCTATATCTTCGTACTTTTATTCCACTTTTAATCACCTGCTTATTTTAACTACTATCCGATTCCTTCGCAACTTTGATTTTATAACACTCATACATTAATTTTCATGCGTTATTGATTCGCAGCTGCGTTGAGATGGTATGTAATTATAAGTTCAAAGATCAAGACGAAGTATGTTCACTATTATTTAGTAGCTAAAACTTGAAAAGAACATTTGAAGCAGATAGATGCCGCCACCGTGCAGGTGTTATATATCAGAATGAGTAGAAAACGGTCTGCAGGGTTAGCTGGTGTGGTATTAAATGTTGTCAAGCTACACTGTGTTGACACATTATGACATGAATTGCTTCCCTTTAAGGTATCGTGGAAAAAAGTGTACCTTTAAAGGACTTATTATATTGTAATAAAATGCTTTATAATCAATATACAATATTACCTCTTTGAATTTACTTCGCTAGTGTAAAACTTTTAGTTATAACTATTAATTTTCTTACAATAAGAATTTTAACTAGGTCCACTTTAGCCTATTTTTAGTCCGAAATCGTTCTAAAATTAAATAAAATTGTAACAAAATTGTAACCTTAACTAACCCCTCCGCTGATTTTTTAAGATCCAGATTTCAAAATGGCGGATTATGTTTTTAATTTTAGAAAATTTCATAGTTTAGCCAAAAAAAACATTGTACAGATTAGAAAATAATTTGAAAATACATTTTTAAAAAATATATAATTTTATTTTATATATATAAAGCTGTAAAATAAAGAGTCGAAGATAATTATCGCACAGAAATCACGGGCGGTGCTGCGAGAATTTACTAGTAATAATATGAACGTCAAAACATTTCGTAATACCTAGCTGCATCAAGGCCAAGGTAGCGGATGTTTGTTGCTGACTCGGCTACGTTCGCATTACAAACGGGTTCAGGTTCATTAAAAACAATTCACAAACGTAGCAAATTCCTGACGGTAGCATTGCGACATTACACATTACAGTTTATTACAACATTACAGTGCATCTATATAAAATAATACGTATAAATTATTGTTGTAATGATAATTTCTTATGGGAGGGAAAAATAGCTTCTTTACGTAACGCGTTACGTCGCCAGTCCGTCTGGCTTCCCTTTCTCTCACGCATACGACAGCAGTAGGCAGGCTCCTCCTCATAAGTCAATTGTTACTTTTATAGGATTAAATAATTATACCAATAATGTACATACACAAAAATCTAATGTACCTATGCAAGAATTGTAACTAAGAATAAAATCATATTTTAATAGCAGGCTGATAATAAGAAATATATACTTATGTGCATGAAATTCTTAAGGTAACTAATGTATTTTATTTGATAAGAATTAATAATGTATCCGTCTAAATAGCCTTACAATTACCTCACTATATGTGATCATTTTTAGAAGATAGATGGGTATAGTATACAAATATAAACAACCAGTCAGACAGACAGACGCGGTGGACGACTTTGTTTTATAATATGTAGTGATAATCGATTAAAGATTTTTTTAATAATTGAATATTAAATAGTTCAACTTAGATTAGTTTAAGTTATCACTTCTGTCGGGCGTCCCGAGACATACACGTTGTTTTTATTTACTAGGTTATGCTCACGACTTTGCTTGCGTTTACGTGGCTTTGACTTATCCATCGGGAACAGTACTCTTCTTTAGGGATAAGAGATACCTTATGTCTTTTTTGTACCCGTGTAAAGAGGTATGTAAAATTTGGCGATGTTTAGTTGAGTTATTGTAGCGTGAAAACGTAATAAATAAACACACCTACATTCCCATTTGTAATATTGGCAGGGATTGCAATAAATATAATTGAGATATTGCAAATTAGATGGCATAAAAATATTTTCTACCCATACCAATATTTCATGGCTGTTGAACGGTATAAAATTTGATGATCTACGGCGCCCTCTATTGACGAGTTAAAGTAAAAAGTCTGTCCATGGAAAAAATATTCAGGTTGACCAATTTCCATAGTGATCGCTCCAATGCCGTTTCAATTTATCAATATCAGATATATACATTCATCAACGTCCATTTCTATATATATATATATATAGATACAGATTATCACAACAACGTTAATAATTCAAATACATATGTAATGGTAAATATGTATGTATAGGTACTGTATTGTACAGGTATCATTTATTAGAATTAGACATAGATGCTTACAAAAAAAAAAAACCAATACGAATAATCTTACACCAATATTTACTTAAAGAAATCTGTTTTTACATTTCGTATATGTTTTTTTCCAGTTATTTAGCTTTATTACAATTTTTTTTTAATAATAAAGCCGAAAAGGAACAGGGAAAGGAAAAAAAAATTGGCCACGAACATCCTGAATCAGATTTGTCGAAAGAAATCCTCATGGCTACAACGACACACCTGGAACCAGAGTCTCTTCAGTTACAATACATGGATACATCGTATACAAACGTGTCGTTTCAATTTTTACCACCTGTTATTGAAGAATCAAATATCCACGTTTGACATCCATACGAAGTTAGGAAGTTGAAGTTATAGTGGTACTTCAAAATAATCCCAAGGAGCGCGGCCGATCAAAAAATTAAGCCAAGTCATACTTTACAACATGACAAACATGTTGTACCAACCTTATTAAGGTGGGAGATAACCGTAAGATTATGATGTGTTTTTCTGATTCCTGAATTTTATCAAAAATTGCTTTATTAACAACCTTTTCAAATAGAATATGATAAAAACAGTGTTAAATAGGTAGTAAATAAGAAATGTTAAAGACCTTCTACTGTCACTTATACGAGTTTTTAGAGGGTTAAAATGAAGGAGCCTGGCAAATACTCTCACTTATAGAGTTTTCTCGCTTATCCAGTTCTCACTGACTCGGGTTTGATAGTACGTATAAAAGAATAACTGAGTACTTGAGGGCTTAATATGGCAGGTAGGACATGGGGCTTCTATAGGCTTTAGCATTTGACCACATTCTTACCTGTTGTTAAGTGATGATGTGGTTTAAGATGGCATACACGCTACACCTAGAGGATGATTGGCTCGTAAATGCAGCTGCCGGAATACTTCAACAGGTGTTTGGCGGCAAATTTTCAACTTCGGTGTGGTAGCGAGCCAAGCGGGCTTAGAAAATGCCCTACCATCATACATTAATATTTTATATCTAATATATATTTGTAATGTTGAATAAGTCGCCTACTTTCTCGTGTAGTACATCATACTATAGTTCATATAAATCCACAGATACATATAAAGTTCTCTCAAAAATAAATTATTAATTTCTTACTTCATTATCTTACGCAGCACTGCTGAGTAGACGAACATTTAATGATCCAATTACCTCAGACACTATATCTAAATTCATAATATATACTATTATTTAAATGTACTGTGGCTTTGAGAAATGAGAATAGTTTGTCGTAATGTCAATATTCTTCATGACGTGAACAAATTTATATTAGAACTGTCGCCCTTGGTCACTTGTAACCTACATGCAACCTTTAATGAAATATTCAATACTCATATAAAATCATATTTATAGCTCTCTTTATAAGAACAAGTTTCAGATAATGAACACACTTCTCTAACTGTATTGAGATACCTAAATTTATGCATAAATCTTAGTAATGAACTAACAACAACATGCAATACGCAACATTCTCCATTAGAATTTCTTAAATACCTAAATATACCAGAAATTTCTATTAACCTTTATACCATAAAGTTGTATTTGTGATTTATTTTTATATTTTATGGTTATACCAATAACCAAAAAACATAATTTAGGTACATAATGTTCTCTTAGTTAATAGTTAAAAGATAATATACATTAACATTCGTGGAAATTTCGCAATAAACAATTGTAGGTGATACTGTAAATAGGTAATATGATTTGCTTAGTTCCAATTATTATCGTTACCCAGACATTGCGACAATTCCAAAGATCACTCATATTACGCTTGTGTGTCCGCCATTATATCGTAGTCGAGTACTGTCGTGGCCAGAATTGTTTCCACGCGGATTAAAATATCGGATATAATATTATTTTCACCCACTGCATATATGATGTTTATTGACAAAAAAAGTATACATTGGTATTTAATATATACATGGTGACCTAAAAATAACTTAATGAGTTATATAAATTGTTTTATATACAACTAAAAGCTGGTCACTCTGTTGGTGTAGATTTTATACTTAAATAAGTTTACAAATTTAATTTATTCTCTTTGTTACAGTAGTACATCGACTGTGTGAGAATTATAACCCTTTAACTGCCGTACTAGATACTATAAGAAGATATTACATTATAGTCGAAATATTTGTTAAGCTAGCATTGATGTGAAATGAAATTCATGAAACTGAGGAAAATGTCAGTACTGCTATTTAAATATTTAATTAAAACGTTCCATATACTATGTACTAATTTCGTAGTCTAAGGATTCTATGTTCAACTGTCCTTAGTTACAGAGGTGACAAGTAAAGTCGTAACTGTTGAAACGTTCTAATCTCGATCTTTATTTGTATTTAAGTATGGTACGGTTTCCTCGGGCAATCTTTACGGTACTGTTCATTTCCTTTCAGAATAAAAATCAATATATAGTAATTCGAGAGACAGATAGCGTTAAGATAGTCTTCTAATTGGATAAAATAAAGAAGACATTTAAAAATTGAAAGTATGAGAGTGAAATCTTTATTTTTAAATGGTTCTCTTAATATAAGATTTGGTTAGCCACTACTTTGGTTGTCCAATAGACTTTTTACTATAAAACAAAACAAGAGTAACATTAAAAAAATAATAATTAACACTTATAAGAATTACCAAAATATATACAATCCCACACTTGGACGCTGTCTCGTGGCTTAAATATCAACTTATTGCTGTAGTTATTATTTATATTCATTTTACTTTAAATACACGAGAAATATTATTATTATTAAATATACCTATTGACATTTAGTTACACATCAATGAACTCAAATGGTTTAACATTTTTTTTCTTGATACTATCGATTCGCTTAGTAGTTCTCATATACACTATAAAGTACATGTACGCAGTGATGTGACATTAGTAATTTTGAAGGTTATAAGCAGCACTTGTATATGCATAGGCATTTTCGAAAATTTGCTTGTCTAGTTATCTTCAAAACTACTGAATGTACTGGCATAGAACTAGGACCATTCGACGTGGAATGATTCCTAAATGATTCTAGGTTATATATTTTTAATTGTATTTGATTGACCCATTTTTAATGCCCAACGAATCGGGCGGGAATTCAGCTTGTATTACATAACTTGAAATTATGGCGGCTAAAATCTATCGGTGAGTTCCGACAGCTGCACCTGATATTCAATACTTATTGTAATGTAAGCTTTTCGCCTTACTGTCTACATACATTCGTGCGTTTTGCTAACGTGTGTTTCTAAGATTTATTCAAAGGACACTGTTAATCTTAATAACGTACTCATCATTGCTTCTTTGATTAAACTGCCGATAAGTGAACACATTTTACTTTGTTAAATTAATTAATAGTGTTTTTTTCTTTCTTTTTTATTTTGTTGTTTTTGCAAAGTATTCACTATGTAATGGGAGAGAGAGGTGGTCGAAATTTGATACAAGTCACTTCACTTCTTCTTGACGCGTGGCATAAACTTTATAAAATAAAGTCACAAAAACTCCTCGGTTATAATTTAAGTAAAATTCAAAAGTCATGGTAATTTAAAGTCCGTTAAACGCTTTGAGATTAATGATCACATGCTTTAGAAAATTATCAAACGATTTGATAGCAGACTCCTTTTCCATCAAGACCAAAAGATCGAAGAGGCATATACGGAGATTGTTACAGGGTATTTTATACGCCCTAGTCTCTTCGTACTAAATCTAGGGCATTCTTGAAGTAGATGTACAAATTTTGCACAGATGTATTATAATTAGAAATTTAAAAAAGTATGTTTGTGATGCTTTCATATGAGAATGAAATTAAATGGGATACCGCAATAGAGAAAAAGTCCAGAAAAATGCAGACACTTCTAAAAAAAAAATATTTCAAAACTTAGCATTGTAAATTGAGCGTAATTGCGTGATCTTTTCAAAATATTTAGTTCTAGTTCAAGCTAAATGTAGTACTCATATTAGAAAATAAATACTAATTTTGGAAACTGTAAAAATTATACAATACCATATATTGCGTATTGCGCACGAATGCACTACACATAATGCACCGAAATAAATTACAAAGTTGTACAACATTTATATGAAAAAATCTTAGAGTGTTCAGCGAGTACTATTCATTTTCTTTGACGTGATAACGTCTTATAAATCGATGAACGTCGGCTGCACGCACGAAAAAGCATGTCTCTATGTCACGTTCCACCTGAGCCAAGCGTGCAAGCGAGAGCCCGGAATAAGCGATAGAGAGGCGCGATCGGCCTAAACGTTCAGCTTGTGACGCATCTATCTCTCGTCCATTCTATCGATAATTCAGTGACAATAATTTAATTCATAAAAGTATGCAATTTATCATCAATGTTTTTTCTTATAACGTTATCACGTAAAATTATCGTCCGTAAACCGACTTTACGGACAACCAGTGTTTTACCTCTTACGTGTACCTATGACTATCAACACCGATGTGCTAGGTTAGGTTAGTCTTTTCATAAAAATAGCGCAAGCCGATTACGGTTGCGGCCGACTCGTGTTAAAGCATTTGAATCCATTACATTCCTGTTAGCACTCAGAACGTGCCATAGCTTTGTTTATTTACAATGCAATATTTATTTACTGTTTTGTTTACGTTATAAGAGATTTTTTATTTTGTTTATTTTATGAACTTCAAACCTTTATTCGTTCCAACGTTACACCGTTTTTGTTTTGTATCTGCAGAATGTCAGCTCCATAAAAAACTCGTGTTGGATTCATTTTCCTATTTCCAAGAGAAGTAATCAATTTATAATATCGTTTCTTAAATTTCTCAATAAATTAGAACTAAATATTACAAAACAAATTACGCGATTATGTCAATTTTGAAATATTGCTTTGTAAACGTCAAGATGTGTCTGTTCCTAATTTTTATTTTAAAGAATGAGTATGGAAAAACATTACCGTCAATTTTCTAATAACGCTAACGGAAGCATAAATTCGGATAACCATGAGTGGGCGTATCTTTTTAATAACACACAGACTAGTTTGCTTTTACTCTCGGTTGGTTTTTTTTGCCCCGGCTTAAAGTTTCATACTATACATGTACTGTCCTTTTGCTGTATATAGTTTTTTTTTCCCTACAAACAAACTTATTTCATAACACAAGTACTAGAACACAACAGACGTACTGCAGTTTTTAAACGCAGTATATAAATATAACACTTTACAGAGATTGCACAATGACGCGGTCGTAGTATTCTCGCAGATTTTTTTTTTAATTCAATGTTAGTGCGCCAATTTAAGCTCACGTCGGTCTCTGTATTAATTATGAGACTGTATCAGACTCCAGCTCACACTGTACTGAGTTCATATATATGGGAAGAAGTTGAGAAGGTTAATTATTAGCCAGGATTATATTTGAGATTGTGTGACTATGTATTTGTGGATTTCCAAGTAGTATATATAATAATGATCAAACGGAAATGAAAATAAAACAAACAAACAGGGAGCGTACAAGAGTACGTGGATATTGAATTTTTACCTATAAAGTGGTATTAAAATGTTTTACGATTCCTCATAGTTATACTGAAGCAGCTAGTCTTTTAGTTTCTCTTTTATTACACGGATTGGTCTAGATATAAGTTAAGATAATTGTTTAAACAATTATAAATAGGTGACCCCAGTATGGTAAAGCTGATGAATGGTCTAGCTGATAAAGAAATTAAGTAGGAATTTATTTTGCAAACCTCATTCTTTCTACGTCTCTTGAGAATAGTGGGGTCAAAATATAAATTACTGTATTTCATAATAACAGCATGGAGAATAAAAAGGTATCTAATTGTAATGACATGCACTCTGCATATGGTTGCAATATTGGATCAAATATAAGCCTGCTGTTTATGACTTTCTGAATTGTAGTTTGGTGAAGCTGTGAAGCCAGCTAAGGTGTTACCAGCGTAGCTCTTTTAGAAAAGAAAAGAAAAGACTTTCCAAACAGTAAGTTGTTGCAGTTGCAGTAAGATAGTTTTACAAGCGCTACCACATGAGGCAGTACAGTATGAAAAGATAGACGATACCAAAACCTATCTCAGAGAAGTTTAACCTGCAACGATTGTTACCTTCTTAAATACATAAATGAGTTTTCCGGTGCCCAATATTACATTGGTTATGTAGGCATATTATTATTATGTTATTTGTTATTAATTTAGCATGTTATTAAATTGAATTCCTAAGTATAATACTATTTATTCTCGAAAGAAGAAAACAAAAGTAGTTCGTTATTTAGGAATTATTACAACAATGGGTAAGCAAAGATAATTTTTTGAGTTCGATTTGGTTTCCTCCTAAATTTTGTCATTAAAAAATGAAAGCAGCATCATTTGCGTAAGTACAAAATTTGCAATTCGGAATACTAAGTTCTCAGAATACATTTATGTACAGAAAAAACAAAGTGGGACCAAGGACACTTCCCTGAGAGACCCCAAATTTTATATTGCGTCCACTACTAATGTAACCGTTTATAGATACGCATTCTTCTCGATTACTGAGGGAGCTTCTAAACATATCACCGGCATGCCCTCGAATCCCAAAGTCTTTAATTTTCTTTGATAATAAATGTAAATAAATGAAACAAACATATATGTAAATTTATGGATACTTAAATCGTACCAGTACAATTAAATTGAAAAAACTAAGCGACTTTTTAGAAAAATAAATGTAATAAATATAACCTTAAAACTTAGACACGTCTCAGAAACAATTCAAAAATCATTTTAGTTAAATACCGTCGATTGTGCAATTTTAACTTACCTTTTGATCGAGTTCAAGTGGAAACGTTCTTTTCCACTCGAACGTAAAAGTTTTAGCGTCGGTCATTGCTAAATGGTGGGCAATTGAATGAATCGCTGCAGCATTGTTTAACGCTATGAATCTTGAAAAAGTAGTTGCCTTTGTGGGAACTCTGAATGTGATACGATTTAAATAGGAGTACTATCGAGCCAATTCCTTACTTATATAAAAACTTTACAATAATAAAAAATACGCTAGCGCTACACAGTGGCGTGTTATAGTAAAACAGATAACATAAAAAAACGTTTCCATAAATAAAAAAACTTATAGATATATATCAATATTGATTTATACATACCTACTCAGTTTATTTAAAATTTACTTACAACTACAAAATAATGTTTTTAGATACGCATTATTGTTTCGTAGGTAAAAAATCTATCTGGTGGTTGCTATAAGAAAGTCTAAAAATAAATGTTGAAATAATAGAACTGAGATTGTAGTCAAACTTTGTACTTTGGGAAAATATGTATTTTGGGAATTTGTAAGACCCTGATATTTTTTTTATATTATAGGGGGCAAACGAACAGGTGAGTCACCTGATGGTAAGTGATCACCGCCGTCCATAGACACTAGTAACACCAGGGGAGTCGCAAGTGCGTTGCCGGCCTTTTAAATATGTGGGCCTCCGGCGCTCTCACTAACCGAACGAAACGCAACAGTGCAACCACTATTACTTCACGTCGGTTTTCTGTGAGAGGGCGGTACTACCCCGGCGAGCCGACCCATTCATGCTGAAACCAGTAATAGCTTCAGCGTAGCTCTACTATCTATCTTGATATATTGATTGCTCTCATTCAATTTTATGTATGATTTTTTAAAAGTACTATTGATATACATATATTACGGTGTATTAATTGAAAAACGACTTCCTCTATGCGAAATTTAATTAGTATCGGTGAAACGATTTTTTGATATACACAAACAAACATCAGACAGATTTTTGAAATTAAATTTTAGATTTCGACTTCATCGTGAGAGAGACGAAACCTTCGTAACAAGCACCTACTACAAAGTTTAAAAAAAACACATATATGGGCAAAAGTACAGTTCATATAAATAAAGATAATTAGATATACAAATCTAATAAATCATTATTAGCACCGGATACAAGTAAAAACAGGCTTGCGAAACAAAAAATATTTAGTTTCAAAACTTAAAGAGTAATATTGCTACGTTGAAAGCCATTCAATTTTTACGCAATAACACGACGTTAGCAAATGTCTACTCGACAGAATAAATGTCTGTTTCATTTGAAAATAGGTGAGGTTCATATTATATATGACATGACATAATTCACTTGACTTCAAAAAATTTTAAAGCACATAGTAAAAATATTATAACAATCGAATTATGTAACGAATAGTAACATATTGACAAAAAGTACGTTATTAACATGGAATCTATAAAATTATATTTTTTCGAAATGCTTATTCCATTCTCAAGCTAACAACAACGTTTCGTATATTTTATTATGTGGTATTGTCGTTGCACTGCATGCTTCTCGCTTGTGTAATTTAATTGAAAGTATGTAGCAGTGTTTTTATTTGTATTACTGTTAATGGACGTCGCTGTACTCTGTCTCTGTAAACGATCGCATCGCTATTTTAATGACTTTGGCTATTATAAAACTATGAATATTGTATTAACTATTGCGTTCACATGTTTTTCTTGTAACATCAACCATGGGTGTAAAGTTTATTATTATTGCGCTTCAAGTTATCTATTTCTGATTTATATTTTATATATTCAACGTAATCAAGTTGCATTTAAGTGTAAATGAAGTTTTTTTATTGATCCAATAAAATTACTATAACGCTAAGTTTTTTTAGCTCGATAAAGTGATATTTAATAGCAAGAATAATACAATCTAATTCCTTTACACTGTAGGATATTGCAGGAAGGAGCTCACATTGACCGGCAGACGTTTTACAGTTTCACAGTACGGTAAAGATATATTATATCGAATTTCTTGGGTCATGCCGAGATCTAATCTGCCGTAAAGCTGTGACACCACAGCCTTTGTATATGTGGTTCTGTTGGAAGAGGGAATTAGGTTGAATAGCTCTTCAGAACACTCGCCTGATATAGATTCCATCGTTTCTATTACATTCTTACCAATGGAATTATCGACTTTTAAATATTGGCTGGTATAAAGGTCGATACTTTTAATTTGACTTACAAATTTTATTATTAAGCTATGTTATTTTTTTTATACATCTGTTGTTTACTCATTCAGTTCAAAACTCGACCTTCTACTTTTAACAGACTTCATTCTTTGGTATTGTTGGTTCCAATTTCCATGAGTAAATCGAAATTATTCACTATTTTTGGTTAGTAGTTTTGTCCTGGTATCAACGCAACATAAGCAGCAGACAATACGAGGGACGTGTGTGGTAGAAACACCGTACATGAACACAAGGTGTGTTTTTGATTTTATCGCTGCCGTGCTGGAAATTTTGACCTCAACAATGAGCCCCGTAGCTGAACGGAGACAAATGTCGATAATGATAAATTGCAAATGACAGTGGTAGCTACTTCATTTCCAACTACGTCACTACTTTAACATAACCGATATAATGATACTGATTAATTTCGTCAAACTGAAAAAATAATAAATCTCGGGAAGTGCTTACCGCATAGACTCATTGAACAGCGACAACAAAATCACGTCTATATTTGTTTTAAATTTTGAATAGGTACATATATTAGGGTATTATAAAACAGATTATGGCATATTATAATAATGTTGTGTGTTTTAATAGAAAACTTCCGTCGTACTAATTGGATATAGGAGAGGTAGTCAAACCACGTCCTATGCGCAATTTCACTCAAAATAAATTACTCGCGAATTGTTTGTAGGTGGTAGAGCTACGCTGAAGCTATTACTGGTTTCAGCATGAATGGGTCGGTTCGCCCGGGGTAGTACCACCCTCTCACAGAAAGCCGACGTAAAGTAACAGTGGTTGCACTGTTGCGTTTCGTTCGGTCAGTGAGAGCGCCGGAGGCCCACATATATTAAAAGGCCGGCAACGCACTTGCGACTCCCCAGGTGTTGCTAGTGTCTATAGACGGCGGTGATCACTAACCATCAGGTGACCCACCTGTTCGTTTGCCCCCTATAATATAAAAAAAGTCTTTTTCCTGCATTGTTTACATATATACATAACGTATTCCTAAAACCTGATATAAACATTATTATAGAGGTGTACTATGGCGACTAGTAAATGATGATGGATAAGCCCATTGGTCAACTATCAAGACTTATTAAATGTTCTAGTCCACTTTTTCTTTTCAAGTTTACTCGTTCTAGATAACTCTATTCACACACCATACAACGGACCATTTAAAAACTGAAACTACTCCGTTATCCACAATAGACAGTAGATGGTACTCCGACTGAAATTTATTTTTAAAGGAACTGTGATAATTTTCTAAAGGAGAAAAAAAAAGAGTTCATCGGCTGTGATCTTCAAAATTTGTATAGAAAAAACATCATTAAACTTCCTTTGAAATGTTCAAAATGAGTCGATAATAACGGTGAGTACTTCGAATAATTAAATTTATAGATATTATTGTAAAAAAAACACCTCATCATCATCAGCCTGTAAGAAACCCACTACACGCCTATAGACCTCTTCCCAAAGGAAGGTATGGGCATAACGTTACACCAGCCCACGACGTACTGGTGATTTCAAGTTCTGAGAAATCCACAGTTCTATATTTTTCCCACATACGGTGGTACTACAAGACCATTTCTCAGGTTCAGGTTTCCTCATGATGTTTTCCTTCACATGTTCATTATCATGTGTTCATTCAAATGTACGTGAATTCCTAAGAATCCTTTGGTATATGCCGGAGTTCGAACCTGTGGACATTGGATTGATATTTCACCGGTTAAAGCTCTAGTCCACCACGAGTATATACATAGATTTTGTTTTAAGTATAAAACAATAAATTCATAGATAAAAAATATCTTGTATAAAATGAAACACGAATCAAGGGTCCCCCGATTCTCATAGTGGGGAATTAAAAATATAAAACTCAGTGTACGAATATATCAAATTAACCAATTATCAAATATGATTTTCATGGTAAATACATATACTAGATACAATATAATAGGTAGCAACATAAAACATATGTTACCATGCAAATATGACGTCGGGTCTTGTACCATTTATATGATAGCCACAACTTACTTGAGAGCGAGCGCACTACCAATCTGCTTGTTATTATGACAAGGAAAGTACAATATTTGAACTCGAAATGTTACTTAAAAAAAATGTATTATTCTTTATATTTTATACTAACAATCGTTCGCGACTTTGTCCGTGTTCAAACACAGTATAAAACCCAATAACAATAAAATATAGTCTAATGCCATCTGGTGCCGATTTATAGTAAAATTAAAATTTTCTCCATAACATAATAACCTACATCTACCTATTAGAGAGCCCGGCAGGTTTGGTCTTACCCTGACAACAAGCCCTGGAATCAAATCGCAGCGCCCCCTACCGGATCCAAATGTGAACTTAAACAATTCTTGAATCGACCTGAACACACTAAAAAAATTCATCAAAATCGGTCAAGCCGTTTAGGACGAGTTCAGTCACATACACGCTTACATAATAATTATACTTAATAGGTAAATATTAGTGAGCCCGGCCGACGTCGTCTTGTCTAGATAATAAAAAAAAAATCTTGAATCAAACTGCAGCGCCCCCTACCGGGCCCAATTAGGAATTGGACCCAATCGTATAGGAGAAGTTCATTCGCATACACATGTACTGAAGAATTATATTTATATGTATAAATATATAGACAAGACACATTCGTTAGTGCGTTTGTTAGTACTCATGCAGGAAATTACGTTTTACGTTTTAAGTTCATACACAAAATGAATTATCTAAAAATAAAACTTGTAAAGTATATCGAACCTATAATCGTGTGATTAACAAAAATATTGATAACTTAAAAATAGTGCTTATTTTATACTACCATTTATTGGAAAAAACAACTCTATATCTTCGTACTTTTATTCCACTTTTAATCACCTGCTTATTTTAACTACTATCCGATTCCTTCGCAACTTTGATTTTATAACACTCATACATGAATTTTCATGCGTTATTGATTCGCAGCTGCGTTGAGATGGTATGTAATTATAAGTTCAAAGATCAAGACGAAGTATGTTCACTATTATTTAGTAGCTAAAACTTGAAAAGAACATTTGAAGCAGATAGATGCCGCCACCGTGCAGGTGTTATATATCAGAATGAGTAGAAAACGGTCTGCAGGGTTAGCTGGTGTGGTATTAAATGTTGTCAAGCTACACTGTGTTGACACATTATGACATGAATTGCTTCCCTTTAAGGTATCGTGGAAAAAAGTGTACCTTTAAAGGACTTATTATATTGTAATAAAATGCTTTATAATCAATATACAATATTACCTCTTTGAATTTACTTCGCTAGTGTAAAACTTTAGTTATAACTATTAATTTTCTTACAATAAGAATTTTTAACTAGGTCCACTTTAGCCTATTTTTAGTCCGAAATCGTTCTAAAATTAAATAAAATTGTAACAAAATTGTAACCTTAAACTAACCCCTCCGCTGATTTTTTAAGATCCAGATTTCAAAATGGCGGATTATGTTTTACTTTTAGAAAATTTCATAGTTTAGCCAAAAAAAACATTGTACAGATTAGAAAATAATTTGAAAATACATTTTTAAAAAATATATAATTTTAAAACATTGTACAGATTAGAAAATAATTTGAAAATACATTTTTAAAAAATATATAATTTTATTTATATATATATAGCTATAAAATAAAGAGTCGAAGATAATTATCGCACAGAAATAACGGGCGGTGCTGTGAGAATTTACTAGTAATAATATGAACGTCAAAACATTTCGTAATACCTAGTTGCATCAAGGCCAAGGTAGCGGATGTTTGTTGCTGACTCGGCTACGTTCGCATTACAAACGGGTTCAGGTTCATTAAAAACAATTCACAAACGTAGCAAATTCCTGACGGTAGCATTGCGACATTACACATTACAGTTTATTACAACATTACAGTGCATCTATATAAAATAATATGTATAAATTATTGTTGTAATGATAATTTCTTATGGGAGGGAAAAAAAAGTTTCTTTACGTAACGCGTTACGTCGCCAGTCCGTCTGGCTTCCCTTTCTCTCAAGTATACGGCAGCAGCTGGCAGGCTCCTCTTCATAAGTCAATTGTTATTTTTATAGGATTCAATAATTATACCAATAATGTACATACACAAAATTCTATTGTACCTATGCTAGACTTGTAACTAGGAATAAAATATATTTTAATAGCAGGCCCGGCGGATGTTGGCCTGCCCTGATAATAAAAAATATATACTTATGTGCATGAAATTCTTAAGGTAACTAATGTATTTTATTTGATAAGAATTAATACTGTATCCGTCTAAATAGCCTTACAATTACCTCACTACATGTGACCATTTTTAGAAGATAGATGGGTATAGTATACAAATATAAACAACCAGAGACAGGCAGACAGACGCGGCGGACGACTTTGTTTTATAATATGTAGTGATAATCGATTAAAGATTTTATTAATAATTGAATATTAAATAGTTCAACTTAGATTAGTTTAACTTATCACTTCTGTCGGGCGTCCCGAGACATACACGTTGTTTTTATTTACTAGGTTATGCTCACGACTTTGCTTGCGTTTACGTGGCTTTGACTTATCCATCGGGAACAGTACTCTTCTTTAGGGATAAGAGATACCTTATGTCTTTTTTGTACCCGTGTAAAGAGGTATGTAAAATTTGGCGATGTTTAGTTGAGTTATTGTAGCGTGAAAACGTAATAAATAAACACACCTACATTCCCATTTGTAATATTGGCAGGGATTGCAATAAATATAATTGAGATATTGCAAATTAGATGGCATAAAAATATTTTCTACCCATACCAATATTTCATGGCTGTTGAACGGTATAAAATTTGATGATCTACGGCGCCCTCTATTGACGAGTTAAAGTAAAAAGTCTGTCCATGGAAAAAATATTCAGGTTGACCAATTTCCATAGTGATCGCTCCAATGCCGTTTCAATTTATCAATATCAGATATATACATTCATCAACGTCCATTTCTATATATATATATAGATACAGATTATCACAACAACGTTAATAATTCAAATACATATGTAATGGTAAATATGTATGTATAGGTACTGTTTTGTACAGGTATCATTTATTAGAATTAGACATAGATGCTTACAAAAAAAAACCAATACGAATAATCTTACACCAATATTTACTTAAAGAAATCTGTTTTTACATTTCGTATGTGTTTTTTTCCAGTTATTTAGCTTTATTACAATTTTTTTTTAATAATAAAAAGGAAAAAGGAACAGGGAAAGGAAAAAAAATTGGCCACGAACATCCTGAATCAGATTTGTCGAAAGAAATCCTCATGGCTACAACGACACACCTGGAACCAGAGTCTCTTCAGTTACAATACATGGATACATCGTATACAAACGTGTCGTTTCAATTTTTACCACCTGTTATTGAAGAATCAAATATCCACGTTTGACATCCATACGAAGTTAGGAAGTTGAAGTTATAGTGGTACTTCAAAATAATCCCAAGGAGCGCGGCCGATCAAAAAATTAAGCCAAGTCATACTTTACAACATGACAAACATGTTGTACCAACCTTATTAAGGTGGGAGATAAGCGTAAGATTATGATGTGTTTTATCTGGTTCCTGAATTTTATCAAAAATTGCTTTATTAACAACCTTTTCAAATAGAATATGATAAAAACAGTGTTAAATAGGTAGTAAATAAGAAATGTTAAAGACCTTCTACTGTCACTTATACGAGTTTTTAGAGGGTTAAAATGAAGGAGCCTGGCAAATACTCTCACTTATAGAGTTTTCTCGCTTATTCAGTTCTCACTGACTCGGGTTTGATCGTACGTATAATAGAATAATTGAGTACTTGAGGGCTTGATATGGTAGGTAGGACACGTGGTTTCTATAGGTTTTAACATTTGACCACATTCTTACCTGATGTTAAGTGATGATGTGGTTTAAGATGGCATACACGCCTAGAGGATGATTGGCTCGTAAATGCAGCTGCCGGAACACTTCAACAGGTGTTTGGAGGTAAATTTTCAACTTCGGTGTGGTAGCGAGCCAAGCGGGCTTAGAAAATGCCCTACCATCATGCATTAATATTTTATATCTAATATATATTTGTAATGTCGAATAAGTCGCCTACTTTCTCGTGTAGTAGTACATCATACTATAGTTCATATAAATCCACAGATACATATAAAGTTCTCTCAAAAATAAATTATTCATTTCTTACTTCATTATCTTACGCAGCACTGCTGAGTAGACGAACATTTAATGATCCAATTACCTCAGACACTATATCTAAATTCATAATATATACTATTATTTAAATGTACTGTGGCTTTGAGAAATGAGAATAGTTTGTCGTAATGTCAATATTCTTCATAACGTGAACAAATTTATATTAGAACTGTCGTCCTTGGTCACTTGTAACCTACTTGCAACCTTAATGGAATATTCAATACTCATATAAAATCATATTTTTATAGCTCTCTTCATAAGAACAAGTTTCAGATAATGAACACACTTCTCTAACTGTATTGAGATACCTAAATCTATGCATAAATCTTAGTAATAAGCTAATGACAACATGCAATACGCAACATTCTCCATTTGAATTTCTTAAATACCTAAATATACCAGAAATTTCTATTAACCTTTATACCATAAAATTATATTTGTGATTTATTTTTATATTTTATGGTTATACCAATAACCAAGAAACATAATTTAGGTACATAATGTTCTCTTAGTTAATAGTTAAAAGATAATATACATTAACATTCGTGGAAATTTCGCAATAAACAATTGTAGGTGATACTGTAAATAGGTAATATGATTTGCTTAGTTCCAATTATTATCGTTACCCAGACATTGCGACAATTCCAAAGATCACTCATATTACGCTTGTGTGTCCGCCATTATATCGTAGTCGAGTACTGTCGTGGCCAGAATTGTTTCCACGCGGATTAAAATATCGGATATAATATTATTTTCACCCACTGCATATATGATGTTTATTGACTAAAAAAGTATACATTGGTATTTAATATATACATGGTGACCTAAAAATAACTTAATGAGTTATATAAATTGTTTTATATACAACTAAAAGCTGGTCACTCTGTTGGTGTAGATTTTATACTTAAATAAGTTTACAAATTTAATTTATTCTCTTTGTTACAGTAGTACATCGACTGTGTGAGAATTATAACCCTTTAACTGCCGTACTAGATACTATAAGAAGATATTACATTATAGTCGAAATATTTGTTAAGCTAGCATTGATGTGAAATGAAATTCATGAAACTGAGGAAAATGTCAGTACTGCTATTTAAATATTTAATTAAAACGTTCCATATACTATGTACTAATTTCGTAGTCTAAGGATTCTATGTTCAACTGTCCTTAGTTACAGAGGTGACAAGTAAAGTCGTAACTGTTGAAACGTTCTAATCTCGATCTTTATTTGTATTTAAGTATGGTACGGTTTCCTCGGGCAATCTTTACGGTACTGTTCATTTCCTTTCAGAATAAAAATCAATATATAGTAATTCGAGAGACAGATAGCGTTAAGATAGTCTTCTAATTGGATAAAATAAAGAAGACATTTAAAAATTGAAAGTATGAGAGTGAAATCTTTATTTTTAAATGGTTCTCTTAATATAAGATTTGGTTAGCCACTACTTTGGTTGTCCAATAGACTTTTTACTATAAAACAAAACAAGAGTAACATTAAAAAAATAATAATTAACACTTATAAGAATTACCAAAATATATACAATCCCACACTTGGACGCTGTCTCGTGGCTTAAATATCAACTTATTGCTGTAGTTATTATTTATATTCATTTTACTTTAAATACACGAGAAATATTATTATTATTAAATATACCTGTTGACATTTAGTTACACATCAATGAACTCAAATGGTTTAACATTTTTTTTTTGATGCAATCAATTCGCTTAGTAGTTCTCATATACACTATAAAGTACATGTACGCAGTGATGTGACATTAGTCATTTTGAAGGTTATAAGCAGCACTTGTATATGCATAGGCATTTTCGAAAATTCGCTTGTCTAGTTATCTTCAAAACTACTGAATGTACTGGCATAGAACTAGGACCATTCGACGTGGAATGATTCCTAAATGATTCTATGTTATATATTTTTAATTGTATTTGATTAACCCATTTTAATGCCCAACGAATCGGGCGGGAATTCAGCTTGTATTACATAACTTGAAATTATGGCGGCTAAAATCTATCGGTGAGTTCCGACAGCTGCACCTGATATTCAATACTTATTGTAATGTAAGCTTTTCGCCTTACTGTCTACACACATTCGAGCGTTTTGCTAACGTGTGTTTCTAAGATTTATTCAAAGGACACTGTTAATCTTAGTAACGTACTCATCATTGCTTCTTTGATTAAACTGCCGATAAGTGAACACATTTTACTTTGCTATATTAATTAATAGTGTTTTTTCTTTCTTTTTTATTTTGTTGTTTTTGCAAAGTATTCACCATGTAATGGGAGAGAGAGGTGGTCGAAATTTGATACAAGTCACTTCACTTTTTCTTGACGCGTGGCATAAACTTTATAAAATAAAGTCACAAAAACTCCTCGGTTATAATTTAAGTAAAATTCAAAAGTCATGGTAATTCAAAGTCCGTTAAACGCTTTGAGATTAATGATCACATGCTTTAGAAAATTATCAAACGATTTGATAGCAGACTCCTTCTCCATCAAGACCAAAAGATAGAAGGGACATATACGAAGATTGTTACAGAGTATGTTATATGCCCTAGTCTCCTCGTAGTAAATCTGGGGCATTCTTGAAGTAGATGTACAAACTTTTGCACAGATGTATTATAATTATAAATGTAAAAAAGTGTATTTGTGATGCTTTCATATAAGAATAAAATTAAATGGGATACCGCAATCTATTGCGTATGTTCTCTAGAATAAGCCTAAAAAAATGCAGACACTTCTAAAAAAAATTATATTTCGAAACCTGGCATCGTAAATTGAGCGTAATTGCGTGATCTTTTCAAAATATTTAGTTCTAGTTCAAGCTAAATGTAGTACTCATTTTAGAAAATAAATACTAATTTTGGAAACTGTAAAAATTATACAATTCCACATATTGCGTATTGCACATGAATGCGCTACACATAGTGCACCGATATAAATTACAAAGTTGTACAACATTTATATGAAAAAAGTCTTAAGAGTGTTCAGCGTACTCGCTTCTCTGAGATAGTTTTTTTTAGTTAAATAGTACTCTATTTATTTTCTTTGACGTGATAAAGTCTTATAAATCGATGAACGCCGGCTGCACGCATGAAAAGGCATGACTCTATGTCACGTTCCGCCTGAGCCAAGCGCGCAAACGAGAGCACGGAATAAGCGATAGAGAGGCGCGATTGGCCTAAGCGTTCAGCTTATGACGCATCTATCTCTCGTCCATTTTATCGATAATTCAGTGATAATAATTCAATTCATAAAAGTATGCATTTTTTCATCAATGTTTTTTCTTATGACGTTATCACGTAAAGTTATCGTCCATAATCCGACTTTACGGACAACCAGCTTTTTACCTCTTACTGTGTACCTATGGCTATCAACACAGATGTGCTAGGTTAGGTTAGTCTTTTCATAAAAATAGCGCAAGCCGATTACGGTTGCGGCCGACTCGTGTTAAAGCATTTGAATCCATTACATTCCTGTTAGCACTCAGAACGTGCCATGGCTTTGTTTATTTACAATGCAATATTTATTTACTGTTTTGTTTACGTTATAAGAGATTTTTTATTTTGTTTATTTTATGAACTTCAAACCTTTATTCGTTCCAACGTTACACTAATTTTGTTTTGTATCTGCAGAATGTTAGCTCCATAAAAAACTCGTGTTGGATACATTTTCATATTTCCAAGACAAGTAATCAATTTATAATATAGTTGCTTAAATTTCTCAATAAATTAGAACTAAATATTACAAAACAAATTACGCGATTATGTCATTTTTGAAATATTGCTTTGTAAACGTCAAGATGTGTCTGTTCCTAATTTTTATTTTAAAGAACGAGTACGGAAAAACATTACCGTCAATTTTCTAATAACGTTAACGGAAGCATAATTTCGGATAACCATGAGTGGACGTATCTCTTTAATAACACACAGACTAGTTTGCTTTTACTCTCGGTTGTTTTTTTTTGCCCCAACTTATAGTTCCATACTATACATGTTCTGTCCTTTTGCTATATATAGTTTTTTTTTTCCTACAAACAAATTTATTTCATAACACAAGTACTAGAACACAACAGACTTGCTGCAGTTTTTAAACGCAATACATAAATACACGTTTGTGATCAATATAACACTTTTCAGAGATTGCACAATGACGCGGTCGTAGTATTCTCGCAGATTTTTAGATTTTTTTTTAAATTCAATGTTAGTGCGCCAATTTAAGCTCACGTCGGTCTCTGTATTAATTATGAGACTGTATCAGACTCCAGCTCACACTGTACTGAGTTCATATATATGGGAAGAAGTTGAGAAGGTTAATCATTAGCCAGGATTATATTTGAGATTGTGTGACTATGTATTTGTGGATTTCCAAGTAGTATATATAATAATGAGCAAACGGATATGAAAATAAAACAAACAAACAGGGAGTATACAAGAGTACGTGGATATTGAATTTTTTCCTATAAAGAGGTATTAAAATGTTTTCAGATTCCTCATAGTTATACCGAAGCAGCTAGTCTTTTAGTTTCTCTTTTATTACACGGATTGGTCTAGATATAAGTTAAGATAATTGTTTAAACAATTATAAATAGGTGACCCCAGTATGGTAAAGCTGATGAATGATCTAACTGATAACGAAGTTAGGCAGGAATTTATTTTGCAAACCTCATTCTTTCTACGTCTCTTGAGAATAGTGGGGTCAAAATATAAATTACTGTATTTCATAATAACAGCATGGAGAATAAAAAGGTATCTAATTGTAATGACATGCACTTTGCATATGGTTGCAATATTGGATCAAATATAAGCCTGCTGTTTATGACTTTCTGAATTGTAGTTTGGTGAAGCTGTGAAGCCAGCTAAGGTGTTACCAGCGTAGCTCTTTTAGAAAAGAAAAGAAAAGACTTTCCGAACAGCCCTTGTACCCGTTAAAGTTGCAGTAAGATAGTTTTACAAGCGCTACCACATGAGGCAGTACAGTATGAAAAGATAAACGATACCAAAACCTATCTCAGAGAAGTTTAACCTGCGACGATTGTTACCTTCTTAAATACATAAATGAGTTTTCCGGTGCCCGATATTACATTGGTTATGTAGGCATATTATTATTATGTTATTTGTTATTAATTTAGCATGTTATTAAATTGAATTCCTAAGTATAATACTATTTATTCTCGAAAGAAGTAAACAAAAGTAGTTCGTTATTTAGGAATTATTACAACAATGGGTAAGCAAAGATAATTTTTTGAGTTCGATTTGGTTTCCTCCTAAATTTTGTCATTAAAAAATGAAAGCAGCATCATTTGCGTAAGTACAAAATTTGCAATTCGGAATACTAAGTTCTCAGAATACATTTATGTACAGAAAAAACAAAGTGGGACCAAGGACACTTCCCTGAGAGACCCCAAATTTTATATTGCGTCCACTACTAATGTAACCGTTTATAGATACGCATTCTTCTCGATTACTGAGGGAGCTTCTAAACATATCACCGGCATGCCCTCGAATCCCAAAGTCTTTAATTTTCTTTGATAGTAAATGTGCTGACACATATTAACACCAGTTCAAATTTACGAAATCGGAAATAAGAGAAATCATCAAAGAAAAGTTTTGTATGGTACAAGGCAACTTTTTCCAGCTAACCAGTGCATCGGTATTGTGAGAACAATACCATGATTGGTATTCCAAATGGAAGCATTAAGGTAAATAAAAAAAATCTCGTATCCATTACAACTTTGGAATTTTTTTGTAGGAGATTCTGCCTTGCTATTATTGCCATTGCTTCTTTGTAATTTTGTCATTACAGTTTACACATAAGTTAAACATTATTATAGTAGATCTTATATGTGGTGTTAATTACATTTCAGATTCACTTTTATCCACAAAGTCAATATAGATTTTAACAATATCTAATTTCTTGTGCAAAGCGACTAAATGCTATTCATCGGTTAAAACTATACACCACCTGTCATCTGAGAATTATAATAAGCTATCTGGTTTATGCATTCTATGTATATATGTATACGCTTTGACAGGATATGGTGAGTGTGAGTACTTCGAAGCCGCACAAAAAATAAAAGAAAGCGTTATTTGTTTTTGTCAAATGAGTCTCTCGGGCGTATATAATGTATTCTTAGAAGGCTTTATTAACCTCCCCGGTATGTACTCACCGTACATTTAAATACGACACTAAAAGCGCCGATCTACATACGTCCTGTCGTGCAAATCCTAAAAGTGATTTATACTGAACCCTATTCGATTGAAGTAGATTACAAATAATGAATAAAATTGCATACGGAATGAGTCGCCGTGAGTCCGTGGGTGTATATTTGTTTGAAGGGGCCGCGGGAGCGGGGGGCTGCAAGCGGATTTATTGCCGGTAAATACTCGGTGGAGATACTCCGGAATACCCTCATGTGGGAACGTAGACGTCAATATTAAGCTTCTGATTTGGTCTCGGTAAATGGTTTTCAGTCGACGCACAAGTACATTTTAATAAGCCTCGTAAAGTTCTCGACGTTTGATAATATATAAATACCACTTCAACATTCCAAGGAAGCAATGTAGATTAATTATTAATGATGGTTCTGTTTTTAATTAGTTATATTCTAAAGAAGTGTTATAACTAGTGCTTATTAATAATTAAAATTATGACCAATTAAAGTAGCTAATTCGTTTGTTAGGTAATTAATAAAGCGATATTCTTGCGAGGTAGGGACTATTTAATTTTAAATCGACAACAATTATAACAAAAAGACGGTGAAGTCAGTAATTTAAATAACCTATTCAAATTGTTGAGGAGTTTTTATATTATTATACTTTTAGCATTAAGTACTTACTTGCGTTTTCGCATAGGTATTGTTTATATTATTTTAATGTGAAGCCAGAACGAGCCATAAAACGTTTGAACTATGGCACAGCAATTATTCTTAGTACATATAATATATTAATAGACACAGTAAATAAAAGGAAGAGACAAAAATTCCGGTGACACTGACAATCAACGAATGTGACTGCTGTTACGTGATATCACAAAAACAGTATTTTGAGAAACTCCACCGCATGACTTGATTCATTATATAGAAACAACGTATTTATTATAATTGAAATCTACAATACAATCGTACATTAACTCGGATTAGAAATAAAAATAATAATTGATCACATAAAAAATAATAATAAGTGATTGCATTTTATTACAACAAATATAAATAAAAAATAGAATTACGAACACACTTCAGTCTTACAAATAAAAATAATAAAACATTTAGGGAATATTAAATGATATGAAATTTAACTTGCATTTTATCCTCTGTGTCGTCGGCTTACTGCCAAAACCACATAAGTAACATTTTTTTTATTTTGACTTAATCAGATTTAAAGGTTTTTAATCTACACTAAAACAATCAGGTACATGAGAGACAATATTTAATAAGTACAAAACACAATAGCCTATGCTATTGTTAACTTATTTATCATAGAATATCATTAATTGTCCGTATATAATAAAACATACTAGATTATTATAATTTAAATATATTTTGTTTCCATAAAACTGGCGATATTTGCTTCATTTCAAATGTACGTAATCTAATCATGTTTTTATAATCATGACCAATTGAAGCGTATAGAATATCATTAATAGCACATCGAAGTAAAGGTTGAGAGTAATAAGTCAAAGGATTAAGGTCAGCGCACAGTAATGGCAGCGTTGCGAAACAATGGCCGGTCTCAGCGTGCATATTACCCGATGCGATTATTTTAAGCCGTCTATTTTAGCAATAGTTAGGTTGCTAGGTTAATCAATAAATATATCTTAATCAAAAGAACTAATAGCAACTACTAAAACTATTAACGAATATATATATTTATAAGAAAGAATATATTCTATCTCATAAATATAAGGTAAACTTTATTTCGAGTTTTCCCACTTTGAAAAATAATGTGATAACACTGACAAACATTGACACTGACAAACATTGACCGCTTCAGTGGATCGTTTTAGAGAAGATCCATTAGGACGAAGCGTGTAACAGCATCAGAAGCATCATGGTGAATGAGACCGTGATATCGTCGCGCGCCGCTCGTCCCAATTGGTCGGCCTTTCGCGTCCCGCCCAAGGGAGGGGAGACTACGCACACAATCTCACGCTCACCTAAGATAATTTATTTTATGTTATACCGTTTGAATATTTTATATCTGTGTGAGTTTTTTCGTTCGGTATGCGTTCAGTGTGAAATATTCGCGCGATAAGAAAGAAGAGGGGAACAGATCGATCGGGGACGTTGCGCTTTTTATTTCAATTCTGGTTCGTGTTATTGTCATAGCTAGTTTAATGGTACACGAGAAATTAACTAGATTGTGACTTGCCTCATATTTATACGCTTTTTCCTAACATACATAATTATTATGTGCCATTATGTTTGCTTGTTCGACTTAATTTATGTCACCAGTTGTGTTTGAACTCTTTATGAAGGAAACCATAGCATAATAATAAGATATATTTTTATTCTCACCTGGCTAGTTACCACTTTTACATTGTACATGTAGATACATTTATTGTGTATTCTCGAAGCTGCATGAGGGCCAGTCCCACTAAGCGTAACATGTTACCATTTTTCCTACACCGCCGCTTAATATTACATGAGAATATGGTCAAAATATTTAAAATGTAAGGAATAGCAACGCTCAAAGAGAAAATTGGAATTTAAAATTGGAATATAAAAACCGGATCCTCTAATTGCCTGCTATTCTAGATTAAATAGTTTTATAGTAACATGTAGTTAAAGAAGAATTTTATAACAATTATTTGAAACACTTCACATAGTGTGCAAGTAATTAACTTTATGGTCAACAATGTAGTCAGATGTTTCTGACCTTTCAAAACAGTTTAAGTCATATTGAATAATCTTTAATTACATAATTATTGTGAACTGGCCTTTATTTTTATGCAAAACGTGAAACGTAAGTAAAATTTTACTGTGGCTATTAGAGATATACTCAATTATAATAAACAAAGCTATTTTAATATATGCATATGTTTGTACGTAGTCTGTACGACCACAGATGGTAAAATACATTCAAAAGACCGTTTAATACTGTCACCGCTAACATGAGTCGACCGCTAAATAGACCCCTGTAACCTGTAATATAAACCATCGAGCACTGCACAGCCCACAATCGTCTACTCTACAAGCAAACACTTATAGCTACCTAGTTACGTTCATAAGGTAGAAAAATAAAAATTACAAGTGTCTTGGTTACCTTTAATCAAATGCAAAGCTATCATTAAGTCGACGCTTCGACAAAGTCGCTCGTCGTGCGCATCGTCACTGTTAATTATCACATTATATATACATACATTTATAAAATAAAAGAGACCGCTTCGTACCAATACTAACATAAAAAAATACGAGAAAAGAAAGAGAAGCTTTAAAAAAGAAAGGAGTGCATCTACCCCCACCTCTGACTGGCCCCGCCGCGTCGTGCCGCCCCTAGAACGGGTGCCACCCACCACACCGCAAAAATCGAGAGCGTCGACGACAGCGCGGGGTCAAACGGCGACGCGAGCGTGAAAAGAAGGAGCGGTGTGCGAGAATCACGCACACAGGCGTTAGTGTGCGTGTGCATGCCGAGAGGGACGGCCGAGGCGAGAGCGGGACGGCGGTGCCAATTACTATCACCTGGCGGGCAGCTACCGCATTACCCACTGCCGCCGCGCGCGCGACCACGCGCCCCGTGTACCACGCGGCTCGCTCCGCTCCTGTGACGTTCCGCTGCCACCCCGAGCTTGCACGCAATCGATATTCGCAACGTCGCGGCCAGCAATCGACGCTGCATGCCGTGCTACCCTAACTGACTGAATTTCCTCGGTTCGGGAATGCGCCGCGAACTACTCTACCCTACGTCCTAGGAGTAATGCCGGCGCGCGATAACATGCAACTGTGAAGTGTGTGCGGACAGTGTGACACGGACATTGCGCGAAACGTGATTTATTTACAAGTTTACAGTCAAGTTTCAAAGTGAAAGATGACCTCCCAGTTTGCATTCAGAGGATCTCCACCGAATCAGGTATTTAATTATTTTATTCAAACTTTTATAGAGATTTTTTGTGTTCAACTTTGTGATATGCAGGGCGATTTGTAATTTTAATTGGCATTTTTTTTTATTATTGGTGTAAATTTGAAGTGGTATGCTCGTGTGGCCTCAGATTATGTATATTATTGTGTATACATAATTTTATTAAAGTAACTTTATGAAAATTAAATCTATTCGATAATACAATGCATAGAGTTAACGCTGTTTAGTATTGAAAATTCAAAAATACTTATTATAAATAATAGAAAAGTTTTACATACAAAAAAATATTATTTAATTAATCTTGTCGTATAAAATGAATACCGATTAATTTAATAATCATGATTTAGTGACTTAATTATTACTAGATTCATAACTACTTTACACTACACAATATTTATATATACACAAATTAGATAGTCATTCGATTAGCCTCATATAAATGTAATGAACTCTACAAACTCTACATTGTTTTAGACACGGTATTGGTACTTACAGCGGCTAATGTGTCACGGTTGTCAATAGCACACAAATAAGCGGTCCTTTCTTTTCGCGTAGTAATTTTTTTTAGTGTATTGTAAAAATAAATAGAAAATATAATTATTTAATGTATATTCAGAAGTGATTATTATATTTAATATTTTTTTTTTGCGTATGTATAGTCCTTCTAGTGATTGCAATAAAATTATAATTTCAATAATAAATTTCATTATAATGTAACTAATAGTTGTGTAAATAATATTTAATTCCCTTTTGTACAATGAAATTATATAAAGGGAATGGAACTTGTTGCAATGTCCAAATTCCAATCCATAAAGTAAACATAATCGGTTTTATAATTAATATAATATGTTTATTCCATGACACATTTAACAAGCATCATTTTATTCATACAGACAATGTAATATCGGAGTACACTTTCCAAACGGTGTCTCTTGTAAATTGAACCTTAACGACGCATCCAACATTGCGTCGATATAAATTATCACTTGACCAGATTACATAAACAATAACGAATGTAAATGACATGATCGAAGACCTTACCGAACGTTAAACGTAAACTTTTGAGAAGTGTAATTAATATAAATACAAATTAATAAGTATGAATGCGTCTTTATAAACAATTTTAAAATGATGTTACATGGCTGTCGGTAATCGATTTATCCAATAAACTACAAAATATTAACGCGAGAGCTTTAAAATAACGATACGGCGATGTTAGCATGCAGCGACATTCATAAAATTGATGAATCGGCAGTTAGTAAGCTTTGTTTTGACTACACAAAACAACAATTTGCACCTGAGTTGACTCTACAACTTTTATTATGGAATATTTATGTTGCCAATAATGGGATTGGTCTCATTCGAATAAGTTTAATTGATTTAAGTTGATATTAACTACACTAACTTTATTCAATTTAGTGTCATAGACAAGATTATTTTCTATTAATATACAACACTCCTATAAAAAATGTAATCCACATTTTTTTTTCAGTTCACTTTACATAATCAATACTAATAACGCTTAAAATTGAGTAATGTTAATTAGCAATGTATTATAATCTATTATAATGGCCAATAGAAATATATTATATGTTACAACAGCATAAGGATAACTAAAAAGCATTATTAGATAATGGATATATCAAAGAAAAGGTACAATAAACAAAGGACTCGGGTTTATATTATAACAATAGGGGACTGTATTCACCCGGGAAGATATTATGGAAATCGTTTGCCTATATGTAATATAATAAGAATTAAATATATATATACATATCTGCGATTTAACTTACTTATCTTCAATAAGAATCAGTTTAAGCAGGATTTATTGAAACTACAGTGTGTATGTATACATTTTTGCAAACTATTGTGCAACCTGTCTGTGAATGAATACATCTGAATCGAATAGGCGACTTACGGTCAGAGTACATCACGTTTGAAGGTATAAATAAAACTTCAAAGTAATTGGTGTAATCGCAAGGAGGTCAAAGAAACAATCATTTTTTTTTTTTAAGTATACGTGGTGTTTTATATTTTTTATTTCCTTGTCAAACGTCAAACGTAAATCATCATCATAGAACTATTAATCTGTATCAAAGGTTAACGCACTCATCTATATAATATATTTAATTCTTTCTACCCAATTAAAGATTAATATTTCTTTAAATGTCTTATTTGTTTTAAGACGAGACAGTCAGTATTTTATCACTCTAAAATCAAATATGAGCGATCTATCACCTAATATGAAAAGTAGGTTTTTATTAATATACCTCATGTATTATTACTATTGCGCTACATCAGTTAATAAATAATTTTTCCTAACTTCAATAATATTGTCTGTATATTGATATTCATTCGTAAGCACTTATATTTATATATATAGCTAGCTGAAAGAACGAAGGAAATGAGACAAAAACTTCTCGTTATAATACAGTCAAGTTTGTCAATATTTTTGAAACTTACTCTACTGTATTTTGTATAACTTGACTTACTTTTTATATGGAAATTTTTTAACCCAAATATTTCAGATTACCGTACGATTTTTCAAACATTCTGTTGGATACAAACGTTGTCCTAACAATTCCATAGAGAACAAGAAAATAGTTGGCAAAATATGTGCAGCTGTTCTCATTTTGGTGTAATTACATACGTTTGACAATTCATTTATTTAAATGCAAATTGGCAAGTAGGAGATTTTGTTGATTATTTATTATTCAGAGTACCTTAAAAATTAGATATCAAATGCTTGACGGAAAATGAATTTATACAATAAGTTTCAAAACTTCTACTTTTTATTATTACTGTTTATCTTACATTATTACAATGTAAATAACAGTTAATTTGCAGATTTTCTTCCAATCATAATTAATTTGAAATGTAATTTTTTTTTAAATAAAAAAATTAATTTCCTTAATTAACTATAATAACGCCACAGTAGATAACTGGGAAATGGAAGTGGGGAAATTTTGTAATAATTTTCACTAAATTTATTTATAATACTTCAGTTGATTATAGAAAACTTTATAATAAATTAATCATTTTTGACAATTTTCTTGATAAATTCATTTAATTCACTGTTAATAACATTGCCTTTATCAAGAAGTTATTGCATATTGTTCACAACCGAACCTTTGAATCCATCGCAGTGACATTTTGGCACAGAAGTAGCCTGAAACGTGAGCCAGATGAGCTACTCTACATCTTGAATAAACCGAGAAACATACAGACGAGCTCGCAGGAAAAAAATGATTCATAATGCTTACATTCTTTATCACTTAATTAATTGATTTATAATTACCTATATATAAAATATTTTATTGACATACAAATACATATCTAAGTATTTATACATATGTATATATATTTCTACTTATACAGTTATTGTTCATGATTAGACGCTATAAACACATAATTACTTGTTTAATAACAAATAGCTATAATAATAAAGACGTTGAATTAAAATTAAATTAAATGAAAAAAAAAAAGTGTTAATTAGATGAAAGTTTTGCGAGACAAGGATATAAAATATTTTTTGCTACAAAATTTTATATGAGCATTATTTATGTAATTAGTTTTTTTTTTATTATTTTGTTTTCGGTTTAATAAATGAAAATTAAATTCAACTATGTAATTAGTAAAAAAGAAAAAGTACTTTCACAAGGTTCAACAATACACGTGGAATTTAAAGTATCGTGAATAGAGTGTAACAATGCGCTTAATAGTTGCATTAACAGTATCTAATATATATTTCATTTTATATTAAACTATAATAATACAATTTTTGTAACATTCACATAAATTAACAATATTTTTAATTAATTTCAACGTTACTGAAATATTTTTTGTGGTATAGATCTACCGGCCGTTACTTTTTATGATTCATTTCAGACGTAATTAATCTATCAATATTATTAAAAAAAAAAAAACACCACCAATTTACATCAATTAATCATTCCATTTCTCGTACAGAGTACAGAGTAATAATACAAACAATTCTTCAAAAAGTTTCCATTTGCAAGACCGCTTTTATAGCGCACGCTAGAAACATTTTATTAGAATAAATAGCAAGCCAATATGTATTAATTCTAAGGGATGTGCTTCTTAAAGTATTTCTATAGCTAATACAACGGTTCTCAAACTTTTTCGCGTCGGCGTTTTTGTCGAGTTAGAAACATATTTAAAATGAGACTATTACTTAGATATGTAACAAAAAATAGAGCGAAATTCCTTAAATTAAGTCTCACAAATTTTTTGCAATTATGTCCTTTTTGTAAATTCTTAAGCATAACTTTAAAATGCAGGCTTACAGATATAAATTTGCGTAAAACAAACTAGTCATTCCAACGAAAGTCTTGCCAGTTGGATTGTTTTCTATACAATCCTACATCCAGAACCATGTTTGGCTAATTTTAGAGTATTTTCATTCTAAACTTTGATCTCTAGTAAATTTTAAAAGGTTGCCTCGACGCAGCGCGGCATTGCTTTCTAGTGCTCGCGGCAGTCTGGGTTGCCGTGTCATCTACTTTGAGAACCTTTGAAATGATGTTTTGTTTTCAACGCTAAACGGTTATCTTTATAGCTTATACGTCATATACATATATTTGTCTATATTATTTGAACACATGAACGCTTAAAAAACGCGACGTGGCATTATATCAAGCGTGTGTTTCTCCGTATTTTGTCGGCGGATATTAATATTGTAAAAGTCGATACTTGCACAGCCACGTTTTGGAATAATTTAGGCCTATTGTAATTGGTGTTTATTGTATCCTATACATGGTATGATGGCTCTAATAATTGTCGAAAAATAACGCTAAAGAAAGTAGTCAAGATGATTGACTAATGCATCTGGAAGAAGATTAGGATAATAATTTGATTAAAATCTTGACATTATTCAAAAAATATTATCCTATAACGTCTATAGCAATATCGAAAATGCTTTATGTACATGTTTCAACAGATTTAACTTAATATATGTTTGGCGGATTGCAGCAAAACTTTTTGGAAGTTTTTGTTTTTATTTCAAAAATGCTCTAGACTGTGATATATAATATTTTAAAATAAATTATTGTGTTCAATTAAATTTAAGACACATAAATAGAGGCTTAGGCGAAATAACATTAATGACTGAATAAACAACAATATTCTCTGTACTTTTATTTATGAGCGATTTTTTACGATTAAAGAGACCATTGTGATTCGGGTAACGTCGGGTGCTTTTGCTAATTTGTTAATATGACTATCACTTTAGACGTTTTTTCGAACTTTATATATATATATCGTACATACAGACGTCGGTATCTTTATCACTATGTGTGTCTCAAAGGATGACTCGTTGTTTGAGTTGCAGTAAAAACTATGAGATTGATTGATATTTAAACGCTCGTATGAACACTGTATACAGTACTAGCGTTAGCCCATGGTTTCGCTCGTGCTGATGACATTTTTTTGGACGAAAGGTATGTGTAGGTAGGTGTACCTTTGTTGTTTATATGTACACATGACAGCGTGTATGCAAATTTAATTATGATTGGTTATTCAGTAAAAGCGTGAACGTGTAACCAATAAACAAATAAACTCGGCTTAACATTTATACTATTAGTGAGTACCAGTTAGAATTTGAAACGATTCAAAAGCACTATTTATTCCCTTGTTCATTGCAACTGTATTTTTACTATCGTGCAAATTAGACCTTGGTTCATTATATAAAAGTTACATTTTATCTCTCGAGTGCATTGTGATTCATTAATAAATTATTAGGTTGACTGTCACCCTTATTTGATATCTGATAAGAGTTTATTAAATTCTATGGTTGTCATATTAATATTGGACAGGTCGTATTTATCGAACAATTTACTTAGTACAGTAAGCCATAATTAAAATGGTGAATTCTAAGTAGGTATGCCAATGTTAATAAAGATAATAAATACTATTATGGAATCGTTTGGTCGACGGTCGAGCGCGTGACGTGTGTGATCTACTTTGCTATCTTGTTGATAAGAGGGACGCGCTCCCTTCACGGGAGGGGATTATCCTCATTATTTCTTAAGGTCTTAGGCAACGGCTAACCGACTATTTCACCGCTTCGAAGCTTAAAGCGGTCGACGGTGTCATTTTTTTTCTTTTCGCAATTAACTTCCTACGAGTACTTCTCGATACCATAACATGAAACTATAAAAGTTCGATTTCAAACGCGCTCACTTATATGACTGGTAGTTTTGTTTTTTAATGTCAGAAAGGTCCCATTGCTTTCATGGTACGTTTTTTATTTAAATAGCAATTAAGTACAAGAATGGGCTGTAAACGTTTAGACTGTGTTGTTGGCATCGTACGTTTTAAGAGCCCGACGTCGCTAAAACACCGATAGCATCGCTTTACTTTCGCGAATAAAATGTTTTTATAAGGTATTTTACATAAAAACATAAAATGGTATTATAGGTGGGTGAGTTCATTTTTTTTTTTATATTTGAACACTGTATTAGATTAAAAATAAAGTAAAAGATGTTAAAAAAGGAAAAAAAAAACATGGAAATATGGAAATATGGAAATTGAAATACGTTTCAGTTTGAATTATTTTAATATAAATGTTTTAATATTATACAGAATATATAGTTATCTGGTGATCATCTTTTGTTTTATGCTCAATAATAAGCATTATTATTATAATAGACACGTCTATTGGTGTTTTAACTTGATGATTTATGAATATAGTCTTAGCCAAATAAATAGAAGCTAATTACTAAATAGGGTTAATAGTAATTTACTATACTATTACTAGTTCTCTTTTAGTAAAAGGTTTCGGTATGAATTCCCTTACATGATAGCCGTATTTGTTTAAAAAAAAACACATAATAACTGAATATTTATTTCAGCGTGGCGTAACTTCGCATCTCAATATTCCGACATAAAGAATCTTATAAAATACATTCATGAAACAATTTGATTAGTTATAAAGGCTTCATTACAATTGCCTCCTGTATATTTTGATTTAATAATAAAAAAAAAACCCGAACAAAAGACTGCAAAGTTGTTTTTATTTAGGTCATAGTATGCGTTTTGTCGAGCTTTCGTTCAAGTGTCGAGTTCCAGATTAATATTATACGAACGTATGGCATTTATAAAGAGTATATATATATTATAATATAAACTGTAGGCGTTTGCGTGACGTCGCTTTTATACGGCCTGAAGTTTTATCATTTTCCTATATAATTGTAATAACATAGCGTTGTAAAGGTATAGCGGAATCGTGGCAATTTAAGTCCGAGGGTGCTGCAAACAATCACAGCTTACACAATTCGTTCTGCAATAACTTACTATAATTGCATTAAGGTTTCCAATCAACGTGACTTTGAGCCATACCAAAAAAGCGTAGGTTTGTGGGTATCGTTCTGCTTTATATTTTAGTTAAAAGTTACACAGTCAACAGTCATATGTGGAATCATGATGTATATAAACATAGAAACAAATATTAAAGCCGTTCATTTAAGTTCATAATGACCCATGAACAATCTTCATTTTTGCAGTTTCCATTCGACCGTTGTCCGTTGACCTGTTTTTATTTTGAATCGTAATTTGACTTGTGGACCTCTTTCGCCTTTAATAAAGCGTGCCTAATAAAAAGTCCGATTAAGTAAACGTTCGTACAGTATGCTATTGTTCTTGGTAATGAGCCAATGTTTAATATTATCCTTATCCACAGTTTTACGTTCGTCTGAACTTGATACTATCGAATAGAATGTTGGTATTTTATTAATTGAAAAGCTTAAAAATATATCTCCATGGCTTATTGCAATGGCTCATATAATTTTAAAAGTATGTATGGCAGTTTCTTTGTCTGTAGCAACTTCCAATGCAATAAACGCTTCATCTCTTTGACAAGGGTAGATAGAGCAAAGCTAGCGTTAGTCGTAGGAAGTTGTAGAATCTGAACGGGAGAGTAATTAACCGCAGCAATTTAACTTTTATTATTTATGCGTCAATGTCCACTGTCTATGAAGGTAAAAAGTAATTGCTTTCCAAACATAAATGAGAATGGTTTACAATGGATGGGGTAAGTACAGCAATGTTATTTCATTTACACTCACGTTTAGAATTATTTTGTTGAAAATATATTAAAGTACTTGTAAATGTATAATATATGAACAATGATACCTGCGAATTGGTTCAGAATAATTTTCTTCCTTTATGATTCAATTTTACAACACATAGTAAATTTACAGTAGAGATTTTTTTTAGATACAATTAATAATACTACGATGGTGGTTGTTAATGTCATCATAAAATAAAAATGACGATAACCGATAGTATTGACGGTTTGTTCCGGAAAGTCGAAGAAAAATCAAATACGGGCGATTTTGTAATAATTAATTGTAACATTGATATCTGGAACCTTTTTGTCAGATACTTTACACTGTGAACCCGACACCCCATCTCACAAGACTTGAATAGCTTTCGGGCGATCCAGTGAGCGCACTCGACCCGCCCTAATCGGATAGGTGAATGAGACGCGCACTTCTCCGAAACTTTAATTAATTTCTCCGAAATGACGGAATGTGATATTCACGCGGTTAGTATATTGCGTTGTCTCGTTACGGCCCCGACGAATTTTATTGTGATAGTGTTTCTCATACTAAAGTGCAGGGGCAACCGGATTTAAGGTTTCGTGTGTGCGTGCCGCGTGTGTCTTCGTGAGGGACACAAAATCCGTTTCGACAAATTCCTAATTGATTCATTTACAAGTATGAATCTTTTCACTTGACAATAAAGTTCAATTTTAGCAATCACGTAACTGACGTCAGTCGTATGTAGCCACCGAAAAATACCACGATATTCTGATGAGAATAAAACATTTTCGTGTTCAAAAACGGCACCGAGAGTACCGTGTTTAGTTATTGTTTGTAACAAAACCAGGCAATCCATACGGATGTGTCTATAAAAGTTTAATGATTTGCGGTCACAGCGAGAGGCACCTTGTGATAAGTCGCCGTAGCCAGTTGTAAGTTCGAATCGTGTTTCGATTCATGCTCATTGCTCGTTGTCGAGCCGATATACAACATCGGAATAAATTATTCTATCATACAAAAATATTCATTTCCATTAGTATGTAAATATATTAACCGGCAAACACGATTAATCACGGAGTTGACGGAGTCTCTCGAATTAGTGTTTTTAAAGCTTGTATTTTGTTGAAGTTTTATTACATTGTATATTCGATAACGCATGCGTGAACGTGCGAGGAACGTGCGAGGTAGATTGTGATATAAATGCGGCACTAACGTTGCTGTACAGTTGAACAGAAGTACTGTTCTGAACCGCTTCGAGACCACATATCTTTCATTAGTGACCCTAATCAGGCAGACTAATGTCGTGAAAGTTTATTATGTAGCGACATTGTGAACTTAAAATACACATGTATGACAATTACTGGCAGTGTTGCGTTGCGCCCACGTTTCTGTGCGCGACGGATGAAGCGCTCTCACATGTCATTAGTTCACACCTCATCGGCCAAGTCTACAGTCATCACAGAGGAATAATACACCGCCCGCACCATTAAGATTATAAAGTTTTTAATGTAGAAACGGTGACGAGCTTGTTCGCTCGAACCGTCGAATAATCTCTAGTTATTGTATCTGCCTATTATAAAGAATATTATAGATACTTGAATGTTATAATAAAATAGATACAATCATATTCGTTCTGATTGAAATATATGTCTATTTATGAGAATAATAAATAATTTCCTTTGGTTTCATTTAATAATTATTTCTATTTCATTCTAAATGAATTAACAACTGTGAAACTATATACTAAAATAGACGTAACAGATATTACATGTGTTGGAGTTATAGTAAATCACAGGTTTCTTTAGATCAAATTAGTTACATTTAATAACGTATAGTAATAATAAAGTAATAAGACACAGGAATAAATCTAAGAATTAATATTATTCAATAACTGAAAATATGTTAGTTAAAGAAATAAACTAAGTAAAATAATTAATAATGCATTACACTATATGACTAAAAAAAAAGATCGACGGTAACAAAGCGATAAACATGTTATTAAGTTTCTTTTTTTTTAAAAATATATAGTGCATATATTTTTTTTTATTTGAAAATTCAAGTAAGCAAATATATCTATTATGTGATCTTTTTTAACCAGTTCGTTATATTGATTTCATAATCTAGAAACGATTAAAATTTTTCTATATAGCTTCTTATGACCACAAACTGACTGACCACACACTAGCTTATTTTAACTGAGACAGATCCTTGGTGTTCCATCCAACGCAACAGCTCAAGCTGAGGTTTGCTCACCTTGGCACCGTTGACCCCTTGAGCCTGTTGTCAAACGGCGAAGTGCCTTAAGCGCTCGTAAGCGTAGTCAGTTTGAAAAGAAAAAGTCTGAAAAAACTAAATACGCTTAATCTAGAGGGGATTGACTCTCAAGTACAGCTCTCGGAACACATCAATAGGTGCTTGGTTATAGATTTCCAAATTGAAGGTCGTAGTTAGCCAAACAAAGGGGCTTAGAAAAAAGCGCTACCACCATGCTACAGATTCATCACGATATTTCGCCGCTTTCCTGTTTTTTTTTTTTTCGAACTGACCTACACTGCTAGCCAATAAGGCCTTTACAGTTCCACCGGACTAAGGTATTTCGCTGCGAGCTCGGACACTTAGTACTAAAGGAATCGAACCTACGTCGTTCGACGCGATATCCGATATCATGACATGAATTGTAATATATTAGTAACATAATTAATTAAGATTATCTGAGTATTTATATTATAATTCAAATACAATCTTTTTTATCGATTTACCTACTGAAAGTTACCGTAATATAATCATAACATTCAGTAATCTAAAATAATTAGTTTTAGTTTAACAAAAATTTATTAGATGATACAAAAAAAAAAAGGTATTTTTTAGTCTATTTGAAAGTCGCATTAATAACAAAACAGAATACAGTTTCAAACGTAGGTAATTAGATATAATAATTATAGACTCGCTTGTCACTATTTTAGAGTTGCTGTATACTTTTGTATATTTCATAAGATACTACTCGTACATACCAGTAATTTATATGATTAATTAAATGGGTTTAGACACGGATATATACGAGTTAAAATTCTAACTCGGAATTTAAAATTTTAAATAGTTTATTTTATATACAAAATGGAAATCTGTATATTTGATTTCGGTATAAACTTTTCAACACCGTTTAATTCATCCACAGTCACATTTGGCGCAACGAAGTGTTTTTATCGGTAAGGTTTTTATGTTATATATTGTACTATAACTCGACGATAGATGGGGAACATCAATGCACCATTTTGTATAGTCTATCAATACTTCCAAAACATTCATTAAATCGAAATAAACTAGGAAACAGGCAGACATATTTTTAACCTCAAATTCAGTGCAAGTGTCATGGGCCTATATAACCAAGCTAAATATATGTACTAGCAGGCACGGCGAACGTTGTTCTGCACTTGATAATAAAAAAACATATACCTACTTATGTGCATCAAATGCTTAAGGTAACTAATGTATTTAATTTGATAAGGATGAATACTGTATCCGTCTAAATAGCTTTCCAATTACCTCATTTTGTTTGATTATTTTTAGAAGATAGATGGGTATAGTAAGCTATCCTTAAAAGAGATGTCTATGCCATCGCAGATTATTTTGTAGATCTATAAAAGAGGAATATTTCTGTGTGCATTGCTTTGTTATATCTCAAAAGAATTAGCCAGCGTTTTCAATGGATACTCCCAGGTGGCTTGACTTTTTCCAACACTTTCAACAATTATCGTTATATTTCAACCAATTTACACAACACCTTAACAAATTATATATCTAAACCTTCTTCATGGTTTACTAGTAAGTTGCTAGAAAATACAATTTTGAATATTTTATTAAATAATCATTATAAAAAATTATGGGTATCAATTATTTAGAAATCAGGTAATAAGCATCTTGTTTATTTACGATACATAGAATGGGATCGCCTATTTTTAGTGGAAAAACATTGTTTTTTTTTTTAAAAGCCACGTAGATATTATATTATAATTATCCTTTGTTTTATAATGTTAATGATTAAATTTATTTTATATATAAAAATAATTTAATGACGACAAGAAAAACAAATTAATTGTTTTTTTTAATAGGAAATACGGTTTTATCTTTGAAACTGATATTATTTAATCTATGAATTACATATTCTCGTACTAAAACTATATAAAAATCATTTTCTATGACATTTGAAGAGTATTTAAAGTATTATATGAAGTAAAACCACTTTTCTTATACGAAAACTGCTATTGGGATATATAATTACGAAGCGAAAGCATCGGTCCCATTAGAATTTCATAATTCTTGATAAGTGTGGAATGTCTATGACCAGAAATCGTATATATAACAACCAATACAAAATCAATAAATTATCTAAAAGAGTAATCATTAAAAAATGTTAATTACTCGTTTTATTAACATTATTGACTTACGAATCAGGTTAATTATAACTTAGCGTCTATGTTACTCCATGTGAGAAACTTATCTAGAAAAAATCTGATCATAACTTTTTTTATTACAATAAAAAGCTGTACACCGTTTGATTCACTTTCACTGAAATTGACAAAAGAATGCGTAGAAAGTTTTGCTTAATTGTAGCAACGGTGTACTTATCCGGTCGAAACAAGATTTCAAATTAAAATTATATATTTCATCGTACTCTTTACGTTTAAACTAGCCGATACCCGCGACTCCGTCTGCGTTGTTTATTATTTTAAAAACATATTTCAGTGTACATAACTAAAACTTAAGCGTAGAACGAAAGAAGATGGTGAAGAAGTCATGTCTCAAAGATGCGAATATTAACATGTATGTGTCTTGTAATTAGAATAGAGAAGAATAGAAATGGTAAAAATGGATGTACGAAAGGATATTTAAAAGAAGCACCAGTAATAGAGAAGTAAGAAGTAAGTATGAATACACAAGTAGATGAGAAAACAATATGACTGGATTTTATGACAAATCATATTAGCTACATAAAAGATGTCAATACTGAGATGGCAGATGATAGAAAAGAGTGGAAGACAAAAGCATGGTGTGTCATCCCTACTCAGGTTCCTAAAGGCGAGAAGAAGTTTCTTGTATTTTGTTTTAATTATTGTCTGATTCTATTCTCGTACTTTTGTTACAAATGAAAAAGTCAAGAAAATCAATAGAATTACCATATGTTAGTCAAATATCAATCAATATTCCATTAGATATTCTGTTAAATTCTCTGGCATAGGTTACGTTGTTTAAATTAATTTGTTGGCCCAGGACAAAATACTGACTGAGTATAAAAATATTGTATTTAATGATATGACAATAAATTTATATTCAATGAAATAATCTTAATTAATGTAAACGATCTAATATAACGAATAATAATATATAGTATATGTATATAAAATAATAACGAATAATAAATATATAATGAATAATTCATTAAAATACATTTAATTATATGATATATAGTAATGTGTTTCTCAGAAATACTGATCAGGAACTTTTGCAAAAGGACATATATTTTATATTTTCGAAACACTACATCTCTGAGAAGCGATCATTTTGTGGGTGTCTCCTGCCTTAGCCTTAAAATTGGTGAGCTTTGTTTACAAACTTATCTAAAATGTGATAATAAAAAAAAAAAAATACGATTTTATTTGTATGCTTTATTAGCCTATAAAATATGTTATACTTAAGTTTACAAGGCACGTACACCGTTGCTTTTTCCTCATTTTATCACAAAGTAGAATTCTTATCATAAACTTGTAGTAATCTATGTCATAAATTATATATTTTATTTTCATTATCAAGTATGGTTTTTTTTTTCTCATCAACAAATAGGGAAATGTTCATTTCGATAGGTGGTCTATATTAAAAAGAACAGAAAAAGGATATTATAAGATTACTTTCGTGCTGATTTTTTGCAAGGTTTTTTTTTAGTTACAATAAAAGAATATACCTCCAAGAATTCGATGGTTGTGAACTTTTTGGTATTCCGCAGTTGATACATTTAACAAAATGTGAATCTGATATCAATGGGTAATCATGTTTATTTTGCACTAAGTGATTCTGAATTTCTATTTTTGTTCTGTATTATTATACCTTTGGAATTCTATTTTATTGTTTAAACTAAATGCAAACGCTGCAATTACTCTGATGAAATTCAGAATAAAATGAGTTGAAACACAACGCAGTTGCGGCGGCATCCATTATATTTCCCTGTCTCTCTTCTCAACCGCCTGCCACTTCCTACTCGTTAATAAAAAAAAACACAATGAAAAAAGGTGTATAATCATAGAGCTTTTTAGCAGGGATATAATTTTTGAAATGGAATTAACAGTTATATGAGATTAATTGTATTTGTGAAACAGATAATCTAAGTATCGATTGGGTAAAAAAATAGTACACCAATAATTTTAAAAATTCTAATTATGATCTTCTCGACTCGTTAATGGTTTTATAAAACGGAATTCAAGCTTAATGATCCCCTATTCCTTCGCTTTATTTATTTCCTGAAAAAGTCGTGGTAAAACGAAAACTACTACTTTTGTCAAATTTTATCAACAACTTCGCAAGAAGGACAACAAAACTATCTCTACTAACTTTTTTAAAGCGACTATTCTTCTAACCTTATATTCGGTTTTACTATTAACTCTTAGTAGTAAATATCACGGCCACTAGCTTCAAACAAAAAAAAAGTCTCTTTAAACACGAACTCTTAGGGGTTACATATTTAAAAATTATTTTTTATTGGTAAAGATAATCAAAATTCCTTTGATTTCCTAAATTCGAATTAATAATTATATTCATTTAATTCAATGAAATCATATTCAATTTTTATAATTAATTAATATAAATGTATTTAATTTATTCAGTAAAAAACGAAGACTTAATAAATGTCAACTAATAAATATAGACACTATAATTTCTTCGATGCGTAATTAAGAAGTTCTTTCGATATTTTCGACATACCTGCATTTCCTTATATATATTTTTACAATCCACTAATATAGTAAACAAAATCAATACGACCTATGACATTATTATCGTATCCATACTATGGGATGTATGTTTTTCTTTTTGTTATAGAAAGATATGCTCAAACTGTACTTTAATGAACGATGGCTTAGTAGTTATTAAACTAAACCTTCTATGTTTCTTCTATGTTTTTTTTAATATGATTTTGATATATTAAACAATATTATAATAGTCCTGCTACAGACTTAAGTAAGTCATGAACATCAAAAACATACATGTTTTTCATGCATGAAACAAAAAAAATTGAAACGTATCGGAACATAAAAAAAAGTATCTAATCTTAATATAACGAATTACGAACACACGTACATTGGAATGTTGTACATATATAGGACAACGATATTTTCTTTCTATTTGAAAGAATACCTAAACCCTATACTATCCTTATTAACATAAATAATGCACTAATCCATTTCAATTTATTCTCTACTACCTATATTACCTACCTATGCCCCGGGAACAGTGATTCTTTTCAGGATAAAAGAACTCGATGCCCTTTTTTGTATCCCTGGCAATGTGCATCCAAAATTTCTTGCCAAACTCATATACACATTTATTATATTAGATAGAATACAGACCTAGTAAAGCATAATAGTGCTCTAAGTAAGTGCTCTAGTAAGCACGACTTTTTAGAGAATAGCTAGCGTAGGTTCGGTCCCAGTGCGTTACTAACTTTCTTGTGATCAGTATAATTGATATTCCTTTGTAATGGGTTGGTAATTAATTATCTATAGCTTTTATTGCATCGTATATTAACTGTGTAGTTATCATAATATGATTTATGCTTAGTTTGGAATTCAATATCCGTGTGTGAGATAAGTTACAACAACAAGTGTTAACGTAGAACATAGAACAACTTAAGAGAACATATATAAAATTACACTGCAAAGGGTTGGTTAGAAAACCTTTTATAAATACGGGTACTTAACGATTCTAATAACTATAAACCGACAACTCAATGGGAACCTTTATTTTACCAGTCCATACACTAGTAAATGAGATTCGAATTCATGTGATGGTAAAAAAAAAAACATTTTTATTCATTTCGCTTAGACTCGCTGTTCTATTTTATGATGGGAATAAAGTTACGTCTCGCCTACGTGTGGCACACGTTGCCCACATGTATCACTATTACATACAATCTTTAAGGCAGGTGATATCTATAGAACCGGTATCTAATGATGTGACTAATAGAAGTGCATATTAATCGGAAATGTATCCGAAAATAATATTTTGATTACGAGTAAGATTTGAAAATCATATACGAAAACCGTAAAATAATCGGTTTTCAATGCCTGTATTCGCTACACCAAAATACTTCAATGTAATACACCGTATGAATTGCGTATTGGTTAATTTTATACTCGGTTATTTTGGTAACACAGTTGTCGATTAGTGGGTAACGACAGGGTGCGGGCAATAAAGGCTCAAGCGGGAACTGCACGGGATGTTTTGAATCGCCACCGCTTTAATGGCGTCTGTATTAACCGATAATTCAAATTTCGATATCCCTCCACGAGTTCTAAACACAATATGTGGTACTCTGGTCTTTGTTATTTATACTACTATGTTCATTTACTTATAAATGATAATGTAAATTTAAACATATATTTAGATATGAAGGTAGAATTGATTTTAAAATGGATTTATATTCAAAGCAAATAATTATATTGAAGCTATTTGATATTTTCGAAGCAGTGTCTAATATAAAATGAGAAAATGCAAATAGATAATTTACAATTAGTTGTACTTTAAGGTAAACAAATAATTTTGATAGAAAAGAATTACATGTTGTAATTATATTGATTTTAATTAATGAAAGAAATCAATTAAAATTAAAAATTTGGTAACAAAATATGCGACACCTTTATGCGATTCTAATGACCTATTTTAATATTAATTTGTATAGTTCAATGCCCATCACTGAAATAACTGCTTTTCTTTTAAAATAAATTTATTACATTCGATTTATACGATTTATTACGATGATATCTTTTGCTGGTCTGAATGAGTGCAACTGTTATTCTCTATTTTCTTTCTTAACGAGCTTCTCTTTTGAAATGAGTTGATAGTAATAAATAAATTAAACTTCTTTTTCTTAGGAACGCTGTAAGTAGAATGAAGATAAGTATTGAAATAGATCATAGAAAAAAAGAGAAACTCAAATAATAAACAAAAACTACTTCAATTTGCAGTACTTAAATTAGTATAAAGGTACAAATATACGTTTATTAGTAACATGGTCTAATTTCAGCAGAACATAAACGATTATGATCATATCACAGGGGTATTAAACAGGGTAATGGTTCAGTTATTATTAGACTATTATCCGGTCCACCACGTGTGTTTATTCCGTACACAGGCTAATAAATCTACGCGAACAACTTAATTAGTAAAAATCAATGCGTCTGCGTTGCTAGCAGTACGTGATTCGGAAGATTTGCGCGGTTTCCGTTTAATTATGTTATTATTGTTCCACGTTATAACTGAAAATCAAAAGTTTTTATAAATAAAAATTTATCGCCGTTCGTATTTATGGGTGCAACGGAGTGTGTCGATGGGCTCTCCGGTTCCTCAAAAATGAGTTGCAATTTTATGAATGAGTTGTTTGAATGAAACACAATAATAATATGGCATCGTTGATGAAATGACGCGGAAAGCATTTTCGCCGCATGTACGCGTTTTAAACTCAATTTAAAAGGCATATTTGATCGGGCGTATTAATTGTACATTGTTGTGTAGCATTCAGTAAAATTGCATTTCGATTTAAATTATAAGCACATGTATGTATTGTAATCATTCTTTTGTGGAACGACATATTTTAAAGTCCATATTGAAGTGTTAAACGCTTTGTTTTTGTTTTGACGTGGTAACGCCTTATAAATCTATGAACGCTAGCTGCACGCATGAAAAAGCATGACTCATTGTCACGTTCCGCCTCAGCCGAGCGTGTAAGCGAGAACGCTGAACAAGTGATAGTTAGGCGCGATCGGCCTAAACGTTCGGCATGGGACGCATAATTTTTCATCAATGATTTCTTATGACGTCATCACGTAAACTTACGGTCAGTAAGCCGACTTAATAGACAACTAATATTTTTTATCCGTGACCTACAAAGTAAACTGTAATCTATCTAAAAATCGACAGTGGTAGGCTCAGTAGGACAGTAGGCTCAGTTGCCTGGAACACAGACAGTCCTTGCTGGCCTACAAGCAATTTTTTTATTCAAACAGCTTATACGCTGTTGTCCTGATGGACTTTCACAGCTTCACGGAACTCATAGGACGAACGCTTATGTCGCTCGGCCGCTTGGCAACAATCTCAAGGGTGCCAAAGTAGCCGAACTTCGGCTTAGGCTGTTACCTTGGATGCAACAACACGAATCTATCAAAGCTGATCATACATATTCGAATTAGTCAAGCACACATATGTACCAACATGTGTGCCTCACGAACTCAAGGATGTATTTTATATTTGAAAAACCTGCCACCTGCCAGCGTACAGCTGAATATAAGCTAGATGATTCGAAACGTGACAAAGCTAAAAGAGAATCACTGTATCGGATGTACCATTATACATAGTATGGTGCTCCAGTCGAGTACAGCCTAATCTTGACTGATATTCAAGTTTACTGCAAATGAATAATTGAAATATATTCAGTAAATCAAATTCATTATTTACGTTTATGTACAAATTAATGTTTATAATAAGTAAGCCATTAGTGTAATGCATACAAGTACATTATTAAGCACTAACTATACCCTTGACATGTGAAAAGGTGTTCGCTGTTTAGGTTTTTTATCACCTGAACGCTTTCGTTGTCTGTGGATAGATAACATCCGAGTGCATGTTATACGAGTATTAAACGACTAAAGCATATGGATTTCTTTTTTATTTGGAACCACGATCTAACTTCATGTTAAATAACAATGTGGTCTCAGAAGGTAAACAAACTTAACCTAGAAGTGGACTAATTCTCAAGTGCAACCGCTGGAACACACTTATAGGTACTTGGCGACAGAAGCACCTATAAGTTGCAACTTCATCAACTCTACCAGTATACTTTGGTTTCATCACGATGTTTTCCTTCACCGAAAGCTTCGGACTTTTCGTAATTATTCGAATCCACGTCGATCGATGTGGTGTCCGAAGACGCTACGCCATCATCACTTCAAAACACTGCTCAAAATATTTTTAAAGTTATACCTTATTATTTAAAGAGTTTGGGAAACATGATGAGAGTGATTTTTTACCATGCGCGCGGCACACTCACACCTAAAAGCGACACCATGAAGTTCGTTGGTTGGTAGTCAAGTTGTCGTGTGAACTGAGAACTATGTTCAAGGTAGATATTCAAATATATACGAATATACGACACGTGTTTTTTATATCAGTGGAGATAAAAAAAATATATTCATACATAAATATACATGTGTATTTGTGTGTGATTTTAAATTATATATGGTGGTGAATGATAATTTATTGGGAGTATTCATGATAAAAGTTATTTTTTCTTTTTTAATTATAACCTTTTTTAAATGGGCTTATAGATTTGAGTTTAACTATTGGTATGTGTTTTTTTTTCATTTGTTATAACATTATAAATTACAATTATCACATAAATAGTTAATTTAATAATTAACTTGTTTTATTTCTTAATAATGTTCACTTGAACCTTAGCTACTGAGAAATGCATTATTAATAAGTTAGAAAAAAAATAAAAAAGTAACATTGTAATTATAACGTCAGTGTTGTAGTACCTTTTACCCACATTGCCAATAGATCAACGATGGATAAGACAGCTCTATTATAAATTGCCGACATTGTAATAGCTTTTTTCTTGCCGCCTCAGCGTGTTACAAAAAGAGCGTAACATGTTTCGCAAATGTGTAATCATAATAATAATAATAATTAGGATTATCTATACTACTTCAAGTATTATCTTTGTCGTTCTTGAAGTAGACTACTCGTGCTGTGGAAGTTAATTATTGAATTGTTGTTTCTAGTAGCTTATATACACTGATAGAGTCATTTCAAGTAATTTCATTTAAGTAGTACTTTTTTTAATCTATTAATCATTAACTTTTTCTGATAATTTTGTTAATATAACTGTGTTTTATATATATTTAAAATCAATATCCAGTATAAATGTTAAGGAGAGAATGGTTGATTGTTTTCATTCTTTGCTAAATAGGTATTCTGATTTTAGTATCAGGAATGATTTTTTTTTGTAGCAGATACTACATTAGGGTACTATTATTACAAAGTTGATTAGTTTCGTTATTTCAAATTTGTTTTAGAATATGAAGAATTGCGTGGTTCTGCTCTTTTTATTTTTAACTCGATTTTCCAATCTTTATGTCTAATATGAATTGAGATGTAAATTAAGGAATGAACATTATTCAAGGAATATATTCAGGTGACTTCACGTAGAAAAAACACTTCACTTTCATATTTTTTTTTCGGACATATTACTCTACTGACCTGACGGCGTCAGCCTTCACAGCTTCACCGGACTACTAAGGCGAGCGCTTATAGCACTTCGCCACGTCTATTTCACTTGAATTAAATATTGATTACACAATTATTAATAATGTCTAATAGGTAAAAATCAGTTGCAACCTTATAATAACTGTAACTGATATACTTGTCCGCAACAATCTTTAATGGAAACCATTTTAATTACTCTCACATTCAACTCATTTATAGCTTATTAATTTATAGAAATGTGCGACTGAAAACAGTTCAATGTACGAATTTTACGATATTAATCTATACATTTTTTTTATGATAGTTATAAAGCATTATTACGTATTTATCTTCACATTACCGCTTTTAGGAGTAATAGAATGCAGGCGGTTCCTTTTCAATATTTATTCTTCCCCTAATATTAAACTAATTAGGAAAGGTGTGAATTTCCCTTAAAGGCACGGTGCGTTCGAGGGTGGGCCAATTTCGGCTTCCTTATCTGTAAGTATATCTCGACACAGGATGTGGTCGAAATAGATACCTACGTCAACTCGTGATGCACCATGTAATTGTCCAATTAAAGTCACAGTTTTATGTAAATAAGTTTGTAATAACGAACACGTTTGTATTTTATTGAAACTCGTTTTTAGGATATATATACACTTAGTTGCAGTCTCTGTCTTCCTTATGCATGTTAAGTTTATTGTCAGTTTGTAAATGTAAACTTTTTAATAATATTCATAATTAGAATGTAACTGATTAATTGAGTAGCTGCATAGAATAGTATAATTTTACTTAGAAACACGATTTTTTGTCTTGTCACTCTTGTTAGGGACTTCAAGACAATTACAATTACACAAACTTTATCGCTTCGTTTTGTCAAACAGTTGACAGATAGGTTTGATAGATATTAGAAAAGGATTTCGTTCGACGACTTCCTTTAGACCTAACTGCTTTTTCTATTGCCCGTCTGTACACCAACCACCTTCATGTCGAAAACTCTTACTGCTTGCTTGTGTATCCCTGCTAACTTTAACACGCTAATCATGGTAACCCCACTTCCATCACAAGATTATCGCACATACTCGTAAAGTTTGATTTTCGTCAAGCACTAAATCCTATAAACAACAAATTTATATAATTTTTTTCCAATATTCTGTAGTTACTTCTTCTATCTGGGTCATAATATCATGCAAAGGTGGTAGGGCTTTTTCTAAGCTACCACCCTTAATCTAACTTAGCGTCTATCATTATAGCTGATCTTCGCTATTTCACAACACCCACCAATCATCTACAGGCGGTAAGGGTTATAAGATGACATATCAATCCGAATCATATGTCAATAATAGCTTGACTGACGCACTACTGTATTTTGGGTCAAATGATAGGTTTAAAAAACAATGCACAGTAATAGGTATGTATAAACTGTTTGTATACCAACTTATTAAAAACTAACTAACTAAAACCCACAGAAAACAAATACGGTTTTAAAGCAACAAAGATAATAAGGATAACATTTATAATTACCACAGTGTACAACATACAAGTGTTGATTTTAATAAAAAAAAATAATAAAAAAACTGATGAGTTGGCGAACAGTTTGGTTCACGCGAGCTCATGTGACATGTAAGTAATTAACATTATTATGACCAAACGTTCCGTTCATTGTCTAAAATAGATCGGTTTTTGTGTGATTATTGATTTATGTAAAATGCTTGTAGATTTCAATTTCCATTGATATACCACGAATAACAAATGTGAGAATAATATATTTTGTACAAGGACGAAATTTATTATTACCGATTTTAAATTCAGCCGTGTAATGTAATAATGTTCGTTCGGTCTCGAAGTGCGTTGCTCTAATTGTTCACTAAAACTGTTTCTAATTTTCACTAAAACGGACAATGTTTATTATAATACGGTTGTTACACCTCTAATTGGACTTAATTAATTATTTAGAAGTATAAGACAATACACTGAAAACTTAGTGTTTTTAGAATCACTATTAAATTCTGATTTAATTGCCTTATTACTGGTTGTTCATGCCGATGGCGATAACGGTTATATATTAACACTGAATTACGCTGTTATTATTTTAGAACAGTTATCAGTTAATATTATCCGTTGTTAATTATATCTAGCTAAAGCTTAATTCTATTAGCTGTCGGATAATTTACTATATTGTAATTTGTCAAGTGTGAGCAGAGCATTATGAAGTGCTTTCTCTTTCATACATATTGCTTTCTTATTCGCACATTGCGCTAATACCGCTCGACCATTGTCGTTGTCAATAACCGATAACGGATATTCAACAACAGAATAATAATGTATATAATTATCTGTTATTCATTATATAGGATTATTTAGCATTACATTGTTAGTTGTTACTTTACGTTAGGTACTGTATGAGGATACATGTATGACTAGAATAATGTTATTTAAATAATCATGTATATTTATTTATAATGTATATCAAAAACAGAGTTATAACGGTTTTTTTTTTTCTGTTAATTGTAAACGTCAAACAGTTTAATTCAACTATCGTTTCAATCGCTGTAGGAAACGATGTAACTTAATTATGTTAATTATTGTAAAATCATGAGAGGATTGCTTATACATTATTGTTATCGTTAAGAAAAAATCGCAAACGGTGAGCAAAAAACAAATTATTATATTATTGATCTTAATCTTGTGCATTTAACTTGATGTTTAGTTGAGTAAAAAAATATATATACCTATATTACCAGGTTGGAATATTTCGCACACGCTTTTCACAATGCGTGGAATGTAAAACGCGAGCGCAACGCTGCGTGACGCCCACGGTCAGTTTATCTTCGAGATCTATCAAATCGTCATGTCTTTTTTGTGCAAACTTGTGTGAAAAGGATTAGAGGATATTTGCGATGCGATTTAATCATATTTACCGACCTGAAATTATTAACATTACCTTATGTTTTAATAACTCCTGTCCGTTTCTATTTCTCAATGTTAGTCATGTTTGTTTTCTTCTTTTAAATGGAAAGAACAACGGCCATACCCTGCATGGCCTTGGGTAATGAATGATATATAAAACTCTAACAAGTTTAATATACATACTTTTGTTTAATAAGTAATTAGGAACAATTCGATCATTTGGTTTAAATATTCGCATATTGATTATAAAAAGCAAGACATATATTCACTATGACTGTATTCTGAAAATAAATCAAACTCAAATGATTGTGATAATATATATTAAAATTACACGCATCTGAATGAATAATTTGGTTACACAGTTATTAATCTTGTTTAACAAAAGTATTTCAAGAACTCCCATTCAATTTTAATTACTAAAACGGTACATTTAGTTTACTTTCTGAATAAAAACGGTAATTTTTGTTACAACAAAGTATGAAACGGACCTTTGTAATTTTTTTTTTAGTTGCAATTTCATTTAAATAAAAAGTGTTTCGAAATTGAATTTAACATAAGCAAAATAAATGCGCTTTTTCAAACCAAATGTACATACAAATGTAAACATAAAAGTTTTACCATAATTAGAATATACATCTTGATATCAGACGATATAACATATATTTTTATTAACTTATACTCCGACAGTTGCGTTGAATGAATTATTTTATGTATATCATCAACTTTATTCAGTGTTGACTTAGGTTATTCATATAGATATATACCTATTGGAAAATATAGGTATCTGAGGCTTATCACACTTATAATACGGTGTACGAGTATATCTACTATACTTCTAAATAAGATTTTTTTTTAACTGACCTACACTGTTGGCTTGACAAGGCCGCTACAGTTCCATCGGACTACAGTAAATAAGACGCTAATGTCCATGCATACTTAACGCGGAGATGGTACGAGATTTAATATAATCTTTTAGGGTGGTGAAAGTTTTTGCCTTGGGTTGCGAAAATACTGTGTCCTACACGGGGCTTTAATTTCGTATATTTCGGGTTGGTGGAAAAAGGAAGATGTGATAGTTATATGTATGTTATAAGTTACTGTTATGTGACTGGGTACATATAAATAAAGGCGGTTTAAGCATCCCCATCTTGTTGTTTACTTCAACAAACACAAGAGGTATGGTGTTAGATGAGTGAACCATAATATTATAGAATGGCAAGTAAGATTTTTTCTAAGGCCTCTAAAGCCACCCTCAAGTAAAACATCTGTCGCAAAGAACGCGTAACAGAATTTCTACCTTAGCATTTGAGAACGAGAATCTCTCTAAGCTTAGCGTATTTACGATCTTCCATCAGCTACCGTCTCCAATACGTCTCGTCAGGCATATAAAGAATGTGTAGTCACATTTTGCGCAAAATAATTGGTGCTCTGCCATAAACGAAACAGTGCAAGTAGGGATTCAGGCAGAGGAAGCTATTGCTCGACGGCAGCTACTATTATTGAATTACTTTCAAGGAATATTTTTTTTTTCGAACTGACCTACACTGCCAGCCAATAAGGCTTTCACAGTTCCACCGGACTACTAAGGGGAGCGCTTAGGGCACTCACCCGATTTGTTTTAGGCGATCACCTCAAGGGCACTCGGTGCACCTCTGCTTGAGCTGTCGCCGACTTTCCCGATTTGTCATTTCGCAAAAATAATAGTTTACTTTTAGAATAGGTACTCATAAATTACCTTTTCAATAGAGTTACATACAAATACTTACAAAATTTATTACAAATTAATTAACTTTAAAAACAATCTAATGTTTATAGAATTGTTTAATGTTTTTTTTTTTACAATTTCAAAACTATTATTTTATATAAGTCACTATGCGCGAATAGATATATGCAGGGCGTTCTATCTAAATACATATATTTACAGAGTATGATTTTATTTTCCATTTTAGAAAACTAGTATGACTGTTAGACTCTATGGAAATAAACTTGGAACTTTATGTTTTTAATTAGGTCAATATATACTTTAGTCTTTGTATTTAGACGGCCTCCATCAGAGAGAACGCAACATTGCTGAGAATTTCCAAATTATTATTGCGCAGGTTAACCTTATCGTAAATTTAATACTTTAATGATGCCTGCCTAAAGGACCGACTTAGATAAAAAGTGATGGTACCTGGACGAAAGCCATCGCTCGGCGTCAACAACGGTTTGTTAACTAGGGCGACATGTCATCGATATTTTTTGCCCGGCTGATGTCTTTAACGAAATTCATGTCATTGGGTCCGATTTCTCTAAGATTAACTTTTTTTTTTAACATTATTTAACAAATAGATCGGGCCCTTATACGCTCGAATATTCAGTTACATGGTTTAACACTTAAAAGGGCTTAACGACTCTAACACATCCTGCGGGTTACGATAAAAAATACGACAAAAAGAGAATACTTTTCATGTTTGTTTTTTAAAAGATGTCTGCTTGAGATAAGGTACAGCGGCACTTTAATCCTGGCACCGTCCGATATTTGAAAAGGATATGATGACAACTTTTTTGTGTTCTTTATCTAATAAGCACATAACCAATACTTACTTAAAGGCGTACTTATTACTTTTTTTTTTTTTTTCAAAGTTTTCTTTTAATCTCTACTGATAATACAAATAATAAAGAAATGTCGAAAGTTTGTTAATTACATGCTGTATTATTGTACAAATACTACTGGTTATTATACGTTCCTTGATATTACCTTCAATGATTTGATTCCAGTATGTTTCTGAAACCGCAGAAATATACTTAAATATGTTTCTTAGAAAATTTCTCGTTGTATTAAACCATGTGTTTATTTCGTTTATAATATATTTCCCATATAACATTGCGTTCTTTTTTTAATTTTATTTTGAACGAACTATTTTCATTATACTATTACGTATATTGATGGTATAAATTTTGCTATAATAACATTTATTTCAATATTAAATCAATGTCAATAATATGCCGTTTTCGTCCGGTTAATACTGACTCATCTTTTCTCTAAGCAAACCCATACTGTATATTACCGGAAAAGCTATCATTATAATTTTTAGTTGTACATTGATTACAAAAATAAAATTTAATCCTAATTATTTAGAAATATTAACTACATATTATAAAACAAAGGGATCCACCGCGTCTGTTTGTCTGTCTGTTCAGGATAAACTCAATAGCTACTGAACGGATTGCAATGCTATCATCACCAATACACATAGCAATTCATGACGAAGGTTTAGATATATAATTTGTCAAGGTTTTGTGTAAATTGGTTGAAATATATACGATAATTGTTGAAAGTATTGGAAAAAGTCAAGCCGCCTCGGAACTTTTGTCGTAAACGCTGCCTAATCCCTTTGAGATATAACAAAACAATTGAGATAATAAACGACGCAGACGAAGTTGCGGCAATCAGCTAGTATATTATACGTAACATTTCTTTGGTTGTCATAGTGCAAAACTTTTATGAAGTTCAAATTATATGGTAATTACTAATTTATGAGATTGATCCGTTGCAGAACGTTAAGATTCTAGTTTTTCCACCTACGCATGTAACCAAATTAATTATAACATCACGTTGATACTTGTAGTTATCTATTATAAATTAGATTTATTTTCTATAATAGCAATATAATAAAAGTATTCAATAGAATTAAAAAAAATACATAAATATTATATTGTTCTGATATCAGGCGTACAACATGTCTTACGATGTCGCAATTTATTCAAAAGCACGGGCACATCCACGTCGGTATACATCTTTTTTATTTCATCTCCATAATTTTAAACGACTTTTTTTTACGATAGAAATCATTCCAACTACAAAATGTGTACACGTGTGATAATATATACTATTTATTATACATTTATCTATATCTACATGTACTCGATATTACTTTTTTTTTACCTAATAGTTTTATTTTTATAATTTAAACATTTTAAAGATATAGAATACAAAAAGATATATATATCAGTAAACATAACAATGTAACTAAAACATGTACATAAGAACGTGTGCATCACACATATGTTATATTTTATATTTTTCATATAAAACGTTATTAATATTATGCTATAATAAAGACTTAAGGATCGCAACGTAACAGTACTTACTGTATAACATCATATAAGTCATCAGAATTTTATGTTTCTATATAAAAATCAATTTAGAAGTAAAATAAATGTATAAATATGTATGAATTGTCAGTAATTTGATCGAACTAATCTCTTAAAGGCCGAATGAATTGAATTTAACGAGACACTTACTGGCAGATTCAGTACATTTCAAAGTATAATAGGTAGTATATAGGGTACATATTATTAATCTTATACATGAGGACTAAGCAAAATTGGTAAAACAAGGTAAGATAAATTCTCTAGAATCATTCGAGGAGATAAGTAAATAGGTAATTACAAAAGTACATGTATAAAAAAGACAGCCCGTTATTTATCAAGATAGAACACGAAATTACCATGAAATAATGGCAAATGAAAAAAACACATGGGTATCAGCTAGTTACTTTTCAAAATTCATTTTCTAACATATTGCATACCTACTTGGTTACTAAAACGACTATTTCTTTTGCACCTTTGAATTGTAATCGATATCGCTTGATTCTTATCCAAAACCTGAACGTAAAATTAATATAAATACATACACAACAAAAACATTTCAGCGTCAATTAAATTAATAATAATGGTAATTGTAAAAGAACAGTAAACTGTAAAACCAAAAAAAAAAATGACTATCACTAACGTATTATAAAACAAAGTCGTCCGCCGCGTCTGTCTGTCTGTCGGTCTATATGTTTTCTCGGTAAACTCAAAAACTACTGAACGGATTGTAATGCGGCCTTCACCAATAAATAGAGTACTTCATTAGGTAGGTTTAGGTATATAATTTGTTAAGGTTTTGTGTAAATTGGTTGACATATAATGATAATTGTTGAAAGGGTCGGAAAAAGTCAATCCGCTTTAAGCGTTTCGTGGACATAAGTATACATTTTTTTATTACCATGGCAGGACAACGACCGCTGGGCCTGCTAGTAAATAATAGTTTACTCATATGGTATTCTTCTTCGTACCATTACACTTACTATTGTAAAGCAGTAAACTAACTATAAACAATAATGTCGTAAAAATTACATCAAAACAGACAAAAACTGTATGAGCAGATTGTTTTACATTTTTTGTAACTTCATATTTCATCACAACATTAGTAAATAATAAAAAAAAAAAACAAAGAATAAAAAATAACCTTATATCTATTTCACTGAACAGCACATAATGTAACTAACTCACAAACAATGTAATTTCATATAGATAGCGAAACACGATGGCCGGCCGGGTGAATAAACAGAACAAGCTGTATGTACTACAATAATTATGTCGTTTCCAATAGAAACTCGTACCGTTTGAACGAACCGAATCCCTTTTAAGCATCGGTGTTGGTTTCAGACGCAGCCCTTCATACGTATCGATTTAATCTCTATTGCCATAGTCATTAGGATCATGAGTGAAGCGGGGTTCGCACACCTACCCTGAACTCGCGACGTTAGCGAGCAAGGATTAAACAACTATGCGGGCTATGTAATGTAGGTAATACAGGGATTCACATTTAACGGCTTCGGGATTACCTCTATAATTCCCTTAACACAACAAATGTTTTTAGCCTATGCAGCTACGGTGAACACTCCGCTCCTATACCTCGGTAAATATTAAGTTAGAAAAGTATGTCGAGGGAGTTTAGGGTGAGAGAAGCCATAGATCTGATGTACAGGTCGCAGCTTGCTTAGTACACAGTCAACCGCGACTTTACTGGGCTTACCGGTTGGACGACACTGCCTCTTTACATAATTAGAGGTTAACTTGTTCATTTTGGCACTACGACAATCCCGTATTAAATTTTCGGTTTATCTTACCGATATACAACAAGTCTTGATAAAAGATAGATAAAAAAAGTGGAAATGCAATCAAAACTTATAACCGCAAAACGCCTATAAAGGAAGCACGCGCATTATGATTTCGAATGAAAATATTGGTACAAAATTATATCGGATGGCATTTTTCGGTGTCTAATCCTATTGAAAATACAATAAACGTCCAACGGTCGGGACCGTATTTCAATGAAATGACAAATGTTTAGAAAGTTATGTGTCTACGTATGAGTTTGCAACGCTCAATTAAAAGGCCTCTCATCTCGCTTTATGACCCGATAACGGGCGGATGTTTATCGTACAACCACGATATCGATTCAGGTAGTCCGACGAATAAATCTATTAGGACAACAATCTGTCCGCCCAGCTCAAAGGCATTGTTATTAATTGTAAGGTCTTCGATCACATTATACCGTCACAAATCTTTTTTTTTAACAATTCGAAAGGGTTGTGATGCGTTTCAAATTTGCCTATGGTAGGTATAACGCTGACGACTACACAGACACGCCCAATGCTCTACATTCACCCCTTTTCACACTCGTTAAAAGATCATTTATTACCCATCCATTCAGATATGCAAATTATGTTTTGATACTTTTTTTTAAGAATAAATAATTTGGTAAATTTGAATAGTCCACGTTAGCATACCACATTTGTGTAATGCACTGCGAAATGAAGCTGCGCTCGGGGGCCTCCAACACCTGCATCAGCGAATGTGAAAACTCGCCATAAAGGCATTTCAAAATTTACAACTTACAGAGCACCATATCGACAGCCTCCAACAGTCCGCCGCCGGCGCAGGCGGGGATGAGCGCGAGTGCCGGCGGTGCGAGCAGTGCCCAGAGGCCGAGCTCGCCCGCCGCCGCTCCATCTCGATGCTGCGACACCGGTCGTCCTATATTCCACGACCCGATCACGGGACAGACTGTCTGCTCGTGTCAATATGAGTTTCTCAACTACCAGAGGCTTGCTACAGGGGTGCCTCTGTCAATGTACAGCGCGCCTTATTCAGACGCCGCCGCCGCGACAGCGGCCGGCATGGCCGCATACTTTCCAGCATTAGCTGCAGACCAGCCCCCTTTTTACACAAACGCAGTAAGTAAAGTATACTAATCAGAACAAAGAATTGTTGGTTGCATTTTATCAAGGCCCAGTTAGACTTCTTTTTTAGGTTTTCTGTAATGTAAGTAAATAAAAAGTAGATTATAAATAAGAAGGATAAATATTTAAGAATTAAATCATTTTGTGTAAACTCAACATTACACGGCGCAGCATATACGATTCATAAAAACGATGTTGGAGTTGAAATTTTTATGCGGCCAATAGCTGCGGTCGGAATGTTAATATGAAAAAACGAAACATAAATTAGTGATATCGAATTGAATTGCTAATGAATAAATCATTAAATTAATTCTCGATTTTTGCTGTCAACATCGGCAACTTATTTGGTTGGACTTTACAAATTACTTAGTACTAGCTGTGCCATCAATAATAATTATAATCGTTTTACATAATGTCTTTTTTTTTCAAACGAAACAGTTGTTTTTTATGAGGCTATGAGACCTTTCAAAGTTAAATTAAACACCATCTGATTGAGTTTAATGAACATAAATAATGTTCTCTTCGCAGCTTGTTTAAATAATAAAGCTCATCCGTCTTATCACAAAAAGGTAAATACGCGTCGAACGCTTGTTTTAAAAAAGTTGTATCACAAAATAGTATCTTAACCTTATTTACAAATAGACACTATTTAAATTTAAACATTGTCTAACACTTGTCTAAGTTAACACTTCTTGTTTTATCGTTGTGATTTATTGTATTTTTATTTACCGGCAAAAGACATTTCACAATAATTTATGGATTTCGCGGGGATAATTAATTTGTAAAATGTCGTTATATTAAACAATTTTAGAGATTCACAAGTAAATACTAGCTACATAACATGATTAATAATATTAAATACCGAGATTATTCCAAGTCATGCATGCACTTTGACATAATGTATTAAACTTATATATTGCTTATTATAACAATTATATCATTGCCTAATCCAAAATGTCGTAATATTATGACCAATTTAACTTATAGTTAATACATTTTCTTAGTGATAATCCAATCGATCAATAATATTATTCATAAAGGAACGTTTTTGAATGATGAGATTGAATTGAATGAACTGTTATTCAGAGTTGCTCGGATAAAAAACTTAAACCAGATGTTTAGGTTAAGATCACTTTGGCACGCTTTTGTAATAAAATATTTAAAACATGTGTACAATAACAAGACCGATACGGTCTCATTACAAAAATAAAAATGAACAGGTGTTTCACACGACTTTTACTAAACAGTGTCTAAAATTTGAAACCTCATTAAACACATACTTAAAATACTTTATTACGAAATCATGTCTAAGCAGTATCTACCTAAACATCTGGTTTAAGTTTTTATGCAAGCAACTTTGAATAGCGTTCATTCAATTCAATCTCATCATTCAAACACGTTCCTTACATACAGATATTGTGCAAATAATTTGAATTAATGGATAATATTTTTCTTCAGATCTTCATTGAAAGAATGTATTTATTTTAAGCAAAATTGGATATTATTAATGTGATATTTTGGTTAAAAGAAAACGATTTAATTTTATAACTTTAATATATTACGTCGAAGTGCGTAAAATGGAACTACAGTATAATCTGACATTAAACGCGTTGTTAAATGTCGATAATGTCATATAGTAGCAGTCGTGATTTACTTGAGAATCTCCAAAATTTTTTTTAATTTATCTACATCTTCCAAATTAATGCAAATCCATAATTTACTGCGAAACGTTTTTTGCCAACAAATAGAAATACCATAAGTCACATCAATAAGATAAGAACTGTCAACTTAGACAAGTATTACACAGTGTTTAAATTGAAGACACTGTGTCTATCTCTAAACAAGTATACGATACTCTTTTGTGATAAAACTTATCTTAAACAAGTGTTCAACGCGTATTTAACCTTTATTAAATTAACACGGCATATGTTTTGCGGACCACTCCGTGAGTGGTTGTCGTTTATGAGCGTTTGACCAGATGAAAGTACACAGTTACATATTTAAAAACAAGTTTATTTACTGGTTTCTGTGCTATCTATTCCATAGTAGCAAGTGAACGGGTAGTTTGATATTTTATTGTTCTGATAGTAAGTACCATATTATGGATACAATTTCATTAAAATAAAATGACTCAGCGGTACTATAGAATAGACCGTTTTACGCTCTAATCTATGAATTTATATAAACATGTAGCATCCTCTTACAACATTAACGTTATTTAGAAACTAATCAATATAGAATACGTTACAGTAGTCGATAATTAAATCTCATTGAATAAGATTGGACGTATTAAATTACCTCTCCAAATAGATTCAAAAAAGCTTGAGCCTCATTGGTTCTTGAAGAGATATCATCTAATTTTAAAGGATTACTACGGCCGTCTACAGCAGCGCAGCTTAATTCATGCTATTCAGTTTCTTTTTCCAAATTCTCATTTACAAAAGGTATTACGTTGAAATAATTAGGATCCCATGTCAAAATAGTAACAGAAAGCAGGCTGTTAGAATCCACCGTCGTGTTAAGTAGCAATATCACAATAAGTTTTACGATATAAATTATACATATAAATTAGAATCGTAATCCGATGATGTATGTTCTTTTGTCCATCGTCCCAAAAAAGTTGTTCACTGCCTCGGTCGGATTTAATAACTTAATATGTTCAACGATTCCTTTCTCAGGATTAAAATAAACTTTAAATTTCCATATCGCTTGATAGTGTGGGATTATTATTTTCTGTTTTTTTTTTTTTAAATCAAAACTCTTTTTAATTGATTGATTGTATTTTAAGGGTTTCTGATTATTCATTGTAATAACATCCTAACATAAAGTTATGTTACAAGTAGATGTTACAGATAAGAAAAAAAAAAAAACAAAAAAATGAAAACATAAAGCGAACGCGCTCTTCACACGTTAGAACTAATAGAGAAGCGTGGAATCATAAAAAGCACTCTGTCTTAGAGTTCGGTTCACCGAAGCCATGTGTGTGGGTAGTGACTTTGAATGATAATGATCGTAACAACATAAAAGTAGCTACGGTGCGTAATATATGACACGTAGTAAAACTTTTGGAGGAAGGTGTTAAAAGGTGGGCCGTGAACGTGTCCCGGCAGATGATTCAATCATTCATGAAGATATGATCGTACATCATCAGTGGCGAAAGTGTTAACTCAAACCGTCCGATGCTGTGCCCGTCAATGGGATCCTGCATCTATGTAATTTTTTTTATTTTTATTTAACGCCTTTTATTTCGTCCATAATATTTCATTCTGTCGCTTCGGGGTAGATCCGGGCACTAGTGTTGTGCTTTTGTAACTCACCTTTGTTTGGTTTATAAATTTTTGTTGTCAGATTAAAACGTACGTCGTCGGACACTTTGAATTGTTCAATGGCCACTGTAAACAAACATACCTTTTTTAATAGTAACGGAAAAATTTTACTGTCACATATTCAACAGATCGCGTGTTTAATCTCTTCCATTCGCACACGTGGTCTCGTCCGCGTCATCGCAGGAAACGGACGCTATTATATTTAAAAATAATAATAATAATATAATTTATAGTTCTAGAGAAGTGTTCTAAGATAAATCAACTTCTCTCACTATGCTTTTAATATATTTCTATTAATGACCGTCATAATTTATGGCGATCATAACACTTATTGGGACGAGATGATCGACTAATCTTTCGTTTTCAAATTTGCAACATGTCTCATATTAGACACGAATAAATTAATTTATTAATTTGTCTCATGTTTTTTTTACATGTCGTGTAATAAAAATATATAAATAATTATGAAAACATTTAAATGTTTCAAAATAAATAAGGTAATTATATAAAAGTTTGTCTTGATAGAATAAAATTTGTTCGTTGATAGCGTACTAAAAATATGTAGTCAGAAACATAGCTCGACCTTGAATCAAAATTTCCGCTAACTCCTTTCTAAAAGTACTGTTATTGAGAGGAATTAATTATCAGATCTTTGAACAAAACGCGAAACTCAACAGAATGTGGAACAAATCCTTTTGACATTGACATCTTTATTTTAAATAGAACTAGAAGAAAAAAAAATGATACAGACATTTTACCATCAAACCGTGACGTTTTAAAACGACTCCGTGTCTCCAAAGCAGTTGGAACGGATTAAAATTATTCCTTCCATATATGTGTATACCTACTTCAACATGCTAATGGAAACAGTGGGGTACTATACTAAGTCTTCTGGTACAAATAAAGATCTTGAACTACTTTTTTAATCATATCTGTCTATATCGATGTTGATAGACATTTTTTCTTTGTTACATTTAATATGTTTTCATTTTATTGTTGTGGGACAATAGCTTTTAGTAACTATACATAAAATTGATTTACAAAATTTTGTGTTTACAATTCAAGGATTATCAAAATAATAATATATATACGATATTGCAAATTTGAATTACGTTATTCACGATTATTTTGTAACAGAAAACTCTGATATCACAAAGTTCGGAGCAACAAAGAGCGTAGTAGTGCGACTGGATTACGCTGTCGTACTTGAGTAAAATTTATTATCGGATTTTCGATTCGGCCACCAATGAAGTTGTTGGACAACAAAATCTTTTGATAGATTTATCCTGGCTGACCGCATTAAGACTCGCTTCTGAGTTATTTTTAATGCATCGCTATAGATTTTTTTGAACCCTTACTAAGTTTTTCAGATTTTGTGCGATTTTTTTGTTACACTCACAAAATCTTAAGAATAATATACGTGTATAAATAACACAAACGGCATATTAAAAGAAAGTTATTCGTAAAAGATAAAATTATAAAATTTCATGTAATTCATCTGGTTTATCTTAAAGACATAAGCTATAGATTTTTTTGAACCCTTACTAAGTTTCTGAGTTTTTGTGCGATTTTTTTGTTACACATTCAAAATCTTAAGAATAATATACGTGTATAAATAACACAAACGGCATATTAAAAGAAAGTTATGCGTAAAAGATAAAATTATAAAATGTCATGTCATTCATCTGGTTTATCTTAAAGACATAAGCTATAGATTTCCTTGAACCTTTACTAAGTTTCTCAGTTTATGTGCGATTTTTTTGTTACACATTCAAAATCTTGAGAATAATATACGTGTATAAATAACACAAACGGCATATTAAAAGAAAGTTATTCGTAAAAGATAAAATTATAAAATTTCATGTAATTCATCTGGTTTATCTTAAAGACATAAGCTATAGATTTTTTTGAACCCTTACTAAGTTTCTGAGTTTTTGTGCGATTTTTTTGTTACACATTCAAAATCTTAAGAATAATATACGTGTATAAATAACACAAACGGCATATTAAAAGAAAGTTATGCGTAAAAGATAAAATTATAAAATGTCATGTCATTCATCTGGTTTATCTTAAAGACATAAGCTATAGATTTCCTTGAACCTTTACTAAGTTTCTCAGTTTATGTGCGATTTTTTTGTTACACATTCAAAATCTTGAGAATAATATACGTGTATAAATAACACAAACGGCATATTAAAAGAAAGTTATTCGTAAAAGATAAAATTATAAAATTTCATGTAATTCATCTGGTTTATCTTAAAGACATAAGCTATAGATTTTTTTGAACCCTTACTAAGTTTCTGAGTTTTGTGCGATTTTTTTGGTACACTTTGAAAATCTTAAGAATATTATACGTGTATAAATAACACAAACGGCATATTAAAAGAAAGTTATTCGTAAAAGATAAAATTATAAAATGTCATGTAATTCGTCTGGTTTATCTTAAAGACATAAGCTATAGATTTTTTTGAACCCTTACTAAGTTTCTCAGATTTTGTGCGATTTTTTTGTTCCACATTCAAAATCTTAAGAATAATATACGTGTATAAATAACACAAACGACATATTAAAAGAAAGTTATCCGTAAAAGATAAAATTATAAAATGTCATGTAATTCATCTGGTTTATCTTAAAGACATAAAAGAAAGTAAAGTTCAACAATTCTTATGAGAAACAAAAAAGATACGAACTACATTTGTTGACCGTAGCATGATTGATGCTCTCGACTCGTATCTTTGGCCATTAAATAATAATAGTTAAGGCCGGAGTAGTAAAACGATCGATCAAAAAATCAATCCGTCGAAGATCATTTTCATAATGGATCACGTTAAAGCTACTGTAAACATAAAGTTACTATGTGACGCGTTTAGAAAGATACTTATACTAGATTGTAGGTTCACTGCTCATGCTAAAAATCAATAAAATGATGTATTATAGTAGACATATAACCTTATACATATACCCTTATTAAAATTGTTATGCATTTAACACGAGTTTAATAGTTTTTAGTTACATGGTTGGCATTAGAAACTGCTTGTATCAAATATTCTTGTACGATAACTTCCGAGCTAAATAGTTTATAAGATAGGTTTTATGAGATAACGGGATTGAAATTTGATAAGAAATGTACACTTGGCAATCAGACCATCGTTTTAATTATTGATCGTTTTGAAATAAAAAGGCAAAGCCGATATTTCTCGTTTGTAATAATAAAGCTATGACAGTAATGACAGTCACGATAAAAGTTGCTTCCAACGATTCAAATGACTAACACGTAAACGTTTGAATTTAGGTGATATTCCATTGGTATTTTTTTTTTATTTTGACAGGCGGCAGGTATCGAGCTAAAGGAAAATTTGGCAGCAAGCGCGGCAAGTTGGCCCTACCCGGCGGTATATCACCCCTACGATGCAGCTTTTGCCGGATATCCATTTAATGGGTAAGTTATTTTGAATTTTTCCCGCAGCTACTATCTATGTTCAACATTTTATGTTAGGAACAACTTATGGATACTTCAAAGGTAACAGATTAATTGTTTAAATCCACTAGTGAAATATAACTCATATGTTTCTCAAACTTGAAATTTGGAGTGTTGAAAACTGTTGATACAATTACGTTTTAGGAGCTACCAACTTCAAGAAAGTTATGGGTAGGTATATAATTTATTATTAACGTAGATTTCTCTATGAACTTTGTTGATGTTGCTACTAGTATAAAGAAACTTATCAAGATTAATGTAAAATTAAACTTACAGTACAACTAGCCAATATTCTATACACATTAGCATAATTCAATTTACCTTTTGGTACCATGATCAAAGCAACTTTATAATTTACAGAAGATTTTAGATAAAGGTATTAGATTAAACAGTATATACATTAGAGCTGTAGTGTAAACCAGTGCCACGGAAGATATTATAATGAACGGGAACGTTTATTTAGCCACTAAAATTTTCATATTCCTCTCGAGATTGGGTTGACACTCCCGATTTAGACTTTGGCATAATTAATTTTTTAGTCAGCGAGCCAGACGAAAATTTACGTCTACCTATCCCTGATGGCTGCAATATCGGCAGAATAGACGTGCAAATCTCAAAAAAAGAACAAGTCACAACGAACGTTCAGAGCCAGAGTTGGCTGCCTCTGTCGATTGTCACTCTACATTTTCTGCCTGTATTTTTATTCACACTGTTCACTTCCAGCTAACCCTTCGTAAGCTTAAAATGTTACAAATTTAGTTTGAATTTTTCGTGTCATATACTTTTATTTAGTTAAATAATGTGTTACTTCAAAATTCACTGCTATTCGTAATCGAACCACAAGTGAAAATAGCTTCGTTTAAAATCTGATTATGTTCACAAAATTTTGCGTAATAGAGAAGCGTTACGAGATATTTTAATACGTATTTATATGCAATTGTATAAAAATAATAAATACGTCGAAGAATATGATTTTCAATAATAAAATGTGTATTTTAAAAAGAACACTTAGTTGATGTGAGGAACATCTTTCATGTGATGCCTCTTTTTGCTTACAAATTTAGTAATAATAGGTAACAGACAGCATTATTAAATAAAGCCTAGGTTCTCTGATTCCGTAATTAACCGGGCCATCCTCAGACCCTCACAGTCGGCTTCGTATCGATTTCAATTATGCCACTTCAAAAGCAACCGTCGGAGAATGTCATTAACAAATAAAACGTTCAATTTATGCAATTAATGGATATTTAAGGCGATAGGTGATGGATGCTATTAATGTTCATTGAATACTGATTTGTTACGTCATTTTCGATATGTTAACTTAATTCCTTGAATGTAATGTATGGAGTAAATATTATTTAAATGAATGTTTGACCCTTATCGTATAAATTAGACTTATTATACATATCCATAAACATAATTTTTGCCTTCATCTGATGTACTGCAATCTTTTAAATAAAAAATAAATAAAAAACATTTTTTTGGTGATGCTGCATTAACATCTTTAAATACGTTTACTGATTCGAATAACAAACCCTTGACATAATATGGTGCCTTTAAACGATTATTATTTTCGCCATTGGCTATTTTTAAATAAAGAAAGTATAGAGACAAAATATAGTACAACTAGATAATTAATTTATTATAGTATTCCATCATTTAATTTACTATAACGATAATTACAATATTTACCACGGATTGCCAGACTACTCGTATAAGTTTAAGTGCCATGTTAAGCGGGTTTTGGTGTCAAAGGGCTATTATAGAGTGGATCAATATGTGAACGATGGTGATGTCTGGAATTGACTCCTCTCTGTGCATCCACTAAAATCGATTGTAATGTATAATGCATTTTAATTATATAAGTATATGTTAAAAAGATAAACCCGATCGAGTTTCTTGCCGGTTCTTCTCGATGACTGGGATGTATTCCGAACCGGTGGTAGTTTTGACGTTCATAAGCGCCTTCTTAGGGCCTAAATTGAATAAAGTATTTTTGATTTAATTTGATTTGATTTGATTCATAATAATGTAGACCTGTGAAAATAGAAAATATCATTGCCATCTTAATAGAGTTCGAAATCGCCAAAATATTGTGGGCTTGTGTGGTGATTATGCCCATATTTTCCTTTGGAGAAGAGGCATATTGCCCTGCAGTGTGTCTTTTACAGGAAGATACTGATGATGATGATTTAGTGATTACATTTAATATTGTAATTAACAATTGACATAATTATGTATATAATTTGAATTTGTCACGCAATCTGAAAATAATAAAGTCCAAGCAGTTATAAGTACGTTATTTCGTAATATATAAAAGCAATATTAAATGATCAGCAGAAATGGTAGGAATGTGATGTATAAGCAAAAAGTACTAAAAGTATATAATATCATAAGCGTGGATATAAAATAAAACATAGACATATTGTAACCGGATCCCTTTAGAGGTAGCAGGCGATATAGATGTGTCGAGTCCGCCCCGCTTTAAGGGGTAACACACACACACATGCGGAGAAAATCTCATTTAACTAGTCCTTATTTAATGAGGTTACTGAACGAAGTTCTTTCAGTACAATCAATGTTACCTCGGTTAATGAGAAACTTTTACGCCAATGATTTTTATTTACGATATAATTACGTTAAAACTACTGAACAGATAGGAATAGGACTATGGCCGTTCCATGCGAAATTGTCTATATCTGGTTCTAAGGTTATTTTATGGATTCCATTGACTCATTGCAGTTTATTTAAAGTACAACAAAACCGACGGTATCGGCTAGTACTTTATAAGTGTAGCAGTTGTCCTTAACATAACCGAACGCTAAATGACAATGAAGCCCAAAATAATAACGTACTAAATTCAGAAGGGAACAACTATAAAGTGCAGTGACCAGAAAACTTTGCTGATGCTTTATGATACTTTTATAATCTGTAGGTGGTAGATAGCCAGGCGGGCATTAGACGATAGGTCTGCCACTGTGTTACAGTAACGATGTTTGTCCTTACCTAAATCACAAGTTTATAGAGCTTAAATTAATTTATCAATTATAGTTATTAATTTATAGTAACAGATATCTAAGAAATAGGTAGTAGTTTTTTTTTACTTCTTTTCTGCTTATTTTTGGATTCAGTCTTTTACAAATTTTCCAGTTACATAGTGTGCGTATAGCGGACTCTAATATTATAATTTTGTGATAAAAAATAGGAATTTATTGTCTATTTGTTGATCTTAACAGAATATTGAAAGTAATTTTCTCTTTTTTTTTTAACTGACTACACTGTTGATCTGACAGGCCTCTACAGGCTTCACTGGACTACTAATTTTCTCATCATTATTAACTTATATATATACATCCTCCTGTCCCAAGACTTACTACTTGAATTCATTTTCGATCCGTAGCCTTTAGTAAATTTCAATCATCCGCGTAAATTGCTACTAGGTCTCCACTCTAGAGTTACAATTTATATACTCAATTGGTTCATTAGAATGGCAATTGTTAAAGCTAAGTTGATCATTCTAGTTCTAGGTCTTATTATATCTTTTCTCTTCATCATCATTGTTTCCGAGAATCTATCTTTTCATTGCTCACTGAGCGATTTTAAATTTCCATGTTACAATTATATAGATCCGGCTTGGTATGGCATACTGAGTGAAGACAAGAACATAGAACCTTTTTAATAAAATATGTTTGGTCAAAATACTAAAATGTAATAGAAAACTTAATTATTGTTTACCTGTCTTCGAAAATTATAAAACTTGCGCATAAATTTCTATCTTCTGTTTCAATTAGTTATTAAAGTATTTTCAAAGTTACATATATTACATCAACAACATTATCACATCACTCTGCAAGAGACCTACTGCAGGGTCATAGGCGTTTCCTGCATAATCCCTATGCCAGCCCACAACATAGTGGCGATTTCAAGCACCGAGAAATCCTCAGTTCTATATTCTCCCACACATAGTGGTTACTATAAGAAGGTTCAGGGTCAAGTTTCCTCAAGATGTTTGCCTTCACCGCGAGTCGATAGTTTTACACTTACCGGTTTAAATTACTAAATGTAAGCGAATTCCGAAAAATTCGTTGGTACATGCCGGGGTCCGAATCTGAGGACCCTGAATTAACATTCAACCGGTCAAACCACTCGCCCACCAGGTCATATATTACAGACTGTTCATAAATACAATAGGTCACATAAAACGCAATACGTCCACGTAGTTATTTAACGCGGTTTCATAATCTGATGATTAAGGTTTAGCATTGACATTGGTTCCAATAATATATTTTACATAGCTTAACAATAAAGATGGAGGACATAATATAATTTTATATGCACACATAAAGTGTACAATGTAAATGATAACTGTGTGCAACCAACCAACGGCGCCTTTATTTCCCGGAATTTATGATTTGTAAAAACGCCACCGGGCGGCACATTTCTTTGATATTTATTTACTGTAAAAACAATTATTTTTAGATTCTTTGATGTGCATTAATTATCTTGATCGTAGTATACGTACCTATGTTGATAGTATTTAATACAGTCAACACGCTTATGTAAACTGATAGCGGCAAACTATAAAGCTTACAAAACATGAGTTTATTAGATAATTATGAATGTTGTGCCCGATTATCATTTCCAACACGAGCATTGGTACAAGCCGCATCGAGTAAATGCGCAATCATACAATATCAGCCTCGATTTCCTAGAACGAGCGTCATTTTCATAATAATGGTACCGTTTATATTCTTAAAACGATGACGAAAGCGCCATAAAACTGAATAAATTAAAAGTTATTCCATGTGAATTACAAATATATAATATTTTTGGATTCTCTAGTTTGGATTAGTTAATTATGAAAATTGTTGGCGACTCTAAAGCTTCTTTCACAAGTAAAATATGCATTTACATAACAATAGGTTATAAAAATTAATAATACAGTAATAAGAGAAATTGTATTACTATTTTCGAAACGTGGTGTACATTTTAAAAACGTTATTTTTTACCGCGACTTGGTCGGCAAGTGTTTAATGTTTTGCTGCAATCGTAGTAAAATTAGTATATCTTCTACAGATACTTATGTTCATTTTTAACATTAAAGGTTTCGTTGTGAAGAGATGACAAATAAAAAGATAGGACGTATCTTTCCATGTAGAAAATTACATTAAAATACTATTTTATTATTAGTCTTAACATCATAAGTTAGCTCAAGTGCCGGTATATTAAAAAATGTAGTCATATATGTACTTAATAAATTTAAATGACATTTAAAAATTCATAAATTTTAAATTAATAGTATTAACAGAGCCGTTCAGACTTAGTACACATTTCCATCATTATATTTAACAGTGTATACAATATATTATAATTAATCTGCAATTAGAATAACCATTTTAAAGGCACAAAACTAAATACTCATAAAGGGGGCATAACAAAACAAAATGTGTAACGCGAAGTAAACGTTGTTCTATTTACCGTTTTTGTTCGACAAACACTTCATTAGCCTCGCGCTTTGATTTTTTTGTTCTGGGTAAATATCGGCATTCGCCTATTGATGCTTTAAGTAGAACGCAAAGATATCTACACCATGGCTGAGTTCCCGTGTTTTTGTCGCATGCATAACTCACCTCGGTAGTGGAATTGTAATGAATATTATATTAATGTAATAATAATAATGAATGGAATAATAGCTTCACAGCGCATTCCAGTTTACGTTACGTTACGTTACGTTAAAGATTTATAATATCTTAAAAAGAACATTATGTGAAATTTTAGAGATAGACGAGAAATACATTTCTCATATATTTAGGAAAAAATAATGGTTTCAGTTGAATCTTCTAGAAGAGTTCACGTGTAATAATTTATATCCAGGACAAGTGCTCCATATACACCAAAATCAAAAATACTTTATTTAATTTAGGCCCTAAGAAGACGTTTATGAACGTCACAGCTACCACCAGTGACACCAGTGCCACCACTGATTCTCCTTGATATATGTATAAAATTAATGTATTCATGCCAAGTAAAAAAAATGGTAAATATTTAAAACACACGATACTATGAACTTTGTACTAATCTAAGAAATTAGTTCTAGTACCTAATGAAGTACCCAGTTGAGATTTTTATGTAAATGACTGAACAAACTCAGTGATAAACAATTATAAATGATAGCCTTAATTACGAAATGTATTATTTAAGTTCTCTTCGCAGCATATTGCATTCATATAATATAGAGTTTTAAGCCGTTAGTTTTGTATAAGTGTTGCCAATTTTCGTAATTACTTTTGAAAAGTAACTGTGACATTATTAACTTTAACGGCATTATCGAATAGGTTACCGTAGCCGATTGTAATTTAAACTAATGTATAACTCACAACTACTACTATTTCCAAATATTTTATTTTATCATCGTTATTACTTGATAAGCTGCATCATTAACAACCAATAGATGTATTCCGGTTACTAAATTTTATAGTCGGTCTTCTTTCTATGTTTAGCACGTTACCATTTTTAAAACGGACCGTCACTTAAAACTGAGATTGTGTCCAAACGCATAATTATAAAAAAGAATCATATAATAGTATTGAATACCTATCACAACTTTATTTCTTTAATGATTTGCCTCTTTGAATTTAGTTTTATAAGAGACTAGCAGGCCCGGCGGACGTTGTACTGCCCTGATAATAAAAAATATATACCTATGTGCATGAAATGCTTAAGGTAACTAATGTATTCAATTTGGTAAGGATTAGTACTGAATCCGTCTAAATAGCCTTCCTGTTAGTAGTCCGGTGAAACTTTAGGGGTCTTGCCAGGACAACAGTGTAGACAGTTCGAAAAAAAAAACCTTCCAAATACCTCATTCTATGTGACCATGTTTAAACAATTTAAATTGATTGAATTAAATTGAAATTACTTCCTCATTGTTGTAGGATTTCCAATATATCATAATTTATAACTGAGATGAAATATTAAGTTATAATAAGTTGTGGGAGTACTCTATTACAACGCCAAACTAACGTTGAATGATTGCCGGATCGCTAGAAACTTTAAGATTTTTTCTCACTGGTCGAGCAACTCGTTAATATGAATTAGTGATAATAACTCCAGGGTCTTTTTATTTCTTACAACAGTTGGTAAAGTGAAGCTTGATGAAAACTGAAAATTATACTTCTAATGAACGAAATGAATTGTAGGTGAGTTAATCTAAGTAAGATACGTTTAAATACGTTTAAATAATTAAAGAATGAAAAGATTTAAGAAATATAATATAAAACAATAAACATTAATTTTATTATGACGTAAAAAAATTATAGGAAATCTTATAATATAGCCTTGTTAACGTTTACTGAAAAAGTGAGCTCAGTTTGAACAAATTACAGTTCGTGCCAAACTTTATGGCCTGTTCTAAATATAGCTGAGTAGAAGAGAAATTTAGAAAAAAAAAAATGTATATAATTTGCATAACATTAAGACAACTTAGGGGTAAGTAAATGTCAATTTTAAATTCCTATAATAACACTTTTACTATGTTTAGTATTAAACTCTTGACTATATTACGCGCAACTTAGATATTTTCCACATAAGCAACGATTCAGTAGTTTTGCAGCCGAGATCAAAATTGAAACCTTCGTAGAACAATAATAAATTACTTATTATAAAATCTTATGAACCCAAGAGTTATAGGTCCGGATAGCGGGCCCCATACACCAGGTGCTACAACCGCCACTACGACACGCTAAGATACGTAATCAAATAGGGCGGTAGGGATCAGTACCCGGCTGGATGGCAACCACCAGACACGCGACGATAAACACATCACATTGTTATACTTAAGTTTATCGCGTTACTGAATCAACCGGTGTATATCTAGATGCCCGGGTACTTACAGGATAGTGGGAAGGTAACGACTGAGTTGACTGATGAATTGTCGACTTCTTGATGATTACCGTTCTATTTCGCTTACACTGTACTAAACAACTACCTGTAGTTGCGGCTCCTTGATCGTTATACAGTTAAAATATATTAAAATGCACGATTGTTTTAATACATTACAATCATTATTGATTATCAATCATTATTACACTGTAAATACCCACTAGAGGGCCATGGGCCTGTTAGCCTGTGGGCCTAAGGAAGGTATGGGCATAATCAACACGCCAGTCCACGAAGTATTGGCGATTTCAAGCTCTGAGAAATTCACAGTTCTATATTTTTTCCCCCATACAGTGTTACTACAAGAACATTTCTCAGGTTCAATTTTGCTCGCGATGTTTTCCTTCACCGTCAGCCGGTAGTGTTATCAATAAATTAGTAAATGTGCCCAAATTCCGATAAATTTGTTGGTATATGCCGATGTTCGAACCTATGGACATCGGATCGATATTCCGCCGGTCAAACCACTAGACCACCATGATAAATTAATTATGTCTAAAGGAAAAATATATAGGCATAAAATAGATAAATTTCAGAGTTATAAAGAAGTAATTGGCACCCGCTTGCATCGGTGGGCATTAAAAAAAATGACAAAGGGTCATCCAGGGCTTTTTCTAAGTTCGCCTGGCTAGCTACCACCCTCAAGTTGAAAATCTGTCGCCAAGCACCTGTTGGTGTGTTCCGGCAGCTGCACTTGAGGGCCGGTCTTCCTCCAGGTTTAGTGTTGTGATAACCATCTTAGACCTCATTTAACATCAGATGAGATTGTGGTCAAACGCTAACCTATAAAGTATAAAAAAAAGAAAAATCTACAAAAATAATCGCAGCGCGATTGATGGTCATATTCCTACACCACGTCACTTTATGAAAGCATATATTATTCATAATATAATATGGACTTTTCGTGCAAACTTTTTAAATACGTACTTAAGGTTAAGAGCAAAATAAAATGATAGACTAATTTGAGCTGTTATCGTTAAAAAAAAAGGCGAAAAAAAAAACAGAAACAAAAAAAAAGAAATCAACGTTCATTCCGGCTATTCAAAGAATAATCTGATGAAATGTTTATAGCTTCAACGTAAAATTATACGAAAGATCAACTTTATGCATCTTTTTCGTTGAAAGTCTCTGATGTTTTTATAGGAAAAGTTAGAATTTACGATTTGACCACATTAGAGACATGAGAATAATAATGAGATTTAAATTATAATATCAGTAGTATATTATGATATTTTTTTTAAATATATATATATATTGATATACACAATTCTATCCATATTTAATTAATCATAATCAATTTATAGAAGTCTAAACAGTCAAACTTAACATATTATCACCAGAGAAGATCTCGATAGCTGTGTTGTGTCACATCGTATTTTGTACCTAAACTTAATGAGCATAATGTCATCATTATGGGAACTTATTTTAGTAGTCAGATTCAAGATACATGTATTTTTAAGTTCGTGAAACATATATGCTTGGTACAACACGTGTATGTTTCACGAATTATTCATATATGTATGAAATAATAGTTAGCTTAGTTAGACTCGGGGTATTCGGCGATAGTCCAAGCCGAGGCGCGCCGCGCGCCGTGTTGCTAGTTACCTATATAAAATCGGGTGAGTGCCTTAAGCGCTCCCCTTAGTAGTCCGGTGAAACTATAGAGGCCTTGCCAAGCTAACAGTTTAGTTAGTTCGAAAAAAAAACTGTTTTTTGAAGCAAAATTTTTGTTCCTTTTTAGTGTTTATCTGTGTCTATAGAGATAGCTTTGATGTATGTAAAATGTTAAGAATATTTTATCATTATATATCAATGTATTCATAGTACAGATTAATTGAGATAGTTTGACCACTGACTCTGCCTCAGGTTGTTGTCATTTTAAGTCTTGTAAATAAAATAAAAAATAACACTCTGTTTTATAAATATTATTTAGAGATATACTTAATACTGGCTATGTTCGCGGCTTCGCTCGCGTTGATGTAAATGTGTCCTATTCTTCGTGAACAGTATCTTTTTACTGGGTGAAAGGTATTTATTTCTGTCTTTTTTTGTAGCCTTGACAATGTGTATGCAGAATTCCATAATGATCGGCTGAATAACGAAGGCATGAAAATTTAATAAGCAAAAAAACTCGCATTCGTATTTGTAATATTAATAAGGATTTCTACTAAACTAGCTGTACTCGTGGCTTCTTATGCATTTATTATTAAAAATTGTTATTATTCAACACCATCATCTGCCTGTAAGAGATCCACTGCAGAGGCATAAGCCCCTTCCCGAAGGAAGGTATGGTCATAATCACCACATCAGCCGACGACGTATTGGTGATTTAAAACTTCTGAAAAATCCATAGTTCTATATTTTTCCCCCGTACGGTGGTACTACAAAAACATTTCTCAGGTTCTCAGGTTTCCTCACGCTCTTTGCCTTCACGGTCAGCCGATAGATAGTGTTACCAATTTAAATCAGTAAATGTATGTGAATTCCGCAAAAATCGTTGGTACATGCCGGGCTTCGAGCCTGCGGACATCGGATCGATATTCCACCTGTTAAACTACTATACCTCAACGACTTGTTATTATTACTTACTCTAAATTACTTTTTGTTGCAATAAATAATTGAATTATATCGAAATGAATATTGAGTAATTATTCTCTGTATTCAAAATATCTATCCTAAATCATTTCCACTAAGATCGGTTGATGAGTATACAAATTGTTCTATTATACAGTCACCTAGTGTGGAGTTATGGTAAAATATATATATAGTATTTCCTTCAACATGCAAAAACACTTAGAACACTGCAAAAGTTGTTTCGCAGCGATCGATTACTATACTATTGGAGCTTATCAATGCTACATATGTATACTAACAGTATACATACCTTCAAAAAAATCAGACTTTATATTAGCTGCAATATCACCACCACTGCATATTATCAAACAAAGTTGTCCGCCCCGTCTGTCTGTGTGTATGTTCGCGATAAACTCAAAAACTACTGAACGGATTCTAATGCGGCCTTCACCAATAGATAGAGTAATACACGAGGAAGGTTTAGGTATATTATTTGTCAAGGTTTTGTGTAAATTGGTTGAAATATAGCGATAATTGTTGGAAGTGTTGGAAAAAGTCAAGCCGCCTAGGAGCTTTCATCAAAAACGCTGCTTAGTTCTTTTGAGATATAACAAAATAATGCATAGTGAGATATTCCTCTCTTATAGGTCTACAAAAAAGTCTATAATATCATATACGTATATGTCAAGGATAACATACTATACCTATTTGTCTACTAAAAGACGGCCACATATAATGGACGGCTATTTAGACGGATTAATCCTTATCAAATTATATACCTTACTTACCTTAAGCATTTCATGCACACAAGTGTATATTTTTTTATTATCAGGGCAGGACAATGACCGATGGGCCTGCTAGTTATTATAATCTATAATATAAAAATGAATCGCTGAATCTGTTGCTAAGCGCAAATCTCGAGAGCGGCTGAACCGATTTCGTTAATTATTTTTTTAGGATATTCCTTAAAGTACGAGGGTGGTTCTTACGGAGAGACAAAATTAAAAAATTGCCTGAAAAGTCTAAAAACGATACTTTTGTATACTCCCATACAAACGATTCGTAATAGTACTTAAAAGTCAATTTGAACTTTAATACCATAGCATAAAGTTAAAGTGTTAGTGGAGAGGTCCCGGTAAGGCAAACCATTTGAGTGACGTTAATACTATACGATACCGTATAAATATTAATGTCGATATTTGTCAATATATATATACATGATGGTAAAATTTAACGTTATATAGAACACCGAATAGCAGAATAAGTATTAAAAAAATGAAAGAATCGACTGTTAGGCGGTACGAAGTTCGCCGGGGTCAGCTAGTAAATAAATAAAAGTAACAAGGAAATATTACAAAACCTAAGGTTCATAATTGATACTGGTGTCCAAAATATTAAATTTCGACAAGAGTTCTCTTATATGAGACTTGAGGACGTATTATCGAAGTATTTTAAGATAAAACTATTCTTGTAACACTTCACAAAAGGCTAAATTTTGTATGGATAAATCTTGAATACTTAAATAAGTTTCGTTTACAAGCAAACATGTATTTTCTCTATTGTGGATAAAAAAACACTTATACTGGCGAAATGGAGGATAAGACGATAACTTAAATGAAAATTTCACATAGACGCCGTTTTTACATAAAAATATACTTTACATAAAAATTAAAATATAATAAGATAAAAACTTTACTCGAAATTAAATAAAAGATAAAATAAACACAAAAGCTACTTTTAATCTAAATGAAACATAAATTTTTAATAACGTTTCAGGGGTTATTAAATGCAAAATCTGCAGCGAGCATGGTACATATAAATCATTATGTCAGTTGGAAGTATAACAAGCGGTAAATAAGACAATTAAAATGTTGTAAAACGTTGCGGGAATCTTCATGTTAATAACAATGTAATATAAGGTTTTGAATAGGGACACGGGCGGCAGGTGTTAGCCGAGACAACGGTCCCTACTCGATGGATATCACACCTTAATCACTTATGTCGGCAACAATCCATAATGATATGTACTAAATAAACACGAAAATGGCCCGTAATTAAATATAATTACCACGCTACAGAAACGGTCGGGATTAAATATACCTTTTAAATTTATTGTGAATTTATAAACAAACCTTAGTAGAGAAGATCGTTATATGGAGTGCTTAATTATAACACTGTAACAAAATGTAACCACGAACTTAACATTTAGTCAACACTTTATAAAAGGTATATTATTAAAAAGTTATTAATTCCGTTATTAAAATCTGTTTTTTTTTTATATATATACTTTGATCAGAATTTAGAGATATCTACTACAACAACGTATAGCATTAACAAAATCCGTTTTTTTTTCTAACTTTACTAATATTATAAATGTAAAAGTGACTTTGTCAGTTTGTTACGCTTTCACGCCTTAAATACTCAACTAGGGTTGCCACCCGTACTTTATAATAAAGTATTGTACGTTATTTTAGGTAATTGTACTCTATACTTTATGTGAACAATAAAGTACACGAAAATACTTGGCATGATTGGGTTTCTTTAAGATTTTGAAAAGTTTATTCATATGTTTTTTTTCGAATGCTCAATCGATGTTGCCACTCGCTAACGCCACATCACCCAAGCACTCGTTTTTTTAAAAAATATCTCTGAACACAACTTAACCTCAAATGTCAACAATGTCACTGTCATTATTTGTCACAATTTCTTGTGTGTTTCGTGCGAAGCGGTTTAAATGCAACAACAATAAGATTTAAGGTTTTATAGATTTATGCTTAGTAATAATAAAAAATAAATTGTACTTTATATTAATACTAGGTATGTAATTTTTTTTCCTACCTACAATAACCAATGTACTTTATCTGGAAAAAAAAAGGTAGCAACTCTACATTCAACCCGTTATAATAAAATTTTGCGTCATATATTGTCAATGGTAATGAAAATGCTGCCGAGGTCCAGAGTAGGCTGGAGAAATGGCGAGAGAAACTGGAGTATGTTGGTTTAAAGATTAGTAGTATGAAAACTGAACATTTGTTCTGTGACTTGGGGGATCCATCCAGTTTTTGTCATATTACCTAAAACGGTGTATTCTTACCAGCCTGCTTCAATTTTCGGTACCTTGGTTCATTGATTCAAAACGACGGTGGAATAGACAAGGACGTGAGGAATAGGATAAATGCAGGGCGGATGAATTGGCGAAAGATACCTGGGGTGGTTTGTGACCCACGAATGCCGTTGAAACTCAAGGGGAAGGTGTATAAAACTATAATAAGACCAGCCGTGTTATATGGATCCGAGTGCTGGGCTACCAAAAAGAGATATGAGAAAAGATTTCATGGGGCAGAAATGCGAATGTTTAGATGGATGTGTGGTGTAACAAGAACGGATAAGATTAAGAATGAGTATATTAGATGAAGTTTGAAAATAGCACCAGTGACAGAGAAGTTGAGGAGATATAGGGTACCATGGTACGGCCATATTAAGAGAAGAGGTGAAAGTCATCTAACATGAAAAGTTTTGAGTTTTTAAAATAGACGGATAGGAGTAGACGAAGACCGAAAAAGTTGTGGATGGATTTTGTGAAAAATGATTAGTGTGTAAAAAATGTGAATACGAAGATAACATCTGACAGCGAAGAGTGGAAAAGGATGGAAGGATGGAAGGAATGTTGTGCCGACCCTACTTAGGTGGGATAAGGGTAAGATGATGATGTTTTTCGAAGGTACAGGATATAACGTACTTTATGCTGAATATAGCTTTAAATTCGGCCTTGCGCCTAATACAGTTAACAGGTTAATACAGAACAAAGTCAAAATTTTATTATAGGAATTTGAATTATTACTCCGCTTACTCGCCTCGCGTCCCTCTAATATCTAAATTCGTGTTCTACACATCTACTTCAGAGCGGTCAAAAAGTTTGACATGGACTATATATTAATTTGTGCGACGCTGCCAGTAAAAGTTAGTTGGGCTATAATTTGACATTTCATAACGGTTCTTATTTATTACCTCGCGTGAGTAGATTCAAATATATCTCACCGTAATGAAAATGAACTCTATTCATTTTATTTAAAATATTCGTTTAAAGTCTTATTAATAACAGAGCTTTCGTACTGAAGTAGTCGCAAACAATTACCTCAAAGGCAGACTTACCGAGAATGAAGAGTGACATCAATCGCGTCCTCGGAATGGCGGGTACAAATAAACGCTCTTAGCCTCTCTCGTAGCGTCTCCCTGTTTGGTCAAGCTGTTTGAGGAAGATATATGGACTACCATCGTATATTCATTACATTGGTAACGGCTTAATACCAAGCTTTCTACAACTAACCAAATCCTAATATTCAACTGAAATGACAATGTCAAATTAAAGAAAAGGTATTGCAGTCAACTATTTTAGGAAATCGTTATGACTATGTTATTGTAATGGATTAAGTTTGGAAATTGTATTCTTTAACTCACATGATTATGCCTTAACATTATTATTGTACGTTTAGATTTGAAAAACTGTTTTGTTAATTCAAATTATTTTGACCAATGTTTAAAAAATGTTTACTACCTGTTAATAATACACACCCAATATAAACACGTTTATAGGGTTCTTCTTCATCAAACTTCTGTTGTAATTTTATTACATAATAGAATTATTATAGATTTATTGCCTAATAAATAATAAAAACAGAAAGTAGTACACAAAACTACTACGAATAAAAACATACAAACGTATTTATTTCTACATATCGAATATAAATAGCATATTATAATAATTGCACGATTTTCTCAACTTCCTACCCTTATCTCATCTAAGTAGGGTCAGCACAATCAGTTTTCTCCTTTCATACTTCCTCTATCGGATATTACCTCAGTATTCAAAGCTTTTATGGACATATACTTCTCAATATAATTCATTTCATTTCCTTGGTCTTCCTTTGACTCCTATATCCATTCACCTACATTCTCTTTTAGTTACATGACTTCCATCAATCGTCATAACATACTCATATCACGCAAAATAATTATTAGTTAACTTTTATATCACTGGTACTATTTTTATACGTCATCTGTTATATTTAAATTTGTCCGTTCTATAGTATACTACATATAGATCTCAACATTCGCATCTTCGCACACATGTAACCTTTTTTAGCCACCTCTATCGTAGCCTAGCACTCATACATTAATAAATTATACAATTATTCGAAATTTGCAATGTTCTAAATCGTGTGACAAGTACGCGTATTTGTTTTATCACTAATTTCAAATACATCGAATGGTAAAAGCTTATATTTTGGCCCTGGAAACGATGTTGCATCAATTTCTGTGGTTAAATCGTTAGTTCAAATAACTGCTTACCTTCTTTCTCTTCTTAGCTTTATCCCTCCTGAGTAGGGTCGGCACAACATGTTTCTTTGTGATGTTGTGAAGTAAAATTTCGCTTAATTTTTTTGCCTGTCGTCTACCATCATCGGATTTAAGGCATAATGTCTTAAATATACTGAATTATAATAGTAGCAAAGTACATACTACACTAACAGAAACAAATACTAGATAAATACTGAATGCAATGTAAGAGCTAGAAGTAAATCTAAATAAAATGATAACTTCTGGTTCAGTCCATTCGTACGGTCGTTCCTGTTTTTAAAATTATTGTTTATAAAACAACAATGAATAATCAACATGTTAACTAATAGTTTAAGCGTGACCTTGCTCCAACAGTATCAAAGTTAATACAATAAAAAAAGGAAAAACAAAACTCAGGATCTTTGCAGACTGCACACTGCCTACCAACAACACCCGGAACACTAGCATTATAAAGTGTGCCAAATGTTGACACTGTAAAGGAATATTTTGTTATTAACTTGTGCTTATTGATCGCTCCCAGTGAGCATTTTCGGGTCCTTTATTTGAGCCAAATTTGTACATGTACCCTATTAGGTAGTTTATCTGTGCAATGCTACTAGTGCAATAAAAATGATATTACATAAATTTTTCCGATATCAAAATGTTTATTAAATATTCAATATCTTAAACATTACCACGAAATTTGAATGAACCACTTAATTCGTACTCATTATACAATATTAGCTTTGTTGACGTCGCTTGTCTCTTGTAACCGAACTAAAATAGGTTGTATGATAAAAATGGCATAGTACAATAATTGTATGTTTATGAATTCGATAGTCACTCGTTAAATGGTTTTAATTTTAATCGACGAAGAAACCGATTTGTCGCAATTATATTAATGTACGTAAGAAATTATACTGTGTTAAGTTATCATAATATTGAATGAGTACTTATCAATAATGTATTAACAACTATCAATACATTTGTAACTTCTTACTTGCTGTATTTATCAATGAACGTTTTATTATTTGTATTTTTAATTACACTCATGTACGTATATATTAATAAGAATGCGGGGTGCGATTAAAAAGTTATCTTTGTCACTAAATGTCGGGTGAACTCGACAGAATATAAATATGCTGACAATATGTCATTTATAAATTAAAACGCGCATTCCTCGATATTTTCTAAATAGACTTTGAATGGACTTTCAGCAATATAATATACCCATGAGCTTCAGAAATAGTATGGGCTAATAGTATGGCTATATAATACAAGATTTTCCGTGTAAATAAGAACGACAAATTCAGAAAAAAATTAAAAGCACATTAAAATGATGTACTTTTACTGTATAGAAGATATATATCATTTAAGGAAGCTGCTTTCGAATATGCAGTGAAATATAGGTTAATAGTAAACGATTCATCCAACCTGTATTAATCGCCTATTCATCCGATAGCGATGAATCTTTAAACGTTTGTAGAAGGTTTATAAATGAATACGAAGATTGTGCAACAGATGGCGCACGAGTTGTTTTAACAAATTGAATTACTTCGAATAATTTAGAGGAAATTAGTAACGTTTTGTTGTATCAATATTCATACTTGACACTTATATCATCGCATAAATTTGAAAAGATTAAAAGCGAGGTCACTGTTAACTTAATATTATATGTATTAACAAATTAAACGTTATTAACTACAAAATACAACGAAGCAATAACAGTAAAGTATTTGTTTTTAACACAATAAATTGCACCTTAATGAGTGAACTCACTAAAAGACATGCATGAAAACTTTAGTGTCCCTTGTGTGGTGAGTCGCGCCGGTGACCAAAGGCGGTGTTAGCCCGTTAGACAACGCATCGGTCGTCAGCCGATCGCGCCGTGACCGGTGTAATAACCACCGCCGACACTTCCGCTCTCCACCGACATAATTACAAACGGAAAATTCAAGTGCACCATACAAAACTGAGTAGACGAATTTCGTCGAACCGAGTGATAATGCTCGAGAATCAGTAGCGATGAGGATTCCGTGCACGTACCAATCTATTTGGCCCCCACCCGATATTGTGCACACAAAGTAATGATTACTCATGCCCGCCGAAGTTTATTTACGACAGGAAGAAATTGCGATTGTATTCTCTTAATGGCTATAACTTCCAAAAACGTTCGACGTTGTCGGTTTTTGTTTGTACGAAATTGTTTCATAACATTTCTAATAATATAATAGTTGGTTATATTCTCCTCAGCTTAATATCAAGTATTATACAAAAAAATAATATTCACAATGCTTGCAATGATTCTTCATACAAAGTATGTTGTGTATTACGTGGACTAACAATACGTTTTTAGACTTTGCTGTCAGTTAATTTAAGTTTGCTAATGATATAAACCAAGGTTTCTCAAAGCGGGGTACGGGAACCCTAAGGGTTCGTTATTCGACGGTAGGGGGTTCACGATAAGATTTTACGTGTTTGGTAGCTTGTTGACGAGCAGGCACAAATTATACAAATTGTCCAAAATTACTTCTAAAATTGACTCAATTTATGACAAAAAACGAGCCCATCCATCACATTGTTATTATAAAGATATTTCTTGTGGCACTGTATTTCTTTACTTAAGTTAAGGGGTTCGCTGTTATTTGGAAAACATTTACAGGGGTTCGCGGAGCCAAAAGTTTGGGAAACCCTGACATAGTACAAAAAAAATCTGCACAATATCGAAAGAGAAATACCGTAGAGATAAAATAGTACAAAAATTAACTTTATGTATATGATTTGCAGTAAATGTAAAAATAGTTTGAAAAAGATTTAACCATTATTTGTAAAACTCGTGTACATTGTAGACATGTACTGTGATGACTACTAGATTTGTATGATTATGTAATTCTGTACCACTAAATTTGCATCTCGTAAATCACAGCGATATTATATCACGGTTATTCTATCAATAAGGAATATTTATCACTACCGCGAGCCAGTTTCACAGCGTACATAGATGATAAGCCCGGTCGAAGGGCCGTGCGTCACCGTGACACGTCTAAACGGTAAGTAAAACACGTACCCTCACGTTTTCTGTGTGGCCGGTTCATTCCGGACATGATGTCATCGGTCTGGGTATCGCAGGCGGCTTGTACTGACACTGCGCCCACACTGCCTATCGTTAAAGCACACAGTTAATCGTGGATACGTGTACAGACAACGATTTACAGCACAAAGTGCCAGTCCTCCCGTGTATTACCAATCCATGGAACAATAAAGACTACGCGCGGAGGCATATAAATGAGCGGTGCCGTATGCAGGGAACGCCGCGCGTGCCATTAGTAAGCTACAGTCGGTTCGGAGTAATTGACCGACAGGCTAATTTCATTCTAAGCGCATTGAACGCTTCCTCTTTCCTTTTTCCTATCGGTCAGCGTCGTCCACGAGGCAAGTTATGGTCGACATTTTTTATGTTTTATACTATTTAGGATGTCAATCCAACTAATCTAAATCTGGAGATAATTCAAATTCACTGACTATATTGCATATTATAATAGTTAGAATTTAGACTTGAGAAACCTCTATTACATGTATCGCGTTTTTTTATTTTATTTTATAGAGTTTTTATTTCTCCAACGGCTTTCAGAAATTCTAATATATTGTTAACTATAAAAACATTTTTATATAAAACAGCGTAATGAGAAATAAATGCCATAAACACGACTATCAAACTGGAAACGTTTGGTTCAGTTACATTTTATTCTCTTTTACATTCAATTATATCTCTTTCAATAATAACAATACCACTAAACTAGACAACCATTCCATCTAACAACTGTGTAATTAAAAAAAAGGAACAATAAACATGAATATAAATAATCATTGTTGTGGAATGAATGGACTAAAGCTTAGACGCACTAAAGCCCTGATTAGACTACTTAACTATGTAAACATTCCAGGCCGCAACACAGTAACGCTTGGGTGTCCTTTGACCGGTACACCGCCTTCCCGTGGTCATACCACTCAACACCTGTTAGTGCACGGTCTGTTGTATTGGTCGTGTATTGGGCAAGTGCAACAGCCAACCTCCGCGCTGTTGTTTAACCCGAGTACACGAGACCCGTAGTTTGTGCATGTTGACTAATTAGCTAGAACATGCACGCAGCTAAATCGTACGACCTTAGTTGTCTTTACTAACAGTGCTACAGCTTTTTTTTATATTTTGAAAACAATAACAATGTGAGACTCAAGTTTTTAATTTCTATAAATGAAATAATTATAAAGCCACCGTCAATTTGAAGTAAAATAATGCTTAGTATTAATGATAGCGGATAGTTTAAGAGTATATTTAGAGGTAATAAGAAACTAAAATAATTAGATAAGAAGCTAATAATATTTAATTACATCACTGAGGTGTTTTTGATTTTGCATAGTGCGGTTTTTATTATTGTAATACACGTTCAAATGCTAATAAATACAAACTCAACTAGTTTTTATAGACATTGGTAATATGAAGACATCTAGAATATGAATATATAATTTCATTATGCATAAAGTATTTAACGACTCTATAGAAAACCAATTACGCTAAAACCCTTCTATAATCATAAAATTGCTATATTGGTTAATGTGTACGTAGCTACTGAAAACGTAATCATATTCGATCTCGTCTAAGCATTTGCAATACATTATTACTTATGTCTCTCTCACCTATTACGAAATGCACTATAGCATTTACAGTTACTTTCTGATGTTTACTTATGATGCCTTGTAGCCTATTGACATTTCACTGTTTACACCTTTATTGTCGAGCTAATATTGTATAATACTGAGTTAAAATGTTGGATTTCATATTGTATTCTACATATCTCACGATTAGGTGTACCTACCTAGGCAATAGGGAATTGTTTCGATTCCATCAAATCATAGTTTCAACTCAATGATGTCCACCGCTAGACATAGGTCTCCCCAAAATTTACCACAACAATCAGGCCTGAGTTACATGCATGTGCCCGTAACTTTCACCAGTTCGTTAGTTAATTTTGTGGCGGGTTCGCTCACGTTGAATATTACATTAGCTACAATCGTTCTACGAGCAATGTTCTCCGTCTACTGCCAATTATACTAATATGGTTTTTCTTCGGATTTGCTCATTTTCTATTTTATCGTGAAGAGTACCTCCGCCCAAAACCTCAAACATAACCCTTTCCAGTATTCTTTATCTGACCATGAACTTTGTTTTGAGACCCAATGTAAGCGACCCTCAGTGTCATAATTTATCACTGACACTCATCAACACCTTTCGTTTTGAGACACAGCAGTATAACGAGTTAAAAATGTTACGTAGCTTCTCAAATTCACTCACCCGAGTTGAATTTAACGACCGATCTCTTTTTTGAAGTTGGACCTACTTTATAGTTTGTCCCAGGTAAGCATACTCTTCAACCACTTCTAACGTAGACTATCCGGTCTCTAAGGGAGTTAGAGCTACGTGGATTATCAACATAACCTTCGTCTTATGCATGTTCATTTTAAGACTAACTCATAGGTAATCGAGTATTGCAATACAATTCTCCATAATCTCAACTATGAACTACTCAGTTTATGGTACGTCGAAAGTGAGTGAAGTACTCACCGTTACTTGTTGAATCTAAGTCTTTTCCAATCCATAACTTTTAGAGTATCTTTTAGTTTTACGGTAAATCGTTTTGAAAGAACATTGTCTCCCTGTCTGATATCCCACTACAACGGAATAAATTTTAAAGTTTATTCCTACAGTCGATCTGATATAGTGGTATTCCACCCTTCTATTTACCGGTAGCCAACTTGGTCTCGCAGGACCAGATTGTAGTAGAGCCTACGTTTTCAATAGAATCGAATGTGTTTTTAGTACACAAATGATAAGTAAAGAGATAAATTATATTCTTTGGTTTTATTATAGCGTACTGTTGTAGTCTACAACACCGAACCGTTTTCGTAAATTGGCTTCTTTGTGAGGCTGGTTGTCAACAAAATTTGGCACGAGACAGTTCATAATAAATCTTGGAAGCAGCTTGTATACAAATTTCAAAAGTGAGATGGGCCTGTAATCATTTATTAGAATCATATTGCGCTTTTAGAAAAAACAGAATCACACTTCTGTTCTTATTATAGTTTTGAAAGGAATCAATGAAAATATTTAGACCTCTTATATTTTTAGGTATCAATAAATCTTGTAAGACAATATATATAACATCTATTTGTACATAGATAAAATATAGAAGATTTATAGAGTTTCACAAATTCATATTTTTTGTAATATTATTATACAGGTTCACTACACAAATTAACATTTATTAAAAATTTGATATGAATATTCAGTTCTCATTTTTTAAATTAGTAAATTTGTGTTAAAACGAACTTGAAAATAATTAGAAACCAGACAAAAAAAATATTATTTTAGTATTTCTTCAAAAAATTGTCAAACATAAAAAATGTGTTATGAAATATATGGTTGCTCAATTCGCTTTGAATGGTGGTCAGATATTGCGAAATAATACTAGCACGCCGTATAAAATTCAATGTTCCCTACGATATTAATATGACAGTAATAAAATGAGACGTGACCTCAGATAGTAAATGAACCGTGGACGTTGACACTTAATTTTCACTAGTTTATACGTTCTACATATGGCGTCTTGTGAGGTCTGAGACGACATCAGTCAGACACTGGCGCCAATGCACCCAACATAGCGACAAATGATCAACTGACATTATTAGGTTGTTCCTTGTTAGACAATGTGAGGCAGTCCTACTTGTAAAATAGAAATTAACTGCGAGATACATTAAATAGTCTAGCAATTAATACTGACTTGGAAAATACTAATTGATTACAGTTTTTTTTAATATATATACACGCAGTCATTCTACACAATAAATCAGTGTCGATAGAAACACCGCAATGGACAAATGAATCATTATCTATCGGGAAACGTCTCCCATTGGAGCAGAGAGTAAGATATTTTATAGATATGTCACTTATAGTTTTGTATTGAAGCGCAGCTTACGCTTTACGTGCTTCATGTAGCTGTTGATGGAAGTATGATAAATAACATCTGTTGACATGTTGCTAGTGGTACTCGAACATTGATAAGTCTTTGGGAGGTCGCAAGTAAATTAATAACGAGCATAAACACGAAGATTTATTGTGTATTGATAAACTTCGAGTAAGGCCTATTTGTTTTAATTGCGTAACTTCATTGTTTGGATTTCACAGCTATAATTACACGAGATTGTTTCAAGATCTTAAGTTACACTATAGTTTTGCCACTAAAGAATTTGTATGACTTTATTTATTTTTTTATAACTTTATAATGAATATGGCAACTATTTGTACATTGATAACATAATAGGATTAGACGAAATATAACGAATTTAATATTGTATCATATATTGTCAATTAATAGATATTATTAAAACATTTACTATACCTAAGCGGCTGCTAAAAAATTCTGAAATTGGCCACTTACATTAAGAATATTTAAAAATTAATTACGATATTTGAAAATGAAAGTCTTCGGACTTAAAATACATTTTGTTTTATCTGTGCATCACTAGGTGTTATATTTTAACGCCCTTTTAAATATTTCGTATCAATGTTACTATGGATTCAAACTCGTGAAATTTTTCTTGAATTTTTTCGAGTTTAATTGTAGTTTGAAGTTTCAGCAGCTAGTCGCTCGCTTTCAAACTGATTTTGGTAATGAAGCACAATGAAAGTGTATTGTTTATAGCTGATATGCAGAATTTCAACGCGATTGTGTTAATCTCAGTGACAAATTTCGTGATGATCGTCCGTCTACCGGTGTGCGCAACGAATAGCATCGATGTTATACGTTGTATGATGGAAATGTCACCTACCATGAGATTCGAGCATCTTTAGGCCCGGCATGAGTTGTATACAATCAATCTTACAAAAACTTTTGGGTGTGAAAAGAAAGTGTTCTCGATAGATCCCTCATAATTTAACTGAGGTTCAAAAACGGACCACGTTACTTACAATGCTACGCTTACCAGAATCAACGAAAAGATGCCAAATTTAGTGACATGTGACGAAACATGCATACACAGCTATAATCTCAAATAAATCAGCAATCGACTTTTTCGGGTCTTTCCCGATAGTGCCGAAACCAACTAGTAACGAACGTGCGGTCTGCTACTAAATGACAGATTGGTACTTTTCTTTAATAAAACTGTTCGCGTTTGAGAATCGTCGTTCCGGGAATGGCGATTGGTACACTAATATTTGTTTGCCCGGAGTCATCGACGAACTCCATGAAAGTAATAAAAAAAAACCGTATCGCCTTGCACCGTAAATGGGTCAATTCTAATACAGCCAGCCAGACAAAGGAATTTTTGAAAGGGAAAAGCGTAGATAGCGTCATCCTGCGCACAAGTCCCAACCTGGCACCACGTCGCTTTTTCCTATTTTCAGATATAAAAATGTATGTACGCAGTCAACGATTTTTAGGAGGATCTGTTGGAGTGTATAAAAACATGTTTTCGAGATCACCACGGTGGAGTATAACATAAATGTGTTCAGCAATTAGTTTCGTATGAAAAAGTTCATCGAAATAAACTAAGAACGAATAGTTTGAAAAGCAACTAATTTATTTCTTACCGGTTATTAGTATATTTTTTTTCCTATGCTTCGAGGAAATTATTAGTACGATCCACGTATAACAAGACTATTGAAATAAACAATTCTAACTAGCATATAATTTGCAAATGTTATAATGCTGTAAATCATTTTTCTTATGCAAAATTTAAAACGAATAAAACTATTGACAATATAGAATTTTCAATTTATGTTATTCGTGGCCAGGAAACAAAACAGACTACATTTTAACAAAACAAACATGGCACTAACGTGGTAGTGACATTGGCTAGGAACAATAGGTTTTGATGGAGATAGGTAAATATAATTTCTGTCCTTGTATTTCTGTGTATATTAGTTAATTTGAATGTTCGAATTACATTCGAATGGTTTTATTGAAACGAAAGTATAAGGTAAACAATATTTCTACCATATTTTTTTTACATTATGGCCACATAAAAGTTATGAAGGAAAAGAATATTACCCAAATACAATTCCAAGTCCAATAGAGTTGTATAAAGTTTTTTGTAAATACCAGTTTTATAACTAATATAAACTTTATGATTTAATTGTACGTTTGGCTTAATTAGATCAGAATGATTAATATTGTTTTTATTATTGATTACATTTTCAATTAAAATCATAAAGCCGAGAACAAGCTCATAAACTACAAGCAATTCAAACGAACACGCAGATTCTATTCTTGTTGTGTTAAAGTAACAGTTCTTACGATCATCGGCAATGTATTATTTTATTAAGCAATCAAAAACTTTATTTGAATTGTAAATTCATAGTTGCCTTATTCAAACAGCGTATATATTTTACGACATTTAACATATTTGACGTTCAGTAAACTATAATAAAAAATTATATTTTATATATACAAATTATTAGAATAACCAGCGAAATATTTTATTACGACAGGTACGAATAATGGACAACGCTTGCATATTTATATTGTGTTATATATTTAATTCGAAAGAATTATAAGTACTAAATACTAGCTTGCCTTTCTAGTCTCGCGTAGGTGTGCTAATGAAAAGTACTGAATTACTAAAGAAAAAGGACAAATCTTCTCTTTACAGTGTGCCCATGGAATGAAATAAAATGACAAAAGTGAATAGTCAATCTGACAATTCTGCCAATATTTTTGAAGATCTTCTTATTGTCTGCTATTTCACTAAGTCACTCTTTATATCTAGATTTTTATCTGACAATTTTTACTTTGCCAAACATTTTCTTCATACAATCAATCCTACTTATAGTACTTAAAAACACTACAAAAACAAATTACTCATCATTCATTTTTTTTATCCGAATCGAGATTTACTTATAAATGCATTTGAAACATTGACATATAAGATATCAATTTCAGAATAAAATTATGGTAGGTTAAGTTTTTTTAGTTATGTTTTTATTTCGAACTGACTACACTGTTAGCCTGGCAAGGCCTCTACAGTTTCACCGGACTACTAAGGGTAGCGCTTAAGGCACTCACCCGATTTTATATAGACAACTAGCACAAGGGCGCACGGCACGCCTCGGCTTGGGCTGCCGCCGAATATCCCGAGTCTAACTAGATAAGCTAAACTATCCATTTCATACATATATAAATTCGTGATTCGTATTTCATACATACATGTGTACCAAGCATGTATTTTTCACGATCTCATACATGTATTTTGTATCTGACTACTCTGTTATTCTAAACTAATTCAGCTCGAAAAAGGAGTGAAAAATAACCCAACCACTATGTGTAGCTACATGTGTGTGTGGTGTTTTGTTATGTTGAAATAAATCCAGGCTAAGTTACATTCTGTAACGGGATTTACCTTCCGAATGCAAATTGTTATTTTCAATTCTGATCATTTATATCACACAACGATGTATTAGAAGAATAAAAAAAAAAATCTAAGTTACAGTTCTAATATATTTACAATTTATTATGCAATATTTAATTACTTACATAAAGTCCCAACAAAATGGCTTACGAAATGTTTGTAGTAGTCCGCTTACGTATCTTCCATACGTTATGTTGAATACATATTGTTTGGAATAGTCTCCGTGACGAAGCAACATACTATTTATTAAGTTCATTGTTATATATTATTTCTTTATAGTATTATATTGTAATAATTTCATTAACGAATTCGCTAAATTTCCATAACAATACTTTATACATTTAAATATATCATTTACGATAAACGTGATTGTTTATTATTATTGTTTTATTCATGTAAAAGTACTAATAGGTTTCCTTATTTGATTAGTAATACTTCTGTGAAGGAATCTATTAATAATGTTTAGTGTGAGTATAATAATACAAAACGTATTTTATAACTCACTCTCCTAAATTATGTTCCGTACGTATCGTTTTTATATTACGTTCTAATATTGTAACGATTTAAAAGAAACATAGTATTTATTAATGAGAGTCTAACGACAAACCTTTTACGTTTTTAACCCAAATATGAACACATTTATGGATACGGAATAAAGCCGTTGCATATTCATAGGTGTTATTTTACATATCCGGTATCAGCGAAGGTCCAACTTACCAGATCGGCTACAAACTCGGCTCGACTCGGTGTCGATTTAAATAACAACTGTTGTTTTATCGAATCTATGACTAATTAGCGATACGTGTTTTAGTTCAGGACAGTTTTATGGGTACGTCTATAAAAATAAACAGGTAATTGTGATCGATAATCGCCATTACGAAACAACGGAACAATGAACTAACAAATGTAGCTGGGTATAAGCTGTATGTATGCCTATTTGTAATAATAGTAACTGTAACATTTTTTTTGTGACTCTCGTGAATGAACAAAGACCCTATAAATAAGATAAAACGGCAGGCTTAATTCATTACTGACGGACATTAAAGAGATTCGATACGTGATTACTTTGATACATCAATTTAATAATTACCATTTCATGTCGAGATATCCAACAAAGAAAACAAAAATTATTAAAAAATTGCACATAGTTTATCTGGTATGCCTTTGAAAAGTACGTTTTAATGTATCTTCTCTGAATGTCGGGGTGTTCTAAATTATATTTGCAATACAAGTCTACAGTATGATTATTATTTCACTCAAAATTTATCAGCAGAAAAGGTACTCGTATTTAGTCGATCGCGCGATGTAATTAGGTACGTACAAGTAATTTTTTGGAACGCCCTGTAACGGTCGGATGTATTTTAATAATACTTGCGACTTCCCTAGCGTTGATGTAGATTTGAGGTAGACGTAAGGAACAGGATTTTTTTTATGGATGACAGAGATACCTTTATCCTTTTCTGCACCACAGACAATACCTACATAAAGTATCAGGATCAGGACTGTTCGAGTAGCTAACAAACTTACATTCGTATTTATGTTATCAGTAACAATATGAGGTGAAATTAGATTCGTCTAGTGAGAGTAAAATAGGCTATATTATATTTAAGTTTGCTCTCTAATAAAAAATGTATAAAGTTCAGATAAAAATAAATTTTTACTTACTATTAGGGTACGTACCTAAAAAAAACGTTTAGTGTTTCTAGAAGTTTCCATTTTTATTTTCTTTAGTAACGTTACTTGTACTATAATGTTTGGGTCATTACTTTTGTCGTTTAGGTTTATGATTTCTGATACTGACAAATAAATATATGGAAATAATGTGGATAGACCAAAGAGAAAGATGTGTTAGAATTTCGAGTCGTTTTAAGCATTTCTCCTCGAATTAGTTATTAACTCACTTGGACAAGGCGACATTAAATCGAAAATCTATATTAACCATTTGTCAAATATATAATAATTCACATGACTTCAGAACGGATGCATACATATGGTTAATTCTCTTTTGTTGTTTGTGGAAATCAGGTCAAGGTCTGTATGCAAGACAATGTTAAAAAAACATATGATAAAGTGAAAATTTTGATTTATAGAAATAAATTGTTAGCGAGACAGAAGAGAGTAAAGAGATCATCAAAAATATTGACGCAATTGACAGATTGACGTTTTCAGTTTTTCAATTGCCATTTTATCACATTACGTCGTAGTACCTACTGTAAAGAAAAAATTTCGTCTCATTTTCTTCTGCGCCGCGACGGGCGTCTAGGTTAGATTAGAAATCATGCGGATTGGAAGGGACTCTACACCCAAAACTGGATCATTAACATCATATCCCGTCACATTGAGTCTTTTAGATTGTCGCGTTACAAATGAAGCCACTATACATCCAGCTATAGAGATGTTCGCAGGCCAGTATGACATCGACGACTATCGAGTAACTGTAAATCTTTCTGTGGTCGCTATTGTTATTAAAATCAATTTTAAATTCTTAAAATACCTATTCAAATTGCTCGTTTCCGCTGCATATGTGTTACGGTTGAATTTGGGTTTAACTTCAAATGCTCAGTGCAACAACATTGTTATACGCTCATATGTGTCCAAATTAATAAATACAGCTCTTTGTGTATCAAACCCATCATTGTATTATCAACTACGTAAACGACGGGGTCGGGACACGACTTAACATAAAAATAATTTGCCTCAGATAAACAACTCAATTTATATGTTGTTGTCGTTAATTCCGAGTCACTGTGAGAATCTATTGATACTTAAATTAGTTTAGTATATTACAATGTTGATATTAATCAAAACGATAAAAGGGGATAAATAATTATTGAATAATTGATTTATATAACGATAAGTTTATGCAAAATTCACAGAGATTAAAGTTTTGAACGAAAAAAAAATATAACGTTTGTATGAAATATTTGAACACACGAAAGGGGTATTTCAGGGAATGCGATTTATCCCTCTCCATCTATCTCTCAATACATTAAAATTGAAGTCAAGATTAGCTATCTATAATATAAAAATGAATCGCTGAATGTGTTGCAAATCTCGAGAGCAGCTTAAACCGATTTCGCTAATTCTTTTTTTAGAATATTCCTTGAAGTACGAGGATGATTCTTACGGAGGAAAAAATTAAAAAAAATCACCTGAACAAGTCTAAAACAACACTTTTCTATACTCCCATACAAACAATTCGTAATAATACTTAAAAGTCAATTTGAACTTTAATACCATACTATAAAGTTTAAGTGTTAGTGGAGAGGTTCCGAGAAGGAAAAACAATTGAGTGACGTTAGTACCGTATAAATATCAATATCAATAATTTTGTCATTACACATACGTGTTTTTCCGTTAAGAATGTATGTATGTTATCCGTTTTACTATAACACTCCACTAGATGGCGCTGTAGCACATCAACTTCTATACAATACAATCGATCGAAACAAATAGTAGTTACAGGAAATACCTTAAATAAGCCCGCGAAACCGCGTGCATAGATAAGTAATATTATAAAAGAAGACTTATTGATGAATGATAATTGACTTGACTTGATAAATTGACTTTTCGATATTTTCAACTGACTTAATGAAAATACTCCATTATAACAATATTAGCTATTGTAGATATGGACTAACCCTTGAGAAGAGTACATTTTTTCTGAATGAAAAGTATGCCCTTTTCTGTATTCGTGACCACATGTATACAAAATTTTATGATGATCGGGAGTGTAATTAGGGCTTGAAAGCTTAGCAATAAAAAAAATACTGTCTTATTTATAATAATAGTAAGAATTAAGGATTTTCACACAGCCGCGTGCAATATTTTAAATATTATGAACTCATCGCGATATTAAAAAAAGACATTAAATGCTATAAATAACGTTTTAATTAAAAATGTATAATTAATTTTAAAAAGACTTTGAAAATAATTTTCTATACATCTGTATACAGAATCAGTTAAGATACCGAAAAGAAGTAGAACAAACTGTTTATTAAATAATAATAATAATTTATTACAGAAAAAACTAAAAATACCGACAGTTAACCTCGAATCTATAAACCCATTTAAAATAGTTTGTGATATAAAAATAAAACACACTTTCATCGCCAATATTCAAAAATAAATTATCATTCACCACCATATATAATTTAAAATCACACACAAATACACATGTATATTTATGTATGAATATATTTCTTTATCTTCGCTGATATAAAACACGTGTCGTAGATTCATATATATTTGAATAACTACCTTGAATATAGTTATCGGTTCTGACGAAAACTTGAGAGTTAAACTAGAATCAGATCTAAATTAAAAATAAAATGAAATAAAAATTAAGAAAGAAAATAGAGAATAATCAAGTAACTTCATGGTGTCGCGTTTAAGTGTCGCTGTGCGCGCGCATGGAAATAATTCACTCTTATTATCATTTTTCCCAAACGTGCCAAAAGAAGTATAACTTCAAAAATATATTTTGGAATATTTAATATTTTGAGTCATATTCTGTTCATTATATATATTTAAATGTAAAAGCATACTAGAAGTAATAACTTACAAGAAACTATTGATAACGGCGACCAATTTATTACTGTATTCAAATATCTAACACAATGCCAGTAACTCGTCTGTCTTAGGGTTAAAAAGCTGAATAATATCTGAATACGTAATATTAAAACTAATGGCGAAAATATTACTTACAGTAATATTTCTAATTTACAATATCCAAGTCCCTATATATTTAATACATGCTGTAAAGTCTTGTTACTGTACTTGTCTTGTTACAATAAAGGACTTGGTTACGACAGAACAGTTCTACAAGATCCCTTAGCTTGGAATAAAAAACGAAATGAGGGAAATTATCGCGCATAGAGACCAAAAAGAAAATAAGGTAATAAAACTCCATATAAAACCATGTACACATACTAAAGTAACACGGGACTGAAGTAACAGAGTCACACAATCGGCAATATTCGGGAACGTTCGCTGGACCGTTTGCAACTTTTTTTTCAGCTATACAATTATTTCTGGTGTTCACAAACGTTCCACGTTTAAGTAAATTATATTGTTCAACACACATAACTTATTAACTTTTGACTTTATACTTGTACGTAAATCATACGTGTTGTTATTTGATTCGTTCACTTACAGCTTAAAACGAAAGCAAAAATGGCGGTGCGTACCAAACCGCGGTGGTGAGTTCACGGTTCGTTGGTCACGTGACAGCGCCCGCCCAAGGTTCTACATTACGCCCTTATTTAACAAATTTCATAACATGAAAGTATTCGAAACTCACCCGCTTACACTATACCTTACGATTATTTACGTTTTTGTACGGGCTTCCCTCGCCGCAGTTGTTTCTATTAGGGGTTTTTGTGCATCGTGCTGACCAATTAGTCGTTGGATAGCATGTTTGGGTGGCAGCTATCGGCTAACATGGGCGCGTGCGGTTGGCCGTAATAGCGCGTTACCGGCTCGTAATGTGTTTTTGGCGTGCCGCGCCCCCTCTGTCGTATCTACCTAACATTTAGGACCTGTACAGCTTTTAAAACTCCGTCCATAACATGAGATTGGACGTCGCGTGTCCATTTCTACATTACGACTATGTATAATTACATTTATCTGATATCATTTTACGAACTGTAATTTATTTGTAACATGAAATATTGTGTTTGTGTTGAAATGTTAGGGACATTTCCTGTGTAGTATAGACTGCTAGGTTTTTATTTAAGTTAAGTATTTAAGTGCTTAAGTAGTTTTACATAAATACCAGAAAATATCGAAACAGTTCAGATGAGGATAAGAGTTTTGAACCACATATGGTGTAATACAAATTTATTACTTATCATATCTGTAAAATCGTGAACTTACCTGTCCAGCGTTAATATTATTAAAATGAACAAGTAATTTAAATAAAAAAATGATTACAATTATAAATAAATATATTGCGTTACCAATGAATATTCGGATTGATTGTACAATTTCTCAACCGATTTGGAGCCCGCTTTAGTGACGAAAATAGTTAAAAAAACACCTATTTAGAAATCGATATTTAAAATAAGACATATTCTATGTTACTGATTGGAAAAAGGCCGATGAAAGTAAACGCATAAAAATCTGCAAATCTAGTATTTTATTTTATTATAAGTTTAAATCTTCTAGACGACTGATTGCCAAATACGAACTTGAAATTAACATCTGCCATCGGTCTTTTATCCAGAATCCAGGAGATCACTTGTTTGATGCATTACCAGATCATAACAACAAATTATTTATCTATTCTTGTGGGAACAAATCTACATCTGTTTACCTTAGGTTCAATTTACTTACGTTAAACCAAACAGTACTGACAATCTTAAATATATTTTTTCTGTTTAAATATTTTATTTTATCAAAGTCTCAGTTAGTCTTAGTTCAAGCATCAAACAACATGTAATCCCTTTTTTATTACAACAGAATAAATGTAGCATTTGTTATTAACTAACTATAATACTCTGTATTATTGTTCCTAGGGTTTTTTTTTTAATTTTCATTATATAACTGTTCACTAACTGGACGTATATGTGTCGGTTTTGGGCATCCATTGAAAATCAGCGCTGCAGTTTTACTCTGTACTGCAGCATGTAGCTGAATGAGGTTACCAGTATTTGGACATTTTAATTTATATATATTATAATTATTTAATCACGTGTCATTTGATATCCGTTTATTAAGTAAGCACAACAAGATAAGTATCTATTATCCTAGACAAATAAATACGTGAAAGGAAATGTGAATCAGTTTTTACTTAACATACTTGGTGTAGAGGCCAAACATCGAGCAGTATATAAAAAAAAGAATGTTGAACTTAGAATCTTATAACACTAAGCACACTGTAAAATAATATTGTGACCGGTGATAAATCATAGGCAATTAATAACATACAAACAACTGCCATTTTAATGTTTTTGGTTCAACTGCCTGATAATGGACACATCAATTGAATATTTTACCATATCATTATCGAATATAACTCCATATACAAATAACGTGATACATAAAAAAAAATATTTCGATTTTTCGGTACAAAAGTCAAATTTAATTTTTAGTCATCTTGCCCTTCTCCCACCTAAGTACACAGCACAACATATTGTCTACTTCCACTCTTCCCTATCAGATATCATTTCAGTCTCATATGAATACATATATCGTTTTTCACACAATATATCCACACCTTTTTCGGTCTTTCTCTACACCTATATCTGTCCGTTGTCATATTTAAAACTTTTCTAATTACATGACTTTCATCTCTTCTCATGATATGCCTATACCATGCTAACATATTACTCTCCAACATCTCTGTCACTGGTGCCATTTTCAAACTTCCTATGATATACTTATTCTTAATCTTATCCATCCATGTTTAAAGTTATAGGTACAAACACGATATAGATTGTCAATATACTAATTAATCTCAAGTACATTCCTCGGTCATTTTTGGTCGCTCCGAATATAAAGTAAGTTCAGGTCTACACATAATACTCGTATAAGTTTAACACAAATTAAAATAGCCGGTGAAACTGAGAAGGCCTGGTGAGGCTAACAGTGTGGTCAGTTCGAATACAAAATGTTAAAATATTATTATAGGAATCTGAAATTGTCATTTATTTATCTGGATGTTATCTACTGCATGTCTGGATGTTACATTTAATATAATACCTATTTATACCTACATTTGTGTTCTGCACAGAGCAGTCAGAGCGATCGAAAACTTCTGTTCGGATTGTATGTAGGCTACATTACATTTTATAACACGTGCTTAATCGATACTATTAATATGGTAAAACAAAACAAATCAGGTACCTAACGGTTTGATGCAATACGTTAAAATGATCATTCGGAACGTAGCATAAAATATTATCCAGCCGAAATTTGATATTAGGTTATAAGACACTAAATAGTTTTACATAAAAAATGTCAACAGATTGTATTAGATACCACCTTTAAATCCATATGATTACAATATTGTCGAATTCTTTGGAGCGTAAAAAGGTGTACAACTATTAGTCCACAAAATATCGCACCTGTAATATAATATGGGTGCCGGCGATGTCATTGGTATATTCAAACTGCATGAGAAATATTATATCGAAGGCTGTTGTTTCCCGACCATCGTTGCCGACGTAATCTGTCACAGAAATGTGTGGATATAGTTACATAGCCGTGGTCACAAACGTTATGCCAGCATGAGTGGAAACGAAATGTTGGACACGATCAAACGATTTTCAATTATAAGAAAATAATTGTCCCATGTACTTCTTAAAGTAAATGAGCCTTCAAAAACGTCAAATGTTTATCATTTCGTCTTACTGATGAACATTTGCATATTTTTATGGTATATATGCTCTTGTATTAAGGTGGTTTTTGTCATTTCTCTGGTACCTGTCTTGCTTGCTTGGATCGGGTATCGTGTCCGGTGCCTGGCCCCGGTAGCATTAAGCTATATATAATATTATTTCGTTGTATTTATTATATTATTGAATTAACCTCGGTATAAGTGGCCAAGCAATGTAATTCATGAAAACGAAATCGTAATCTATGATTACTTAAAATTTTCATATGTATTATCAAAACATTTTCTATGTGATTTTTTGTATTCATAATGCCATTTATGGAAACGAGCTTAGTTCTTCGCTTTGTGCTTGTACCAGTCAAAATCATTACAGTTAAAGAGTTATACTGATGGTTTTCTTGGATGCCGAAAATATTGCAGTTTCAAGGGCATTAATATACTCTAAGTCTTCTTGTTTCAGGCTTAAAAGCAAATCGTGATTCATCAAAGAACAAGATACAGTCTCATTCTTCCTATGATCATAGGATGCATTTTCAACATCACTCAACTAGAGGAACTTGGTTCCCATGGAGAATAGGTTGGCACCGGATTGGATTAGACGCGCGAAATCCATACTCATGCAGTTTGTTACACGGTTTGGAGACAAACAGTAATACTATTGAACGCTGTAGTCCTAATTTCGATCTCCGGGGTAATCAACTTCGATTCACGCTCTGCTGTTAAGTGCATTACAGTAGGTTTCTACTGAACAGAGTTCCGTTTTTAAATATAGTAATGAGTCTTCAAACATTATATATATAATGCAAATGCCTAGTTCCTGAAATTTTTGGTATGTCCTATGTAAAAGACATTAGTAGAAATTTATAGCTGACAGTTAAATTCACGGCATAGAAGCTATTAAGCTCGATAACCGGTCTCATGGTACAATCACCAGACATGACAAATTACAGCCAACGATAGCCTAAAGGCCAGGTAAACACAAATTGAATTCATCCGATTTCGAGCATTACTACAGTTCTCTGTATTTCCTTCATGTTTCATGACTGTTACAAGATTTAAAGATAAATTATCAACGTGTTTCCGAGTTTTAATTAGACTAAGAAGCGTCAAAATCTGAGAGACGTCATTTAGAAATTTCGCGAAATTATATGTTAGAATAATGTAATATTGTTTACTGTTGGTTTAATTTACAAAATTTTGTTAATATGTTGTGTAAAGTGTACTGGTACAACGTGTTTAATTATAGCTTGATCACAAAACCTTACCTAAAATGCTTAATAGAAATCGTTACGAATATGCTGTGTTTCTTACAGTTTTTCTTATGGATATTAGGTATTTATTATACGTACTGTTCAACTTTATCAAAATTGCGAGGTAATTCCGTCTACATTTAGAATATAACTACGTTAACGCTACTGTATACTGATTGGCTAATGTTAGTTTCCTATTATGCAATTGATGCATTAGTGATTGGCTTCAATTTTTGTTCTTGAACATCCAAACTACCTGTTTCATTGCATACCTACATGCTATTTATTTCGCTATAAAAGTTAAATGCTATAAATAGCTACTTATTTATTCTCTAAGTATTACAAAGTGAGAAATGTATATTATTAGTAAACAATATATTCGCACCTATAACCATTTTTCCAATTATTCCCTTCATTATCACTGATTTATACGCCATCGGAGAACAACAATAAAGTTTTCTGAGACCCGTGTATTTTACTACTCTAAACATTAAAAGTCTATCTACAAGATATTCGTAGAAATTTCAAGTTGACTGTTGAATTAACCACACCAATGGATTACTTTAATAACAATGACAATGAGTACGAGCAATATTTTTGTGTTTATCTCGTTTTTATGAGTTTAAGTCGGAAGCATGAGGTGGCACGAGAGATAGGGATTTAATTGAAGGCGAGGTGGTGCGAGGGGTGGGTAGCCGCAACCGCCCTCCGGGGCACCGCTCACCGTGGGGGTTGCAAAATAATAAAAAAATGAAGCCGCGCAAACGTATCCCCCGCGAGCTCGGATGCTGTGAAAGTGGCACGCTGTGGATAAATGAACCTTTTTTGTTTATGGAATACGCCTAAGCTTCACGTCGCCCCACTTTCGTATTGTGAGAATTCTATAGATGTTATAGTTCATTCTGCTCGTTGAAGCGTCATTAAATTTATGTGTGTCACCGTCAAATGTTTAAGTAAATTATAGTACACCTATAGCGTTCTCAGTAACTTGATAAAATTATATTTGTAATGTAACCTCTCCATTTCGCTTTAGTAACTCAATTATTATAACACTGTGGATTTAACGCATTCAATAAACGACGTAATATTATCGACGAAACAAAAAGGATTTCCTTTCGTATTTATTTACGAGAATCTCATTCGGGGGTGAGAAGAATTAAGTCAACAACGAACTTGACAATAGGAGCATGTTCATTTTGTGAAGGCTGCTAAATGATTTCTAACTGTATTTCTAACTGTTAGAATACAGAGTTGATTGTAGTTCCATCTGCGAGGGGCGTATCCCGTCACTTCTGCGATTTAAGTGACAGTTTTATTAATTTCCCATATTAACTCATCCCCAATTTTCCACCCCACTCAGTTTCCGACAATAGTCTGGCAGCATATGGTACCGGGCTCTACGCTACGATACACAAACGAAAAGTTATAAAATTCGTTATAGACAATAATGGCAACGAACAAACTTTGTTGCTTCATATCTACCAAACATACATCAATGACGCTATACAGAGTGAATTAGATGTTCTGGAATAGCCCATAATTATATAACAATCATAATTTAATTTATATAGCGTTAACATTTTGTAATGTCCTTTTTCAAACAATGTGATTATAAACTACATTGTTTTCGTCGTTCGGTTGTTTAATTTGAATATAGAAATCCTTTTGGTTAGTAAATTGTATAATAATATATGCTACACCGTTGTGTTTTTTTTTTATAAATATTCATGAAATCATTTTGCATTTGGAACGAATCTAAACTAACGAAAAGTTGTTAAAATGTGGGCCCTTTTTATTTTTAATGCGTTTAGGTGCGTTCAATTTATGTTTGATAAATAACTATTTTGAATACGGAATCGGTAAATTATTGACTATCTATATCGTTTACATTAATAATTATCTTACAAATGTAAACTGTAAACGTTAGAATTCAAAATGATGGAACCATCTGCTAGAATTTCAAAAGTCATTAACAATATATTACTGGGTCACCGATAGGTATCCAAATTGCTTAAAACAACAAATTTTTCAATAACCATGAATTTAAAATATTATCTATAATATAAAAATGAATCGCTGAATGTGTTGCTAAGCGCAAATCTCGACAGCAGGTGAACCGATTTCGCTAATTTTTTTTTTTAGAATATCCTTTTGAAGTACGAGGATGGTTCATACGGAGAGATTTTTTTTTAAATTGCCTGAAAAAGTCTAAAAATAACACTTTTCTATACTCCCATACAAAACGATTCGTAATAATACTTAAAAGTCAATTTGAACTTTAATACCATAGCAAAAGTTTAAGGCTCGGTTGCACCAGTTAATGTTAAAGTTAAAAATTCGGTTAAAGTTATTGTTAGGCAAAAAATAGGTTGCACCAATTGACAATGGTTAAAATGACGTCACGATTTAACGTTAACTATTACCGCTCCATGTTGGCCGGTTACCGTTATTGTTAATGTCAATTTTTGAATCGGTTGTCATGTTCACTAGAAAAAACTTTATAATATCATGTCGTTGCTAAGAGAAATCCTGTGGGAAACTGAAAATAGTTCTTCCGATGACGAAATCAATATATTTGAAGATAATTTGCGTCTTAGAAAGAAAAAAGTTTAATTTCCTAGAATTGGAAAATGTCCACAGGACGACAAACGCTAACGTTTTGTCGTTGACATCTGAAATCTGTCATCAAAAATCTGTTGACAGTCACAGAATAACAATAGTGACACTTGTTGACACTTATAACAAAGTCCTGCCAAGTAAAATATATTACCCTTTTCGATTTTAGGGACTAATTGGCTTATTGAAGTAGCAACCCTAATAACTTTAACAATTACAAAATGTTTGATGGTGCAACTCGTTTTGGCAAATGTAACTGTTAACAAGTCTTGTCATTGTTAAAGTTAACTTTAACAATTACAATAACCACGATTTTGGTGCAACTCAGCCTAAGTGTTAGTGAAGAGGTTCCGTGAAGGCAAAACAATTGAGTAACGTTAGTATCGTATCAATATTAATGTCAATATTTATACGATGGTAATATTTAACATAATTATATAGCGTCCCGAATAGAAGAATAAGTATTAAAAAATATATAATAAAGAGTCGACCGTTAGGCGGTACGAAGTTCGCCGGGTCAGCTAGTATATATATATATGGCATTAATTGATCATTTGGATCTAGCACGGAAGTATAATAATCACTTATTATCCAAGAAGCAAATTGTAAATTAATAGACGAGATGGTGGCATATGGAAAGATTCCTAGTGATAAGAACGTTGCATTATCGATAAGTTCTCCTCTATTACAAAAAATATCGGGTCTATATCCGAAACGACACATTTATTTAAACGTAATAGATTTGAGATACGTGAACTGCATCGTAATAAAGATAGTACAATTCAAATAACGGCGCATGGTCCAGTAACAAATGCGTACGTAGGTCTATCCGAGATAAGCTGAAGCTTTACGCTGGCGCAGCAGTCGATGGCTTATCTTGATTTCAATTATTATGCTACCGCTTTCATTGGCTCGGTGTGGCGATCAAATGAGTACGAGAGGGAACGCGCCAGGGATTGGGGCGGGCTCGTTATCTTAAATCTCGTCTAAATCAGACTTCGCCATTTACGCTTGATTGTACCTCTGAAAATTTTGTCTTTGACAATGCTTTTTCTTCAGCTCAGTCGAAAAGACGTACATTACAGGCCTAAAATAATAGTAGTCGACATTAAGCAATCATCAATCAATACTTTGTTATACTGCGTAGCAAAAATCACTCCAATAGCTATTTTAGACAAATACATAAATATTGACGCAAGAAAAGGCACGACATCATGGAACAAAACCTTATAATTGTGACATACGAGTATATACATGATATAATAATTGTAGAAAATTTGTTTTTGTTCGTATAATTTACTTACCGTACATTGAGATATTTTATTATTTACTAACATTATCAGGTTTTTGCAAAAGCTGTCGAGTCCAACAGCCAATTGTATTTCTATGTCACTGATAATGGACAACGCATAGCTGAAACTAAAAATTGCGAAGAAGTCAATTGAGCAATATAAGAAATTTGCACTGGAATTACTTACATGACTTATATAGGCACTAAGAAATAATTTTTGAAAGATGCATCCATTTTATTGTTATTTATTTATTTTATTTGTAGTAATGGAAAATCCTGTTGAGCACAGCATTGATTAATTAACAAATAGTTTATATAAGTCCTTATATTTTTGACAGATACGGTATGGATCTTAATGGTGCAAGAAGAAAAAATGCTACTCGGGAGACGACTAGCACGCTTAAAGCATGGCTTAATGAGCATAAAAAAAATCCCTACCCAACGAAAGGTGAGAAAATAATGCTCGCAATTATCACCAAGATGACCCTAACACAAGTGTCGACATGGTTCGCGAACGCGCGTCGCCGTCTTAAGAAAGAGAATAAAATGACATGGGAACCGAGAAACAGGGTCGATGATGATGACAATAACAATGACGATGATGATCATAAAAGCAACTGACGGAAAAGATGCTCTAGGTATGTAATACAATGGATTTTAAACATTATCGTATTTCTAGTGAAACTAAGATAGAAAAATGACATTTAGGTGTAGATTTGAAATGACACTTTCCGAGATGTGAAAATTAAGTATTTTGACAGTTTTTGTTTATCATCGAACTTATAATGATCTTTAAATTAAAATAGAAGGGAAATTAAAAAAAAAAATTATATAAAGGTTGTTCTAGAAATTATCCAACCTTGATTTTTACATTATATTAACTTATAATTCATGCAGTATTTTATTTAATGTATGTGAAAAGATCAATAATTATAAATTTGAGACGCATTTTAAAAGAAAGTTTAATTCTAGATGGTAAAGATTCAGGAACTGGCTCGAGCGAAGATGGTGATCGACCACAACAAAGGCTTGATTTATTGGGACAAAGAACTGAATCAGAATGGTCAGAGTCTCGCGCTGACAGCGGACCAGAATCACCTGAGCCTTATGAAAGACCAATTCATCCAGCTTATCAGCATCTACCCTCACGTGCTCCACCCGGTAGTACACCTGCTTCTGCCAAACCGAGAATATGGTCTTTAGCTGATATGGCGAGCAAAGATGGTGAAGCTCCAACGCCACCTGCATCCGCTTCCGCCTTTTACCAATCGGCTGCAGCAGCAGCAGCTGCTAGGCTTGCCCATCCCTATAGCCGGCCTGAATTATACCGAGGACTGTATCCCCCCACTCATCCCGCGGATGTGGCGCTCTTCGAGTACTCGCGCTCGCTGGCTCTTGCGGCCCCAGCTCCGGCACCACCAGCACCGTCACCATCCTCCTCGTCCACATCATCGTTGGCTGAACCGCCACCACCTCCTCGTGCCTGACCGCCAGCCCCGCGCCCGCCGCTGGCACATCGACAATAAACGCGATCTCCTAACGATAGCAGTGAGGGCCTCCTCAGTCTGTAAATAGGTATAGACTAATGATATTTATATACATATATATGTATGTATACATACGTATAAATACGTGATAATAATTAATATGCACCTGTAGAGAAGTTTAGATTTGTGATAGTGGACACACGCGGCCTGTGTGGTAACCGTCGATGCCGCCGTGAGGTTGACAACTCTCAAACGACGTCGACGCCCGCGCTGTACTACGCCGCCGCGCCGTCGACCGACCGACAATACTAGGTGCTAAATACACGTCGAACCTTGCAATACGTTGATGTAGTTATTAATTGGAGATGGTTAAAACGAAGTGATTAATTTCAAAAATAGGTATTAATATGTGTTACGTTTCCTTTAGATAGACAACACTGTTCTAGGCTATTATTTGTATGTAGTGTAAATTATTATAATTTTTCATATATTCTCTCCTTCGTATTTAGTGTCTAAAATTACGTCCAGTGTTTTGTTTGATAGTTTCATACAGAAATCTAACATTCGAATTTTAAATATTTATTAGTACGAGGTCAGTAGTTATCGTAACGTGTCTTTATTGTAAGCTTTACAGTTTAATAACAGTAATCAGATTTGTTGAGGATTTAGTGTCTATTAAAATCAGTAATTTCTAGTCAAAGTACTATTGATTGTCTATGTTACATGATTATAAAGCTAAATTCCTATTTCGTTTAGATGTCTTTAAAGTTAATTGGATTAATTAAGGGCTGGCGGCCAGTAGTAGGTAATACAATGTAGATGTATTGTAAAAGAATATTTTTATCCAAATATCCTGTTACTTTTATCAGGTGTCAATAGTATTATAAAATTTTATTTGAACCTTAACGAATAAAATGGTTATTCATTGTTTATCACTCTTGTTGAAGATTTAATTCAGTGGGACCAACGCAGTTTATACTAGTACACAATTAGTTATAACACTAACTTGTCCTTTTATTTTTAATTTAAACAATTTTCATTATTAAAAAAATATCGCATAAAAATAAACGTTTCCGTTGTATAATATATAACACAAGGTAAAATATCTTACGAATATTTACTACGTAAGGCGCTAATTTCAAATATCTTATTATTTCAGTTTATTTGTACTGAACGATAATATTAAATAAGTACACATTTTTATATATATAACATTGAAGTATAGCGGCTTTCTCTTGCTATTAAAATGTACTAATTACAGTCTGTGGCCAGCCAGCCCTGATTAATATCTAAATTTGATCACCGTCGTAACCTTTGTCAATATATAATAGTTATCTGTGTAAGTCTATAACGGCCTTGTATGATTGTAAACGTTAAAATAATGTAATAAAATAATTAGGTATATTTTTCAAATTGTTCCCAATAATTTTTATTTAAGGTACTGTAAAATAGTTTCCTTCTTCAAATATTGTAGAGACTGAAAGTCCAAAATTGAGTCTATAGTTTTGTACATATTTCACTGTTGTAATTATATTATTGTATTGATATCGTAAATATTTAAGAGAGGTAAATGCAATAAACCCTTCTTTGTATTAGCAATCATTTTAATGTAAATATATATACTACGGACGGAATACTTCTCTATTGAATATAGTTACTACTTAAACAACGAAATATCGTTCGAATATAGACACACATGAGAAATATATTTTGTCTCTTATTTAAAAGATTTAATTTGCTTCACGTCGTAGTAATGCACTTACTACGACATTAAATTTAGTATATATATTATTTTTTTTTCTCTCAGATTTTATTTATTAACGTTTACTATCGCTACATATATTGTATTAATTTGATTTACCATGTAAATTTTAAACAATTAAACGTATAACAATACTGGATTCAACGAATACCGTTATTTTGTTAATGTCAAACGTCTCTCTAACGTTTCCGAAAAAGGTGTGTGAATAGATGCAATAAAATTTAATACAGAAATAATATTTCGTCGTTTCATTTTCAATTCTATTTTATGTAATATATAACTTAAATAGGTTTAATCCGAAAGTTTGAATAACTTTCTGTTCGCTCTAAGAAACCAATACTTCTCATATAGTTCACTAGCTGGCCTGATAATAAAAAATATACACTTACGTGGATGAAATGCTTAAGGTAACTAATGCATTTTATTTGATAAGGATTAATACTGTATCAGTCTTATTAGCCTTCCAATTACCTCATTATATGTGACCATTTTAAGAAGATAGATGTGTATAGTAAGCTATTCTAAAAATATAGGTATATGCCATCGTAGACATTTTTGTAGATCTGTAAAAGACAATTATCTCAGTATGCATTGTTTTGTTAATCTCAAAGGGATTAGGCAGCGTTTTCGACTGAAAGCTCGCAGGCTGGCTTGACTTTTTGCGATTCTTTCAACAATTATCATTATATTTCAACCAATTTAAAATAAAAAAACCTTGACAAATGATATATCTCAACCTTCCGTGTGAATTACTCTACCTATTGGCGAAGATTGCATTACAATCCGATCAGTAGTTTTTGAGTTTATTGCGAACATCCAGACAGACAGACAGACGCAGCGGACGACTTTCTTTTGTAATATGTAGTGATATTCGATTATGTAAACTTAAGTCTTCAATTTCAGCCGAGATTATTAATGTTGACAAATAATCTTCACCGGTTCTTACTCTTCATCTTTTTGGCAATCTCTTAAAGGAGATGCAACCTAATATTTAATTTACTAACAACTCATGTATTTTCATTGTGTTTGATTAACTATGAAAGTAAAAATACTAACATTAATTATAAATGAGCAACACCTACAAGTGATAAGGCAAATAAAATAAATCATTGCCAAGCGATCATGGGACGTAATACCATGTGCTAGAGTCCATAACAAAATTTTCAAATATACAGTAATATAATAAAACGTAAGGCCGTCAGTGTGTTATCGCATTTTGCTGTCAAACCAGCGTATTTTATATCGACCGTAGGTGTCTTGTTACGAAAATGACAAAGTCACCTGTTTCCGGCTACCTATTTATTACATAAGTGTAAATTTACACTTATCTGTTTTATGGGAAATAAATTTAGGAAAATGGCGCAAGCTATTTCGTTGCATTAATTATTGAAAAATCTAGGATCTCTTCAGAGAAAATTACGTCACTTTATAAATAAAAATAAACGTTCAATAAATCTCACTAAAATAGAAATGTATTTATTATATATATTTTTACGATTTGTAATTAAGGAAAAAAAGTATGAATACAGCCATTTTGAATATTTAAATGTAATATCTGTAATTTGCCAGTATCTATAACTGTAAAAGCAACATTTAGTTTAAATCATTAATTAACCACTACAATAACTAAATCTATTTTATTTTTCTACAGTCTTAAGTAATCGCTGTTGTTAATTAATATTTCTTCCAAATTTCGCTATCTATTATTTAGTAATTTTTACTATTACTCTTGAATATACAAAATTAAAATAAAATCACACTTCAGGGCATTTATTTGTAGAGTTAACAAAAACAAGAAATGTCTAGGAACATAAACTACAAGCAATCAGAAACATACAGTTAAGTAAGTGTATCTATTTATTCTATAACAAGAGGACGTCGAATCCCCATGTTCGACGTTTTACCATAAATAGACAGAAACATACTCTCTCACTCTCTCTCCCTTTAGATCCTATGTCCCCAAACTATCGGGCCAGAGGGCAGACACGATGCTTTTCCATCTCGTTCTGTCGATGGCTTCATGCTTCACTACACTCCAATGAAGTCCAATCTTAGAAGACTTTGAGAGCACAGATCTTCCCTAGGTCTACCTACTAAAGAATACAAAATTATATTTGCCGTCTTTTTAAAAATATTATATGTTTTGTCGCTTTAATTAATTTTATTTCCTTAATTAAGATTTCAAACGAATTACCCTAACTCGAAACAATATGTCGTATCCGATACATTGTGTCAAAAATATTTGAGCCCAACTTACACGTTGTTGGACAATGGGAACATAGTTCGTTATTCTGTCAAAAATAAGCGTACTTTTATTTAAATATTTCGTCAGTGAAAACACACAGCGACGTATAGTTACTTTTTTTAGTATAGCAATAAAAAATAAATGCCGTAATTAATTTTCAATGTACTTAAAATTAGGCAGTAAATTTTTTTAAAAGCATACATTAGAATAATAAATCTGATTTAGTTAAAAACTGGAATAAAATTGCGCATGGGGCGTGCACGGTTCTGGACACTGCCTCTCTAGTTTATTATATTTGCGCGGAACTCTATTTTTTTCTAATACAAATAAATATAACCTAAGTTACTCCTTATAAGCGATCCAACAAAGAACCCATCCAAAGTCGGTGTAACCGTTTCGGAGATTATTCAAAACAAACAGACAAAGCACAAACAGGCAAAGAGACAAAAAATTTAAATATTATTTATTCTCATTCTATATGCACTTTATGCTGTGTTACATCTAGTAATGAGCTGTAATTTTGACATTACAAACAGACGTTGTGAATTTTATTTGTGTATAGATGAAGCGTTAAGTATCATAAGTATAACGGCACTCTTTTTGTCATCAGATACATCATACACAGGATCTAATTACGACAACTGCGTTGACATATCTTAACTAGGTAGTAACAATTTTAGAATACAAGCGAATCAATAAATCTATCAACGCACAGTACTGCAGCCGTATACATCTACCTCATCTCACCATCTGCCTAATTAGACATCAAAGCGTTTCGATGGTAAACACTTTATAATGAAATTGCACAAATTTTCGCTCACATAATTGGGCCGAAGTCTAACAAAATACACATAAATCATCAATGTAAAGTGCTTTGATGTGACCGTGTCCGGAGTGACGTCACACGGCGTGATATGTCGTACATTCATTATTTGTCCACGTATACTAGATGAAAGGCGACCATAATATAAATAAACAAATCGTGTGAAGCGCAACCTATGGCGGCGTTAAAAGGACTCATATGACTGTATTATATTGGAATTCATGGTACTCAAATAATATTTTCGGTCTCATATGTGAAGTGGAGAAGCACTTTAATGAACATTTCCATACTGTTGCTTCTATTTTAAACGTAACTTAAAATTTATATATTTGAATTTGTTGACTTAGATTTTAATTTATTTTGATATGAGAGGTGTAAAAGCGGAGGCGCCACACTGTCCATGACCTGCGAGAATGTCAAACATGAAATATTTGATTTTATCGACATTGTATTAATAAAGAGATTACAGCTGACCGATACCCGTAATAGAAAAAATACCGAGGAGAGAAATTAGTTCGCATTCTCGTAATTTAATATTATTAATCTAAATATTATTCCCATTTTTCATTTTTATATATATATAATATATCATTATGGCCAGTGTTTATTGAAACTGTATAGTATGACAATATACATATAAAAAAAAACGTCAATCAATACACGCAATAAAGTAAGCTTACCTTATCTTTGACCTCATCTTCACTTTGTATCAGGTGTGATATTAGATGAAATGTGAGCCTAACGATAAATAATAATCATAAAAAAAAACAAGTTTGGTTAACAACTTTTTAAGCTATCAAATTATTAGAGGTATGAATTAGAGGTATGTGGGAACATATTCAAATATTAAATATGCACTATACTTATTATTATTAACTACAATAAGACCAGCCGTGTTATATGGATCCGAGTGCTGGACTACGAAAGAGACGGATAAGTAAAGATTACATGTGGCAGAAACGCGAATGTTAAGATGGATTTGCGGTGTAACAAGAATGGATAAGATTAAGAATGAGTATATCAGAAGAAGTTTGAATATAGCACCAGTGACAGAGAAGTTCAGGAGTAATAGGTATGGTACGGGCATATTATATGAAGAGATGAACGTCATGTAACAAACTGCTTTGAGTTTGAAAGTGGACTGGATATAGGAGTAGAAGAAGATCGAAAAAGGTGTGAATGGATTGTGTGAAAAATGATATGTGTATAGAAAGTGTGAATACTGAGATGACATCTAACAGGGGAGAGTGGAAAAGGAAAACATGTTGTGCGGACTCTACTTAGCTGGGATAAGGGTAAGATGATGATGATAGCACTGACATAGTAACTGGGAATTGAACATTAAATACTTTCATGGAATGGATGCTATTTTCATTTATCGTTAATGATATTTTTTTATCTATACCTCAAATGGCTTTACATGATCTACAATGGTCTCTGTAACCAGTACCTAAATATAATCAAGCCTAAATAGGCCAGTCAATAATAGATAATTACACTTAAATACCAAGTTAGAACGATTCATATACAATTATCTATTGTTAGCTTCCATAACTTCAAATGGAAACATGGCTTCATAAATACCGCGCCTTTGCTGCAAAAATAGTTAAGACAGTAGTGCTTCTGCAGTCGAACTCCACACTAATGTTGTCAGTATGAAATGCTTGGTTACTAAATGCAAGTAACCAACAAACACTTACAATTAATAAAATATACAAAATAAAAGAAAAAGCTATCGTCTTACTTGCCACCTCTTAACGCTCTTATAGTGCATCTTAGGGCCTAAAATGAATTAAACATTTAAATTTAAAATAGAACAATAAATGCTATGATTTCTTTTTCGAACTGATCTAGTCTGTTAGCCTGGCGAGGCCTCTACAGTTTTACCGGACTAGAAAATGCTATAACAAATCGTATGTTACACTGTCAATGTAATTAATAGTGTAATTTTTGCAAGACAGTTTCATATCGAGTGGGTTAACAAAATCTAAAGCAGATTGGCTACTTTATTTTTATTAGATTATAATTGTGTATTGTAACCATAACTTTATATAGTTTATATCAACTAATAGGTAGTGAATCTAATACATCTGAATAATAAATGAAATGACCATTGTTTTTTTTTTACTTTCAAAAGACGTAATTAGTATTTTATGTCCTTTCACTTTCTAAATGTGTTGTTATCTTTTATTTTATTTCAAGCATATCACTTAAAATATTTAATTTAAAAATTATGTAAACTATCGTAAGAATAATAGATATAGATAACGTACAATATAAATCTAGACTACTACAAGTTTTGCCACTCTCTAAGATTTTTCATAAAATACGTATAAAAATCATAATCATAATTTTTTCTTAGGCTATATAGCGCTTGCCTCATACGGGCAGTAGAATTATAAGAAAAGAATTCACCCTTTTACATCGTAGACCTACGTATCACATGAACGAATACCAGACGAATTGGTAGATTTTTCTCGTGTGCTTTGGATTATTTCAAGCAATATATTAAATAAGTAGATCGGGTATATGGCTGAACCGCCTATAAAGGCTCGGCGAGCTACAGGTTAAGTATAAACGCTATATAATGATAAGTCATGTAATACATCTGTTCATACTAAAAAATTTCACAAGGCTAATTAAGAATTTTATACGGTGACTCATTTTAAATTTAGCTTATAATTCAATTACGAACTCTCACACAGTAATCACACGTTATTGTCACCTCGAGATGCTCTCTCTTTGTTGTACTATACCGGTCCGTATCGCCGTTCTATCGTTCCATACAATAAAGTTATCGAAACGAGTCATTATATAAAAGCAAATTCAAACGTCGTCGCATAGCACGAAAGTGACTCGAGTATTTCATTCAAAATCGTGAGAGCGATATATGTTGACCGAGAAAAACGAATGGAAAGAAGACTTTAGTTATTTTTACAATGACTCTCTGAGAGCAACGTGTTGTGTAAATAGTCCGACATGTTTCTGTAACAAAGAAATCTTAATAGTCGATGACGGGCATAAGTCCACATAACAATCTACGGGTTGATTGCTCATAATTCTGTATGTATACTCCGACATAGACGCTTGATAATAAAAGCCCACTTCCTTCTGATTTAGCGTTAAAGTTCACAAAGGCTCTCGAAAATTTGTAAGTTATGTTTCTGTTTATAGGATTAGCATAAAACATGGTTATCTATTGCATACTTGGTTACTAAAGCGTTGTTCGAATGTTCTGATACAGTCTCATTGTACTAAAAATAGTACATTGAAATTTGAACTTTAACTGCTATTATTTATAAATGTTTTTCGCAATACCAGCAGGGTGGATCGTTGAGGCAGGAATTCCGATTTCGTAGCGGCGACTGCTATGCCATCTAAAATATTGGACATCTCCATCTTGGTTGGTGTTTTGCTCTTTCTTTGGCCACAAACAATGAGTCGGGATCGTCAAGGGAATGTATGCATACTTTAAAATACGTTGGAGCCTTTCTCCCCACGTGGTTAATAGGAAATTCACATGTCTGTCGGTTTTATTTTAACTAATAATCATGCACACAATTATGAATTTTATTAGAGTTATACTAAAATTATATAAAACATTAAGAGTTTTTTTTTTTCATTATTTAAACAATTTTCATAAAAATATCATAAACATTATACAAATTGTTTGAGTTTCTATTGTAATGTAGTTTTCAGCAGTGTAATATGCATTATAAACAGTTATTTTTTTCTTTTCTTATTCAAACTTCAATCTTATATAAAGATCTTCCGACAATAATACCGGTCGATGTACCTAATAAATCTTATAATATTTCAATTGGCATATAAATTAGAAATGACTAACCATTTATTAACATTGAGTTCAAAGATATGTTTATTGTGTGCCTTACGAGCGATTCGATAAGGTTTGCAGACCTCTTAAAATTGATTAACTATTAAATATTGCATATTTTGCCGATTACATAAATATAAAAGATCTAAAGAGGTTAAATACCTTATATCTCATAAGTCGACATCCTCATTTTTAATTGATCAAAACAACTGCAATATGTTAGTATACTTCTAGATACTTCCTCTCTCATTTATGAAACTAGACTTTGCAGTAATTATAATTTACTTCACTAGTAAAATGCATATGAAATATATAATTATAGAACCTAAAACTGAACCTTTCTTCAGGATACGAGTATCACTGTTACATGAAAAATTATTTTTATTTGTTTACCTTTATTAAACCTTGGAAACTGACATTTGATTTGTGTTTCTTCAATTAATGTACGGGAATATCAATAATTATGAGTTTTATTTCAACCCTACAACATGAACGTTGCTCCCACCCAATTCTATTGGGCATCTGAATGATAGCTTGTATTATTTTTTGTGAGCATACCATGTCATCGGAACGATTGTGGTCTGTTCCCTATGATTTATCGCTGTCCATATTACAAATACGACACAACATTATGCGATTATTTATTTCTTCTTTAAGCCATATTAGTATTCCGCCAACAATCCTGTTCATCGTTTGTTTTGTCATACCGGCTAAATGTCATTTTGTTGGAATTTCAAATAAACAATTGTTGATTTTTTTTTTCATAGCCCTTATTCATAGTATGAATTAATGCAAACTTCCTTCAATCAGCAGTGATCAAGTCAGATAAATTTTGCGTTCTCATGAATTAAAACAACATAATTATTTTTTTGGTATCATTTGAGTTACAACTTAATTTGTACACAATAATTAAAGCAATTAAGGAATTGATCACAACGTTCGTGGTTTTTTTTTCTTAATGATTGGCAACAAAATATACAGAATCTGTAATTCAATTTTATGAATTGAATGAGTTTAAAGATGTTAAAATATGTAAGAATGATAACAATGGGCTTAACAAAACTAAGTAACAGCAGAGACCGACGTTTGGCACTAATAATTGAGCTTCGAACGACACAACACGATTTACAATGTGAATGTTAATTCATTGTCTGGTATCAGTGGCGTGCGTTACATATGAATTCCAAAGCGTCTGACGTATTAAAATATCACATAAATCTTTGAGTTGTTGCTTTGTTATATTATTATAATCTTTCCTTCACGTTATTATATTGCTACTACGTTCCTCATATCTATTACTTGTTAAATATAATATTCCTATGACATATAATTATCAGTATTTATTTGTCCGGTCAAACATTGTTAACAACATTTACTAGGCATAGAACATTATTAGTTAATTGTTAGTTTTCTCTAGTGGGCCACTTCACGTAAAGCGAATAGAAACTGAGGTTCTGAAATTCATTCATACTCAGACTAATTGCACTTCTATTAGGTATGAATGTGAGCGCACTTTTTTTATTATTTTTGTCGTCAAGTTATAGACTTTTAAACAATGACTGTATTTGAAATTCGAAAGTTCAGAAGTAGTTTTTGGAATTGAAGACGTTTACAATCTGAGAGAAGCTTATGAACGTCAAAATTACCAGCGGTTCGGAAAACAACCCAGTCACCGAGAAGGGCTGACAAGAAACTCGAGATTCTGAAGAAATTCTTTTCATAGTACATATTACTATGAAATACATGAAAGTTACTATCGTTTTAGGCGGATGCACAGAGAAGGATGTTATTTCCAGACATCACCATCGTTCACATATCAATTCAACCTATAATAGCTCAAACAACGACAATTAAATATTAAACGTAGTAATTTATATATAAAACGTACTCCTCTCTCTTTAGATTTAAAATGAAACTTGAAATAATATACAAAACAAAATCAAAATATACTTTATTCAATTTAGGCCCTAAGAAGGCGCTTATGAACGTCAAAATTACCAGCGGTTCGAAAAACAACCCAGTCATCGAGAAGAACTAGCAAAACAATAACTAATAAATATTTCAAAATTAAATTTTAGTGACTTGAGCGCCCGATTTTCATTCTTTTTTATTACAAAACATAGCTTAAAATACATTAGAACTTTTAAAATGGCATTTGAATTATTTAAGAAGATGTTTAATTAATGTACCTACATGTCGCACTGAGTCGACATCTGGCGCTTGTCTAGGTAAGTTGGGTTGCCAGATATCATATTAAAATGCTGCGATTGATTATTCTTGGTTATTTTAGTCTGTATCATACTGTTTAAGTGTATGTAAGCTTTAACAATGATTTGGAGTGGGTACTATGGAAATAAATAAATAGTATACATGCGACCACAAATATTAGTAGAAAGCAGTAACAAACAATAATTTTGTAATAACGATAAGCGATTAGTTCTGACATTCTCTTTTCTTAATCATTAAATTTACTGTGAACTTTTCAACCGCAAAGAGCTTCCGATATCGAGCATTAATTAATTGAAAGGTTTTAAGAACTCTACTATCATGCCACCCCTTGCTAATAGGAATTCCGTTGTAACATCATCTTAAGAAGTTGACTTTTCTGTCTGACATGATAATATCGAGAGTAGTTCTATTTTATTATGTTCGATATCCTCATTCATGAAGTTGTCTAATTCCAAAAATTGTGTCATGTTCTTCGTTGTACCTATAAAATATATCGCATCGAACACTGGACATTACTACAACTATACGAGTTTTTCTTATTATGATATTTTTTGTGACTTTAGTTATATCCTATTTTTGCAGTATGTAAATAAGTAAGCGTAAACCGTCTTATTTTCTGAAGCCAAAATGATATATCATTGAAATAAGCTATTGAAAAGTGAAAACAAACATTCTATGCGTTTACGAGTGTGTAAGAAAACGCGTTTTAGTATTACAATATGAAGAACCAGCGTATCTTCTGTATGAATGAAACCATTTATGATATATTAGATAAATAAATGTTGACGAATAATGAATTTAATTCTGTATCCATATTATTGTGATAATATGAAAATTGAATTTTTAATAAATTTTCGAACTGACTTTAATTTTCATAACAAATCGAACAGTTTGTTGTTCTAAAATTTCAGTTTATATTTGCTTTTATTAATCTACAATATTGACGCTTGTAGAATTCCATATGGACAAGTTATTAAAAGTTAAACCAGATTTTCAATAGTATAATAATGTATATCTATCTCCTCACATTTGAATTTAAAAATAATTTCTCCTTCAAACTGTTACATTGCAACCTCTGCAATACATTCATGTTCATATTAGTATATCTTCCATCAACCAATATAATATTCAGTACATTTCTTATAACAACTTAGTATAAACATAAAATGCAATCGATCGATACGGAATGTCAAACGAATCCTTACAAGTGTTGCTCGTAACAAATCTATTTCAGCACGCATGGGAATTAATTGGTTGGTGATACACTCCATCGCATTGGTGCGGAGCCTTTATGTGGTCAAGCGGTAATTCGCTGCAGCCCCGCGTTAGATTCTAACTGTTACTCCATATTTACTTAATAGTACCCATGCACGATCAATTGTTGTTACTGCCTCACTGCAATTTATTGTTAGGCAATCTTTATTACCTTGATGGTAGTTATGACTGCATTTGGATAGATATTTTATAAATATTAGCAACTTATATGGAATGATAAGGGCGATAGTTAATTGAAAAGTTGTTCTGAGTAACGTTTTTATATAACTTAAATCATTTTTAATTGTTGAACAATAAGAGGCTATGGTATATTTACTGCTTACTATACTGAAGTTTTTACTTGCGTGTTATTATAGTACATTAAATTAGTATTTTAGTAATAATTAAAGCGAATATGCGATACACAGAAATCTTGGTTATTTCTTATATTTTAGGTTATTGTTTGACCACAATCTCCTCTAACGACATTACATAAGATGCAAGAACGCTAAGCCTAGAGGGAGGCTGGCTCTTAAGCGTAGGCCACGGACACACCTATAACAACTTAAAGGCACTCAATTCTAATTAATTCTAATGTGATTTAGTCTGACAGACATTCGACGCTGAATTCTTTATTTTGACACTACTGCTACATTTACACTGAATATTATTTAAGTTGTAGGTATGTAATTATTTATTTTCGATTTATAAATTGTACGAAAATTGATCTGTGAATAATATTATAACTAGCTGATACCAGCGAATTCATCTGCATTATCCTTCGCATGTGCACCACACCGCTTGCCCCACACTTTTCCACGGCAGGAAAGTGAATATCATTAAACGCTTAGTACTTACAAAAACCGTAGGTTTCTATTACTTTGCATTAAAGGAAGATATCGTAATATTTCTTGACAGTTTTTTTACAGTGAAGACTCTTAAATAAAATGTTCGAAATTGATCAATTTTTATTTTGTGATGCACACAACGGCGTCTATCATTTTATTTATACTAGTGAACATCTAGTGGTTGAAAATCGAGCATAAATTTTCAAGTATCAATATTAAGAAAAAAGACGAACTTTATCCAATTGTTTATTGATGACACTAAAAAGCACATCAATAAATATCTTCTAAATAAAAAACAAAAATCTATTGAGAAGTAAAGAAGGAAGATGTACCTAAGTGTTTTGTCATTGCTTATTTATATATATATAGATATAAAATTCTACACTTAACATAATGATATAAAGTTTCATAATGTCTGTTATCGAATATAGATTTCTAAATAAAGATTAACACGTTATCATTCTATCTCTCGCAGATAATAATAAAATATTAATTAATAAAATGATCTAAGTAGGCAGCCAATTAAATACAAATGAATACCTTTGATGATATTCGCCAGACACCCACACTTAGTAAAAGAATAGTTGTTTTCTTAATAAGCTTATGCAGGCCGTAAACAGTTTTATGTATTTCTTTATAGTCTACTTGAATTAACTAAGCAGTGTAACACATTATTAAAATTTTTAGTTCGTTAGTTACATTTTGTGAGCTACGAATTTCACGCGTAATTGTATGTTAATATATGTATGCCATGATAAACATACAACAAGAATATAATCTGGTAATTATGTTAAATCTTTAAACGGGTCCGCATAGAATCAGAGCGTGAAGTTCCAATTTCATTTGGCCGAGCGCTTTGCTTTATTTGAAAGTGACCCTAAATCCCGCGTCCTCTTTCCAGATAACTCTTAATTTGCATATTAACGAGAAACTTTGCATCGGCCGTGCCGAAAAATTCCGGAGGTCGAATGTGAACGGACAGGTGGCCCGGGAGGCTAATACCGAAATATTCCCAAATCCGCCACCGCTACTTGCGATGGTGCCGATTATAAACTCTATATCGTGTTCCATTTTCACGGAGTGTAGTTTCAAAGAGTTTACAAGATGACGCGTCCCCGTCTTATCTTTTGTTTCTTTTTTTATTTGTAACAAACTAGTGGATTATAAGACCTGCTTTTATTGTTTACTACGTTTTTTTATACATTTAACTGATTTTTTTTTTCCGAACTGTCTACCTGTACAATATTTAACTGAGATCTCGCGTGACATTATATTACGGTAGCCCTAGAAAGAAACTGTTATCAGCTAAGTAAAACACGGTATTTCACAGCAACTCTGTAGTTATATAACAAGGTTATTCTACATTGACAAAACATGCGAACTAGATAGTTCCACTATAATGCACGCTACATAATACCCACTACATAATATAATGTACACTTATTAAGGTGTTAAACGTAGTATTTATCGGTGCGAGTTGCAATGTGGTCTTTGTTACTGTAGTCCACGAGGATCGCTATACATTTATATTATAATGAATTTTTACTAATAAAGATCGTTCTTGAGTCTATAGTATTCTATAGCATTATAACCCGTTTTAAAGTGTTGTTATCAACTAATAAATAAATATATAAATAAATATGGGGACACTATTTTACACGCCCATTTAATTTCCAGGTAGGATGTGTTAATGTAACTGAACATCCAAAAAAATCTATTATAATTATACTAATCACGAACTGACATTAAACCTGCGACCTTCAAAGCTAACTACTATTGCGCCTTGATATCTATATGTCTATTGTATCATAGTCAAACAAGCCACCTATAGTTTTATCTTGAACACAAACTAGTATTACAAATGCAAATCCGAATTTGTTTGGTTTTTACACTTTCACTTCCTTAAGTACTGAACCGATAATCATTAAATTTCACATATACGTTGGCAGTAGCACAGAAAAGGGCATAGAGTACGTTTCATCCAGAAAAAAGCGCGTCTCCCGCGATACAAGTCAAATTAATATTGACGCGAGTGATACCGCGCGCAAAAACGAATAATAAACAAGTGTCAGAACTCAACGAATCTCTGCAATGCATTTCGATATTCAAACTTGTCTAAAACAATAACGCAAAACGCCTACGGTAATAACTTTTAAATGTTTAAAATATGAATAAGTGACGAGGGGCGAACACTTGAGGCGTGAGGTTAGTAATTACGTAAACAAACAGGGTATCCCAACGAAAGCCAACACACCATATTAGAAACGGCTCATTACGCATTTAAGTCGAGATGACAGCTCTATAAATAGTGAATCGGCGGCGTCGCCATATAGACTTTTTATTTTCCATGACGAGAAAGAAAGCGTATTTGTAACAGAGAGGTGCGTTGACAAAACATCTGTTCCGTGTGGGAGCCTTCGACCGCTATACCGGCTAAATCGTTTACCGCATCCGAGACACCCCGTAAACGCTCTTAATGCGATCGCCGATGACAAATATAATCTTTACTCTAAGACGACTTGACTTGACACTGTTGTTATTCTGAGAAACGGAGAGATTTATTTTTACTCAAAGAGCTAAATATTCAGGTGAAAGATATCTGTGAGGGCGTTGTTTGGCCGGCTCGTTAAATCTGTCGACAGGATCCCCGTCTTCTGTGTAATCACGACGGTGATACTGAAAAATCTGCCCGGATTTCATTGCTTTGATATTCGCCCTCAAAGAAGAAATAACAGTTTATTAATATAGACTAACTTCGTTAGAGTTTATGGGCTGCTGTATTTTGCTGTATGTATTGTCAAACTTTTATTTTTATATATAGATGATATAGAATTTGAAGGCGTCTTTAAATGTATGTAACCAGAATATCCTACTGAATTACTATACACATATGAAATGTAAAGTGCATGTTTGATAATGTTTATAAGAAAAAATACAGGTTTAAGTTTCATGGGTTCAAAAAAGTGATGTTGTATCCGGAATTTAGCTCACAACTTTTGGTTTCAAACACAACGGTCACCCGCTCGCGACTTCGTCCGCATTAATTACAATATAAAACTTAATAATAATAAAGTATAGCCTATTGTTACATAGTCAAAATAGTAGATATAAAAGTCTCCGTGAAATTCAGTTAGGTGTGGCAACTTACGTGGTGATCGAACGAATGATTTCGTAGTCTCGTAATCTTTACTTGTACTATAAATGGTGGGTCCGTTTGTTTGTTACGCTTTCACTCTTAAACCACTTAACCGATTAACATGAAATTTTACATAGACATTTTCAGATGTATGAAAGAGAACATAGGGTACTTGTAATCCCGAAATTATGTACTATTTATTCCCCTAGGGTACATGAAGATTACATTAACACGAGCAAAAACTAGTCTCATATGTACATGCATGCGTATGAATTTGAATACATTTATACAAAACTTTATAGCTGTATTAGTTACATTAAATAATTAGTAAAATTATAACAATAATATGCTTTATACTAAGAATAATACCTTCTATCGAATATATTTCGTATACTTATTAGACCGAAGGGCAAAATCGATTAGACAATAATAGTATACACGTCAATATATATCTAGAAACGGTCCCCTACTGGCTAGCTGTATTTCATAGACGTTAACAGCTGCTATAAAGCAATTAATACGACGTTCACTCACTTAGTTGTACACATAAAGAAAACTCTATATTTTATTATAACGATCTTGCTTACATTACTTCCTTATTATCACGTTTTAGGCATTATATTTAATATACAGCGTTAATTATTAACGAGTTCTTTATTATACAGAGTGAAGGCCCGTTCAGAAAATATCTTAGAGGAGGTTAATCGCCATTGTTATTTTTATTTTTTTTAGGGATCCACGGGTTTTTTTTTGTTTTTGTTTTTTTTTTATGTCAATATATCTAAGTGGGTTTTTTTTACATATTCTAGTTGTTCATAACATTTGACCACAAGCTCGGATGATATTAAATAATGTAGACCAAGTTGGTACTACGTGTTACACCTACAGAGCTAGAACGAGGCGGGCATTAGAATATTTCATCATATTGATAGATTCAAAGTCATCTCGATCAGCGCAGTGTTCGAACATGATAAAACATGAAATCGTAATCGTATTGTAATATTTAAACATAATAGAAATACAGAAATAAATGCTAAACGTTGTATGTTGGTTTCTTTGTTTGGAAGCCACTACTAAGTTAACAGAGTTCCAAAATCTAAGCTTCTGACTTTTAGTAATAAAGTTATAACAAAATACTCTAGTATAAAATATTTATAATTGTAACTTTGACTTCGACACGAAGAAAGAATATAAATGAAATTCTGCGTTACTGATTCATTCTTCAAACGTTCAAACGAGCTATGGTAATAATGAGATTTTTTTTTTATATCATAGGGGGCAAACGAACAGGTGGGTCACCTGATGGTAAGTAATCACCGCCGCCCATAGACACTAGCAACACCAGGGGAGTCGCAAATGCGTTGCCGGCCTTTTAAATATCGTGTGTTCAAAAAGTATCGCGAATTTAGTGTTTTTTCAAAAATTATTTATTTATTCATGAATATCTATTTTGTTCCCTTCAAAGTAATCCCCATGAGATATTATACACTTGTGCCAAGGGTTTTTCCAATCTTCGAAGCACTTCAAAAAAACATTTTTTTTTATGTTGTTCAGCTCCTCCTTCGATGCCGTCTTTATCTCGTCAAGAGAAGCGTAACGTCGTCCTTTCATGGGCCTCTTCAGTTTAGGGAACAAGAAAAAGTCACAGGGGGCCAGATCTGGGGAATACGGTGGCTGCGGCATCATTAGTGTGTTGTTTTTGGCCAAAAAGTCGCGCACAAACAACGATGTGTGAGCAGGGGCGTTATCGTGGTGCAAAAGCCAATTTTTGTTCTTCCACAAATCGAATGGCACGAGCCAATCGATATGTTTAGGTCCTCAGCAACTTCTCTAATGGTGATTCGACGATTGGCCAATACCATTTTCTCCACTTCATTAATTTTTTCGTCTGTTGTTGAAGTGCTCGGGCGTCCGGCACGCTCTTCGTCGTTCACATCTTCTCGGCCTTCTGAGAACATTTTGTACCACCGATAAACGTTGCTTCGGTCCAAGGTAGCTTCTCCGTATGCCACAGTCAACATTCGGAATGCATCCGCGCACTTAATTTCGTTTTTCACACAAAATTTGATACAGGTTCTTTGATCCATTTTTTTGAATAGGTAAAAATCGAAGACGATCCAAAACACGTGCAAGCAAAGCAGCTGTCAACAATTAAATGAACATTCAAAATGGCCGAACTTGTCGGCATAAGTGAGAGACATGAGTACCAACATAACGCCACAAAAAATTCGAAATTCGAATATACGTAACCCGCGAAAATTCAAAATTCGCGATACTTTTTGAACACACCTCGTATGTGGGCCTCCGGCGCTCTCACTGACCGAACGAAACGCAACAGTGCAACCACTGTTACTTCACGTCGGCTTTCTGTGAGAGGGTGGTACTACCCCGGGCGAGCCGACCCATTCATTCTGAAACCAGTAATAGCTTCAGCGTAGCTCTACCACGTACGATTCTAAGAATATCTTGAAACCGGTCGTTATTAGTAAAATTATTTGGGTAAAGACTACGATTAAGAAGAATAACACAGCGTAAAACAGCTTTTTTTAGTAACTCCTGGAAGCGTAATATCAGATCTATCTTCAACAATAAACCATAATAAATAAATATAACATTTAATCTAACACATTCTATATAAATCACAATCTTGTATACATTGTCAAGTTTACATCTATCTCTTCAAGAAGAGAATTTGTGGAAGGAAGGAAACTATCTCTAGACATTCTTGACAACTTTATTAATGCATATATATAAGTATATATGATTATTTAAATCATAGAAAGACTTAAGGAAATATTATACGAAACCCTGTCATGAGCGGCGAACTCGAACTTGACCGAGATTAGACTAATTTAATTAGCATAAATGTTAAATTGTTATGCTGGATAAACGTATTTAAACATGTAATTTTTTGGTGTATGTTAAATGACGTGTGTACTGTGTCTTGTTAATTTTTATTTGCCATACAAAAATGTCTTCTTCGAGTTTATTATATTTTCTCTGCGGAAGTTGGGACCTCGATGTGTAATGGGCACTATCCTCACGGTTAGCGTGTTAACTGTCAATGACATTAAAGTTTCATTGTACGTTCGTTTTTTTTTTATTATTTCAATGTATGTTTTCTCTATCCATCCAACTGTTCATGTCCTCCTTTCGAGTACCTTCACGAGTAACGCAAAGTTTAGAATCTCTAAAATGTAAACTATATAAAATTCGACAGTCATACATACAAAGCTCACACATATTGAATAAACAATTTTCTATGCAAAATGAAGTAAACTTTTTATATTAACGATAGTTGACTAGCGGGCATGATGTACGTTACTATGCCTGCCTAAAAATTATAATGTCCAACTCTGTCCCACGACTGTCACAAACGGGTTGCTACTCCTTAGGCCTAAGTCGAATTGCTTTCTTTACGTAGGTACCAGTTACCAGTGCGTGCTATCCACTATCTACAATACATACAATACATTAATTTCACTTGCCGTTTATATTTCAAATATATCTGCGAGCTTTTTTTAATTTAAATCGATATTTCACTAGAAATTGGTACAGAAATTCCGTCGCAATAAATGGCATTCATGTGGTGATCGACAAATACTATTCCATATTTTAATATATAAAAATTATATTATCCTTCACAGGTAAGTTTATATAATACTTTTTGCAATACTGAATAAAGGTCAGGGAATAAATGTTCACTTATATTTATTTGTAATGACAAGTCAACTCAAATATACTCCGACATAGCTTGGACTATACGAGCATTATTAAAATGCATATTAAGCATATCTTGGAACAAAACAAAGGTCGTTCACACCGGTTCGGGTTCCTACAAAACGTGGTGTGGAACCGTGACCGTTTGCGTTCCCTCGGCCATTTTAATTTTTTTTTTTTTTTTTTTTATTAGATAAGAGTTACCGAAAGGAAATAATATATTTCCAAATTCATTCGCTTTTAGTCTACTATAATATGAACTTAATACATTTTTAAAACGTAATTACAAATAATATATTCCAAATTGCTTTATCGGTATGAATTTTCATGTATAGGTAGGTGTACATTTAGAAAAAAGAATTAATAATTTAAGTAAGTTGTTATCCAGAGAATAAATGCGTTAACTAACTCGTTCAGGAAATCAATTATAATACCTATATGTAATGCAGAAATAAATACTTTTTATAATTATTAATAATTTATGATTATTATTCGATAGTGAATATACAATAGTTGCTGAAACGTATGTAACTGACACAAGCATTGAAGATCCATAAACGCAACCTCTGGGCGGGGATCAAACTCTGGAATTCAATATCAGATATAGATTTTGTATCGTCTCCAACACAAACTAAAAAATATGATCAAGCAATGCGATATTCACATACTCGTATATACATATTCACTCTATAACTCCTTCGGCATCTTACGCTATATTATTGCAATTAATTTTTAAAGGCAATCTGTTCCGCGCAAATGATTCCTGTTAAAGTACGTTTTATAATTACTCGGAACAGTTTCATACAGTTCGCGGCTGTCTTTCTCAACCGTGTTCATATTACCCGTCTAACGGCATGTCGGCGTAAAAAATGTCTCCGTAAGTAGGTAGTTAAAAATCCGCTGTACCATTTATTTACAAGAGTGATTCTGTCTTAGAAAAAGTAGCGTTCAAAGTTATTAATGATTTGTTTGAATGGTGTGTCATTCGTTCATTGTTGGCGGGCACTCAGTCCGGATGCGCTCACTGACACTAATTATTCCCATAGTGCTTGAATGATAGATTACTCTGGACAAATCACTCCTAGTCACACTCCCAGAAAGCAATAAAAAATGTTAAGATTAGTTTTCTTAGACGGAGCCCACCGATTGTCAAAGAACGTGGGCCGCGTTGTACCGTTTGTCTAAAAAGGCAATATGTTATTGTAAAATGCCGAGATGTCTGCGATCGTATCGCGTATACTTTTGTCAGATTAAAATTAATCCTATTGTAAATTATATACGTCATATTTTTTATGTTTTTTTATTTTTATATACGTAGCTAGTTTACGTAGAGTGAATGAAACGTCAATTCTAGAAGCGTTACCTGTATAAATAAACGAATGAAACGATAATAACAACATATGTGATGTATCATTAGAATTTCACGCTTAAAATGATACTATAAATAGAAATAAAGAAATCTTTTTATTAAAATAATGTACAAGTCTAAACTTTAACCAGCTACGTCGTATTCGTTTTGCTTTTACAGTGGTATTATAAAAACCGGTCACCTGTGTTCACTCGCACGTTATAATAACTAGCGTAGACTAATTCACATTGCAAGTATCGTAAATACAATGGTTTGCTGAATAAAAAAATAAGTATCCAGTAGTACTCGTAATATTTAGTACCACTGACGTGATCTAACGTATAACTGAAAGATTACTTTTGTTTCATTTTTTAACCTTCAATATATCTATCTAATCACTTTATCACAATTGGGGGGATATTCAAAGATAATAAATAAGGCAGCAATTACCAATTTCTATTGCTTCATATGCGTATCTTCGTTCTGTACTAGTTATAAGCTATTATACCAGTTATTATCTCTGAAGCTGAGGAAACAGCCTACGTAAAACTATTAGGCAATTTACACAGTGTAGTAGTAGTCTTTCTATTACGTATATGCAAGTTAGATTCCGTGAACGATACCTACCACAAAGTTGACCTATACCTAACCTCATACAAAGTAACGGAGATAACATAACAAATCGCTTCGGTAACTGCGATACTGGCTGAAACGATAGCGACAGCCCGGGACGGGGGCCGTGGCCAATGAAATATTATCTTAACTGTGACTTACGAGTATTGGTCTCTCGGCCAAGCATAATGACATTTTAGTATTACAACATTTTATCTACACGAGATGAAAAGTTCCAAGATAAGTTAAACGCCAACTGGTATATTGTTTCAGAAAGTTGACAGCCGATGTAATTTGTTAATGTCAAGCGGCGTTTGCAGCGGTCGGCGACACGGCGACGTATCTATGCCCGCGGCCCGAACCATCTCACCTAACCTAAAAATACTCCCGCCCCGGCTCCTTGCCTATCCATCGCATTTAAATAATGAGATTTATCATTTTTGTATGCAACGCGTAAAATTATTATCTAGTATCATTCTATTAGTGACATTAAACGAGGCTACTGGCTAAAGCTTCGATAATAATTCACCTGTTCATTTAAAATACATTAAGTTAGGCATTAACATTAAACTTGTACAATTTTGAACGACACATTAATATTATATGATACGCGTCAACTTAATCGACGCTTACTTGTTTAGATTTTTATATACAAACTAGTTACTAGCGATTTACGAGGTTTCGTGAGAACATTCGCTAGGCTTAACCTTAAATCTTGTTTGAATTCGTTTAAATTCGCGTTACCGTTAGCATATAAATTAATATGGACAACGCAGGTCTCACGTTAGACGTGAGAAATATTTCGCTCGCCGTACAACCGATGCGAACTTGGGTTTCATGTACTGATTTACTCTTCAAAAGATTACCCTGATGATCCACTAGGCCCAAATCTCAAGGGAGACCGGCCGTGATAACTGTATCGCTCTCGTTTTCAAATAAGTAAATTAACGTGGAATTGAATTAAGTTTCGTCCCGAGTGGAGATTATAGCGATTTAGTAAGATTATCTGTATGTGTTAAACGTCGCTGTTGGGTTGTAATGGAAGGGTGCGGGTCAGGCCCATTGTTTAATTATAGATAGTGCTCCGGTTTAAAAGCCACGAAGCGTGGTCAGGTTTAACATTACGTTTATGTTTATGCGTAAGGAGGTAAGGTTTTTATGACCTCATTGCCGACGACGGTCCTTTTATTCGATCATGTGTTTTAATAATGTTAAGTATTTTATCAATCGTAATCAATTTTTGTTTTATAAATAGGCTCCAATTTTACAGTAATTAAAAGAAGGGCAACTTCGTAAACAAGTTTTGTAGAGAAATATTGGTAAGTTACAAACAATGTTTACTTTATTGACGCGGTATTGTTTTTACTCAATTCATATGACACTTTTTAGACATGTTGTACATCAAAAAAATAAGTATATGTTAATTTCTACTATTGTTTTTAATGTTCAACTTTAGCGAGACTTCTGTAAATCCTTGATAACTACGCCAACCTAATGAGAAAACTCAATAGGTATTTTACATTTATATATTGAAGTAACAAATTCATAAATTATTCGTGCCGCATTACGTACAAGTTAAATCGTTCTAAAATAAAAATCAGTTTCGTGTACACGACAACATATATTCACTTTATTATGATAATGTCAACGTAGCAATCAAGAAAAGTACCTCATTCCGACTAATCCGAGTTACAAGAGTCGATATAATGAAAGTTTTCATTTGATTCAAATAATTTAAACTATGTTTTACTGTTTTACGCACCTACTTATCCAATTTATTTAGTACTTATCTACCAATTAATATCTATTTTAAACCGAATTGAATAGACACCTCAGTTCTTATCTAGATTACTTTGTGGTTGACGTATGTTTGTCTGTAGTGCCTCCAATTACTTCGTTTTATGATCTCTGCGCTCCCCACGATATTTATTTGAGTCAAAGGCTTTAAAATTAAAGCAACCTTTTAATATCAAATTGCTTATCTAGTGTAATATATAAATTGATGTCGCTATACACATCTAAGCTTCCTAAATTCTAATGTCTTTTGACCGAGCACCCGAAGTTAGCACACCTATTTTTTGTAGAGAAGGCTTTTAAGCCAAGTTCACTCATATTTCAACACGAAGATTAAATATATACACATAATATTCAAAAATACGAAATGTGTAAATCGACTCAACTAAACATCTGTAGTAACTACAATGAAATTTCGCATAGTCTGGTATTGCCATAATAATATAATAATACCCTAATGGAGTACGTTAGTTTAATAATTAATTTGAAATCTAAAATATAAGCAAATTATATGCAAATACACCAAATTCATTATAGTCAATAACGGACTACACGGTTGTGTTATTTTACAATGTTGTGATAATCTGTTTTTACCATTGGTTCTATCGTCAGATAATTTACTGCTTTGTATCGAATTCGAAATTGTAATAAGGACACTGATAATAAAATGAGTTTTCCGTTTTTCGTATCGTGACTTTGAGTATGCCCTCGTCTTTCACACTTATTAGTTGTCGCATAAAATAAAATGACGGCTACTGAACAGCACAGTAATGAAGTCTTCAAAAATTTGTTATCCATTTCGTAAGAATTTATAAATTGTATTGTTAGGTGTGGCAATAATGATTTACTTAAGTGTAATCATTACTTGTATGAGTACCCAAAGTAAATTATGTTCAGAAGAAACTCTAATCAATGAACTTATTACCCAACAGCATGATGACGATATAAAATTCCTATTCCATTCATTCAAACCTTAAACAAACAACGGACCCAAAAAAAAACGATTTTATACGGAATTAAACTCATTGACTGGTCGACCCGAGGGCGCGCAGTAAGTTTTTAGAAGATACTTTTTTTTTCTTTTCAACCGAGACGAAGCTGAGCCTGTTCGGGGCTCGGTAGCTATCGCAAGCCGCGTAGAGATCAACACCGATAATTGAAAAAACGTTACGACTGCTGAATCTTAACATGGATTTAAAACTGCGATGGGTAAATTAAAAAAAGAATGCTGGCTCGGACGATTGTTTTTTCTCTCAGAACGTTTGGCTGCGATTTCGCAGATAAACGTGTTGTGAGCGAACTTTATGTTCAAAGTACTTATGTACTTCGTGTAGGTGGCGCGTTTCTCGCTTTTATCTGTTACTTTTAATTAAAAACAAAACGTGTTACACTAAAGGTCTGAAAGAGCGCCTACGCACGAGTGACTTTTTTCAATGTAAAAGCTGGCACTTAAGGTGTTTGTGTGCATTGCGTACATGATGTGATGTGACAAATGATAAACTTTAGTGTCAAGTTATACTGGATAGACAAAGTATAGTATGTAACGTTCGTGTTATTTTGTTCAGTGTAAATTATAAATACAAATGTTATATAAAATTATTTTTAATAAAATTCATTTCCTGGTACGTTTATTTTTAGTTGACCAGGTGCTTCGAAAAATAATTGGTGGGGTGATGAAGTACCTACGTAATACTAGAATGAGAGTTCAATTAATGGTAAGTTTGCTTTAAAATTTAACGCGATTTAAGATATAATTATGAACCTCTGTTCACAGAACAGAAACTCGGTAAGCAGATTTTTTGTTATAATTTCTTATTTCTTTTTTAATTTATTTAGGAGTTTTCATGACTATATCACCACCTTATGAACCTCAACTTAATTTGTAGGTTGAATAATAATATAAATAAAACAGATTATTAAAGCTAAGACAAACGGGAGCGTCACTAATGACAGTTCAAGAACTTAAATATACTGAGTGATTCAACACTATTAAGTTTGGATAGTAATCCATGAAATATTCCCATATCTTGTAGATTCATTACTTCATGAATATATTAGTATTCCAATTTTGCTGCGTACAAGTAACAAAGGTTTTGCAGTTTTAAGTTAACACCTAGTAACACTTTAGGCGTAGTTTATAGTTCGATTCTATCCATTATTAAATTTAATTTTGAAACAGATGTTACTCAGTAATAATCATACATATGATTAGAGACATTATGATGTTTTTACTATGAATCTTTACTACGGCTTAATTAATAAATAATTAATAGTACATGTTATTTGTCTGCATTGAAAACACCAAGAATTAGTTAAATAGAAAAAGACAACAATTTATAAAAAGAGGTTTAAATGAAATTGTTATTTAAAAAAGAAAACCCTGAAATATTGTAAATTAGAACCATACCGTAAATTGTTACCATTCAAGCTCGCCGTAACAATTTAAAAACGCTTCCCCCACTTACCGGCCTCCGTACTTAAAATTTGGTACGAACATGTATAAAAGGCGGGGGTGTACGTTCAGAGCGATAATTCACAAAAATTGTGAGCAGTTAATGTCCTCAGAGGTCCTGAGAGCGACATAATCATCCGCAAAACTAAATTTAATGGTAATAGCACTTTTTAAAATAAAACCCCGACAGGGTTGGGCGCTTAGTGGCATTATTTAAACTGATTTTAATTATGTTGAAAGCAGATGACACAGCGTTCCCTCCTCTTCATTGTCCGTTCAGTTGAGGCTTACCGAAGTCACTATCAGTGGGAATTTGTTTTTCGGGTATCATGTTATTATTGAATGCATGTTCAGAGTTTTATTTGAATAAAATAATCGTGACTAATATTATAAATGCGAAAGAGAGTTTGTTTGTCACATTTTGACGACTTAAATTGTCAGATGCATAGAAAAAAAGATTCCTTTCATTTGGAATAAGCGTACGGTTGCCGAAGGACAGATAAAATCTACATGAATACGAGCAAAGCCTCGAGGAAAATCTAGTAATTAAACGCATTTGTCTTCAGTTTAGTATTAGACATTAAACTTACCGAGTAAAATCATGAGTTCATATTTTTCATGGCATACGTTAAACACGTTCGGTACTACGTGTACCACCGGTGGTACACGTTAAACATGATCTACAAGCCACGTGTACCACCGGTGGTGCACGCAGTTAAACTTATTCAATGCGCTAAAACGATACATTTTATAATAAACGTATTTCTGTAATATATATTTGTACCAAAAACAAAATGAAGCATTATACAAAATTTAGTATAAAATAAAATACATAAGTTTATATAACTGTTGAATATACAATAATTAATTACATTAAATGAAGGATTTTGTTAAAACAAGGACGCACAAAGACGGCTTTCTCGGAAAATTTTTGCAAAATGTTTTTTTTTCCTCTTGTAGTATTTTGTCTCAATTCAGTATCGATTTTGTTTATAGTAAGAAATGTAACGTTGCCCAGCTGTCCTGGCTTTTTCCTCGGTCTCTATGATTTCATGTGGTTTTCTATACTTCGTCACTGTTTCAGAAGATGAGTAAGGGTTTTCAACATAACAGTAGTATAAATGACTAGCGATTTTTTTTCTAAATTCTACTATTGATATAGGTCTTTGTTGTTACAGTTTTTTTATAATGTTATAAATAAACAATGTTGAATCTGTTCAAATTGCTCTAAAATGTTTGAAAGTTAATAGATATTTTTTAGTATTTATACAACTATCACTTGGAAATTAAGCAGTAGTTATAATTTGACCAATTTTATTTATTTTTCTTACACATTTTGTCAATTTTACCAAACCGTTGGTCAAGTTGGTTTATCGATAAAAATATCAAGCTTTGTAATTATTATTGTCTCCACGAAATGGTGCTTCTTATTATATTAACATGCTTAAATTTTGTTGTTGGGCCAACCGTTTTTCTTCTGAAGGGCCTTCTCAGTTTTAGTGAACATTTAGGGCACAGGTTTAGGGCACTCAGCGGAATGGCAGCAAGCTCAAGGGTCCCAAAATTTCCGAACTTTACTTCGGGCTGTTAAATTGAATACAGTAACGCGAATCGAATTAAACTAACCATGCGAACTAATAAGACACATATGCATACCCGTTATATGTTTCGCACAAAAGCGTACATTTCTTTCCATACTGACAATTTTGGTTAACCATAAAATAAAGAGTGAACAAAGGTCCCTCCCAGAATCTGCGTATGTACCGTGTGAGTATACACGTGTATTGGGTACAGAGTGATGTGTGCAACAACGAATATTCTGAAACGGAAATTCCTATCTGAGAGGTAGTCACGAATGATGAACTAACCTATCGAGGACGCGAAATTAAAGAAGCTTATGAACAAATCGGGCGTGCCAAACCTTATTGAAAGCTTTAACTACATCAAAGAAGATCATAAGAGAATATACTCCGTGTTGTGTGTGTGAAGCAGAGCACTTGGTGTGTGCAAGAATGACAGGCTCGAAAACGGAATTGCGGCAGCAGATCTAAATCGAATACGGTGGTTTGCAGACATTTCAGAAGGAGCCGCTCAAATATTTTGTCAAGTGTATCGGAAAGACTAATCAGTAGATACTTGTCGCTAAACGTTCAATGGCTTTATAGTAATTTCTATTACAAGTAAAGTAAATTAAAAACAATGTTTTAAAAAAATTTATGATTGAAAACTGATCCAAGGTTTATTTATAAATATTGCAATATGTGAAGTTTGTAAAATTATAACTCATCTTGGTAGGTTTCATATTGTATTGGTAATACACTGGTTTGTAATTTTACTTATATTTTATTCTGTAAAACATTTATAGTTAAAAAAAAATTAGTGTATGATATCGTTAAATATATATCGGAAGATGAACCTTCTCCATCGCGATTATCACTCATTGTCTACGTTTATAACCATCATGGGTGTCGGTGAGTAATTGTATAGAACGAACTCGTGTCACGGATAAGATATCAATTATTTAAACGATTATATTGTAGACAGTACGTAGTATTATGGAAAATATATTTACTATTATTATTATAACAATACCTTTTTCCTTTAGGACTCATTTACTAAACACCTTCTATTAACTTAATACACTTCAAAGCTTAGCACCCCAACTTATTTGTTATCGACCTTTTCCTCCGATGGTTGAAAAAGAACTAACTAACCCAGCTATGTCGCTGACGACATTAAAATATGAATACAATGCATTTCCTCCGGTGACCGATAAATTGAAAATCGAAATAAACACTAAAAGTGACAACAGGAAGCTCACTGAAGTCAGTTTAAATCATTGTACTTAATAAAAATATTATAAAGGCAATATTGAATCATTAAAATCAATTACCAAAAATAGAAATCATGATAGTAAGTACGCACGTGTAATTAATATAGTATGTCTCTCAGAACGCACGATAGTTTTACTGAGGACTGCTCACGCCGACCGCCAACAAAAGAATCAATTCTTTCGACACTGCAAGCGCGCGTCATTAACTCCATCGAGCGCCGCCTGGTAGCGTTGGAGTTCCGGATATGACTTGATTTAGACACGAATTTAACTTTACGTCAACACGAATCTCGACATATATATGTTTTTTCTTTCCAAAAATTATTTTATCTGTCTTTCCGTATGACAGCTGACTTCGCCTTAGTGCAAGACTATACGGCGTTTTTGGTTATTTTTATTGGAGTTTTCAATAATAACCGATTAATAAATGATCGTGTACTAATAACCATTGACTATACCTACAACGATCCTGTAAGCGATAGTAGTCACGTGTACAGTGTTCGTGTTATTGTTTACTGCGGTAGTCGAACAACCATCACAAAATTCGATCACCGGGATTAATATGGCCGCATTTGAATACTGCAAGTTCGCTACAAACAGTTGATTTGCATGATTCTTCATTGCCAAAAGCAATTTGAAAGCGAGTAGCATTGTTAAGGCGTCTAACAATATTTAAAATCTTAGAAAATTGTACTACGATAATTTTCACTAATATATCCTTATGGATAGAATCTTCATGGACTTTTACTGGCATATAACTAACTTTATAAGGAGTAACTTAGGTTATTTTATTTTAAACTAACTGTTACCGGCAACTTTGCTTGCAATGGAATCTCCAAAACAATTAGACTGATTTTTACGGGAGTTTCGCAGGCGCATAGCTTAAAAAGAGTAACTTGGGCTATTTTATTTTAGACTAGACTAGCTATTACCCGTGACTTTGGAATCTCTAAAAAGATTGAAACAATTTTGACGAGACTTTCACTGACATATAACTAAAGTAATGAGAAATAACTTGAGCTATTAAATTCTGTACTAGTTCTTATTCGCGATTTTATACGTGTGGAAAATTCGAAGCGAATGGACCGATTTTCACAGGACTTTTACTGGCAGATAGCTAAGTTATAAGACCTCACTTACGCTATTGTATTTTAGACTAGATGTCACCCGCGATTTTACCCTGTTGAAATTTTGCAAAAATATTTTTTTTCATGTAAACGTTCGCGTGAGGCGTGTAGTGTACTGAACTCGAAAAATTTATATAATAGAAATTGATATATTTGTATATATGTAGGTCATTTGGATGATATTGTCTTTTTGGTGACCATTTTGGTTCATTTACCGCGCTCGAGTCAACATAACTCAGTAAGCATAACAACGTATAAGAAGGTTGCATAAAGTTCAATGCGCACTATTTTAATTGTTTCATATTAAAAATTATCATCTCATTAATTACAATTCCATAGTATAATTAATAGTAATTTAGGAGGTAGGTCCTTATTACAAGTTATTAAATCACAAACGTATTACCTTAAGAGCTCTGTAATACATTTTCTTGCGGCACAGGTAAGCCATTACTTTATGTATGACTATAAAAACAATTATATTGACAATATGGGCGTATTATATCTTAATAATAACATTTTCAAGACATGCAAGATAAAATGTACCTTGAAATTTTCATGAATTTCTTATAGTGTAGATAAGCAACTGAGGGGATTATATAGTAGGTTCAAGTTTCAAATATGTTTTTGATGGTAAATAGTCCATATCTAATGTATACGTTAGATGTTACAGTAGGTGGCATGCGTGTCGCACTTATAATTTTTTTTTTGTAAAACCAGTTCTATAAATTCTACATCTCACAATTTTACATTTCTTTAATACAATTTAAAATACGCATCCAGAGCCGAGGGCAACAGCTAGTGTATATATGTGAATATATACTATAGTAAAAAAACAGATATTAGCTAAGTTTTTTAGGTGTTAGGTGAAACAAGTTTCAAACACAGCAACCGATAATCACTTGAATTATATAAATATGTATATTAAATTAAATTACACATTAACTATAATTCATTTACTATTTTATAACATTTATGATCTATTCGGTATGATTAATATTACGATTCATATGTAAGTAGCAATGGGGATAGCTCACAAATAGCCGCATCCCATCGAAATATAAATTCGAATTCAACAAATTCTAAAAACGGTCTGTCTAATGAGTCATTATTGAATCAGCTTTCCTTGAGAAAGAATTAAATTTTTGCCAGTGGTCAATAAATATACAGAGTAAGCCCTTTATAACATCACTCGGTTTAACGAAAACCTCCATACAAAATCCATACATGTAAACACTCTTTATTGCGCAACAAATATTATCTATAACGAACGAATACGTACATAATTTAAATGTCTGGAAACTTCTCACCAGTTAAGTAAAGAGTTCATCTACATCTGTGAAATGCCAAAATATCTAAAAAGGTATTAGAGGTCGTATACAACCGCTTTACTTTTGTTATTATTAATTGTCAAGATCAGGTGTGCTGTTACTCTTAGATTGCAGTATCTATAGGAACTTTAGGTTTCAGTTACCAACCACACTACTTTAAAACTATTAATATGACCATTAAAATAATAGCGTCATGTGTTTATGAAAAAGTCTACAAGATACGTGGAATAAAAAAGAGGGAAACAAGAGATGAGACAAACTCTTTATAGCTAAAAAGAAGTTCGGTAGGTTACGATTAGTTATAAATAGTTTAACACTATATTTTGATAATACTTCGCCGCGATCAAAACTATTTGAGAATGTATACTAAATACGCTATTACTTCTGAATTAAAATAAATATAATCAAAATATTCGAATATTGTTTTATTTGAATTTTTAACAATCAAATAAAGTGCTAAAGGTTATTAGATTAACAAATATGTCTTAATGTGACATTGATCCGAGAGGGTGTTGGTAATGGCAACGTAACGGAATACGATGAACGCTAGGCTCCCGTTAGCGTGTCTCTAAATCCGACGAAGCCAATAAATCACACGAAGGCAAACACGAGGGCCATGTATAATGTTACGGCTGCCCGTCGATTCTGTAAGCGTGTTTGTACGCGGCTAGTTACAATAGCGAAGTGTTTCACAAACATACAACGACGCGTCCTCGTATCAAATGAACGGTTACAGCACCAATTTGGTCGCGAAATTACATTCTCGTTTCATTTTAATTAAAATTTCGATGTAAACATGCTACTGGACATGCAATTCTGTTAATTATGTTCCGATGTTGTACAAAGATATCAGTGGTTTGGAGTAAAAAACAAAATGGTCCAAATATAGTTTTTTTTTACTAAACAGGCTTTTTGCGTTTAAGCCTAAGGGTAAGGTAACTCTCAAGAACAGATGACGGGATACACCTATAGGCGCTTCGAGATACATTTTGAAGTTAACTACCTAGGCATTAATAAAAAATTTACCACCGTGCTACGGTTTCACCACGATATCTTGCTACATCGAAAGCAACGACTTGTGCTCTATAAAGCGTAAGTACGTCCACATATTTGGGCTGGTGCACTCGTGCCTACCAGTTTTCTTCTTTTGTCTCCGTGCAAAGGCGAGCTATTCGCATTGTTGACGATCTCGAATTAACATGCGGTCTAAAGTCATTAGAATTTCGCAGTGACACTAGGTCGCTATGTGTGCTTTTCAGCATTTACTCGTATAACGGAGAGTGTTCTGAGGAACTTTTTGATATGGTTCCCTCATCATCGTTCGAAACTCGTACCACCCACCGCTGGGTATTTGCTTATCGACATACCATAGACCAGTAGAATGGCGACAACCATAAGGTTCTCTAGAAGCCTTATTACCCAGCACGATGTTGCCCCAGGGTTATGACATGGGTCTCTTGTAAACGGAATTGAAACACGTTCTTCAAGGTCGGCAACATAACAGTGATACCCCTGGTGTTATAATTGTCCCTAGGCGACGGTAACCATTTAACATCAGACGGGCCATCTGCCTTTTTGCTGCCCTTTGTCATAACAAAAAATTTCAACCCTTTACAGGGAGCCGAACCTATGTCAATCGACACTGTGTCCGTAGACATCTACCAATCATCGCTTCGCTTTTCTTATAACCTACATTATTGGACTAAAATTAATAATTACATTATAAAAATACTATCCTTTATTCGCGGCTCACTCGTGTTGTTGTAGATTGTGGCCTAACCTGGATTTTTTCTCTCTATTTTATGCGATTGGAGGCAAACAAACAAATGCGTCACCTGATGATAAGTAATCATCGTCGCCCATGGACTCCTATGACACGAGGGGCATCACAGATGCGCTGCTGGCCTTTGAGGAAGGAGCAGGCTCGTTTCTTGAAGGTTTGTAAGTTATATTGGTTTGGATGAGCAATGATGATTGGTTATATTGTCTGGTTGAAAGATACCATGTGTCCTTTTCTCTACCTTTATCGCACAAAACGTTTCCTTTTTAACAGCTTGAAAAATTAGATTTGCTGATTTACTTCATACTACCTACATTGGAAGCGATATCAATGATGATTGCAGGCAAGCAATACAATGTTCATACAATTTAACTCCTTTACATAATAAAAAAAAAATCTACAAATGACAGTAGAGAGCTTTTGTATCAATTTTCAAATGCTTGCAGACTTAAACATTAAGGAATCTCTTCATACGAAGAAGCTGAATTTAAAATTTAGTAGGTTTAATAATTCTGGAAATTTCGTAATAAGTGAATTGTTAGTTGGTTTTTACATTTATTACCTATAAATATATATTTTAAGCAATTCAAAAACTATTTAAATTCATAATGACCAAATTTAAATATAAATTCGAGTTTATTCCTACAGTTAAATGGCGAAATAATGTAAAGAATAGGTTAAATTCACTTAATAAAGACTTGCCAAAAAAGTTAATGTTTTTGCTTTATGAGGCATGTTGGAGACGTTTCTATATCCTAAAAGTATTCATGTTTATATAGTTAGCAGTTATATAATTATTAGCCATTTGTGAGAGTGAAGTGCATTGCGAGCTGGACACTATTTCAATAATATTAAAGTATACGTATGTGAGATAAATGGCAGCATATGTAAGAAGCAAAAAAAAAACATAAATGATGGTCGCTGTCGCAGGAATTGGCAAAACAAAGCAAGTAACAACAGCTACCCTTTGTGTCTATTAACTTATTTTACTCAAGCCTGATCTGAAACATCTCTGTGCAATTTTCATAAAAATTGTAATCTCTTTTCTGAAAAATAAGGTTTTGTAAGAATATATCGTGCTTTTACTAAATTTTTTACGATTGTTAGTGTATTGTTTCATAATATTTCATAAATAACAAAGCTATAACTTTTAACTTTGTCTGCGTTACAAAATAAAAGCTAACAATTAATTATATCGTATCATTAAAATCTAACGCCTGGTGGTGAAATATAATAAAATTGCGTAGTGTAGAAATCTTCTACATGCATAAATACAATGCGGTAGGAAGTTTCAAATCGACATTCACTTTTAGAGGAAATTTCAAACAAACTTTTAGGGACACCAGCTTTAAATAAAGTGTTTTACTTTATTTCACAAGTAATTTAATTTTAATATTTTCCCTTTAATTATTCTCTATTAATAATTCCTTTCAAAATGTCCATACGTCATACAAAAAAATACACTTACAGCTTCGGACCTTAATTAAGTAATTATAAGCAAATCTTTTACTATGCATGGTGGTTGGAATTTTAGGGACCCCAGGCGGCAGCTACCACCCTCAAGTTGAAAATCTGTCGTCAAGCACCTGTTGGTGTGCTCGGTAGCTGCACTTGAGAGCCAGTCTCGCTCTAGGTTTAACGTGACTACCATCTTAGACCATATCATTATTTAACATCAGATGTGATTGTGGTCAAACGCTAACCTATAAAGTATAAAAAATAAAATAAAAATATAATACCTACTTGGAACTATTTAGTAATAGCAAGTTATATAATAAAGAAATTATTGCTGTGCAATACTAAAAATACATACCTACAACGATTTCGCGTATACTTTTAATATGGTGAAAGAAGAGAGTAAAGGATGAGAGAAGATAAGATGCGAATGTTAAGATGGATGTGTGGTGGTATTAGAATGGCTAAGATTAGGAATGCGTATATCCTAGGAAGTTTAAAATCAGTACCAGAGGACAGAGAAGTTTGGGAGTAATCGGTTAGCATGGTATGCGTACTTGGCACCATGCATGGTGCATCCACCAAATTGAATGTAATTATCTATGTCTCTAACTATGCATGTTCTTAAAAATAAGTCTTATATTATTTTCGACGAAAACATAAGCCAGATCGAGTTTCTTGCCAGTTCTTCTCGATGACTGACGATATGGTTGGACTGTGGAAAGAATTGTATGTGTATAAATAATATGACTATTGTGGTGACATCTAACACAGGAGAGTGGAAGAGGAAAACATTGTGCTAACCCTACTTAGCCGGGATAAGGTTAAGAACATGATGGTCTGTGCTATTGTGAAAAAGATACTTAACTGTATATCATTCGTAAAATTAACACTTATAGTACTTATAGGGTTTTCAATTTAACCTGTTAGTCATAAATACTATCGTTTTGACCACAACTTTGTGCTATTGATCTTCATTGACAACTTTATTAGACAAGAACATTTTAGAGCACTCTGTATATAAACGTTGTTTTTGAAGTACAGTTCACGACTTACAAAAAACGAGTATTACTTTTATATATTACTGGTTACTATTTATTATACGTTTAAACATTTTTTTTTATGTAAATGAATTTCAGTTTTATTGTTTATTTTATTTTTATATTATGTCGGGACACTCATATAGGTATATGAAAAAGTATGAAAACGTCGTACGAACTACGTTAGTACATTTTTACGCTGACGAACACGAATATATTTATACTAAGAATTTATTCGATACGAACAGAAAGATGACTCCAAGGGAATGTAATTACACGTTCGAAGACTATACAATGTTATTTTTTAAAGTAATTTATATATATAAAATCATAACTGAGTTAACTTAGATTAACTTAGTAGTCAGATACCAAATACATGTATGTTTCACGAATTCATATATATATATATTCAGATAGATAGCTTAGCTATATTTCATAGAGAAAGGAAGTACTACACCAGAAAGTTTGGTAAAATCTACATTAATATAAGCAAAGTTGCAGGAAAAGACTAATAGATAGCATAACTGTCTTAGAATTTAACTTACCAACGGACATTAATACAATAACTGCACACTATTATAGATGGAATCAGAAAGCTGCAATAAATCTATACAGACATATTTGAATCTGTTGGACCGATAACCGTGTGAGTTCGCACAACAAAACGTTTTATTTTTCACATAGTAGATTATGCTATTCATTCGACTATATTCGCCGCTAGGTGGAGCTAAGCTATATTTTACATTTATTTACCTTTTTATCGTAAGTTATATTAATGTAGATTTGACCAAACTTTCGGGTGTAGTACTTTCTTTCTCTATGAAATATATACCATATCCTATGTTATACATCCCATAAAGTGTATACAATATTTCACGATAATTGGTTGATCTCACAATATTTTTTATTGGGATAATTCAATTTCGATTGACATTATATAATTATATTTACTACACGAATATGTAACTAAAAATGTATAAATATAAGCGGTATAAAATACATTGTCGAAGTTGATTTTTATTATCTGATGACAACCATACTTTATAGATACTAGTTACCATTTTCGATTTACTTTTAACATAAGTCTTGTGATAATAATACAACTTAAGTACGGTAATTTTAACATATTCGAAAAACTATCACTAGATATTAAAAATCCGATAATAACTAGTATACTATTTATTTACCAACAAAATATAAACTGTTACATACATACTCGTGAAAAGAACTTTTTGAAAGCGACATCACCTAATATTTATACAACGTGTTTAACTAAGGAATGACCTTAGAAGCGACGGTCCTGATCCGCGAGCGTTGATAAATCACACGAATGCAAACACGGGATGGAGGTCCGTTTGACATGTAAGCCCACACCGGAATCAACCCCGGACAGTTCTTAAAACGTGCCGCTTTACTCTACACCGATATTTGTGAGAACGTGTTTATTGGGAGAATAGTCGTTGTCACTGTTTACTTTAACTATGAGATTGTGTATTGTTGAGGTATCGAATAAATTGAAAAACTAGCTTCATTGATTGGAAACTGCTGTTTCGTAGGTATTAATATAAAAAAAATTTCAGCCTTTTAGAGTCCCATCCCTGGACCAAAGTATTCGTTCCGTGAGAAGCTATATGCATAATCACCACGGGATTGCACAACGCATTACCGATTTTCAAACAGATCAATCCATATTTCTATATGTTTCCACGCACAATGGTACTAAAAGCATATTCTGAGAGTCAGGCTTCTTCACGATGGTTTCCCCCCCCCCCCATCAGCTTAGTGTTACCAATTGAAATTAGTAAATGTACGCGATACGGATACGCGAAAATTTGTTCGTACACGTCGGGGTTAGAAATTTTGGAAATTTCGGTTCCGATGGATATTCCGGCAGACAAAGCATTCCACCACCACGATTTATATTACGTAGACATTATAAAGAGTATTTCGAGATAAATGTAATTTAGTCCAATACGCAAACATAAGAGTTTTGGTGTAAACAGCGACCTATATGATATTGAGCGGGTCAAACGTTAGAAGAACTAATTTTAGCAGGGTGCTAGGTCATGGTATTTGACCATTACACACTAGATATAACTACTCGTTATAGTGGTACCATTAGACGTGTCTCGTTTATGGATCAACTATTTAATATTTCAACATAAATGAACATATGAAACTATGTGCAAATTCTACCAGTTCCAATTTCACAAAATTATCATGAGGAAATTCTTACATTGCAAATAAATAACTACCCACTGCGAATAGAATTGATGTTATGTTTCGGTTTAAAAGTTGTTCAAGGTCTGAAGCGATAATGACTCTGTTGGTAGTGTGTTCGGACACAGCATCGAAGGACGTAGGTTCGAATCCTAGCAACCTGAGTCGGAGCTTTCGGTGTAGGAAAAACATCGTGATTAAACCATAGCAGCATGCTGATAAGGCTTTTTCTAAGTCCGCCTGGTTAGCTTTACTACCCTCAAGTTGGAAATCTGTCGCCAAGAACCTGATGGTGTGTTCCGGCAGCTGCACTTGAGAGTCAATCTCCCCCTAGGTTTAGCGTGACTCTACCATATTAGACCACATTATCATTTAACACCGAATGTGATTGTGGTCAAACGCTAACCTGTTAAGGTATATTTAAAAAATATGTCGTATAAAATATAAGTAACATGGTTAAAAGAGATATTGGGAAAGTACCTCTGATTCTTACTTACATGTAATAATTAATATTACTAAGTCTATATTAGTTAACTATAGTAAATTAAATCATAACATTATACATTTGCTATTTTAGTATTGGATATAAATGGATATTCATAAAATATTAGATATAATTCATCTGTATAATATGCATACTGATTTACATTTATTACGGTTACGATAACGTATTCCCAATATACGCTTGTAATAAGTTTACAAAAATATGTAAATATTAATTTTCTTTAGTGTTTTATATAGAAAAATTAAAAAAGAAAAACATTTTACCTATATTTTCGTGTGCAAACCTGCTTTCAGCGTTTTACTTTTAACAAAATACGCGAGCTTAAATCGTTAGTTGCTCATTATGACGACGACAATGGGGGGCGGCGTGCAGTTAGGCATTAGAAAGGCCAAGCCTTCGCTAATGACATCCCGCCGCGTCTTATGTATGCATTTTACCGAATATTCATTGTTCGAAAAAACGACTCGCTCATTTTTAATATTCACAATGAGGTAATTCAATAAAGCATTTTAAATTATGCATTCAACATTCGAATAAAAAGTTCGACATTTCATTACTTAAATCATTTACACAACGCAAGCCATTTATGAAACATTCTTCGAAATTAAAGGATATTAAATTCGTTTCATACGTAATTAAAATTATGCGAACAGTTAAAGAATTAATCATAAAAGGAGGCGCTATCCCCACACCACCTGGAGCGCCATCTATCGACACTACGATACATCTAATACTGCATTTACGTACCGGTGGGATGTGTTAAATACAACGGACGACAAAACCGCTTCGCGTCAATATTGACATAAAATCCCATAATTTCGACCGCCATGCACACAATAGATTTATAAGATAAACACAGAGTAAAATGTCCGTAAATAGGATTGACAACATTTTAATATATGGTCTTGTGTTTACTTTGGGTTGGTTCGCCTCTCTGTTATGCCTACATGCGTTAATGCCGTACCGTGAAATGATTGTTTTTTGTAGACGCTCTGGAGATTAAACATGAATAAAAGGACAAAGCGTTGTGAACATATTGCTTTTTTTTTCAGCAAAGTTGACTCAGTAAGCCTGTGGGATTTTGGCATCGCGGGATTTCTTGCTTGGTTAAGTACTTTAACATATGAGAATTTGAATAAAGGATTCTTTTATTATTTGTGCAATATTAGTTTAATTTTAAAGTAAACTACAAATGTAATTTCATACTTTATTATAAATGTATTTTATATTAAAACGAAGATAACAGTACAATTAATGGCGACTATTTATTTCAACCGACCGGGTATTAAATAATCTAACATGACAAGATAATTCGCAATACGTTCTCAGTCCCTATTCATAATCGTACATTTTAAAAACTGTCATCTGTTTAGCCAAAGATATGGACGGAATGAAATTCAAGAGGCTTATATCCGACTTCATTGTTAAAGGGTTGGTTCACCTGAACAAACTTGCTTCGCCGTCAAAGAACGGATTTTGACAGTTTGTGTTTACAGATTACCCTATTGACAAACATAGTCGAAAGCAGGTAATCTTCAATGGGCTAACAAGGTTATACTAAATCTGCCGGATGTATAGAAGTCGTGCATACCACATCCATAACTTGCCTATAAAAAAATAGAATGCTTCATTTCGTTTCTATCAACGTCAGTCATGCTTATGATATGTCACATTTGATAATATAATTGGCTATAATGTAATAATATTTTTCTTTTTCGTATTGTACTTTGAAGTAAGATCAGTATTGAAAAGTAGAATGTACCTAAAACTTGAAGGGAGATAACAGAACTGTTATATAAAGAAAAATACCAATATTCTTTTTTATTTATATATTATAGGGGGCAAACGAACAGGTGGGTCACCTGATAGTAAGTGATCACCGCCGTCCATAGACACTAGCAACACCAAGAGAGTCGCAAGTGCGTTGCCGTCCTTTTAATATGTGTGGGCCTCCGGCGCTCTCACTGACCGAACGAAACGCAACAGTGCAACCACTATTACTTCACGTCGGCTTTCTGTGAGAGAATGGTACTACCCCGGGCGAGCCGACCCATTCATGCTGAAACCAGTAATCGTTTCAGCGTAGCTCTACCACCTACAATTTATATTCGTCAAATAGACAGACGTGTATAAGGCAATTCTGTCGTAGAGTTCTGGAGCGGTAGTTTGTTTGTAATTCACCTAGTAAAAAAGTTTTTAACGTCGGTTAATTTGAAATTATTATTTATTCAAACGACATATATGTGAATGAATGATTAAATATTAAATTTATATTCACAGCCGCAGTCATTGTCGTAATACGTTCAACACATTAAATGTGATACAACAGCATTGCAACTGAACCACAATCTTTCAAGCTTGGAACAGGATTGGGTCACAATTAAGCACATTCGTATAAATATAGGGTATTATTTAGGGTATACAGAGAGATAATAATAACAAAAAAAAACTAGTACCAATATTTTATGTCAGTATGTTTGTACATGTACATGTGTCTGACATACAACAATGTGAAGCAAGGGGTGATATTTAACTTAAAATCAATGTGGACTCCATTGTATGCACACCGTGCCGTAGAGAGGGAACTTTATGTCTTTTGCTTATACTAATAACAACACCCCTAGAAGGGTGGCTTCTTCAGGGAACACCTAAACTTCGTATGTTAATATAAGCACTCGTATGGGTTTTGTGAACAATAGGATTCAAAATTTTTTTTAAATTATTAACACTTAACAGGGTATATTTGATAAAGAAGATTAGTGGCAGTTGTCTTTGGGAGTTGAATTTATCTCGTTAGATATTGAAAAAGTAGTAGGTATAGTGCGCCTAGTGTCTAAAATTGTAATTTTATATCCAAAATTTATTAAAACATTTTGCATTTTTAATATGAACTCTGGATTTAAAACAAGAGTTCGCACAAATATTTAGTATTCTATGAAACCACAAGTGCCTTTGGGAATCGGTACATATTTCTTAAGTCACTTAGAATTTAGTATGTCAACATAAATAGAAAAAGTCTAAATAAAATGAGTATCAAAAGCGTTCGGCCTGTCCTATTGCTGGACGATAAAGAAATAATTTTTTGGTATACAAGCATACTGTCTGATTTATAACATATCTTATAAAAATATATTTTCCCTTTAATAACAGTTATTTATTTAGTATAGTCTTACGACTAGTACTAAAATCTGAAGTATGATTGTTTGTATGTAACGTTTTATAATGACACCAGATAACTTATTATTTATAACCCCAATTATATGAAATCACGGCGGCTTATTCTTAAAATGAACCTTTAATCTAGCTTGGACTGTTTACGTATTTAATACTTTCGTACAAGCTACAATTATTAATTTAAATGTTTTCTTATTTAGCATTTGAATCTGAGTATAAACAGAAGAGCTGTTTGAAAGACGAGCGTAAAGTATATAGTAGCATAAAGTACAATGACAACCGAGAGTTGACAAAACAAGAAAGTGTTTTTATCTAAGCAGCTTTATATCGGACCCAAAAAATCATTTTCGCCTCATGTAAATATAGTTCAACAAACTAAAGACGACGTCGTATTCGTAGCCGCCGCTTGTAGCCGTACTCGACGGAGTGGTTCTAGCAAGATTCACAGCTCGCTTACACGTGTATGAGATTGGGGTGGCAGGGGAGCGTCGCGACGCTGGGCGGACACGTGTTATTTCCTAGCCTCCACCGTAGACGTTCTTGTCATGAGGATGTGCCACTCGTCAGCCTCCCACCCCGTTTCCGGCTCTTAAATTTGTATGCACATTATACATGAGGAGACGTGTCTACCGATCATTTTTATATTGCTGCCACTCTAGCTCGAGACACTATGTAAGCACTGTTAAGCCATAGGCCCGATTTGTTATCAGGAACCGAAATTCTTTTGTATGTAGATCTTGTTACAATTTGAATGTTTTATTCGGAAAACTTGCTATATATAATTTTACATACTTATTTTGATTGGTACATGGTTTTAGGTTATAGGTAGTTAATATGTACATATTATTTAAAGTTAAATGTTGTGAGTTTGGAAATACGAGTTATAGGATATAGGAGAATAATCCCTGGAACTACTGATTTGATTCTGAGAAGCTTTTAACTAAAAGGCAGCTACATTATTCGTTGTATAATCTTTGTATCTGGCAGGCTTATACTTTATTGTGATTAGGTTTTATATTGCATATAAATTAACACCTACAAAGTTGCGAGTACTTTTTTTAAACTATTAATTACAAATAGTCTGTATTTTTAATAAAGACTATAAATTCGTTTCGCAATCATATTTATAAGATATCACTTCACCAGAAAATATAGGCTACGTTTATATCAAATACCCTTCTTATGTATTATAATAGTAACACAATTTATAGTAAGAAACTCGTAAAGCTCGATGTGTATATTTAATTTTTTTATATTATTTTAGGATAGTTATATAAATCTATTATACTGTTATAAAACACACTGATCAAAATATAACTTTATAAAGATGTCGTCTTTCTGTTTCTATTTTGTAATGTTGTACACGGTAGCTTATATTTATACTCAATTGATAGAGTACTAGATTTATTTTTAAATACTGTTAGAAACTGGAAAAATGTATATTTTTTTGAACCCCTTTTGATGAAATTCTTTACACGAGAAATATCTGTTATTTAAAGATTTATTCGGTATAAAGATTTATAATACATATATTATACTAAGCATCCAAAACGAAATGGCAGTAATGAAAATCGACTGAAATAAATTTATAGATATACATGAAAAGTATATGATATTTTTAGATTTCGTAAAAGAATATTTCATTCTTAATGTTCATTTTGATGTAATTTCGTATCGTATGAAATAATTCACAATGAATAGAGTATAAAGGATTTTCTAGAAACAATTCATTCTTAGCCGATTTTCATAACACTTCAAAACTGATAGCTAATAAAAAATTGTAATGGGCTTAAAAATCATAAAATATAGTATTTTAAAGTATGGTTACGTACTTTAATAATATAAAGCGAAATGACGAGTCGAAAATAATTACTGCATAAAAACCGTGTACGAAATCCGCGGCCAGTTGGTCGTATATCATAAAGTTCGGGCAATCTTAATTCTTTTTTTACTAAAATCTCTTTTCTTATGCCTACCACTATACTTGCATTTGAATATAGCATACAGACCGGCGCCAAGACCCGGTATACCGTAACATCATGATTTTATACACAAATATAATAAAAGTTTGTACTAAGTAGATAAACGAAAAAAATTAAATGAACTTTCAATTATACCTTTTAATCTACGAAAGGAATACAATTCATAGGTGTCTCTATAAAACGTACTTACTGCTATAGGTAGATAGTTGCTTTCGATCTGTTCGGTAAAAAAAGAGTTTTATATATTAGAACATATATTTATAATAGACATGATGGCTTTATTTTTAAATTGTTGTTACCTTATTTAAATATAGTATGGGTTTCCATAAATTTTAATCAGCCGTTTCGTCACATCGCCATTGCCACTATCAAAAGCTAACAGTAACTCCATCTAGCGATAACAACGATTACGAATACAGATGGTAGAGTCTACATTATTCGTTTCAACTAGATAGAACGATATGGAACAGATTAAGAATCCCACAGAATTATCGTTTAAAAATAATAAAACGGGCAACATAATCTTAAGGCCTTATTTACTATTACAGAATATCTTATCTTCGACAATTTTCCATCAAGTTTATCTGTTTAAATTTTTTTTCATAAGACATCACTTATCAAATATCTAATACATTACAGTGTAAAAATTGATTGTTTTTAGATGTATTCTTGATATTCTGACTACTTTTAATACAAACGCATTTAGAGAAGATAGTCGGTGCAATGTAATCGTGTGTACACAAAAGGTACCGAGTGATATTGAGCGTTGAGATGTCAACGAGGATTTATTAAAACTAGTGGTCATGCAGTCGTCGAAATTCGGCCATTATTTTTTTTTTTTGTTTTTAAATGTCAATACTACTGAATTTTTTTCTGGTACCGAGTACTTATACAAATAATCTAGATTAGAACACGTGAGGTTTGTGAAGTATAACGAATAAAAACGTATAAGTAAAGGCTTCTTCTACTCGTTGATGGTAAGAAAAATCCAAATACGATTATAATAAGGGGTATGAACTTTTTCTTCGCTCGTTATCGTATTGTACAAATGCACGTAATCGTAAGGAGCGTGAAGGATGACGAATATAGACATATAAATAAAGGATTCGGCTCGTCGAGGGTATGAAAAAAAAGTCAACCATTCACAATCTTTTTTTTATTGGTAATTCTAAAACTCAACAATAAAGAAATGAGAAAACAGATTGAGAAACAGAGAAGAAAAGGATACTGAACTGATTTATCTTATCCTGCTTAGGTACATATATAGATAAAATAGTGATGTAAACTGAAAACTAATTGAAGAAAGTCAACCTATTGTCCATTAGATAAAGTATTTAAATACATTAACTGTTGCCCGCGATTTAATTCACGTGATGAAGCCCGTACGTGGAGTTACGTACTATAACTGGACTGTCTTTTATATTCTTTTATTGTATTTTTTTATTACTGTTTAGTTACTCTGTAGAAAAAGCATAATGGTATGTAGCTTATATCCTTCAGATTCTACCTTTTATTACATAAAAATATTTAAGATAAAAAAAAATACATCCAATAAAATAAACTAGACCGATTGTCTTGCGGGTTCTTCCCTATGACTGGCCTTCACAGTTCCACCGGACTACTAAGGTTATCGCTTAGGGCACTGACTGGGTTGTTTTGCGAATCGATAGTAGTTTTAACTTTTCAAAGTCTATATTGAATAAGTTATTATTGATTTTATACACCTGAAGCGATACAAACTACTGTTAAACCATTTGAAATAGACATTTGTAGTAACGACCCGCCCGCCTTCTATTTTAGGTTGATGGCACAATGTAAATAACTACATAAAATTTTAACACCATCGGAGGAATGGTGCCCAAACCTATAGACGATTAAGATGTAAGCGTTATTATTTATATATATATAGAAAGTATAACAAACATGATACTTCCAGATCACGACGTAAAACGAATTAGCGTAATGCTCAGGGCAGTGCGCTCGAAGACCATTTCGATCGACGTGAGTTTATACTCAAAAGTGAACTTGAGTTTTCGGTGTAAAAAATATCAACACAAAACCACAGAATAATGGTAGGGCTCACCCCCAAGTCTGTAACTATGGAGATCATTCGGAAGAACAGCTTTAGTTAAAAAAGGAAAAAAAAGGTGGATAAGTTAGCCGAGAGAAAAATTATATATAGAAAAGAAAGTATTGTCTGTCTTATGTCAATGTCTATCTTCTTTATGTCAAGGTTCAACTTAAACCTAAAATAGTTCAGCCTAGTACAAAATGCAATCTCCAATAAAGGGTTATTTATAATTCAAAAATATCAAAATTAAATTCGGATAAGTAACAAAACGCGCGGAGCAGTGTTTAGCATTACCGATTCTCGGCTCATTGAATCCGAATTGAGCTCGGCTTTGTGAAATCCCGGTTCTCCCTTTTTCATTTTTACGGGCGTTGCTTTGGTGCCACGCTACTAATGAACTTCGTTTATTTTACTCTCCCTTACATAAATATTATGGAAGAAATAATCGAATAAATTTCTTGAATAGTTCCTTAGGGATTTTTTTTCATATAAACTTAATTACATGTCTACCTGGTATTGTTATACGGGGGTTACATGGGTGTAACCAGGTATATTGTCAAGGGAAGCAACTGCTCCCATCCCATTAGCTAGTGATAGGTAAAGAATAATTCGGAGTGCTTCATGTAGATTGCAGGTTCTATTTGTAGTGAGAATACTAAAAGATTTTCACTTAATAAATAAATAAAATAATAGGTTTGCAAATTCTCTATCATAAAATAAGTCTTTTTGTTAATATTAAAATACAAGGATGTTTTAACACTCTCGAAAGGAAGACTAAAAAATTGTAAATAACGTTACATTGGAAATTCTCAAAAAATGTATTCCTTTGCAGTTTACATATGCGAGGCAAATTTGCCTGTTATTGTTAGCTTGCCACCTTTGCAATAGAGATAGTTTCCGAAACAGCTAACGCTAGAGTATCTGGGTCAACCAGAACATGACGATAGTGGACATTGTACTTTACAAAACGCAGGTCACAGGCTTCGCTCCAGCACCTCGTCGAACCATGTAAATGCACTCATTTACACTACAAAGGCGAATATCCATTCGAAAGGGAATCTATGGATCAATTTGCCGGGCATCGCTGTCCGCAATTTACATAGAACAACGATACTACGCCCCATGAGGTTACACCATACGCCATACGATTACCATGTAAAAGTTTATCTGAACAAAAACGAACCTCCAAGATCGAGTAATAGCGACGCCAACAGGGTCATATCATACACTAGATACATGACCAAGTGTTTAAGTGCTTTATAAATTCCATGAGTTTTTCGAGATTAGGACAAGATACCTCATCCGAGACTAGACATCGGTTGCGGTTATGATTTATACGCAATTCCCACCCTTTGGTTCTAGATACCGAATTAGACAGATGAAAGTACCACTCTCAGATATTAAAACTCACCATGCAATACAGTACTCAATCGTAAAGTACGCTGTATGGAATTTTTCAAGTATCTCCTGTCTCAACTCTCCCTACGATTAGGATACATTCAGCATGTTATTGATATAAATATCAAGTTCAGCTGCAGTGAATCCATATATGAAAGAGTCGCTGCTTCATTGTGAAAAATAGAAAGCTCACCACTTTCTCGCTGAACTATAAATGGAACTCAGTGTTACCGGATGGGACCATTAGTGATCTTGGAGGAACATCTTCAGCAACTATTCATCTTCATGCACTCAGTAGCCAATTGAAGAGCTAGTTTTACATTTCTGTAACCTAATGGTTCACTCTGGCATCGGTGACTTGCGTACAACGTTTCCTACTCTGTATTTTGGTGTTCTAGTGTTAGCCCGCCCCACACAAACATCTTGTAGCTATGTAGTTGTACTATAACATATAATCTGCATCTTTGGCAAATATTTTAAATATCTTCCTAATTAAACTTGCGTTCGTGGCTAAAAATATTGATCCAGGAGAGAATCCCTCGGCCACACTTATGAAAAACGAATCCACTTTGGGTGGAATAGTGTTGAAAGCGTAATGTGACACCCCATGCGTTTTCCTTTAATGTTTGAAACTATGCGATGTAACAAACTATACAACATTTCACTTGGTTATCGGCCATCTCACTCTATTACCTGATTGGGATGCTAAATGCAATTATGTCACGGTTAGTGCAGTCTTTGAAACGGAGCATGAATCACGTTCAACATACCTCTTTGCGTTTGTAACCTCTGCAAACAATATTTACTTTGACAAATAGGTCCACTTCATTCGATGCACTTGAACCAGCCGACGTAGCTATCTCTTTTAGGGATTGGGAAGTTATGCTACAAACCTGTCCCTTGACTTAGAATAGAATTACTCGAGCTTACTCTACCCTTCAGAACCCAATACTTAATTTACCTCCTCAAGAATTTTTGAGAGCGGTCGTTTTAAAGTTTGGTTGGTAACCTTGGATCAAACGTGACGATACTCTGAAAGCGTATAAAACTTAAATCCGTTTTTAGCAGTGTTTGTACAGAAAAAATGGCAAGAATATATATTTTACTGATACTCGTTTGTCAAGTACCGCGACAACGATATTGGTGTGTACATACATATACATTTCATTGAGGTACATAGTGACGAAATGAAAATTTAACTATTATAATTTATCCAAATGCATAGATAAATGGGTGTTACATAATTTAAAATATGCAGTAAGCGCATAAGATTGTCAGGCGTAACACGGCCCATGACGAATGTTCGAGTTGTGTTGGTGACAGATTATATACACTTACAAGGGGGAACTTTTAATATTTTGCAATCTGTTTATAATTGCTACGACGATGTATTTATACTACATTTTATAACGACTTTATTTCAATTAATTTTTAATATTAGAGGCTGATAATAAAGTAACAATTTTTATAGTGATGAAACTATGGCATGTTGGTACTAGGGCCTTTTTCTAAGTCCACCTGGCTAGCTACGATCCTCAAGTTGAAAATCTGCGGCCAAGTACCTGTTGGTTCATATGTATAAAAAAAGTGTATGTGTGTGTATTTATGCACACGCGTTAGCAGTTATGCTTCTTTGACGTAACAAGATAAAAATCTTTTCAAAAATTTTATTTTTCACCTTATTCTACGTTTGTAGAAAAAATGACACTAACAATAGAAAAAAGGTATTTAATACATACGTACTTTTTTTGAATAAAATGTTAATTATAGCTAACTTCAGGGTGTCGGTTACTCTGGACGGTGTGCGCAGGCATCGTAAAAATTTACTCTCATCATTTTTCCTTAATGCGCCAAAAAGATGTATAATTTCAAAAACATTCAATAATTACAGTTATCTAGTTATCATTGCACAAAGAAATATAAGTAAATTATTATACCTTATCGAGTCACTGGTGAGAATAGAACATAAATGATAAATAATACAGACAAAATCAAAATTTCAAGCATTTTTTTTTTGGGATAATATATCATACACTACCATAGCTAAAAATAACCTATTTTTGAGTTATGATATATTTTATACTAATCTATCTATATATATATAAGCGGAATACCACTGACTGACTCATCACGATTTCTCCAAAACTGTATGTTCGATTGACTTGAAATTAACCATAGTTATTCGTTTTGCAACGTAGACTCTCACTAAGAACGGATTTGAGTTAAAACCTATCTTAAATACATTTTTCAGCTAAAATTACATATTCTCCTACAGATACGGGCGGCCCCTGACATTAAGCAACCGTTGTTATAGTGACTAATAATATTATATCCGTCGCCATGGTAACAAGTTTATTTTTAGGGCTGTGCGAATAATGCTTGAACCGATTCGAATCGAATAACGATGTTCTATCAGAGTTTTGAAAAAAAAAATCTATTGTGTTCTATCCGAGTTTCGAAAAAAAATTCGAACTATTCGATTATCTTTAAAATATGAAAGAATTGTTAAACAAATAGTTATAAGAAAAGATACAACAATTTACACTATTTTAAAATGTTTATTAAAGTCGAAAGAAAAAATATTTACAAATCATCTTCTTATATATATATAAGCGGAATACCACTGACTGACTCATCACGATTTCTCCAAAACTGTATGTTCGATTGACTTGAAATTAACCATAGTTATTCGTTTTGCAACGTAGACTCTCACTAAGAACGGATTTGAGTTAAAACCTATCTTAAATACATTTTTCAGCTAAAATTACATATTCTCCTACAGATACGGGCGGCCCCTGACATTAAGCAACCGTTGTTATAGTGACTAATAATATTATATCCGTCGCCATGGTAACAAGTTTATTTTTAGGGCTGTGCGAATAATGCTTGAACCGATTCGAATCGAATAACGATGTTCTATCAGAGTTTTGAAAAAAAAAATCTATTGTGTTCTATCCGAGTTTCGAAAAAAAATTCGAACTATTCGATTATCTTTAAAATATGAAAGAATTGTTAAACAAATAGTTATAAGAAAAGATACAACAATTTACACTATTTTAAAATGTTTATTAAAGTCGAAAGAAAAAATATTTACAAATCATCTTCTTATATATATATAAGCGGAATACCACTGACTGACTCATCACGATTTCTCCAAAACTGTATGTTCGATTGACTTGAAATTAACCATAGTTATTCGTTTTGCAACATAGACGCTCACTAAGAACGGATTTGAGTTAAAACCTATCTTAAATACATTTTTCAGCTAAAATTACATATTCTCCTACAGATACGGGCGGCCCCTGACATTAAGCAGCCGTTGTTATAGTGACCAATAATATTATATCCGTCGCCATGGTAACAAGTTTATTTTTAGGGCTGTGCGAATAATGCTTGAACCGATTCGAATCGAATAACGATGTTCTATCAGAGTTTTGAAAAAAAAAATCTATTGTGTTCTATCCGAGTTTCGAAAAAAAATTCAAACTATTCGATTATCTTTAAAATATGAAAGAATTGTTAAACAAATAGTTATAAGAAAAGATACAACAATTTACACTATTTTAAAATGTTTATTAAAGTCGAAAGAAAAAATATTTACAAATCAAGATTTAAATGTTCTTGAAAGAAAACTTAAATTTACAATGTAATTCAATTTTACAATAACAAATTCATATTAGTGAAAATATCTATTAAAAACATATTTTCTCAGTTAAATCTAAACAATTTTATAGCAGTTCAATTTTAACAAAATTTGGATAGAAATTATTTTATTTCAAAGAAGTTTAAATATTTTGGTATAATTTTATATTTTAACGGGTTTCTAGAATTTTGCGCTTTTAATTTTTAAAACATGCACTAAAAAAATCAGTTTTGAATTTTGGCACTCAAAATTCGTTAACAATTAATAAGGTTGTACGTATTCCATTTACTACATTTAAATGTTTTGTACGTCCATTTACAAATTAAGAAATCGATAATAGATTGTAAAGAAAATTATCAGTGCTATTGGAAAAAAAAATTAAATAAAAAGAAATGACATTGAATTCCTTGATTTTGTAATTTTAAATTTTAAATAAAACTTTCTTAAATTGAAACTGTCAAGGTGGATTCTTGAAGTATATCGTTTGCCCACGTTTTCCTCATCTTCAATTTTTTTGATAAGTCAATTTGTAAGGGGCGGAAAATGGGGGATAAAGAAAATTGAGGGATCGAGAATTTTGGAATAGTTCATTTGAATTTATAACTTTTGCCCACGTTTGCCCATCTTTTACTTTTTGAAAAGTCAAATTGTAAGGGGTAAAAATTGGGGGGAAAAGAAAAGGAATGGTCGAGAATTTTGAAATTATGCAATTCAATCAACTTCATTTACCTACGATTGCAAATCTTTTACTTTTTTGAAAAGTCAATGTGTATGGGGTAAAAATTGGGGAGGAAAAATTGAGGCGCTGAAAATTTTGAAATGATGCATTTGTATCTACTTCTTTTGCCCACGTTTACCCATCTTTAACTTTTTTGAAAAGTCAATTTCTAAGGGGAAAAATTAGACGGAATAGAAAAAGTGAGGGGTCGAGAATTCATCATTTTTTTTCGATTGCCCACCCTTAGTTGCAGAAATATTTTAATTAGAATATGCCGGTATACACTCTAGCAATAATCAATTGTACTGTGTCTACCTCACGATTGGTTTTTAAAAATGAAGACTTAATAAGGTTTATTTCCATACAGAAGATCATCCTTTCAATTGCCAATTATTTTTCTTTGATTGCCCACTATTACTTACAGAGATATTTTAAGAAGAATATGACGTTTTATACTCTAGCAGTAATCGAAAATGTTTTGCCTACCACACGATTAATTGTGGAAAACTAGGACTTAATAAGGCTCATTCCTATATAGACGGACATCCTTTCGATTGCCTATCATTTTTTTTAGATTGCTCGCCCATGCATAATTAATAGATACATAATTTCAAAATTCTCGATTCCTCAAGCTTTCTTTCCCCACTATTTTCACCCTTTAGAAATTGACTTTTCTAAAAAGTAAAAGATGGGCAAACGTTGGCAAAGGATATTATTTCAAATGCATGATTCAAAAATTTTCGATTCCTCAATTTTTCTTCCCCCTCCTCTACCCCTTACCGCACCGTACAAATTGACTTTTCAAAACAGCAAAATATGGGCAAACGACATACTTCAAGAATCCACCTTGACATTTTCATTTTTTGAAAGTTTTTTCAGACGCTGCTAGCTCACGCAATTTAAGCTTTCATAACTTTTTTTATAAAAGTCGGCAAAAAAGGTGGGCAAAAATGGGGAGTCAATGGGCAAACCCTCTATGAATTTTCTAATCGTTTTGCGAAAAATGGGGGGTCAATTTCCCGGTGCTGTAAACCATAGCCACGCTTTACATTTGCATATTGCGTCGAGTTCAATGAGCACTGTTTTAATTCGTAAATATTACAAACTGGTTACAGATAGATATAGAGTTTGATATATTGATTTATATTAATACAAAATTTTAAGACTTCCATTCATTATGTTTTTTCAATTTAAAAAATACTTTTCAACTCATTGTTTATAAATTAACATTATAATTTATAGGTATTTTCAAAATAGAAGACGTTTTTTTTCAATATTAGACCAGATACGTATTACCTTAACAGTTCCATTATAAAATTTCTTGCAAAATAGAGAAGCCATTACTTTCTGTATGATCGCAAAAACTTAAATATGTTAACAATATCAATATAACAACATCTTTAAGAGAAATTGTATAATAAGAAATTTTAATTACTTTTTTATACTGTGTAAGTGAGCATTGAAGGGATTATATAGCAAGTTAAAGTTCCAAATATGTTGTTGTTGCTAAATCCCATCCAGCACATTGTTAGTATTTACATATTTAATGTACACGTTACATATCACAGTAGGTGGCATGCGTATCATACCTACAAATGATTTTAAAAGAGCATTTCTGTAATTCAACCTCTTCCCACTATTTTATACTACTTTAATACAATTTAAAAAACGCGTGCGAAGCTGCGGATATCAGCTAGTAAATAATAGGTGGAATACCATCGTTATAATGGTGAATTTGTATTAATGCAGTCAAAAAACTTAAATCTTCTGCTAACGTTCGGATTGTAGGGTAATAATATTGACGAGCAATGTTGCAATATACAAACTCGAAATTTTTGAAGAAATATTATTTGCTTCATTGATTCAATTATTTTTATCGTTCGCTTAAAAGCCAAGGTTTTACCCCCTTACACATATTTTAGAAGGGTATATATTCAAGGCTACTACAACTATTTAAAACCTAGAAGTATATTAATTTATTTTGTCCCTGATAAAGTGTAGATAAAATCGAAGTGGGACATAAGTTCTGAAAAGAAAAACATTTAGGGATCCTTAGGTTGTTGACGTATATTTTGTCTAGTACCTAATGTAGAAAATTATCATTAAAATCAACAGACGCAAGTCAACAGATATCAAATGAAGTACTGAAAGTTGCACAGATTAAGTTAAAAATTTAAAAGTACCTACGTCTAAGGAAATGTAAGCGTGGCGATGTCGTCATATGTGAAAAAACAGCTTAATCATTTTAACTTAATTGAACCACTGTGGGCCACCTGGCGGACACGTATACTTTATACAGTAAAGTACAAACGGTAACATAAACAAATGTTAGAACAGGCAATCAGCGACCCCGTGCGGTGAACTAATGGAAAATGATAATGCAGCGATCGCGTACACACTGCGAATGTGTACATTTGCCTTTAATGTCGTATGATTAAACATGAACCAAGGACTTTATCAAATTTTGGCACGCGTTTGTTTGTCGGGGTGGGATAGGTGTTTGCAGACCGCGTATGCATCGGCTGTTCCCAGATAGAGCCGTCAATACATTGAGCCACCGACAACCCTGAGGGATCGCTTGATAAACACTGTCACGATTTGTATTTTTAGTTTTAGATTCTTTACTATAATCAGCATTTAAATTCATCAAAATTAATTGTAAAATCTCTTGGAGAAAATTAGTAAGAAAATACATATCACATTTTTTAAAACAATGCTACACAAACCTGTATACGATCAAAATAAGGTGTAATTAAAAAGTTTTAACAAAAACTATAACCATAGTTTTAATGTTATTGTAAGGTAAGTCGATATAATTATAGGTTTTACACGGAAAGTAAGATGCGATGGCCCCCTTCGCCATCCGTCAGACTGTCTTGCGAGCACACTACATGAGTCTGCACTTAGTTTCACGACAGGCTTACACGTGTCCATGGCAACAAGGGGCTAACTCGCTACTTGTTTATATTTATGAAAGGGCACCGCCAATTATGAGGCTCATTTTGATAGACAGTGATTTGATATGTCTTCTAAACGATATCAGATCGTGTAGCTCGCTGATACCGCTAGAAAATTTGCTATATTTTCGTTGGCTATAAATTAGTATATTGAAACGATAAAGTGAAACTAAAATAAATTAAAAAAAATACATTAAAACTAATGACGTTGGTTGTAAAAGAAAAAAACAAAAAATATAAAAAAATTAAAGGAAAGAATTCATAAAGTATATAATATTTTTGAAAGAAAAAAGGACCCCTTTAAAAAACATGAACTCAAATGTGTAATATAATATTTTATTCACTTCCTTTTACATATCAATCACCTCGTCTTAATTTTAAATCAGTAATTTAGGATCCAAGTCTCATATAATAGCTATTGTGTAATATTTTTGAAATCCTTCCATCTAAAACCGGGTCCAAATCGGATCAGTAGTTTTTAAGAAAATCGCGGACATACAAACATACGTATATATAGATAACGGTTGAATATAGAACCTCATTTTTGGAAGTCGGTTAAAAAGAATCTTGAGCAATAACGGTTATAATGGAGGAATTGCTTCAAAATAATGATCATACATTCAAAAAATATATACACACACTCATGAACATATTTAGAGGAACGTAATAAAAACGGACGAAATTAGTATGAAATCAGATTTATCTGCACAAAATAAGCTTTCAAAATTAATTGAAAAGAATTAATTAAATGAACATTATTGAACACAACTAGATTTGACTAAACGAAAAAAAAAACCAATTAGAGGCAGTAAGCTCAGTATTTTAATTATAACGAATTTTTACCTAACATAATCAAAATTGAATATTGTTCTAATGACTATTTTTATTTATAACGGGTAAAATAATTAGTTTTCAGTATTGACCCCTCTCGTTGTTAAAATTGCCAGTTTCTGTCTGGGCATACTTATTATAAAATTATCAGTGAAACTTTGTAGCATTGAATGCAGTGAAATATCCAAAATGTTTAGACCGATTTTTACGAGATTCACTACCAGATAACTCATCTTATAAGGAGTTTGTTTTAGACTAGCTGTTACCCGTCACTTCGTCGGCAGTGGAATCTCCAAAACGGTTGGTCTGATTTTTACAGGACTATCACTCACAGATAGCTAATGTTATAAGGAGTAATTTAGACTAGATGTTACTCGTTACTTTATCCCCGTAGAATATCCGAAATGATTGGGCCGATTTTCACAGGACTTTTATTGGTAGATAACTAAAGTTATAAGAACAAACTAATAGGCTATATTACTTTAGACTAGCTGTTACCCATAACATCGTCGGCGTGAACTCTAGCAAAAATATGTTGTTTATTTACACATATGCGTGAGGCTGTACTGGACTCAAAGAATAAGTATAATTGAAATTCATATATTTGCATACATATATGAAATTTTAAGTATGTCGTCTTTTTAACATAACTCAGTAACCATAACAACGTATAACATTATTGCATCTAATTCAGTGAGCACTATTTTAATTGTGAAATATTAAAAACTACTAACAGATTTCACTGACTCTATTTTGGAGTCGGATCGGATGCGCACGTGCGCTCTCTCGCTGCTCTGTCGGTTCGATCGTCGGTAACCTACCTGCGCACCAGATGTTCTATTCTATGAATTCGCCGTCGTTCGACCCGCATTGTTGCCGAGTGAGTCATCGCCAGGCGCTTTTGTCTTAGACGTTTTGGTTCGATCGTTCGTAAAGCTCGATTGAGGACTTTTCGGTGCGAAGCCGTAAACACTGTGTGTAGTACGTCGAGTCGCCGTGCAACGTGTCGTGCTTCATGCTGCGCTTCGTGGGTCGTGCAAGGCGACGTGTGCCGTGCAGCGCGTCGTTCTTCGTGCCGCGTCGCGTGTGCAGATACGAAGAGAGAAGATATCGCGTCGCGTCTTGCTTTGGCCCAGACACGGATTGTCCGTTAAAATTTTTAATTAGGTGCACCTCCCTGCCCCTCAGAGACGGAGGTTAGACATGTCCACCCCCGCGTCCCCGTGCGCCCCTCCGGTCCATCCGGCCCAAGAAGATATCGCTCATATCGAGAAAGTGCTCCGGTTCCACATGTTCGTGTCGAAGGAGGACCCTTCATTGGTCTCCGAATATAATAGGCTCCGCAAAGTTTTCGCGAGCGATCCTTCCGGCCGTAAGCCACGTTGTTTCGCGGATAACCCGTTTGAGACTCTCTCTGACCCCGACTCCGATTCCGACATGGACCTCGACGCCGTTCCCGCGCCGGCGCCCACTCCCTCGACCGCGCCCGCGACCGTGCCCGTAACTGCGCCCGCGACCGCGCCCGCGACCGTGCCCGCAACTGCGCCCGCGACCGTGCCTACGACTGCGCCCGCGACCGTGTCCGCGACTGCGCCCGCAACCGTGCCCGCGAGTGCGCCCTCGATCACGCCCGCCGATGACGACGGTTTTACAACCGTCACGCGCCTCGGTCAACGCCCACGCGCCGGCATTTATATTAGAGTCTCGTCCCCGATGAACATCGCCAACTCACGAAATACTTCCGAGAGCGGAAACTCTCTTTCTTCACCCACGCTCTCAGAGATGAGCGCGTCCTTCGTGTCGTCCTTCGCAGTGTTTCCTCAGAGCTCGCCACCGACGACATTCTCACCTACCTGGAGAAACAGGATCTCCCAGTCCGTAGCGTACATCGTATGTACCACCCCCGTAATCTCCCAGTCCGTAGCGTACATCGTATGTACCACCCCCGTACGAAGGCTCTGTACAACCTAGTTCTGGTCACTCTGGACCGGGATAGGTTTGGGAAGGACATCTTCCAAATCAGCTTCGTGTGCGGTCTCTTCCGCATCACAGACGTGTGTCCTCACAAGACCTATGTACCCTCGAAATGTCACAACTGTCAGGTGTACGGTCATTCTCCCGGCACTGCCACCTGCGTCCCAGGTGTGTCAAGTGTCTCGGGGATCACTCCACTAGGGAGTGCCCCCGCACTCCTGAGTCCAGCGAGCCTCCCAGCTGCGTCCTCTGCGAGCAACCGGGTCATACCGCGAACTATCGCGGATGTCCCCGCGCGCCTCGCACGACCAGCCCCCGCCGCGGCGGCTCTGCAACCCAGTCCAGGGCGCACGCCCCGTCGTCTCGGACGCAACCGCCTCCACCTCCGCCCATACAAAGCCAGAAAGCTTTCCCTGACCTGCCGAGCACCTCCAGTGCACCGGCATTACCCGCACCCGCGCCGAGCGCGTTCTCCTGGCGCGCAAGGCCTTCTCCGCCAGCTCCCTCGGCTCCTAAAGCCAAGCCCCAGCCTCAGAAGGCTCAGCCCACTCCTGCGTCACCTACCGCGTCTCCCGTTTCAACCATCGGTATCGACTGGATAGCACAGCTCTTATTAGTTCATGATGTTCAAGAAATACTCGCGTTCAACGCGCTCGTCAATAGTACCTCTGAGCTCGGGCTCTTAAACGCGATCTCAGCTTTTCCGGCCGTTGCGACTACGTTACAGAGACTAACCCGCGTGATAATCGATAATCAGTTCAAACCCGCGTGTTCATGTACATTAGACCGAATCATTAGGAACTCGTACGTAATTGTATAGTTAAGTCGGCATCGCGCTCATTGTTCTTTATTTTTTTGCTCGATGTCCTCTTAAAATATGCGTGTTTACGCTCACGCCCGCGACTCTCTCTGCTCACGCCGCCATGAGCGGGGGTTGATGATACGATCGCGCACACACGCCGCGTTCTCTGGTAGCAGCTCGAGCCTAGGTTTGTCCCTCGGTGTGGAGACATCGAGTATGCTACTCACGCAAATACAGTGACTCCCACTAGTTTTTACTGGTGGGCTGTTTTTCTGCCCTTTTCGGACTGAAATAGGTAACACAACTTAGTAGTCAGATGCAAAATACACGTATGCATTCGTAAAATATGCATGGTCATACATGCATTTTTCACGAATTCATATGTGCATGAAATGGATACATAGCTTAGTTAGATTTGGAAACTCGGCGACAGTTCAAGCCGAGGCGCACCGTGTGGTCTTGCGCTGATCGCCTAAACAAATGAGGTGAATGCCTTGAGCACTCCTCTTAGTAGCCCGGTGGAACTGTAGCGGCCTTAACAAGCCAACAGTGTACTCAATTGGAAAAAAAAACTCTATTTTTTTCCGGGTATATAATTTCATAGTCACATAAATGAATAAGATATTAAAGAGTACAAATTTATTAAAGGGTCCTTCCTTATTGTTCTTTTTACAAAAAATGGCAACTATTATAAATTTGTTTTTTTTTTAAATTATATATCTCAAACGCTAGAGAGAAGGTATTACTATCTATCTATATATATATAAGCGGAATACCACTGACTGACTCATCACGATTTCTCCAAAACTGTATGTTCGATTGACTTGAAATTAACCATAGTTATTCGTTTTGCAACGTAGACTCTCACTAAGAACGGATTTGAGTTAAAACCTATCTTAAATACATTTTTCAGCTAAAATTACATATTCTCCTACAGATACGGGCGGCCCCTGACATTAAGCAACCGTTGTTATAGTGACTAATAATATTATATCCGTCGCCATGGTAACAAGTTTATTTTTAGGGCTGTGCGAATAATGCTTGAACCGATTCGAATCGAATAACGATGTTCTATCAGAGTTTTGAAAAAAAAAATCTATTGTGTTCTATCCGAGTTTCGAAAAAAAATTCGAACTATTCGATTATCTTTAAAATATGAAAGAATTGTTAAACAAATAGTTATAAGAAAAGATACAACAATTTACACTATTTTAAAATGTTTATTAAAGTCGAAAGAAAAAATATTTACAAATCATCTTCTTATATATATATAAGCGGAATACCACTGACTGACTCATCACGATTTCTCCAAAACTGTATGTTCGATTGACTTGAAATTAACCATAGTTATTCGTTTTGCAACGTAGACTCTCACTAAGAACGGATTTGAGTTAAAACCTATCTTAAATACATTTTTCAGCTAAAATTACATATTCTCCTACAGATACGGGCGGCCCCTGACATTAAGCAACCGTTGTTATAGTGACTAATAATATTATATCCGTCGCCATGGTAACAAGTTTATTTTTAGGGCTGTGCGAATAATGCTTGAACCGATTCGAATCGAATAACGATGTTCTATCAGAGTTTTGAAAAAAAAAATCTATTGTGTTCTATCCGAGTTTCGAAAAAAAATTCGAACTATTCGATTATCTTTAAAATATGAAAGAATTGTTAAACAAATAGTTATAAGAAAAGATACAACAATTTACACTATTTTAAAATGTTTATTAAAGTCGAAAGAAAAAATATTTACAAATCATCTATATATATATAAGCGGAATACCACTGACTGACTCATCACGATTTCTCCAAAACTGTATGTTCGATTGACTTGAAATTAACCATAGTTATTCGTTTTGCAACATAGACGCTCACTAAGAACGGATTTGAGTTAAAACCTATCTTAAATACATTTTTCAGCTAAAATTACATATTCTCCTACAGATACGGGCGGCCCCTGACATTAAGCAGCCGTTGTTATAGTGACCAATAATATTATATCCGTCGCCATGGTAACAAGTTTATTTTTAGGGCTGTGCGAATAATGCTTGAACCGATTCGAATCGAATAACGATGTTCTATCAGAGTTTTGAAAAAAAAAAATCTATTGTGTTCTATCCGAGTTTCGAAAAAAAATTCAAACTATTCGATTATCTTTAAAATATGAAAGAATTGTTAAACAAATAGTTATAAGAAAAGATACAACAATTTACACTATTTTAAAATGTTTATTAAAGTCGAAAGAAAAAATATTTACAAATCAAGATTTAAATGTTCTTGAAAGAAAACTTAAATTTACAATGTAATTCAATTTTACAATAACAAATTCATATTAGTGAAAATATCTATTAAAAACATATTTTCTCAGTTAAATCTAAACAATTTTATAGCAGTTCAATTTTAACAAAATTTGGATAGAAATTATTTTATTTCAAAGAAGTTTAAATATTTTGGTATAATTTTATATTTTAACGGGTTTCTAGAATTTTGCGCTTTTAATTTTTAAAACATGCACTAAAAAAATCAGTTTTGAATTTTGGCACTCAAAATTCGTTAACAATTAATAAGGTTGTACGTATTCCATTTACTACATTTAAATGTTTTGTACGTCCATTTACAAATTAAGAAATCGATAATAGATTGTAAAGAAAATTATCAGTGCTATTGGAAAAAAAAATTAAATAAAAAGAAATGACATTGAATTCCTTGATTTTGTAATTTTAAATTTTAAATAAAACTTTCTTAAATTGAAACTGTCAAGGTGGATTCTTGAAGTATATCGTTTGCCCACGTTTTCCTCATCTTCAATTTTTTTGATAAGTCAATTTGTAAGGGGCGGAAAATGGGGGATAAAGAAAATTGAGGGATCGAGAATTTTGGAATAGTTCATTTGAATTTATAACTTTTGCCCACGTTTGCCCATCTTTTACTTTTTGAAAAGTCAAATTGTAAGGGGTAAAAATTGGGGGGAAAAGAAAAGGAATGGTCGAGAATTTTGAAATTATGCAATTCAATCAACTTCATTTACCTACGATTGCAAATCTTTTACTTTTTTGAAAAGTCAATGTGTATGGGGTAAAAATTGGGGAGGAAAAATTGAGGCGCTGAAAATTTTGAAATGATGCATTTGTATCTACTTCTTTTGCCCACGTTTACCCATCTTTAACTTTTTTGAAAAGTCAATTTCTAAGGGGAAAAATTAGACGGAATAGAAAAAGTGAGGGGTCGAGAATTCATCATTTTTTTTCGATTGCCCACCCTTAGTTGCAGAAATATTTTAATTAGAATATGCCGGTATACACTCTAGCAATAATCAATTGTACTGTGTCTACCTCACGATTGGTTTTTAAAAATGAAGACTTAATAAGGTTTATTTCCATACAGAAGATCATCCTTTCAATTGCCAATTATTTTTCTTTGATTGCCCACTATTACTTACAGAGATATTTTAAGAAGAATATGACGTTTTATACTCTAGCAGTAATCGAAAATGTTTTGCCTACCACACGATTAATTGTGGAAAACTAGGACTTAATAAGGCTCATTCCTATATAGACGGACATCCTTTCGATTGCCTATCATTTTTTTTAGATTGCTCGCCCATGCATAATTAATAGATACATAATTTCAAAATTCTCGATTCCTCAAGCTTTCTTTCCCCACTATTTTCACCCTTTAGAAATTGACTTTTCTAAAAAGTAAAAGATGGGCAAACGTTGGCAAAGGATATTATTTCAAATGCATGATTCAAAAATTTTCGATTCCTCAATTTTTCTTCCCCCTCCTCTACCCCTTACCGCACCGTACAAATTGACTTTTCAAAACAGCAAAATATGGGCAAACGACATACTTCAAGAATCCACCTTGACATTTTCATTTTTTGAAAGTTTTTTCAGACGCTGCTAGCTCACGCAATTTAAGCTTTCATAACTTTTTTTATAAAAGTCGGCAAAAAAGGTGGGCAAAAATGGGGAGTCAATGGGCAAACCCTCTATGAATTTTCTAATCGTTTTGCGAAAAATGGGGGGTCAATTTCCCGGTGCTGTAAACCATAGCCACGCTTTACATTTGCATATTGCGTCGAGTTCAATGAGCACTGTTTTAATTCGTAAATATTACAAACTGGTTACAGATAGATATAGAGTTTGATATATTGATTTATATTAATACAAAATTTTAAGACTTCCATTCATTATGTTTTTTCAATTTAAAAAATACTTTTCAACTCATTGTTTATAAATTAACATTATAATTTATAGGTATTTTCAAAATAGAAGACGTTTTTTTTCAATATTAGACCAGATACGTATTACCTTAACAGTTCCATTATAAAATTTCTTGCAAAATAGAGAAGCCATTACTTTCTGTATGATCGCAAAAACTTAAATATGTTAACAATATCAATATAACAACATCTTTAAGAGAAATTGTATAATAAGAAATTTTAATTACTTTTTTATACTGTGTAAGTGAGCATTGAAGGGATTATATAGCAAGTTAAAGTTCCAAATATGTTGTTGTTGCTAAATCCCATCCAGCACATTGTTAGTATTTACATATTTAATGTACACGTTACATATCACAGTAGGTGGCATGCGTATCATACCTACAAATGATTTTAAAAGAGCATTTCTGTAATTCAACCTCTTCCCACTATTTTATACTACTTTAATACAATTTAAAAAACGCGTGCGAAGCTGCGGATATCAGCTAGTCAAATATATGTATGCCCGGTTCGTAAAATCGTCATGATTTGATTTTGTATGGGATGCCAACATTCATTATATACACAGTATACATGTAGCTCATGGGAAGTGTGCGATGACGATAACCCAAGTTTCACGCATTTTGTTCATCCAAAAAGTACACATATATCTACAGTATAGACATACCTCATAAGAAGAGTGCGATGACGAAACCGCGAGTTTCACGCTTTTTGTTCACCCAAAAAGTACACATATATGTACAGTATAGATATAGCTCATGGTAAGCGTGCGATGACGAGTTTCACACTTTTTATTCACCCAAAACACGTGTTCAACGCTCCTAAAGAAGTTTTCACTTTAAAAAAAAGATAACAGCAACACATGCATCTTCTTTATGTGTTTCGATGCTATGTTACAAATCAGGGATACTAACAACATATGTTACTACATCTTCCATTGTTTTAGGTTTTAGGTTGACCAAAAGACTGAATATCTGATTTTTTTTTGTCTTTTCTATAAAGATACGAAACAAAAGCAAAAGAGATCTATACCTACTTGGAGTAGAAGTCTCTTTCTTTGTGATTAGAAACTACTGCATCGTTTTTGCTATGGTGAGGAAAGAATTCTCTGATATATTAAGCATGTAATGGTGCATTGACTGATGAGGTACACATACATTTTATATATTTAAATTAAAGAATTGCTAATACCATGAGACTCAGTTGCACTGTCCTTACCTTTCACTCGCCAATATTTTTTTTTTTCTACGTTCGCCGGCTTGGTGGAAAAAAATACGTTTGGGTAATTTGGCGGCGCCATTTTGGATGCTAGTGAATCATAAATTTTCTTTGGGAAAGGTAATTTGAAGAAAATATATTAATATTTGTTGTAACTTTATTATTCAACAAGTGTAACAGTAAAACATTTTCAAAATAAAATTGATTGACAATATCGCTCGCTTACAGCCTTCATTTACTAAAATTAATAATAGGAATATACATTTCAAAAATATGGCAATTTTAAATTTGATCATTAACAAAATAGTCCTTATTATTATACACGTAAAATGTAAAACCTTTAAAATAAATCTATCAAATAAATATGTATCGCTTTATATGTCGATGCTTTGCGAGACAATTAACGGTAACATCTGCATTCGATTTTTTTTAATACAACAATAAGCTAAACATGTAATTTATTGACATGATAACGCCTTATAAATCGACACACGAAAAAGCATGACTCATTGTCACGTTCCGCCTGAAGCAAGCGTGCAAGGGAAAGCGCGGAACAAACGATAGAGAGGCGCGATCGGCTTAAGCGTTCGGCATATCAAAACCACACAGAAATCACAACCTACACGTGAACAGTTTTGTCAACTCTTTACAAAGTAAGGTGAAAAGTTAATGTGGTTTCCATTGTTTATTACAACAATTGCGGCAAAAAGTATGCAATTTTTCATCGATGTTTTCTCATGACCGTATCACGTAAAATTATCGTCCGTAAACCAACTTTACAGACAATCAATTTTTTTTTAAATCATATTCCAATGACACACATTATCTACAAAACGGAACACCGTTAAAGGCATGTCCAGATTGGAACACTAGTTACAACTATTTTAGAATATAATATGCACGGTACCAAATATTAATATAAAACGACCTAATAATGGCCAAATGTATTTGTCAATCACATTGTTGTCCTTTAATCTACAATAAGCGTTCAAAATATAATATGATATATTCATAAAGTCGTTGTTTGCAATTAAAAAAAAATAATTTTCATTCAACACATACTTCAGTTTCAAGAGTCTTATTTTCGTTGTAAGTAAGAAAAAAATCAATACAAATAAAACTGATATTACCTAATCTAGATATAATGGAATTAGGGCACTATTTATAGCTATTCGCTTAATGTCTTTCTTTACAAACTAAAATATAAATATTGAAAAGACTAAATCACATATTTCATAGTAACATGAAACAATAACAAAATCATCACATTTCGATTACGTTTTGTTACAATACAATACAGTTTTATATTCGCTTTATTTCTTATATAATTATAAAATAAAGTCGTCCGCCGCGTCTGTCTGTCAGTATGTTCGCGATAAACACTAACTGCTTAACGGATTGTAATGCGGTCTTCACCAATACATAGAGGAATAAGGAAGGAATAACTCATTAACCTTCCATGAGGCCTTCTTCAGGTATATAATTTGTCAAGGTTTTGTGTAAATTGGTTGAAATGTAACGATAATTGATGGAAGTGTTGGACAAAGTCAAGCCGCTTGGGAGCTTTCATCAAAAACGCTACCTAACTCTTTTGAGACATAAAACAATGCATAGTGAGATATTCCTCTTATACAGATCTACAAAAATGTCTGCGATGGCATATCCTTTAATTTAAATACCTATCTTTTAAGGTTAGTGTACTATAACCATGTATCTTCTAGAGACATGGTCACAATTAGGTAATTGGAAGGCTATTTATCCTTATCAAATTGAATACATTAGTTACCTTAAGCATTTCATGCACATAAGTATATATTTTTTATTATCAAGGTAGGACAACATCCGCCGGGCCTGCTAGTTTCTTATAACTTTAATTAACAAAAGTTGGACTAAGTTTATCAAATATTCAATATGGCGCCCATATTTCATAACAACTATATTTTAAAGAAGCCGTGACTATCGACGAGTTACGTATTCGAGAAGTCGTTGTGATTTGACAGTAAATAGTCGTTAAACTATTCTATGATACCTTTTTGTCTAATTCGAATTTATTAGTAACATATATATACAACATTGTGCCCAAATAGGAAAACGCGGGAAATGACATTTCAGTAACGCAATCTATCGGGTGTACCAGATTCTTCGTTTATTCAAACTCTTATAAAAATTGGTTTCTGTATCATCGGAGACAGTAAATTATATAAGTGTGTTATTTATTCAGACAACGAGAACATTACGTATACTTAAACATAGAGAATCCTCTGTTCCGTGAAGAAACCGATAGTGAGTCATTGATACCGTATGATATTACATATAATCTTTGAAACTTTTCACCACCACGACACCAAAAATTTGTGTATATAAGCACAAATAGTCTTTAAATTATTCTGCAAAAAAATAACCCAACACCTAATTATACAAAAATAGTTGTTTAGGCAGAAATCCATATAAATTAATCCGATGCATAACGGTATATTCCTTTCGTCTTTGCATTTAAATCCGTCCAATGTTTTCTTTTTTTTTCTCCTCCCATCCCTCTCTCACCGCTAAGTCAGTGGGAGTTTGAACAGCAACGGCGACCGTTCCGTTGATTACGAAACATTTTATGCGAGCTACATTTGCTGTGAATGAAGAGGAGTCCTAAGAACCCAACCGAAAACCAGCAGTTTGATGAGTTTTATTTTTCCCACACCATTTATCCGTTGTGCATAGGTTTTAAATCAAAGCCGGAAGTCAACCTGCCTAAAAATCGCGTAGTCTTTTTTGTGTTAATAACCGAACCAGCGACGTTAATAATAGTGCTTCAGCATTTAAAATAATTTACATTCCATTAACTGTTTGTACTATTTTACAATAACGGAATCCAAATACCGAGAATGTGTAGGTCGTTTGATATAAAGCTGATACAAACCAAAATATTTCCTTAAACAGTAAGTAATTAGACCTTTCTACACATACATTTATTTCGTAATAAATCGATTTCGTTTTAAATGTAACTATAAAATGTATGTACATTTAACGACGATACTGATGCAAGGAATCGTCACGACAAGTATAAAAATGAAATTAATGTAGTAAAAATCAAACGTTGATTAGGATAGGAATACATATGAGTACAATCATTCGTCCGTAACTGTTTTCTTCGTAGTTTTTTCAGTTGCACGTAAAATATACAAAGGGTTTTTTCTATACGAATGAATATATGGAAATGGACATGAGTGAATAATGCATGGGGTATACGAGAAGAAATTTGAAATTTGAACCGGTGTGTTTCAATTAATACAAAACAAACGCAAATTAAATTGTCAAGAACAAGAGTGGTACTCCATATTTATATACCTCTATAGGAACATGGTGTGATGAATGATATATGAGAAAAAAAGTAAACTAGAAGAAGGTGCTTCCACCTTCTCCTTCAGCACCATTACGGGCGGACCCTCCAGTCGACAATAGAAAAAGACCCTTGCGAGTCATCTCACGCTTGGAGTGTTTTCACTGCAGATGCCGTTTAATAACGAATACATAAAATTATACAAGATAACAATAGGAGCCCGAATATTAGTTACCTGGTTCCTAAGGCGCACGATATGAACAAATTGCTTAATAACTGCAAGTGGCATTGATTATTGTAGCCACCGTTGCTAAACACATTAAGTAGACATTGGAACAGTAGCTCTTGACGATTCGATGTCGAGGGAGGAGTCGCTAGCGACTGTGGAGATTAAAGCCCTAATATGTGTTGCAAGTCTAAGTAGGCAAAATTAAACATAGGGGAGAAGGTCAAGGTATTATGCATATGACGCTCCCCGTAACAGTGGCCAGGGAGTTCCAGGCAAACTCTTAATGAGGTGGAGAGGATAGGTTTGAAACATCGATTGAACCAATAGTTGTTAACATTATATAAAAAAAATCTAAACAACACATTCAATAAAAACTCGGCAGATTGATACCCAGCAGTAGGATGTGCACATAACTGTATAACAATTAGTTTTGGTCCCATCCCAAAGACCTATCAACCGCCATCTTCCACTGTTTATACCTCATATCACGTTCGTCTTCAGTTATGCTGGGGGAATAAGTCAGTCCACTTGTCATTTGGATGGGAATCCCCTGTTTGGTGGGTTCTACCGCCCAGTAAGCCACCATCGCCGCTCCCAACGCAGTGCTCTCCGTGAATCCAGCCTTGATCACCTCGATGCCGATTAAATCAGCCTGCATTTGCATAAGTAGTGCATTAGCTGTCATACCACCATCAACCTGTGAATATAGAATTTTTGATTAAGTTTTTTTTTTATATACGTACTTTATAGGTTAGCGTTTGACTTCAATCTCATCATGATGATATGGACTAAGATGGTAGTCACGCTAAACCTAGAGGGAGCCTGACTCCCAAACGCAGCTGTCGTAACACACCAACAGGTGCTTGACGATAGATTTTCATCCTGAGGGTGGTAGCTAGCTGGAGACAGACTTAGAAAAAGCCCTACCAGCATGTTATGGTTTCATCACGATGTTTTCCTTCACCGTCCTACGCCCGAACACGACATCAACTAAGCCATCATCGCTTCAGTTTATTTATGTTATATATTTTACTTTATTTATTTGCTAGCTTGTGCTTTCAGTACTTTCAGACGTGTCAATGCAGATTTGGCATCCTCGGGAATAGTACCTTTTTTCTGATTGTAAACTACCCAATGATCTTTTATATACCCCTCGCAGCGTGTGTGCAAAACTTTATGATGTTCCGTTGAGTATTTAGAACGTGCAAACGTAACAAACATACAAACTCTCATTATAACATTTTTATATTACTAGAAACGTTTTACAGTCAAATTCTTAAATTTACAGAACACACATTTATGTCTAAATGAAACCAACACTTCATTCGATTTTAAATAATATTTGTGTAACAGCGGAACTATTTAATTATCGTTGCTTGATTTAAACTAAGCTTATAATTGACATCGTCGCCATCTATTCCAACAAGTTGACGACATCACTATCTATTCAACAAGTTGACGACATTGCCACCTACTGAATACAATGAGAACTACGAAGCGCCGTAGAACAGAATAATAATCTTAATTCATATTGATCAAACTTTATTCGTTAGATGGCTCTTTTCAATATTAAATATATTTTGACTGCACAGCGACATCTGTCAAGACTTTCATAAATCAAACAGTAAACAAGATGTAATAATAATAGTACATTCTCGAGCCGATTTAGGGATTTGACATGAAACGAAGGTTATCTTTGGTAAATTTATATTTATGTCATTATGGTCAAGTAAGAAACAATCCCTCGTTAATAAATGTATTTAATGAATGTCTACAGTGGCTGGCTATGATGCCATATTTGATTTTGCACATTAAATGCTTCACTGCACTCACCACATAGTGTCGAAATAAGAGGAAATCATTTGTCTAAGAGGAATTGTACATCAAGAAAGCATAACTCAAACTTGTGGATATAGTGAAATATTCAATAGAGATATTACAAAATATTTAATCATCTTTGATTTTTGAAATTTACTCTCATTTACTCCATTTTTATTTTCCATGTATTTTTTATTTTATTTTCTCTTCAATATAAAATTAAAATAATAAAAGAAAACCCGATTATCGTATCTTAAATTAGTGATTGTGATTAAAAATTAATTAAATGAAAATATTTATTTGATGAAACGGATGACGTCATATTTAATAGACCCTTGGCAGTATTTGCCTTGCTTCGGTTATATAAACAAATTGTAATTGTAGCTGGAAATTGACCAAACTATATACTATACTACTACTGCTATATATATACTATACTATATAAGTATAGGAATTCAATACCTATACATTAGATACCTTTAACACTTGTAGTGGTATACCACAGTCTTCGTTCATTGCATCCAGTATGTCTCGCACCTGATAGCAAACAGCTTCTAATGTAGCTTTTACAATATGTGTTGAATGCGTGTCTTCAGTAATTCCGCAGATGACTCTAAAAATATGTTGACATTCCATGAGTTCAAATAATTAGTTTAGTATATACCAAAATATATATATATATATATAGTAATGGTGGGACGGCAAGATTGTGTGTAATTGGACCGCGGCTACCATAAATCAAGTGAAAGTATCAGCCATGTTGGGTTTAGGGTTCAATCAGTGTAAATCACTGGATTTACACATCTATATAGTGATAAATATATCACAGTACTCTGTTTTGGTTGTTATGTTTTGGAATCAGTTAATTTATAATCACAGCAGTGGCAATATAACGGCGAATAGCGATAAATTGTAAACATATTGTTATACACTATTGTTTTTAGATTGCGCTGTATTATCAGAAAACTGAAAGAAATAAATAAAAAATATAACCTATAAGGTTAAGAAAAAAACACAATTATGGATTATGAGATTGAACACATGTTTTATTTTCTTTTATATTACCCAGTGAAACAATAATAAAGATAATAATAATAATAAGGATATATAGATAAAATAGTTCAACATACCCTCTCGCATCTTGACGCCAATAAGGTGCATATAATCCACTGAACGCAGGAACAAATATAACACTACCATTGTCTGTAGCAGTTTCGGCAATCTGTTGACAATCTTTTGCACTTTCAAGTAAGCCGATGTTGTCTTTCAGCCACCCGACGGCAGCACCGGCAACAGCTACCTGAAACATTTATAAAATATTTACAGTTTTAGATGATAAGATTCTAAAGTCTACTATAGAATTTTTGCTGATAATGAAGAAAAAGAAATCAAAACCTTTACAGTATGATTATGTTATTGAATAAAATGATGTTTGATGAAATTAATTATCTTCTGTCTCAGTCACTCATTATACATTTTACACACTCATTCTATAAACAACATAAAATATTTTGTGGTCTCAATCGAGCACACAGATAGTTATTTCTATCATTTACTTCTTCCAACAATAAGAAATAAAAACACACTTTTTGAAAAACCCGCCCAATCTCTTTATCTGGCGTCGCATTAGATTCATGTGACATCCGTCACATGTCATACGCGTAATCAAGGTCACAGAACACTTACATCGCAAAGGAAAGGCAAACAATGACAGACAATATTTACTGAAACGTGACGTCATCATAGATTCAGCCAATCCAAACAGTTTTCTTTTTCAGTAATCTTTTTAAATAAATAGACTATTATTTTTGATTCAGATTACTGTAAATCGCTTTTAGAACCTATGTCCATAGTTATAACATTATTTTTCGCACTTTCAAACAACCTATTAATGGCTACAACAGTTTAGTAAAATATACATATTATTTCAAGTGGAATACTAACGGATCCTTCCAAAGCATACTGCGGTGGATTATTGCTTCCCAACTGATATGCAACTGTTGTCAAAAGACCTCGTGTTGAATTCACACTAATATCGCCTGTATTGTATAAGACAAAACAACCCGTGCCATATGTTGCTTTTGCTTGCCCCTTTTGGAGGCACATCTGTCCAACAAGCGCTGCCTGCTGATCACCGAGACACCCTGCTATGGGAACGTCCTTCAAGGGTCCATCAGAAATGTGACCATATATCTAAAACAAAATTTCATATACATAGAATGCTAGATAATAAACCTATTTTGTTAGAAAAATGCTATTATTCTAGTGTTTCATATGTCCTTACAACCAAATATGTGGCTTATTTTACTTTTATTATTATTTCTGTGTTCGTGTTTCAGAAATTAATAAACAATCCTAACTTAATATTATAAACGCGAAACAGAGTTAGTTTGTTACATTTTCACGCCATAACTATTCAACCGATCATCGTGAAAATGACACAGAATACATTTTATCGAGACAAAATGTTCCGAAGCCTAAATCTAAATCTACATCTAAATCCTAATCTACATCATTAAATATTAAAATTAATGATCTCGTACATATAAACAGCTTATCCTATTGGATTAGAGACTATTATATAAATTGTCTTCATGCCTTAGTATAATGTAAGTACAGGGTTTTTAATAAAACTATTATCTTACCGTGTTCTTTGTGTTCAAACTATAAGGACTTATAACTGACATTATTGGAGTTTAAAAACAAATAAGTTATATTAAAAAAATACACACACGTGTTTATTTTTGGTTCTAGTGAAAAGTTAATATTTGGTGTATGTATACACTAATGTATACACTAATTTTATTTTTAAGGGTGTACCCTTAGAGATCTAAGGTGGCAATGTCATAGCATTTGTCAAAGGTTTATAATATGGTCAAAGGAAAATTCTACACATATAGATTTTACACACAGTCAAATAAAGAATGTATTTTTGTTTAGATAACCAATAGGTAGTTGACTTTCATTGGAACTTTATTTATGTAAAAAAATACTTAATCTACTTGGAATCATGGTTTTAAATGTTATACATAAGAGGGGGCAATCTGTAAAACATTAGTTACTCATTATGCATATTTTCATTGTGCTCATAAAGTTTTAAATCACATACGTCAATAATAATAACCTAAAAATAGGACATTATAATAATAAATATGATAGTTGTATCGTATTTCCTTGTAATTCAAAGATTTGTATTAAGAATATGTGATACCGATATTAAAAAAGTATTATTTTTCAAAAATTACTAGCTGGCTGGTTAGGTACCATCCTTCAGTTGAAAATCTGTCGCCAAGCATCTGTTTGCATCGGCAGCTGCACTTGAGAGTCAAACTCCCTTTAGGTTTAACGTGACTACCATTTTAAAACACATCATCATTTAATATCAGATGAGATTGTGGTCAAACACTAACTTATAAAGTATATAAAAAAAAAAAATTATTAATTATGGGCAATTTAATTGTGGACATATATGATATCATTTTTGTGATACATTTTTCCTTGCAAAATAACAAATGTTTATATGATGTACAAAATCCAAACATAATATGTATGTGCAATTAATATGCGACAAATATAATTCTGTTTTGTCTGTGGATGGTCACAGTTTTGATTATCTCTGGTCAAGAACTGTCAATAAAATATACACAAAACGGATGCTAGTATTTTATTCTAAATAAAAAGAAAGTTTCAATAATAACAAACCTCAGAACTTGATTTGATATCTGGTAGCACAGCCTTAGGTACTTCAAAGAATTTCATTAACAGCGGATCCCAGTTTAAATTTTCTATATTCATCAACATAGTCCTCGATGCATTTGTAACATCTGTTACATGTTTACCGCCATTTGGTCCACCTTAAAATCACACATTATCATATGTTAAAAAACTTAAATTTCACTTAATGTATTAATTATCACTTAACATGTTCCAAGCTACGTGTACCACCTGTGGTACATGTTAATCTTGATCTTTGGGTAGCACTGGTGGTACATGATGTGATAACTACTCAAAATGAATTAATTACTTGTGTATTGATGTTCTTACCAAATTTTATACGAATAATAAGTTATTTTATAAACATACATGTATGCTGTTGGATTCCCAAATAAATAAATACGAGTACATCATTTTTTAATCAATATATCAAATGGCTTGCACAAAATGTTAGACAAATATGGCTTGGCATGGAACATGTTAACAATTGTAATCTTTATAACTTAATAAATATAAGTAAATAATGCCATTGTTAATATATCGGGATAATTAACAATTTTTGATAAATTATAAAAGTCATGGTGTTCAAGTTGTTTTGACAAGCGGAATATCAATATGATGTCTACAGGTTCAAAGCCTTTTGTTTTTACTTTATAGGTTAGCATTTGCCAGAACACACCAACAGATGCTTGGCGACGGATTTTAAACTTGAGGGTTGTAGCTAGCCAGGCAGACTTAAAAAAGGGCCTACCACCATACAAACCATTATCATATGGCATGTACCAACCAATTTTCCGGAATTTATGTACATTTACAAATTTAAATTGATAACACTATCTTCTGACAGTGATCAATAATATTGTAAAGACACCTGAACTTGAGAAATGTTCTTGTAGTACCAACATATGTGCAAAAAATACAGTCAAATTGAAAACCTCCTTTTTTGAACTTGGTTAAAAATAAAGAAATATTGATTCCTTAGAGTTTGAAATTGCCAATACATCATAGGCTAGTATGGTGATTATGCCAACTATTATTTACTTTTCTTCGCGAAGAGGCCTATGGCTCTACAGTGGGCCTCTTACAGGTTAATGACGGTTGTTGTCCTTCTAGTATTACAAACAAAAATTCGAAATAAACATATAAGAAGTTTTAATCTCTCTATGTCATCATCATTTTCCACAAAAAGTCTTGTAAAAATATTCATGTTCAAATAGAATAGTTAATTTTAAATACCTACCTGTTAAATTCCATATAATCCATGAGTCAACGGTACCAAACCTACAAGTTCCTTTCTTCATTGCATTCTTCACAACATCCACATTATCACTCAGCCATCTTAATTTCACAGCACTGAAATAGGGTGATAATGGAAGCCCACATAAAGGCTGGAAAAAATACACATAACATTGAAATAAGTGTGAAACATATTTACCAAAAAAGCACTTGATTCTTATCATAAACATAAGCATGTCTTAGCACTGCCACCAGATTCATAATTTCAACTTACTATAAACTTAATATCTTAAGTATTTTAATAACAGTCAAAATATTTTCGTAGTTAATTTGTCTCAAACACATATTATCAAAGAATGATACATTGCAGAAAGCTAAATTCTATGATAAATCTAATAGTGAAAGAAACAGAAACTAAACTAGTCACATATACATATACACATACAGATATAGGTAAATACTTTAACAGTTCAAACTCTCTGGCTCTCTTGACAAATAGATATGTATTCACTAAGAAAATTTAGATCTTTTGTTACAAAACTTCTATGTACTTTATTATTTTTGTATTATATTATGTATATATTTAAAAAAGAACATATTGTATGTCAATAACTATAAAAAAGAATATGATTACAGTCATACAAATTTGCAAATCTATTATTTTAGTCTGTTATGATAAGAGTTAATCTTCTAGTATACTGAGGTCAAAAACGAACCCAAAATGTACACTTTTGATGTCATTGGTTAAGAGATAATTTCATAAACTTGAACAGTACACAAATTGGTATAATCCTTATCCCACTTAAGTACATAGGCACCACATATTTGTCATGTTGTAATGTATGATTTGGCTTAATTTATACGATCGGCCGCGCGTGGCTCCTATCAACCCTCCTTGGGATTCTTTTTTAGTACCACTATAACTTCAACTTCCAAACTTCGTATGGTTGCCAAATGCGTAAATTTAACTCTTCAAATACCGCACTTGTGTACCATGTAATCTAAATGTATCCTACACAAGTAATATAAGATAAAATTCTAATTATTATCTAAAATGTATTTTTTTTTTATTTCTATGAATACTCATGGTGAAAATGAAATTTACAATTTCTGAAAAGAATTTATCAGTTTGTGTAGGATAGAAAAAATATTTGAAATAAGTATTGGTATTATATTATTTCAAGATATTTTTCTTAATGTATACTTAATATATACAAGCTTATAATAAAATGTCGCAATACTTCAGATATTGGTAATACCAAAACATTAATTATAGTTTCAATAAGTAGACATCGATTAGTCAACTTACAGTAACTATATTATTCACAGTTACTGTAGGATTACTGTATATTATTTTTATGCAATTGTTATTTGTTAAAACATAAACTGTATTCATTGTGACCATAGACAAAGCTTTGTGGTGATAAATACAGATATAATACAAGGAATATGTACACATCAAAAAATTTCGCATGTGCCTAAAAATTCAGAATTTTTCTTTGTCTAAGTTGGCATACATTTGCAGGCCAGAGAGACTTGCATTAAAATTACTGCATAGACAAATAAAGAAATTATAGTCTATACCAAGGCAATTTAAACACAGAAGATAATAATAGAAAACAACAAGACTCCTTTTGTTTAGATTTCAACACTGATAAACATACCTTTAAATAATTCTTGTTTCTTGTTTTGTTTGGCACTGTGTCAAGCAATTTGTCAATTGTTGAGGATGTCCTCATGTCCAACCATACTATGGCATTGTATAAAGGTTTCCCAGTGTTGTGATCCCAAACAATAGTTGTTTCTCGTTGATTTGTGACTCCCACTGCTATTATGTCCTATAAATTATAAAACATACATGCATGTTATTTTAATAACCAACATCTGAAACTTATTGCTAATGCAAATTAAGTATGGAAATTATAAAAGCACTGTCAACATAGAGTTCTGAGCAGAGAAATGTATTCTAAGCTCACAACGTAAAAAAATATTAATTGTAAAAACAAAGATTTTCGTCAAATGAAATGAAATTCCAATTATATTCTTAATATACTAACACTTATTTCCACTATGCTACTAAACTGCCCTATTGTGTAGACTTTCAGAGGAGCTGAACAGATTATTAAATCACCCCGTTAATAACAAGACCTTCATTTTTTTAGTTGCTCAAGCTATTTCAATTACATTTAAATATTTTCATGGTTCCAATAATACTAATGTTCCTCCTAAATTTCATTAGTAAAAGCTATTTAAATCAAAGATAAAACATTGAGCAACAAATATGTTGCCAAAGTGCACAGACGAGCAAGTTCAATTTCTTGACAAACTATATACAGGTGTTGAGCAAGTATGAGATAATAGTTGCCAAAGCTAACAATATCTTGTTTTCTATTACTAGTTACTTGCTTTTAGAACATTCAATTTAGTTGAAACTTTAAATATGACCATGAAACTCGAAACTCCTATAACTCTTGCAACAAAAATAACTTTTTCAAGCAAATAGTACCAGAGGGTAAATAGCTGTCTCCTTCACCTACCCTGTTCCATCTCCTGCCCTGTGTTTACTAATAGGTACTAAAAGTCAAAATTCCAAATTTGACCTTGAAAACTCTCAAATAATTCCTGTAGATTACCTTTTCAACAGAGAAGATAGAGAAGACAAGATTGCTCCTTTATCATTCATACAACAACCCGAAACTTTTACCCCTATAAAATTTTAAATTACAATGGATTCTTACCTTTGGATTTCCACCTAGTGTTACTAATTTTTCTATAGCTTTCTGTATACATGTAGTAACTACTTCCAATATAGCGTATGGGTCCTGTTCAACCCAGCCTTCTTGAGGGAAGTGCTGTTCTAATTCTTTCTGGTGGAAGGCTACTACTTCTGATGAGTTTGCTTTGAAAATTATAAAACGCGCACTTGATGTGCCCTCGTCTATGGAACCCACCAGGGGGCCAAATTTTCCAAACACATGCATAATTATACAACACAAAGCAACCACCTTATTCTAACTGCACTTTGAAGTTTGCTCTATCGCTTTTATTGAATTGAATGAATAAATCTTATCTATTATGCATGTACATGAGAGATATTCTCAATAAATCACAATATTTATCTCGGTTCAACTTAGGGATGTCCACACAAGCTATTTTGTATCGAAATTATTATTTGTTATATCATTTTAAAAACAGTGTTATATAAACTGTTGTTAGTATAACGGGCTGCTATTTCAAAAATATAAATTGTTGTAGTAATAACTGAACTTCTGCAACTCTAACCGTTGCACACAATAACTTTTTAAAGTTAGTTTTAAGATATAAATCATAGATTGATAATAAAAAGGGAAAGTAAAAGCATTTTTTGCAATTAATAGTTATTAATAAATTTAATTATCCGCTGACTATAACAATAGCAGCATTTATGATATATTAAATCATGTGCTACGTTGAATTATACATTTATCATATAACTTAAAATTCAGGTTTATTATAATTTTGAAGATAATATTGTATCTTGTTAAGTTATTTATACTAATAAAGCATATGCATTAATGTTTTGTTATTTTTTTCCTATATGAATTTATCTGCTACATACAAAAGTATGTACAATTCGAAATAATTAAATATTAGTTCATTTTAGACGCTTAAAACGGCATCACAACTAGTATCACAAATAACGTATTTTTATCCAGTTGTGTCTGTAAAGTAAGAAAATGCAACCTTTTTAAACACATAAAAGAAACGAATGCTTAATTATTATCCTCATATAATAATGAAAAGTGTAGATAAAAGCAAAGAGTATATACGATATAATTAATGACAAATATCTATTAATCGTATATAACAGACGTTCTCAAAATATTTTGGAGAAGCGATTCCTTTTACAAATTTAATTGATACTCAGACCTCCATAGCCAAATTACTTTTAAATCACGTCAAATACAGTGCAAGTTTTTAGTTTGGTGAAGGTGTGAAGGCCCATCACATTAATAGGATATACCAAAAAAAAGCAAAAACAGACCAAATCAAATCGTGATTGAAAGACATGCACACTCAAACACATTATCTTGCACGAACTTGTCCACGTTTATTAACTTTCCGACTTTTTTATCGTGTACGTAGTTGTGCATGCTTATCGATTATAAGGTTTGTTAATGTATAACAGTGATATTTTCTTCTAAAATATTGCTCATTCTTGTAACTAGTTGGTACACGTAACACAACTTATACAGTATTTGAAAGTTTCAAATAAGAGAGGGGTCGATTTTTAGACTTTGTTGACCTCCAAAATCGATTTTCGTTTAGGTCAGTCATTTACACATTTACTATATAAAATAAATTTACTTGATCTATCAAATATGCAGTTGCTAACTAATGTAGACATATTTACACTTTATAAGGAAATATTTCAAAATACTGTAATATTCTTATTATACACACGCTACGTAATGTGCATAAAGTCAAAATAGTTTATAGAAATAATTACTTTAAATTTATATTATTTAAATTACTTAATGTTTTTAATTTTCAAAGATTTGAGAATAACCATGGTATTTTTTAATTTTATACTAATTTCACTATCTTGGCACAAAGTACAAAGAGTAAATATTATTATTCAATTTACAAAAAATAATTATTATTAACATATCGTAAAATAAATATATAATGAATCAAGCGGTTATAAATTATTTACCTAGCGACTTTTTAAATAAATTAATCTATTCAAAAATGATTAAGTCAATAATTCTTTAGCAATGGTACTAATTAAAATTTAAAATATAGTGGCCAATAATATATTTGTGATATAGTATAATAAATAAAGACAATAAAATTTTAATGCAGAAGGCTTTATTATTCCTACAAAATATAAAAATGTCAAGTTTATTTGCTTTTAATCAACTAAATATTTATATTTATAAATATATACTAAACACAAATTTTAGTTTGCTTTGTCTACAGTTATAACACTGTTATTTTGTATGAAAACAATATGTAGTCGATTGTGTCTTAAGTAGAATATATCTATCAATTCATAATACTTATTTTATATTATTTTTGGTTAAAATTCATTCGCATTCTTACACTACTCGGAAACATAAATTGAGCTTATTATATTCTACATTACATTATAATAACAGTTATTATTAAAATGTCGTTTTAATGTATTATAACATAAACGCTGCTTGCTATATAAACTTTTGTGTTACTTCATCGGTGTAGCCAGACCTAAATGTACGATTTACAAGAAAAAATATACATAAAACTATTTATATCGGCTAAGTTTTGGACTAAATATATTCAAACATCGTTGACATAGGTGACATTCGCATGCCGAGCGGATAGCAAAAAGTGACGCTATGAAACTCATTAATATTCAAAGTGATTGTACTTTTATTCTATTATTACTTCTACTTTCATTGAGACCAATTACTAAGTATAAATGTGAGCACATATTTTTTATAGAAAATGTTTTTTGTTAATTTATAAACTTTTAAGAAACAGTTGTGGTTGAAATTCGGATTATACTGAAGCAACGTACCTAATTTTTAAAATCGACAATACAATTTTAAAACTAGCCAATAACACAAAAAAAAACAATTTTGAATGACTTTTGTCCACGAAATCTACTTTAAGAATGCATAAAATTACAAAAACTGTAGTCTTTTTTATATCTGAGTAGTTTGGTTAAATAGGTATTATCTGGTATCACAAAACATGTGACGGAATCACAGAACTGCGTCTATACGGGTTCTGACTTTTAACCTTTTGATGTTTATTATCCAATGTTGGTACTTATTTATGTCGTTGATTCTCCCAGAATGAAATTTCAATATTTGCAATTGTATTTATGTGTAATAGCAATGTATATACCAAAAATAATAAACAACATACTCGTTTTTTCCATCCTAATATTAAATAAAATAGGAATGTAAGTTTGTTTGTTTGCTTGTTACGTATTCACGTGTAACGTGTTGAATAAAAAGTCGTGAAATTTTGATACACGTTGTCAGAAGTAAAAAAATGGACATAGAGTACTTTTCACCTAGAACAAAAGCATTGATCCCGAAGTATAAGTTAAATATATATTAGCGCGAGCGAAGCTGCGAGCGAAAGCTGGTACTGTATAATTTGTCTGCAATGCTCATGAAACTCTCATAGAACTTATCCTATATATTTTACTTTTTTTTTTTGTAATACAGAAACAAAAGTTTTTGTTCATTTATAAATGTCGTGCGTGCGTATGCGTATGCGTGTGGGTATGCGTATGCGTATGCGTATGCGTATGCGTACGAGTGCGTGTGTGCATGTATGTGCTTTTTTTATATAATAGGGCGCAAACGAACAGGTGGATCACCTGATGGTAAGTGATCACCGCCGTCCATAGACACTAGCAACACCAGGGGAGTCGCAAGTGCGTTGCCGGCCTTTTAATATATGTGGGCCTCTGGTGCTCTCACTGGCCGAACGAAACGCAACGGTGCAACCACTGTTACTTCACGTCGGTTTTCTGTGAGAGGGTGGTACTACCCCGGGCGAGCCGACCCATTCATGCTGAAACCAGTAATAGCTTCAGCGTAGCTCTACCACCTACACCTGTGTGTGTCCCCATGTGTGTGTGTATCCGTTTGTACATGTGTCTATGCATGCGTGCGTGCTGCGTGCGTGCGTGTGTGTGTGTGTATAATTTGTCGACCACCTTCTTAATAATGTAGCTGCGATTCCTGATATAATAAGTGCAAGTACGGTTTCATTTTGGAAGGGAACTGTTGGTATTATCATAGCAATCAAATATAGGTTTTCCTATACGTCCAGGAGCGTACAGGAATCAATTACTTACAGTTTCATTGTTTACAATGTTGATCGAAATGGCATTCGCATAGTTTTTTGCTAATTCATCAGCGGAATGTCCGCACGAACTGGTTTACGTAATGCATCGCATCCTTTTCTGTCGCGTTTAAATTCTTGATTTACATTTAATCAACATCGTAAATCGGAAGATGCTATTAGCTACATCCCTCACATATACTCATATTCTAGCCAAAATTAATATAAAGCTATTTTTTATTGTACACATTTTCTATTTTTTTTTTAATATTACTGACTTATGATTATAGCAGTTTGTCAAAACCTTCTGATTTAGTCGTTGAACAACACGTTGTTGGGCATCAATTTTCATTAATGCTATTTATTTACCTAATTTATTTTTGTCTGTTATGTTAATCTTCTTTAAAAAAAAAGCAGTTGCCGAAAGTATATACGCGAGTCGGTTTATAACGGCTGCACCTATTTGCCTAATTATTTTTATGTGCTATTTGTAATTGCCAGGACAAGATTTGTATGAAACAAAATGTTTGAAAATTGTATGTAAAAGTGAAAAATTAGGGTTAAAAAAACTTCATATAAAAAACTGATTGCGTGAGACAGAAGACAGTAGCGAAATCTTTAAAAATATTAACAGAAATTACGGTTGAAGTTCAGTTGTCCAGTTCCTATTTTATTTGAAAGTAAGGTTATATTGTAATAGGAAGAGTTGGTTTTATTTTCTACATTCGTACATACATACAAGGTCGGATTGGACAGCTAGTAAATTTATACATTTTACAATTTCTGGTAGTCTCGATGATCGATTGCTTAACACAGATACACAATATACAAAACATATAAAGTACAAAAATATACTAAAGAGAAAAGATTCGGTTTCGTTATCAAAAAAATTAAATAACGGCATTGAATATTATTAGAAATACACAGAATAGTGATCAGTTCAGAGATTAAGAGTGAAATGGTTAAATTACATTATCTGTATTGCAAATTAAACTTGATCGAGAGATGAATACAGTAATAATGAGAGGTACGAAAGGGAGGACGTTGAAATCTTACAGTGAGTATATGAATTTTTATTAGTAATGATTAGTATGCATTACATACATTGTACTTGGCATTGCCAATTGTTGCAAATATACAGTTGAAGGCTTTTATTTAGATAATTAACTAAATCTGATATGGCTCTATTGTTACAAAATTGTTCAGTCATTACATATTTCACGATTTCCCTTATTTGCGTTCGTTTTCCTGGAACGTCCTTTCTTTTTTATTTTAAGATTTTAAGAACATATCCAATTAATTACACATTGTACGTAGTTGTACGCCCGGTGTGTTGCCGATACAGATGACAACGTGTGCCCACGAAAACGCTGCGCAAGCATCATAATTCCTGCTAGCATCCATGCAACACATAGTAACGGTATGCTTTTCTTCGTGATAGCTTTAAATTCATATAAAAGCAGTTCTTGTAGACAGAATACTAGTCTAAAATATTTATTCACTAAAAATTCATAATTTTTTTACTGAAATTGGCTCCTTTAAACATAATTACGTTGTTTTTGAATATTTATGAAATTGTACCTACCTGTACATTTTTTCTAAATTATAAACAGGTTGTAGTTAACCTTCGCCAAAACGTGTACGTATTTAAATATTTCTTAATGGTCATTAGGAATCTGATATAACTGAGCGAGTGATTTTACCTCGGATTGGACAAAAGTAATTTATATTATAATATCGTTATATTTTATTGTAAATAAAGTAGAAAGGATTAATTAAATCTGTACTCATTCGTTACATGCACGTACCGTAGCATCGTTATTGTTATGGATAGGTTATTTCATGCTAACATAGGACATACGCCTCCATGGTGCACATTTAATCTTGTCTAGGAAGATCTGGGAAGAGCTAGTAAGAATTGTGATATCGTTGGCCATCGGTCTTCCTACAATCTGTTCACCTCCATACGGTCACGTGTCGTGTACAGCTTCCTATATCCGAAGAAACAATGGTTAGAACAAACTATGTTTGATAATTTTAGTTTTAGCGTGTTATTTATAAAGTGGCTAAAACTAGAATTACATTAAAAAAAGCCTTTCGTGGTTATTATAAATTGTCCATTACCAGGTCCTTTTTTGTATTTTATAAAGATGCCCACTGCAGAGGTTTATTCCACACGTATAAGTATAGGCTTTTATTGACATACAAAAAGTAATTTAGTACGTGCAGTTTATAATTGATTTTAGTGTTCGATATATCATTCTACAAATATATATCATTCTACAAACTAGGAGTGTTCTCGTGGCATATGTCCAATCTTCAATAACACAACCGAAGCTGTGAGGAGGAACTAGTTCGTTATATTTTTAAATTTAGAAGATATTATTATAATGACCTATTCTAAATATTAGTACTAACATAAGATTATGTAGAAATTTGATGTGGGCGGAACAATGACGCCATTGTCATGGGTCACTTGCATTCACTGGTATGCTCAAAGAGCTAAATTCCTCTCAGACATAAGCTCACGTTTTATAAGACGTGCGTTCATCCCATTGTAATTGTAGTACAGTGAAGCTGTAGAAGCCTGCCAGGCCAATAACGTATTCCGTAGGAAAAAAAAATCCAATTCTGATATACATTTGTCCTGTATTCGCTCATTTGCTTACGTTTAGGATGTATTTATAGATGCGGTATTTATATTAAGTGGTCGTTTAACTACGATTTCACTTCAGTAATAACGTGGTCGAAGATAATAACATGTTTTGTCTAGAAGAATTAGTCCTTAAGTGCAGCTATTGAAATATACCGTTTACCGCTTTACACTTATTGATTTCGACGGTTGTAATGTGCAAAACGATTTTCATTCTTTCCATTTTCATTTTTCAGGTTTTATCACGAGGTTCTGTTTAAGTGTATGCTCAAAGGCATTGTTCGTCTTATAGTTATGTTGATTCACACGCTTCTCTCTATGTTGAGGGCCATGACATCATAGAGGACTGCAATAGTCTTAATAATACATAATATTGTAGTACTAACAGACGATTACTAAATTATAAGTTCTTTTTTTTATTTTTTTTTCTCTAGCAATTTCGCCCTTTACGTCGGCCCAAATAATTTTACAAATTTAATTTGAAAATAACTGTCAAGTAATGCTATAACTAAAGGGCAATAGCGCTATCAGCTTTTGATAATATGGCATAAAACGTACCTTGATCCCAAACACTGAAACCAAGCCTATATATCTGTATAATATGCCACAAAACTATCTGTGATTTGTTCCGAATATATTCCATCAATAAATTTATTCCATTTATCTAATTATCTATAAGTTTTACATATTACTCATCGTAGTTACTTTTAAAATGTGGAAATATTGCTTAATGTTACGTAGGTTTAAATATTTCATGTAATTTATCCCATTAAATTCTGCTAATTATTCTGACAGGTTCATATTCACTTAGGAATAAAACTAAATAATAAGCAGAATTAGGCGTTTTTTCATATATCTTTTTTTTAATCTTACTTATGACATTAATAATTGTGTATGAATTTAGTAAAACAAACATCTTAATATGTCAAATAGTTTATAGTATCTATTATAAAACACTTTGTAACAAGTATTTACTAACCGCTGTACTTGTATTACAACTTGTATAAGATTCTTCGATTGATTTAGTCCCACAAGTGATGTTCATTGAGCAGTCATCAGATGCCAAGTTACTATGTAATACGAAAATAAACCGAATACAGTTGCCAATAAGCAATACATTTCTATTGTTAGTCTTAACTGCCTGTGATTGAGACCGTGTCTTGTAACCAGTGTGTCGCGTATCATTTTACTGACGTGTTAAACGAATAGTCTTCGGTCATTTTTTCATTTAAAACCCCTTAAACGTGATTGTGATGTAGCTGTGAGTTATTGATTGTGTATATTACATTAACTAGTTTTCTTCTAGAAAACTATTATAAAGTGTTAAAGTTAATATACGTGCTTGTACTATGTAATCTCTGGAAGTAGTAGATATGGTTCTAATTTTTGTTCAAATAAGAAGTTAAATTATTATCTTTGAGTAAAATATTATTTTTAAATGTTGTGAACTTTTTTATATTGTTATTCACATTAACGAAGTTACGGATGAAAAATAATTATAATAAATGAATTTATTATAATATTTTTCTACATACCTAATATCGAGTCTTGTGAGATCTATGTACGTTGCTTTTTAAACGGTCATGGTATCACATATTATTTTATATATGTATGCATATAAATTTTTAAGGTATATAACAACTTTTAGGTTATATTTGTAAAATCGATAGATTACGTTTGCATATATTTAAGTTAGTGTGTTTAAATATAATAATGGTAAGAGGCAAAAAATAAAATAAATAAAAAGGGTTAAAAATAAATAACGAAAAAAGAATTTCAGTTACGTAATTATTAATTTTATATACCTTATTATTGTTCTGTGCGATAAATATTCAAATAAGTTACATTATTTTCCTTAATAATTCTTTTTAATTTTAGTAGTTCCCAGTATAATTAATTACAAAACGAGACCCTAAATTAAAGTAAATCAAAACGTATTTAAACTACTCTCTATGTTAAAGTGATACTTAGACCACAATTTGTATATTAAATTTTTATGATATCTTATATGTATCATATTACTGGGTATTTTTAGTGAACTTAATAAAGATGTAAAATGGGTATATAAATATACGAATTAATTATATTATTTAAATTATCTTAACCGAATGCACAATAAAATTTATTTCTTAACAAATAAGTAATAGATTTTCCTATTATTCTTTATCATTCAATTCAATCATGCTTGTCTATCACTGAACTTATAAATCATTTATAATATATACATATTTGTTATAATTTTAATTGTTTTAATTAGCGCAGATGTATATCATAAATACAAAGATAAAAAGAGTGTATGAAGTATAATAGGAAGCGAGCTACAAACAAAGTTAAAAAGGAATTGAAAACACCGTTGAATACAAATTCATTTGCGCTTCGACTGTTGAAGCGCCTTGTCTACTCGTACGAAGGAAATAGATGCAATGTTGCTCGGTACAATTGCTATATTGGCGGCAATTGCGTTTATCGCTTATATTATCCGGAGTATTATCAAACCGAAGGATTTCCCGCCTGGTAAGTTCCGAAGCTTTCTGTACATTTCTGTATTAATATCATTTATTAAAAAAGTTAGATATGATAATCATTTATTCAGAAATATATATATGACAGAAACATTTATTATTAAATTTTGATTTCGATGAAGAATTTACATTTTAATGTCTAAGTGGATCAATATGTGAACGATAGTGACGTCTGGAAATGACGCCTTTCTGTGCATCCACCAAAACCGAATGTAATTATTTGTAACTGTGTTTTAAAAATATGAGTTATAATATGTTTAATGAAAAGGTAAACCAGATCGAGTTTCTTGCCGGTTCTTCTCGATGACTGGGTTGTTTTCAGAACCGGTGAGAACTTTGACGTTCATAAGCGCCTTCTCAGGGCCTAAACTGAATAAAGTATTTTTGATTTTACACTATTTTGACAGTTTTTGTAAGCAATAATCCATATTATTATTATTATAAAGACGTAAATTTTATGGTATGGTTTGTAGAACTACTGATTCGGTTCTAAATATTCGGTCTAAGAAACGTTCGGGTTATGTAATTCATATGATGTGTTTTTAATAATTTTGTGAACAGTAATTTTTAAACAGTTGTGAAATATGAATTTTATCTTAAAACTCACAAGTACGACAGCTGGTTATATTATATATAGCTATTTACATTATATGACTCTAAAGTTTTTGAAACACTGAGGAATAACATACACAAGGAGTTTTTGGCGGGATCTTAGTCTGTCATGTAGTGGTTTTTATATTTTATTCATAATCTTGTGTTATTAGACTCTATATTTTGTAATATTGGTGGTGTTTTACGTAATATAGTTCGGTTATTATGCACAAGTGAAGTGAATGGGAAATAATACCACGGAGCATGCATTTTGAGATGCCACCAAAACTCCATGGAAAGTTCTAACAAGGAAACCACCATCTTGTTAGAACATAATAATTATCACAAGACACTTACTTGGCAAAATCTCGTTACTTGACGCTGGCTAGTGCACAAAGGGAACATATGTGTCTTTGTTCTTATATATGCTAGCTACATAGAAATATTAACTGAAGTAATTCCAGCATTTTTAAAGGTTTTCTTTATGATAAAAGAGATGGCTAAATTATTTTCTTACACGTATATTTTCTTCTTATACCCTTATACCACCTAAGTAGGGTCGGTACAACATGTTTGTCATGTTGTGATGTATGATTTGGCTTAATTTTTACGATCGGCCGCGCGCGCTTTACATCTCTAGGGATTTTTTTGTAGTGCCACGATATGTGGGAAAAAATATGTAACTATGAATTTCTTTTCATTTACTACAATGGCGTGGACCGAAGAAAAGATTAAGGTAGTTGATTCCTCCAAGCAGAAAGTTTCGACCAGCAGTGTTACACATGCAGACTGGCATGATATAACATTTCTATATAGAGTTACGAATATATTTCATGTGATATATATGGGTAACGCCGCCAAAATAATCATTTTTGTCCGGAGCAAAATAATGTTACACACATATGTATTTGGTTAATTCTTTCTTTGTTTTATTTTTAATTAATTGTCAAGGCAAGGTATGTGCGAAAGAAAATGTTTGAACAACAGTACGGAAAAGTGAACAGTTTGGATTAAAAAAATTGGTTGTCTGTAAAGTCGGTTTACGGACGATAATTTTACGTGATGACGTCATGGGAAAACATTAATGAAAACTTGCACACTTTTATGAATTGAATTGAATTATTATCACTGTGTAGTGGAAGAGCGATAGATGCGTCACAAACCGAACACTTAGGCCGATCGCGCCTCTCTATCGCTCTCGCTTGCACGCTAGCCTCAGGTGGAACGTGATAATGAGTCATGCTTTTTCGTGTGTGCAGCCGGCGTTTATCGATTTATAAGACGTTATCACGTTAATATCAATATACAAAGTGACTAAGACAGTAGATATTAAGGAGATTTTCAAAAATATTAACAGAATTGACAGACTGTTGAGTTGTTCAGCTGCGATTTTTTTCATTACATGGTACAAACAAAATGTACAAGCGTACAATTCACGGACTCTTACTACATACATATTCAAAACAAACCCTTACCGGTTCCGTAGATAATTGTGTCGTTTGGGATTGGAACCACTGTTTGTTAAACACTGCGCTATCTGTGTAATGTAAACAAGGTATTATGTTATAAAAACCGACCCGCTAATTATGTATTTCGCAACAACAAAACGACAACATCAATTGTTAAATTTTGCCATTCAACAATTAGCAAATAACATTATGTACCGTATAAATAACCGAGTTATAGTAGAACAAGAAGGTAAGTGTTGCTTCTGTGTAGTCTATTGAAGAGTGTTCTCGTAATTAATTGATAGTTGATACATAATCTGGATTACAATTTCTGTCATCGCTTAGTTTTTTTAGAAATAAGTGATAAATGGACGCTTTTGCGACACTTGAATTTGAATATTTCATTATTGCGACACTTGAATTTGAATATTTCATTATTGCGACACTTGAATTTGAATATTTCATTATTGCGACTCTTGATTCTGAATATTTCATTGACCTAATTGAATCTGGAGTAGTGTATGCGACTTTTGAGGTAACTTATAGAATGTTAGAATAAATGCCTGTACCAATTTATACCCGAAGGTTCCGTATGTATTTGTAATTATTTGGTACTAGCTGCTCTCCCCGGCTTCGTTCGGGTGTAGTAGCGAAGAAAATAAGACTACAGCTTACGCTTACAGAACGATCATGTTATTAAATAAAATGGCAATGCTGATTAAATTAACGTCAATTCTATCAATATTTCTAAAGATATTCTTCTAGCTCGCTTGTCTTACTTACTTTTTATTTCGATATTTTTTAACCCAAATTTTTCACTTATCCTTGCGGTTTTTCGAATGTTCTCAGTCATACAAACTTTGTCCTGATAATTAATTACATGCACAACAAAAAAATAGCCTAATAGGTGCAGCGGTTCTGAAGTGATGCGTTCGACAATTTATTTTTAGGTACCTATATAGATAATTGCTGGGTTCAAATATACACATACATAGAAAGAACGGTACAGTAGTTGATGTACTCTAGCGCTATCTAGCCATCATCATCATCATCATCTTACCCTTATCCCACCTAAGTAGGGTCGGCACAACATGTTTTCCTTTTCCACTCTCCCCTGTCAAAAGTCATCTCAGTATTCACACCTTTTATACACATATCATTTTCCACACAATCCACCCACACCTTTTTCGGTCTTCCTCTACCTCTATATCGGTGCTATCTAGCCGCGTGGTACAATAAAATAGATAGGATTTTTTTTTCTAAAAGAAATACTTAGGTAAAGGCATGGAAGTCCATGATAATCGGACAAAAGGTGTTAGAGTTTTTCTATCACATAGCTCAACATTTTTTATGTTCTATGTCAACTGATTTTAAAGTACGATTTGGTCTAAGACTGATAAAGACTTTAATGTTAGAGGAGGACTAGCTCTGAAATGCAGTTCTATAGATACTCCATGTTTTCTATATTATATATATATGTACTTATGTACACGCGTTAGAAGTTATACATCTTTGGCGTAACAAGGTAGAAATCTTTTCAAAAATGTTATCTTTCGCCTTATTCTACGTTTATAGAAAAAACGACACTAATAATAGAAAAAGGTATTTAATATATACATACTTTTATTGAATGAAATGTTGACAAAACTGACTTGAGGGTGTCGGCTTTTCGTGAAGGTGTGCGCGCGCATCGTAAAAATTTACTCTCATCATTTTTCCCTAACGCGCCAAAAGAAGTACAACTTCAAAAACTGCTTACAGATGGATATAGAGTTTTATATCTCGATTTGTATTAATGCAAAATTTTAGGACTCTAACTTTTTCTGTATTTTTAATTAGAAAAATAATTATCAACTCATTGTTCACAATTTAATATTATAATTAATAGAAATTTTGAATATAGAAGAGGTCTTTATATTATTAAGCCCGACATGTATTACCTTAAGAGTTATATTATGTAACTTCTTGCGGAACAGATAAGCGATTAGTTTTTGTATGCTCGCGTGGGTATTATATAGTATTAGTTACTTATACAAAAAGTTTAATGAAATAATTAACTTTACAATTTAATTAAATATTGTCTAATAAAAACAAACGTTCCTGACCTACCTATTAGTCTATTGCTGCTTATTAAAAACATTAGGTTAGATCTTAGAGGAACGCAAAAAATTGGGACATTTTGAGTTTATATGTAAATAGACATAGTAAAGTCTATGAAAAGGAATTTAAAGGTATATTTACAGGAATGATTTGCGATATGCAAAGAATCGTGATTTGCACATCGATACTAGAGAACGTTTATCAATATCGGTACTGAAACCAAATGGTTAATATTTTATCAAATCTCTGTTTAACTTAACTGAAAGACCCTCACAGTCTCGCAGGATTAGTTTTATGTCGCTTGAATCGCGCAGGGGTCTGTCTTGGTCTTGTTACAATTTGGCGGTCTTGATTTTAGTGTAGCAAACTAAGACTGCAGACCAAGTACGATTTTGGATAACACTAGCTAACATTACACTAAAACGTGCATTTATTGTCTAAAAATTGTAATTCTTATTAAGGATCTTTTTTTAAAATCATAAACTATGCCTACGCTCAATTAATAATCATTATTTTTATGAGAAGTATTAATATCATTTAATTTTCTGGCAGAAATGCGTGGTTTCAGTTAAAAGTTACTAATAATGCACGTTGACCAACCGATTTCATCTTGAATTGTCTCTCCAAATTTATTTCGAAAAACAGGAACATCAGCTTATTCTTTAAGTTTGCAATTTGTATGGATTCAATTTTATAAGAATAATTAATATCTATCATAGTCTAAAGAGGCGAAAACAAAATTCTGTTGTTATTGAAATAATAGATCTAAGTGGAAGAAATGAGAATCTGATAATAATAACCCTATTATCTTTCGTTTTTGTTACTGTACATTATACTAACAATAGATAAAAAGTATAAAAAAGCTCGTTAAGATAAAGACCTCAAATATGCACGTTGTTGCACTACTTATTTTAAATGCGCTATTTTAATAGTTAAATTTTAAAAACTGCTTACAGATAGATATAAGGTTTTATACATTGATATTTATAATAAAGCAACATTTTAAGATTTCAACTCTTTTTGTATATTTAATTTAAAAAAATATTGTCCGTTTATTAATTACAATTCAATATTATACATTTACAGGAATTTTGAAGATAGAAGAGGTCTTTTTAATATTAGACCAGTCATGTGATTACTTTTTCTATGATCGCAAAAACTTAATTATACTGACAATATCTATGTAACAACACTTTTAAGAGATATTCTACTGCTTGAAATTTTACTGATTATGTGGTGTAAGCGAACACTGAGGAAGTTATGTATTGGGTTAAAGTAGCAAATATGTTATTGATACTAAATCTCATCCGGCACTATTAGTATCTACTTATTTGATATACACGTTGTATATTAAAGTAGGTGGCATGCTGTCGTATCTACAAATGTTTTTGAAAGAGCATTTCTATAGTTGTATTTCCTTTCACTATTTTATATTACTTTAATAAAATTAATAAAACGCGCGTGGAGCCGCGGGTATCAACTTGTAATATCACACTTACAATCTTTATAAATATAAGAAAATACCACTAACTGACTCATCATGATAACTCCAAAACTGTATATCCGATTGACTTGAAACTCATCTTAGTGATCCAATTCTTTTGTGACGTAGACGCTCACTAAGAACAGATTTTAGTTAAAACTTATCCCAAATATATTTTTCATCTACAAATACATTAAATGGTTTACGCGAAAACAATAATATAAGTGGAACCCAAAATGTTTACAGGACCCAGTTGGTATCCATTTAGAGGATGCAGTAACGTGGTGAATTCTATATCTAAAAAGTACGGCTCACAATGGAGAGGTTTATCGGAATTATCAAAGCAATATTCAACACAAGTCCTCGGTTTGAAACTTGGAAGGGAAATGGTTGTAGTCGTCTACGGAGAGAAGAACATACGGCAAGTTTTCACTGAAAAGGCTTTCGATGGCCGGCCGAAAACATTTTTTCTCAAATTGAGATGTCTCGGTAAAAGAATCGGTAAGATCATTTATTTTTCCTTTAATTTGCCACTGTTTGTTGTTGATTACAAACAAAATAGCTATTTCATGTGATAATATGATGCAATGTGTACGGTATTCTTGTGAGAAATGTTGAGTTTATTTATAAAAAAATATCGAATATTGTATATAAACTTTGTATACATATTATGTCTATAAAAAGAATAATTTTCTTCATATACTGACCTAATTCTAACTAATATCGTAAATAATATGAGTTTATTTGTTACGGTTTCACATTTTAACTATTCTAGCGATCATTATGATATTTTGCATACATGTCAGGGTTACAGAATACCGTATAAGGTAACGTTTGCCCAGAAAAAATGTACCGTTCCCGAGAAATAGATTATATATACTTCAAAGAGACCGAAACCGCTAGAAAAAGCTAGTTCTAACACATATATTCCTATATACACGGATATTATTAAATCACAGTATTAAGAACAGTTGTTATTGCAACAAAATAAATTAAATGAATATTCCTTGATAATGATTATGTAAGCGGCTTTCTATTTTTTAATTTATTATATTTTTAGGTATTACGTCAACAGACGGTCCTTTGTGGCAAGAACACAGACGCTTCACAGTGAAACTTTTACGCAATGTCGGCTTCGGTAAAACACCAATGGAACGAGAAATTCAAAAAGAAATGTTTACTTTATTAGGTTATATCGAGAATAATAATAGTAAGCCAATTGCACCGAAAAGTATGGTATCGAAGGCTGTTATGAATGTTTTGTGGAAATACGTCGCAGGTTAGTACAGTCCTTGTTGACTACACTTGACTAAATCTCGTCTTTTATACCGCGTCGTTTTCTGTGACTGCTTGTTGATGCATCGCACGTTCACCCATTATTCTTATTTACTCATCCGTCGCCCATCGGTGTGCCTTTTTTCTGGCCGTTACTAGTGTACGAGTACCATTTCTAATATATATTTTGACGGTGATAATGTCTTATAAATAGATGAACGCCGACTGTTCAAACGAAAAAGCATGACTCATTGTCACGTTCCGCCAGAGCCGAACGTGCAAGTGAAATAGTAGCATAAGCGATAGAGAGGTGCGAATCAGCTTAAGCGTTCTGCTTGTGATGCATCTATCTCTCTTCCACTCCATCGGCCGATGCGTCCGAGTAGAATAGAGACAGCAGCCAGCACTCCGCCTACACCTGAACTATTTTGTCAAGTGTTTTTAACGTGAAGTGAAAAGTTAAATCTGGTTTCCATTATTTATGTATTTCCAATGATTTCTTATGACGTTATCACGTAAAATAATCGTACGTAAACCGACTTTATTTTTATTTCTTTATTGATATATATATATCTTCACTACATAGTATAAAACAAAGTCGCTTTCTCTGTCCCTATATCCCTATGTATGCTTAAATCTTTAAAACTACGCAACGGATTTTGATGCGGCTTTTTTTAATAGATAGAGTGATTGAAGAGGAAGGTCTATATGTATAATGACATAAATTAAATAGTGGAGAAATACTGTTATTTTTGAGGTTACTCGAAATTTAACGCGTGCGGGCCACGGGCAGTAATGAATAAATCAAAACTACTGGATCGATTTTAATCATTTTTTCAGTGAATAACATAGGCTATATATTTTATACCCGTGCGAAGCCGGAGCGGGCCGCTAGTTTCTTATAATTTGAAAATATAGTATACAAATACAATAACTGGAAAATACAAGTGTATTTTTCTTTGGTACTAGTTTAAGAACAAAACTTTTTGTTCTTGGGAACTGTTGAGACTAGCGACAACGAAAACATTTTCGGTTATAACAAGGACAACCGGTTATTACCGGAACGGTGTCCGGTAAAAAAGCGGCCGTAAACAAGATACCTAAGATTTTTTAATATATAATCAAAATAAGATTAGGGAATAAACATAAAATTCTACGTTGTTCTACGCCATCCAGTGGCTATACTTACTTACAATGTAAGCGCTGTGTATGTGACCAACAAATAAGTAGCTACTGGTGTACGAAGTATAATTTTTATTTGTTATATCATATCTCAGTGTTTTTATTAGGTTCATTAACTACATTTAAATTTAGAACGTCTTCAAAAAGTTGTAGTTTCAAGTATCCAATATTTATTCCCAGTAGTCTCCCCCTGTCTTCTTTTAGTACACGGAGCGATTAACTTTAAGTGGTACTTAGTATAAAATTGATTGAGTATTATGTATTTAATTGTTCTCTAAAAATGAATATGTGCATGGTCACACATATTATTCACATAGAAACATATTTAGAGGAACACAAAAAACGCATTTTTTGTAATAATATTGTTTTCTTTGTTATAATTAGGTGGGTGCATATTTTAGACAATTTATGTAAATTATAATAAAAGTATTACTGTATTTGACGGTCTATATTATCCCCTCTGTCCCATCCCCGGCTGCGGGTTTCGCAGTCTCGGCTAAGAAGCCACGCACCCCACCCCCGTCACGATTCGTGACAAGGCCCGCTGAGTACAGATTTTAGCAGACTTACAGTCTCATAAGATCCACTACACGTCTGCCGTCAATACCGTTGCCGGTATTTCCGTCAAAGTCTTCACATTCGATGAGCATCGTCTGCTCACAAAATACCTCCGGGAGGAAAAATTCCCGTTTTTCACCCACGCACTTAAGGAGGAACGCCTTATCCGTGTCGTCATTCGTGGTGTTCCTTCTGAACTCCCTATCGACGATATCTCCGATTGCCTGCCTGAACACTCAGGACTTCCCAGTCCAGAGTGTACATCGCATGTACCACCCCCCTACGAAGTCCCTCTTCAACTTGGTACTGGTCACACTGGACCGTACTATGGAAGGTAAGGCCATTTTCAACCTCACCTCGGTTTGCGGTCTCTCCTGTATCTTCGTAGAGCCTCCTCGCAAGACCTATGTACCCTCGCAATCTCACAACTGCCAGGTGTATGGTCACTCCGCTCGGCACTGCCACCTGCGGCCCAGGTGTGTGAAGTGTCTCAGGGATCACTCCACTAGGGAGTTCCCCCGCACTTCAGAGTCCACCGAGCCTCCCATTTATTTAAACAGAAAGACTTTAACTTACTTCAATATTTATAATTCTATCAACAGTAGTATCCTAACAATTACAATTTAAACATATATATATTATTGAGCGGACATGCGCGTTCTGGGCCGGTGAGACTAACACTACTCTTTGCTAACACTACCTGTGGCCGTGCATGGCGCACCGACGAACTCTTCCCCGAAAACCACGTAGGCAATATTGTCGCTACATGTATCATTAAAATTTTAACCTTAAAATAACAATTTGACTTAGATTAAAATTACCCTTCGCGGCATCTCATTTCAATGAATATTTTAGAAGATATTACAAATTTAAAATTTCCTGTATCCAAAAAAATTGTATGCGTGACGAGGCACTTGAAATATCTTTGATTATCATGTATTTTTAATGCCAAAGTGCTCATAATTTATGGGATAGTACATTATCATCATCATCTTCTTACCCTTTCTCCACCTAAGTAGGGTCGGCACAATATGTATTCCATTTCCACTCTCCCTTCTCAGATGTCATCTCAGTATTTACACCTTTTATACACATATAATTTTTCATACAATCTATCCATACCTTCTTCGGTCTTCCTCTACTCCTATATCCGTTCACCTTCATACTTAAAACTTTTCTAGTTACATGACTTCATCTCTCCCCATGACAAGCCCATAGCATGCTAACTTATTACTTCTCAACTTCTCTGTCTCTGGTGCTACTAATAATCTCATTCTTAATTTTATCGATTCTAGTTATACCACAGATCCATCAAAGCATTCGCATCCCTGCTACGTGTAATTTTCTCTCATCCGTCTCATTCGTAGCCCAGCACTCAGATGCAGACAGCATGACTGGTCTCTCATAACAGTTTGATACATCTTGGGATATAGGATATATAAATATATCTAAATAAATTGGAAAATTAGATGAAGTATTAATAAGTTCATGGCACCTGTGCGAAGATATATGTCATATAATATGAATTTTATGACATTAGATCATACGATTCCCTAAATTCTCTTTTCTTGCTTTTTTTTTATCATGTCTATGACATCTTTCTTGTATAAATCTTATTATGAGTCATTTTTAAATTTCAGGTGAAAGTATTGAAGAGGATAAGTTAAAGAAATTACTTGAATTGCTTAATATCCGTTCTAGAGCATTTGGTGTAGCCGGTGGTATATTAAATGAGATACCATGGTGCAGATTCATAATACCGAACCTGAGTGGGTATACCCTTATAACTGACCTCAATAGACAGATATCTGAAATAATTGAGGTCTGTAAAAGTCTTCTATCTTCGGCATTCTTTTCATATATAAGTTGTCATGTAATAAGATCAACACACCTTTGCAGGACTTTTTAGTCTTTATTTTATTGAACTTTGGTCACTTTTATCTCATATATGACATTTTGCTGATGTTGCAGTTTTGTTAATTGTTTTCGGCGTATGCAAGCTTGGTAAAAGTAATTATGTATAACTTAAATATTTTCTTACCATTAAACAACACATAAGGTACTATAATATACAATGTAACATAATATAGTATACTTGGCGGTGCATAGTGGGGTACTTATGTCTACGTCTTTCTTCAGGTTATTTTAGAATTAATACAGTTTCTACCAAATGATATATGGAGCTGCATGAGTGCAATATAGAGCAACGGGCTTGCTTCATACATTATTACACGTAGAATGTATGAATGATGCACAGATAAAGCGATTATTTGTTGAGGTTAAAATCTGGGCTGATCAATAATAAACTTAATAATAAGGGTTCAAATAAAAATATTAGATACAATTGTATCATTAAAATGTATTATAAGCAATATTAACGAATGAAAAGATTAAGGGGTGAAGACAGAAGCGATATCTTTTTGCTTATTCATATATCAATACTCACATTTGCTTGGGTTTGGTTATCCCTTATGGGTTATGGTATGGTTATGGTTATTAAGTTTGGTCTATCTCTCGGAGACAGTAGGTATATTTTTTTAGGAATTAATGTTATCTTCTGTAGTACCCCTGATAAATTGTTTGCAAAATTTCATGCTGGTCGTTTGAGTAGTTAACATGACGTGTAGACGTAAATATGTTTTCAGGAAACCATTCAAAAACATAAAAACAAAGAGATTCAAGAAGATGATTTCATATATTCTTACATGGAAGAAATCGAGGCCCATAAAGAAACATATACATGTAAGTTAAATAATATAAATTAAGACAGCTATTGGTGTTTTAGCCCTGTGATCATCATCATCATCTTACCCTTATCCCACCTAAGTAGGGTCGGCACAACATGTTTTCCTTTTCCACTCTCCCCTGTCAGATGTCATCTCAGTACTCACACTTTTTATACGCATATCATTTTTCACACAATCCATCCACACCCTTTTCAGTCTTCCTCTACTCCTATATCCGTCTACTTTCAAACTAAAAACTTTTCTTGTCACATGACTTTCATCTCTTCTCATAATATGCCCGTACCATGCTAACCTATTACTCCTCTTACTCCTACAACTTCTCTGTCACTGGTGGTTGTAGCCCTGTGATATGAATTAGAAATTTCTAAAAAGTAAAAAATAAAAAAAAAATGTACGAAAGTTTTATTTGAAAAGTATCTATATATTGTTTTTAAAGATATGTAAAGTTTAGCTAGTGTGGGTGATTTTGACATGAAACTGCTTTTGGTGATACATGGAAACTTGTATCGTATCTAGATTCTAGGGTAAATTTGGGCTGTGTTTATTAATATATTCAATGTTTTTTTTGTACTACAACTTATCATTTACAGGAATGGGTAATACGCCCATGTAGCCTAGACTTTCTTTGTATATTAATCTGAATCTCTATATATAGCGTTGGTATTTTATATAAATACCAAATACTATATAATACACCATTTATTGAAAACTACTCTCGTGTCTTTATTGTGCATTGTTAATACATACGTTCTTACTATACTGGAAACTTTCGAGTAAATGCCAATTAAAATTATAAAACATTTCAACGCGATTAAAGCAAACGCATAGAAGACGAACGTAGTGATATTGGTACATTGTGTTAGTTATTTCATAATTTCAGATGAACAACTTAAAGTTATTTGTTTGGATCTCCTCATCGCTGGATCACAATCAACTGGTAACTCATTAGAGTTTGCAATATTACTGGCTTTAAGGAACCCTAAAATACAAGAAAAAATTCACTACGAGATTGACACTATACTGGGTGATGCAGTTCCGTCGTGGTCGGATACCTTAAGGTTTGTAACTTCATTTATTTTATTTCATCCCAATTTGCTTCCACTATTTGGTACAAACCATGTAAATGACTTTTTCGACCAAGACTTGAGTTTATATAGAGAGTGATGAAAAGTTAAAATACTTCACAATTTACTGAATATGAGAGAAAAAATTGCATAAAAGACAATAACCTCACATGTCAATGATGTCATTGGATTAATATGAAGGGAATCTAAATGCGCTTTCCATATGTAGTCGGAGTACTCAATCGTACATTGTCATAATAAACGTAGATTAAAATTGCTCTAACTTCGATCAATAATAGCAACTATTGCTATATAGCTGCTATTGTTGATCGAAGTGCTATAAGTCAACCAGAAGTACTTGCTATTTATTACAGAAATCTGAAGATCCGTTTATGTTAGAATATAAATACTATTTTAAATATTACATTAAGAAGTTTATAATCAATCATGCCTGATTTATACTTTAAACATGTGTTTAATAATGCATTCACTGCGTTGCCTATATGACGCATTTTCTTTCATGTTTTTTTCTTCAAATTATTCTGCACTTTTATTAATTTTGTTATTTATAATTTTTAGGTTAATTTATACATCGGCATTTTTATTAGAAGTTTATAGGATTAGCTCTATTGCACCGTTGGCCGGACCTAGGCGTGTTCTAGAAGATACCATCGTTGATGGATATTTGCTACCAAAAGATACGACTGTATTAATATCAACAGGTGACATACATCGGGATCCAGAGTTGTGGGAAGATCCTCATGAAATTAAACCAGAAAGATTTATTGACGAGAACGGAGTGTTGAAAAATACAGAGCATTTGTATCATTTCGGAATGGGTGAGTAAAATAAGTTTATACCTATTTTATATTTAGGTTTTGTTGAAAGATAACATAGTAATAAAACTGTAGCAGGTTATATTTTAATGTCAGTGTGGTGAGGTAACACGATTGAATCAAAAATCAACACAGTCTGACAACTGCACTTCAGAGCCAGCCACTCTAGATTTATCCTGTTTGCCATCTTGGGTCACATAGTTAACACAGTGTGAAATTCTAAGACAAACATTTTAACCTGTATAATTAATGAAATTGTAAGTTATAAAATTATATAATCTTGATATTGTCTTAACATAGCAGGAGTAAGCTAATGTTTCAGAAGTAGGAATTGTAACTTTTGAGACTTTATTTCGGGTTACTAATAATATATTTGACAGTAATTAAGACTAAAAACATCAAAATACGTATATATAAACTGAAAATTAGCATTCGACGGCGTTGATTTACGCAAAATATGTAGTCCTTAAAGTTTATAACATAACAATATTCTTTATGACAATATAAATTTGTTTTATTTTATTTTCATTATCACATTCTTACCCATAATCCACTTCAGTGTGATCGCCAAAATATGCTTCAATCTCTCTTTATTTTATACCAGCTATTATCTCAGTGATCACCGTATTTATATACATTTAAACTTTTACACAATCCGTCTATCTCTTCTTCGACCTTCCTCTACTCTTATATCTGTTCACCTACATACTTAAAACACTTCTAATTATTTGACTGCCAGTTTGACTTGACCGATGTACTTATTCATTGCCTTATACATTTATTTACATCACACATTAGTCTTAATATACATAGGTAACTTTCTTTCATTCATATCTTTTGTGGTTAAGTACGGATATTATAATGGGTTTATATATTCTTCTTTCCCTTTAGTTTCAAGGATATTGATATATATGATCCCTCAGACCTCTTATCATTTTATTGACCTTATTATACCTTTTTATATTTTATAGATTTTTCACTATAATCTCACCAGATGGTAAACAGCGAATTGGCCTAATTTGGTAACACGTTAAAATAAGATGAGGCCTGATTAGCAATTTTAACTGCTTACAGGTGATGGGTGATAAACTTTCAGTTTGAATATGGCTATATGGCGCTAGCCAAGCGTGCATTAGGAAAAGTCCCACTATTATGTTGCGGTTTCTTTCATCACGATATATCCCTTTACCGAAATCTCCGGCTCTTGTTAAGATGCAAACCTATGAAGGAGCGAACATTTTTTTTTATTAACGTGGGGAAATCCATTATGGACACGCCACCCTCCCGGGGGGAAGAGTGGGTAGTGTGAGACTCATACTCATTAAACCCCACGGTGTACCCTCTACTACCATAACGGGACGTCACGGGCTCGTGCTGGCTAGCACCATGACGCCCCGGCAGCCGGCCCAGCCTAGTGCCAGATCTCCCGCGCTGAGAGAGACAGCCTGATACGCCCCGACTGTCTCCCAGACGCCCAAACCAGTGCGATGGAGAGACGGGCCTCCTGACCCATCTCTTCTTGGTCCAGCGTAAGGGCGGACGTGGCTAGTGGACAAACCACCTCCACTCTTCCACCCAACGTTTATGCAACCCCCTTATGGAGGTCTGGGCCCCAAGGCTGTCTGCCTATTAGAGACAGGTGGTCTGCACTTGGAGGTACGAACATACTTCGATCGACAGCGGCCAAACACAAGTTGTCAATAGGACATCTTCACTTCAATGTGATAATAGGACTATTATTTATTATGTTAAATAAATGTATAGTTTCGCTTTGCAATCGTTTAACATGCTAGGTTACTTAATAATAATCTAAGCGGTAAGTAGAGAGTTTGATTCTCGCATAGGAACAACTTCTGTATAATAACATTTTTTTTTTCGTCTATGTGCTTATCATGCGTTGCATATCATGCGTTGGCTCATATATACGTATCATAATAACAGCTGATTGGTTGTTCGTAGCTATGTTAAGTCCAAAAATGGTGCTTTATACAAATTATACAAACGGCTGTGTAAAATTAACTCTCAAATTTGTACCTACATTTTTTTAGATACCTCTCTTCACTAATTGTCATAGTCCTAAGTCGCGGCGGATTTCACAAAAATACAATTTACGCACAAAAAGTACATCCGAACTCGGAACAATATTTTATAGGTTCTGCGAATGATTGTCTTATGTGTGGCTGAGGCTCGGAATACTAACCATAGTGGGAGCGCTGAGCCACTTAAATCATTGTCCTTATATCTCATAACTAATATATTGTAAATAATTGAAAATTATCCTTAGAGGTCCAATCTTCCGGAGTAGAGCCCTCCAGCACGTTGCTTGCGCGAATACAGTTACACTGAAAAAATTTTCAAACACTAGTTTTAAAAACAGAACACCGATCACCCCACACGCACATACATAGTGGCTGGGTTTATTTTTTAGTCCCTTTTTCGAACTGAGATAGTTTAGATTAACTTAGTTGTTAGATTCAAGATACAGGTATACGTTCGTGAAACATAGACGCTTGGTACACGTGTACGTTTCACGAATTCATATATGTAAATCCTGTGCTGGTTGCCATGCAAAATCGGGTGAGTGCCTTAAGCACTACCCTTAGTAGTCCGGTGAAACTGTAGAGACCTTGCCAGGCTAAGAGTGTAGTCAGTTCGAAAACATTTTTTTTTGTATATTTATACTAGATACAATTCTGCATGTCTTCCACAAATTGAGAATATTTGCCACAAGTAATAATTACTTTTTTTTTATATCTTAATACTAGGTGTATTAAATTAATTAATTATACATTATTATGTATTATACAAGTTAAATATGTAAGTATATAATTATTTTCGGTAACTATATTCAACTGATTGTTGTTCTGAAAATACTGTATATTCTTTTTTTTTTCTAACTGACCTACACTGCTAGCCTGGCAAGGCCTCTACAGTTCCACCGGACTACTTGTATATTCTCACAGATCTCATTTGATACATTAGTCTATTATTTTTGTAATGTATTCATTAATTTAAATAACGTCTTAATTGCTACGCGACCTTGTAATTTATTACGCTCTAATACATTAAACACTTTGAGTTTGACGTATGTCGAATTGTTAACAATACGCTTAATATTTCCATCGTATTATTATTATTCTTTACATTAGTGCAGCATCTGCTTTTCATTTTTGTTCATATAATTAAATTAGTTAAAATGGGGGTGATTGATTTGATATGATTTTAGCGCGAATGAAGATTTTTTATCACCGATTATTTTAACTACGTTATATTGTACAGTTATTATACATTTGGTTGATAAGTAAGTAATATTTAGCATTTATTTCATATTTAATTAATAGTTCTATGACCTACTTGTTCTGCAATCTATAGTCCGCGTTAAACTTTATGACCGCTCTGAAGTAGATCCGCAGAACACATTTTTAGGTACCAGAGGGACGTGATCATGTAACGGCGGAACGACGCTCGCCCGCACGCGTTCCTGTCCCTCTATTATACCAATTCTGAAACACGTGTCAGTGTGCGTGCTTGTTGCAGTACAGTTGCATTCGGAAATGTTTCTTTGTTGTCAATTACATGTTTCTACTATTTTCATACTTTTCTTTCTCTGATTCCTATTTTTGCTATTTACTCTTTTTATTATTACTTGTTGATATTTGTTATTATTAAAGTGCACGTCAATTGCGTAAAATTATATATCTATATGGAAACCGTTATCATATTATAAATAAATGCTTATTATAAATTAGCTATTTAATACGAGTGTATTTCATCTATAATAATCTTATTGTAGCGACATACATAATACCTACACAGTATATGCTACAAGATATAATCTACAGATAGAAGAAAATGCTACAAAAGGCGAGGATCATTTATTTAGAATACGCGATCACCCAAAAATTGGTCAAATCTGGTGGTCAAATGTTATCCGGAGCTAATTATAACCGACAAAATACCTAATGTGGTGAAATGTTGTTATTCTAGCTTTGTATATTACTATATTATTCAACTATTGATGTTAATTTCTTGTTTTTACTTTTATTTAATTACCCCAGTAATTATGTAATTTATATTGTCTCTTCATTTTTATCTCTAATCCTTTGCAAATAAACTATATGTATATCATGTATGTATGTATGTATATGATCGCTGAATTCAAATGAATACATTTTCGTAAATTAGCTGTCAAAGCGTTTTAAAAACTATCCAACTTAAGTAATATCGTCCTTTCACATACTAAGTTTTCCTTTTATTTAATATAACAGACGAATATCTTCTTAAATCATAATTAATTCAAAACATATTAGATTGTACAAATTATATCCAGATAACTTAAAGATTAATAAATAGCAATTTTAAATTGCTATAATAATATTTTTACACTGTTTTGTATTAACCTCTTGACTGTACTATGCGCAAGACCGAACTTAAAGTTATATTCAAAGCGGCCAATAAGTTTCACGCGTACTCTATGGTAGCCTAGTCGAAAACCGCGAGGGTCGACGTTGGTTCGAATGCTGCATCGAGTTGTAGTTTTCTAACAAGAGAAACCTCAAAATGAAAATACACAATTTTGGTACGACTTTTTCTAATGTAAACTTTGGTAGCTGTCACTCTCAATTTGAAAATCTGTTGCTATATACCTAGTAGCGTGTTTTATGGCAGATGTACTGAACAGCTAGCTCTCTTTTAGGTTTTGTATATCTACGATGGTATTATAGGTCAAATGGTCATTTAAGGTCAAGTGAGATTGACGACAGGCTGAAACCTACAAAAACCTGGTTAAACAGAAAGTTGGCTATAGGCTACAAATATCTTCTTGTTTGAATATTAGAATTTGCACAGGTATTTCTTTTTTTGATTACCTAAATTTTGGCGTTCACGACGGAAGATAACAACTCTATGTAAGAGTGATGTTAAGATCGAAAATAAAAATAATAACAGACCAACTAAATATGATTAAATAATATTTTGTACGTAGAAATTTTCTTAACATATTTCATCGAAATCATTGTATTAAAATAACATAATGTAATAAAAACTAAGAATTTTAATCAATTTTTCGTTTGCCAAAAACATGTTACAATTTTGGCGACATAAATAAATAAAGAAAAAAACAAATTTAATAAAGGTATTTTTGTTCGTAATTCCTTGAAAATAAATAAACATGTAGGCAACGGTCATATAAAATGATTTAGGCTAGCATCGACAGGTTGGTGGATCTTATTGGAATTTAGCAAGGCGATGAGACGAAGACAACTCTTATCAGATGGCAGGTCATTGTAAGCCGTATAAATAACACATGTTAAATTTATACACATACTCGTGATTAATATATTAATTAGCAATTATTATAACATGAATTACAGAAATAATTTTTTTCGTTATAATTATGCAAACGATAAATCTGCTATAATTATAACGTTTTAAAAAACAAAATGATAAAAATATCAATTTATTAATAAATAAATAGTACAAGTAAGCGTCATCTATACGATAAAACTAAAACTAGACTACTATACAGTAGGCGAAATTAGTTAACATTATTTGTCCATAGATGCTACTTTTAAATTTGTGTACTAAATAATATTTTCAATGATTGGTAAATGGAAATAAATGAGGTGATGTGATAAACTACATAATTATAGACTACTAATTACTTTATAATGTATAATTACTGCTGTGCATGTAGCCAGGCTTGTGAAAATATAGAAGGAAATTACATTGTTTCTGTTATTGTCAGTCAATAGTCAGTTTAATACGAATGCAGGAATAAATAATGTAGAATTGTGACAGTTCTTTTTTTGTAGCGGACTTGGTCATTTCGTTGATCGGAGAAATACTTTCAATTATATATACTGGTGATCGTCTAGTGCTCGAAATTCAATGTCAGTTTATTAGTGTTTGAATTTTTTATATCAAGGAAAAAGAAACGAACTTATTCAATAAAAAGAATTCTCCGATTTAACCTCCGTAGAGTCTCGAGCGAAATCCCAACCGTGGACACCTCTAATAATTTCAAGTCGCAAGACTTTTTAGTCCAAAAGGTACGTCGTATGTACCAATCCTGCATGAAGATTCTCTATAACCTGGTGTTGTTCCTTCTGGACCGGTCCAAAGAGGTAAAACCTTTTTAACCCTGTCCTCCCTGTGCGGCTTCACCGATGTTTCCATCTAGCTCCCGGGAAAAACGTTCAAACTCTGACAGTGTCACAACTGTCAGGTATACTGACACTCGGTACGTAACTGTCATTTGCGTCCCAGGTGCATTTAGTGCTTCGGGGATCACTATATTAAAGAATGTTCCAGTAGCTACGCATCCCACCAGCTCCCTAGCTTCATGTTATGCAATAAGGCGGGATATCCCGTGAATTATAAAGGGTCTCCATATTATGCAATACCGCAGGATATTATAATTACCGCAATTAGAAAGAGGCCACCGCCGACCTCTGTAGATCTTCACCTCTGATGTTGACAGAAGCCTTCCCTAGCCTGCTTGAAACTTTCCGTGCCTCAGCAGTGCCCGGGCTTGCACCATGAACATCTTCCCGGCCTTTAAGCGCTTTAGGCAGTTTGGGCTTCTAAGCCAGTGCCGTAGTCCAAGGTTCGGAAGGTAAAGCCTGCACAGGTTAACCTCGCCTTCTCCTTTTCGCTCGCCGGCATCGACAGGCTGACCGAGTTACTCCTAGTACACGATGTACAAGAAATCATCGCTTTTAACGCAATAAGAAACAGCAGCAAGGATCTCGGATTACTTAATGCCGTCTGGAAATTTCTTGTCATAGCAGCCACTATACAACGCATCACGCGTGCATCTACCTCCATTAAATAAATCGATACTAGTTATGGACAGAATAAAATCGCGTTTTTATGTCTATCTTTCTCTAAATGAAAGAGTTATTAGTATTTCGTGCGATTACTCGCAATGCCGTGATTGTGTATCGTGATCCCCACGTCAGCGTCCTAAACAGTCGTTTTTTCTCAATCCTCTATATGGTGCGTGTTTGCGTCCACGTCTATGTAACCACTACCAACGCTGTCTTGAACGAACGAACGTATATACACATTCTCAGATACTCGTCTTGACACCTCAGGTAGCACCTTGAGCCAAGGTTCGTTCCCTCGTAGTAGAGCCCTCGAGCATAATGCTAGTGCGATACAGTAACTCAGCACTCACTAGTTCAACAGACACAAATCAGCCCACATACGTGCACGCAGTAGGTACATACATAATGCAAGGGTTTTGTTACTTCTCCTTATTTCTTAAACTTGATTAGTCAGTTTAACCAATTGTCAGATTCAAAATACATGTACACGTTGGTGAGGTATATATATATTAATGTGTAACTTGCTTATGTATACAGGTATGATTAGTTTAGTAAGATTCGCGGAGTTACATTAAAGACAACAGCCCAAGCTGAGCTTCGGCCAGTTTGGTGCCGTAGAGCTCGATGCCATGCGGTTGAGTGCCTTAAGAGCTCGCCTAAGTATTCCAGTGAAGCTGTAAAGTCTTATCAGGCAACTCAATATACGTTATTCAGTCCGAAAAAGTGGTGGAACTGAAATCTTGATAGTTTTGCACAGGCGAGAGATTAAGTTTTCAAGTTTCATTATTGAGGAAAAAAAATATTTTTCTAAATTGTTTATCGATAACATTAAAGTTTGCCAATGTTTATTTACTAAACAAAAATAAAAAAGAATCGGTTAAGAAATAGGAGAGAAAAATGTACTTAACTGTTTTTGTCTCTGCCTCTTTATATATAGATAATTTCCCTCAAACAAATCCTGAAGAGATATTTTAGTACGACTATACAATGTTATTCTCAACGGTATGCATTTACTACGTAACGGAGGTAATTTTAGATAACTCAATTTAAGTTTGTGACTACTTGGAGCCCAAAATGTAATAGTGTTTAACCGATTCTAATTTAAGTGTACCTTCTATTGTTACAGGTCGTAGACGTTGTCTTGGCGATTCACTGGCGAAGTCATTTATATTCATAACTTTTGTTGGTATCATGCAGAAATTTAGAGTGAATTGTTGCAACGGGGTTTTGCCATCTGCTGAGCCAGACATCGGGTTGTTAGCCTCTCCAAAACCTTATACAGCCGATTTTATCCGAAGAAAATAGATAATATATTTGAATTATGAATTTACTATAACTTTCTTAGTTTCTTCATTCGTTTTTTATTGTAACACCCTAATAATATATTATTATTTAATTACAATTAATTAATGTATTGAATAGACTTCAGTCAATTTTTTTTAATTCCACTTCGTACACGCTTGGTCTTTATCTAAAAAAATCACAATATCTTCGTTTATTATAAAGCTATTAATGTTTTAAGAAATTCTTATAAGAACTATATTACACTAATGACATTTTTTTAAGGAGAGTATATTTTTGCATTCAATTAGTTTAGAGATTTTTCTTCTATACATAAAATATATTCTTAGATAATAAACAACGGAAACAAAGTCGCGGCCATTAATCCGTCATAAATAATACAAAAATACATACAATTGATTAATAATAATATTATCAAATCAACACTACGAACATTGTGATTACTTATTTGTTACAAATTTATATTTCTAAATTCTGTTTTAATAAGTCTCACTTGTATTTATTATACTCTATCACTATCCCAATCATACTATGTAAATGTACCACAAAATATTCTAGAATTAAGAAACAATTACGAATTGTATTTACCTTTTATTCTAAGATTAATCTTAAATCCTTTTTCAATATTGTATAAGCATAGATTGAGATTTGTAAACCTAATTTTGATTTATGTGTAAAGGAGGTTGTTAATTGGTATTTTTACATTATAGGTATGTATTTCTTTTATAGTTTGCTGTAACGAAGTTTGGTTTGACATTCTTGTCAAGTCTACAGAAAATGTAGTCAGATAAGACGTGTTACATATCACATCGTACGTTATCATTACATTTATGTATTCTTCTAAATAAATACATAATTGTGTGCGTCATACAGGTTTAGTTTTATTCCATTTCTCTACGTCAGTGTGGTTGGTATTTATTTTATTAGTAGGTATAACACTAACAGTCCCAAGTTATATAAAATAACCTGATCATTTTTTTTTTTCAGTTGTTGAAAGAAAAACTCACTTATAGTCCTCATTAAACTTATTGACCGCTCTGAAGATAGATGTGTAGAACATAAATGTAATATAAATAAGTGTTATATTATACATATAATATCGAGACAAATAAAGTAATGCCAATTTTAGATAGCTATTATCATATTTCGACTTTGTTTTGTATTAAACTCTTTAAGATATTTCACGCAAGCTCGAATTAACGGCTATGTTCAGAGCGGTCCAAAAAAATTTACAAGAACTGTACACACGTCGAGATATGACGATATATTTTTGCATATATATTACCTGCCTCGTGCTTTTGTATCAAGTTATTTGTGCATGAATGTTTGTTTAAACAAATACATTCGAATATTACAATACTGCCATATAAATATAATTGTAGTGAGTATATTGTCCGCGCTAGTCTACGAAGTGACTGAACAGATTTGGAAGATATTTTATTGCCGGATAAAGGGATATTCAGAGTAATATGTAGACAAAGTATTATATATAATTATGCTTTTCTATAAAGGCTAAGAAGTCTTAAAAAAATTAGCAGAGCTAATTGAAATCATCAAGAGTCGATAGATATTACTAAAAATTGCATGAAACTAATTCTAATACATATTTTCGATGTAACAACAACACCATATTCATGGGAATGAAGTCGTTAACACCGACTAGTGGTATTATAAACGCAATTATCAGTTACATTGTAGTATTTTGTAAGACCTAATAACAGGTTGTTACTTTTATTACCTAATTTCGGTATCTGGTTACGTATAGGTTATTTTTTAATTTCTTTTTATTAATAAAGCTCTCTTATTTACAGTTATTATAAATTATTTTCTGGAACCATAACCTTAAGAGGTACCTAATACAAAATGCCTATCATAAATATAGCTGATTTATCCTCGAGTATGTCTATATTTTCGGACAGACGAGTTAGTACCATTTTATTATAATGCCACCTCTTAAAATATATTATGAACGTACATTACATATATAAGATGAGTGATTGATGGACATACTTTCATATTTGTGTCTAAAATAGATTGATAGATGCTAACTCCACCTCACTCTGTTGCAGATGGAGGCAGTTGCTATAAATCTATTTCAGATATCCATTCGACACTAGTAAAGTAATGAACCTACTCAGTATGGGGAACACATTAATAATAAAAAGATGTTTTTATTTGTAGCTAGCAGTCCCGGCGGACGTTGTCCTGCTCTGAAAAAAAAAAAATACTTTCAACAATTATCATTTTATTTCAACCAATTTACAAAAAAAACCTTTATAAATAGTATACCTAAACCTTCCCCGTGAATTACTCTATCTATTGGTGAAGACCGCATTACAATCCGTTCTGTAATTTTTGAGTTTATCGCAAACATCCAGACAGACAGACGCGGCGGACGACTTTGTTCTATAATATGTATTAATAGTATTTGTGCGAACGTTATAATTTATCGTTGTCTTTAATTAAGTGCGATTTGAGAAGCACTCAAAATTTAGTTTACTATCGTACATATCCAACTAATACTATATGTATCGTAGTCGTGTTTTTGTGAGTTAAGTTCAGAAAATTAAACCTTAATTTTATCTTTACTATAAGATTGTAAATGCAAATGCGAGTTTGTTACTTTTCCACACGCTAACTACACAACAGATAATCATGAAATTTTGTGCTCGTGTTGTCAGAAGTACAGAGAAGGACATAGGGTAACTCCAATCTCGAAAAAAAGTTTCATCCTCGAGGAAAGTAGGTGTTATTTACATTACCGCGAACGAAGCCGCGAGCAAAAGCTAGTAATGAAATAATTTCATGAGAAAAGTGCGCACTTTTGTTTATCGTTTAGCGTACTAAATATATAATTAAACCAAAGGAATAAGCAATCGTGGCAATATAGTGCAACGATAAGCGATTCGTTATTAAATAACTTTAAACCTTCTTTTTGTTTTAGGGTGTCCCTGATACACATTTCAAATGGAGTAGTATAAACAAATTTATATATCTGGCGTGTACATATTCAACGTCAACGTATAATTTTGATATATTTTCAAGAATATGCTCGAATGGTATTTACTTATACAAATAGAGAACTTTTAATATAATTGAAATAATTAAAAACATATCTTATCTTATCTTATATATTATATATTATATTATATATATATATAAGCGGAATACCACTGACTGACTCATCACGATTTCTCCAAAACTGTATGTTCGATTGACTTGAAATTAACCATAGTTATTCCTTTTGCAACGTAGACGCTCACTAAGAACGGATTTGAGTTAAAACCTATACTAAATACATTTTTCAGTTAAAATTAAGTATTCTCCTACAGACATCGATAGTCCCTGACATTAGACAACCGTTGTTATAGTAACCAATAATATTATAACCGTTGCCATGGTAACACGTTTATTTTTAGGGATGTGCTAATAATCCTTGAACCGAACCGAATCGTATGTTGTTCTATCCGAATTTTGAATAGAAAATTCAAACTTTTCCAATTTTTTTTAAATAAGGTAGCATTATTAAACTAATAGTTATAGGAAAAGTTACAACATTTTTCACTATTTTAATAATTCAAATTTAAAAAACATAAAAACGTCAAAAAAATTCAACCTAAATTCAAGACTGAAATTCCTTTCAAAAACAATTTACTATATAATTCAATTCTACAATAATAAATTCATATTAGTGAAAATATTTAATAGTATTTCAATTTTGACAATTTTTTAATAGAAATAGCTGAACTAATTTGTTTCAAAGAAATTTCAATATTTTGGTATAATATCAGATTTTAACAGGTTTCTAGAATTTTGTGCTCTAATTTTTTATAACATACATTAAAAGGACCGTTTTAAATTTTAGCTCTCAAAATTTGTTAACAACTAATAAGGTACAAATGTATAGCTTTTACTATATTGGAATATTTTGTATGGTTATTTATAAATAAAGAAATCGATTATAGTCCATAAAGAAAATTGTCAGTGCCGTTGAAAAAAAAACATATTTAAATAAGAATGAAAGACATTTAATTTTTTAAATTTGTAATATTCACTTTTTCCCGCCACTTTTTGGCTAAAAATAGAAATACAGTAGTTTTGAATGCTCTTAATGGCTGGTGTCGACTGTGATGGCGTTACTGGTTAGTTCGTAGCATTTTATAGTTAATGCTTATTTGACGCATAAATTAAATTATTTGACTAATCCGAATAGTTCGAAATATTCGTATGTTCAATTCGCATTTCGAATCGTATTATTCGGTTTGATTCGTTATCAATTAATTCGAATAGTCACACGCCACTATTTATTTTATGTTCATAGAATTAGTAAGTTTTCATTCAAAAATGTAATTTTAGGTCAGTATTATTTCGAATTTTTGACTTGCAATGTATAGATATAATAAAAATAAAGTGTCAATACTATACAATACAATGTAGTGTAAATACATTATCAAAACACCTACTTTTTACTGACTGGATATGAAAGCGTATAAGCTACTTATAGTAAAAATCTAATTTTAAAATTGTTGTCTGTCAGACTGTATGTTCCGGGTAATCTTCGAAATGGCTGGACCGACTTTGACAGAAATTTTACTGGCAGAGAGCTGAATTTACAGGTTATATTATTTTAGACTAGCTGTTATTCGCAACTTTGCCCCTAGCGGAATATTCGAAACGGCAAAACCGATTTCTACGGGACTTTCACTGGTAGATAGCGGACCCCATAAGAAGTAATTTAAGCTATTTTTTTAAAGTACCTATTACCTGCGCCTTCGTCCGCAGTGACATCTCTAAAACGATTTGATTGATTTTCATGGGACTTTTACTGGCATATAACTGACTTTATAAGTACTGACTTAGTTTAATTTATTATAAACTAGCTGTTATCTGTAGCTGTGCCCACATTGTATTCTCCAAAAAATAGATAGAACTATGTCCACATGAATTTTACAGGCACGTAGCTGATCTTATAAAGAGTAATTTAGGCAATTTTATCTTAGACTAGCTGTTACTCGCGACTTTTTCCTGTCCAATAAGGAATTTCCAAAACGATACACCAAATTTTAACGAGACTTTCACTGACATGTGACTAAAGTAATGCGAAATAACTTGAGCTATTTTATTATTTACTAGCTGTTACTCGCGATTTCATCAGTGTGGAATATTTAAAACGATTGGACCAATTTTCACATGACTTTCACTAGCAGATAACTGAAGTTATAAGAACTAACTTAGGTTATTTTATTTACCCACGACTTCTTCCGCGTGAAATTTAGCAAAAGTATGTTGTTCACTGTAAGCATGTGCTTGAGGTGTGCACTGTATTGGACTCCAAGAATTAATATAATTGTAATGAACATGTAATTTGCTTAATTTGTATTTTGGTCAAATTGGCAGCCATTTTGTTTTTATTTACCGTGATCGATTATACATAACTAATTAACCATAGCTTCGGAAAGTTGGCCACCAATTTTTCGTGTAACGATTTGAAAAAGGCGTAGAGGGTTTGCCCATCGATTTCCCCTTTTTGCTCACGATTTAATTTTCTATGCCCACCTCTATAAAAAAAAGTTAAATAAATATAATTTAAATAGCGTGGGCCAGGTTCCGAAAAACTTTCAAAAATTGAAAATGTCAAGGTGGATTCTTGAAGTATGTCATTTACCCACGTTTGCCCCTTTTCTATTTTTTTTTATAATTAATACAAATTTTGAAAATAGAAGACGTTTTTTTTCAAAATTAATCCAGACCTTAACAGTTCCATTATAGAATTTCTTGCGGAATAGATAAGTGATTACTTTTTGTATGATCGCAAAAACTTAATTATGTTAATAATATCTATATAACAACATTTTTAAGAAAAATTGCATATCTTGAAATTTTCATTACTTTTTTTTTATATTATAAGGGGCAAACGAACAGGTGGGTCACCTGATGGTAAGTGAGCAACACCAGGGGAGTCGCAAGTGCGTTGCCGGCCTTTTAAATTTGTGGGCCTCCGGCGCTCTCAGTGGCCGAACGAAACGCAACAGTGCAAGCACTGTTACTTCACGTCGGCTTTCTGTGAGAAGGTGGTACTACCCCGGGCGAGCCGACCCATTCATGCTGAAACCAGTAATAGCTTCAGCGTAGCTCTACCACCTACCTCTTATACTGTGTAAACAAGCATTGAAAGGATTATATAGCAAATTAAAGCTCCAAATATGTTGTTGTTGCTAAATCCCATCCAGCACACTGTTAGTATTTACATATTTACTGTACACGTTATATATAACAGTAGGTGACATGCGTGTCATACCTACAAATGTTTTTAAAGAGCATTTCTGTAATTCTACCACTTCTCACCATTATATTACTTTAATACAATTTAAAAAAACGGGTGCAAAGCCGCGGGTATCAGCTAGTATATGTATATACCTATATATACATTTTTTATAAATTTGGTTTTACTTTCATTTCATTTTTGTTTCATTGTTTGAAATATATACAAACTAGCAGGCCCGGTGGACTTTGTCTTGCTTTGCTTTCCTTTGCTTGATAAGGATTAATCCGTCTAAATAGCCTTCCAATTGCCTCATTGTGACCATGTTTTTAGAAGGTAGATAGTTACAGTAAGCTATCATTAATAAGATAAGTATAAGCCATGGTAGACTTTTTTGGAGATCTATGAAAAAGGAATTTCTCATTATGCATTCTTTTGTTATATCTCAAAGGAATTAGGCAGCGTTTTCGATGAAAGCTCCCAAGCGGCTTGACTTTTTCCAACACTTCCAACAATTATCGTTACATTACAATCACTTTACACAAAACCTTCACAAATTATACACCTAAACCTTCCTCGTATATTACTCTATCTATTGGTGAAGATCGCATTACAATCCGTTCAGTAGTAGTTTTCGAGTTTATCGCGAACCTACAGACAGACAGACGCGGCGGACGACTTTGTTTTATAATATGTAGTGATATTATAAATTCCAATTGGCGTGTAATATAGATAGCACTTTTGGAATAAATATAAGTAAGATTTCTTTTTTCAATATAATATACTTTTAATGCTGACTATATCAGAGGAAGTTTGAAAATAGCACCAGCGACAGAGAAGTTGAGGAGTAGTAGGTTAGCATGGTACGGGTATATTAAGAGAAGAGATAAAAGTCATGTAACAAGAAAAGTTTTGAGTTTGACAGTGGAAAGGATATAGGCAGTAGAGGCAGACTGAAAAAGGTGTGGGTGGATTGTGTGAGAAACGATATGTGTATAAAAGGTGTGAATCCCTGAGATATCATCTGACACTGGAGGGTGGAAAAGCAAAACATGTTGTGCCGACCCTACTGAGGTGGGATAAGTGCAAGATTATGATGATACTTTTGATGTCGGGGAAAAAAGGAAAATGGTGTTAAAATTCTATTCAATAAACATTCAAATAAAAATGTGCGTGGTAATACAGAATACCAGTTTTTTTTTTAATCTAGGGTCATGGTAGAATAGTTGCAAATGTTATATTATTTCGACTAATAATTTTCCACCACATACATGACTTTTAACTATTATTATTACAGTGAAAATATTTCATTTTCTGCTCTGTGTAATGGCTGTCGGAATGCCCTATATGTTTATGGGTTGTTTTATTAAACAATACACAAGGAAATTAAATTGTATTAAGCATTTAAACCCGCTATTGAGAGGTATAACGTATGGCCTTTTTTTACAAACGGGATTATGGACACTCATTGTAAGTAAAATATAACTAATACAAAAACTATAATCAATTTCTATGGACAACAGTGAAACCTTTATGATTGTATACAAAACAAGTATAACAAAAAATATAGCCTGTTTAGAAATTCAATTATCAATTATTATAACATTATAAAACAACTTGTGCGTTATCCAATATTGTACGACATTATTACTTGGGCGTGTAACCTTTGAAATTAAAAGAGTTACCGAAAGAAACGACTCTATATTCTCTTATATCCTAATGGAACTAAATTTATTCTGATTAATAATCCATATGCTCTAATAAGTTACTGTTAGTATAATGTAACATATTATTTTAGCACGCTACATACTTAGCTGATTCCATGCGTTATTTCGTAACTAGCCTCCAGGACGAACCATCGTGGTCGAGATGTCATAAAGCTGATGTTAATTCTAGTTGTGTAACGGTTAGGGAAATAATGCTACACTGTCGTGAAAAGAGGATAACTAAATTTGTTACTACATCTGCCCATTTTTATTATATGTAAGTACATCGTTAAATAAGATTAATAAATATTTTACATTTGTAATTGGATTAGAAAGATTGCTAGTTAAAGAAATTGTAACTCTTTAATAACCTTCGTTTAAGCATTTTTTAAAGTTAAATTAACTTTCTATACTGATAAAAGTGTGGACAGTAAACTATCATATAGTCATTCATAATCTTCTGAGATAGTTAATTTTGTTTTTAAAGTCTTTAAATACTATTTCGTCCAATATTAAGTATCAAAACCAACAATGAATTTAGTTGATTCGTATTCATTCACCTTCTACTTCTTGGAGTTGAATATAATTTTGGGTCGTGATGCGGTGAGGACTACATAAATAAATATACTTATCATTTGGAACCACGGCCCACTCCCGACTACTCCCGATTCTACTACTCGATACTATTCCCGACGTTAAGCAAAAGTAGTTGCCGGAACACACCTATAAGTGCTTGGGGATTTTTAACTTGAAATTTTTAACTTGAAGGTGGTAGTTAGTTAGGCTGGCAGGCTTAGACAAACTACACAAACCCCTTTTCAGCTTGCTATGGTTTCATTACGAAGTTTATTTTTTCAATAAAAGCTTCGGCTTATTCGCAATGATTCGAAGCTACACCAATCGACGCGCTGTCTGGACACGCTAAGAGAAATGAGCCAAGTTTCCAAGTTAGTTATGAAGTAAGAAGACAAACGGGCTATACATTATGAAGAAAATTAAGTAGCGACTTTCTACATATAATAAGTGTGTCTTTTGTCTAATAATAATTTGTTGTCAACTTAAAACACGAGAGTCATATAAGTCATATAAATTCTGCCATTAAAATTTAAGCACATAGTTTAATTTTGTCGGAGTTTCATAAAATTGTTTTACCAAAAGGTAATCAATCATTTTTCAATATGCAGCGACTTGCATCATGCAATCTGGCCGCCATTCTTTTCGATATAATGGGTCTCATTTCAGCAATAACATGCAAATAAGTTTGACCATAAAAAAATAAAGTATCTATATATATATATTTTTACCCTTTATAGGTTAGCGTTTGACCACAATCTCATCTGATGTTAAATGATGATGCGGTCTAAGATATTAGTCACGTTATACCTAGAGGGAGACTGGCTCTCAAGTGCAGCTGTCGGAACACATCAACACGTGTTTGGCGACAGATTTTCAACTTAAGGGTGTTAGCTAGCCAGGCGGACTTAGAAAAGGCCCTACCACCATGCTATGCATACTATTTATATTGTTATAAATATAAAAATAATTGTATTTTTCAGAAAAACTTTCACAAATTTTGATAAAACTGTGTTAACATCAAGATTGTTTGCAGTAGGACTCGTTTGGATGTTTAATTTCTTCTTCACAACGATGCACGATGAGACTTTGATAAAGGTAAAATAATTAATGATGGCATTAAGTTGTGTAACTAAGTTATCAGCTGTATAGATAAGTATTCACATTTATACCTATTGATTGCTTAATTGAAATTAGTTAGTTTAGAAAGGCTTTACTTTGCGGGCCATCGTCCAATATTAGAGTAGAAAGGTGACTCAGCTCGGGGTGTGATATAGCCGTAAAGTGGAGTTTTAATTAGACCCATACTAATACTAATGGTCCTAGAAGAGATAATGTAAAAGGAGGTTACGAATAATAACTAGACCAAGAAAGAAACGAATATTATATAATTTATCTGCAATAAGTGTACATTATTATCGAAGCGTCATAATCGTGTTAACGTTTATCTATGATTTTAAGGTATACATAAAGTGCACCAATAATTTCCGGAGCTGGCCACTAACATTAAGAATATGTAAAATCTAATTATGGCATTTGAAATTGGAACTATTTGACTTTGAAATGTAGTTTCATCTATTTATCACTTGCTTTTACATGTTGGTACCATTTTAAATATTGCGTGTCTATGTTGTTACCATTGCATTAATACCTGAAAATTTTCGTAATATGATTCACTACGACTGTAAGTGTTGTTTGACGTCTCAGCGGAGTATCGCTCTATTTTGCTGCTTTTGGTCATGAAACACCATGCAAGTCGACTACTTATAGTTGATTTGCAGAATTCCATTACGATCGTGCTAATGTCGAATGACAAATTTCGTAATGGTGTACGGCGTGTCATTGAAACAAATAGGCATGTGACCGACAATGAGATTTAGGCATCCTTAGGTATAGGTACATCGGATACAACTATTACTACAATAACATTTGGTTGTGAAAAAACTTTGTTACCGGTGGATCACTCACAATTTCATTGGGGCTCCAAAAATGTCACAGCATCACTTGGTGCAATGCCATGCTTATTGGATTCAATCCAAGTGAGTCGAAACCAACCAAAGTGGTGATTGTGCGGTCTGTATCATTACTATCTTTTTTAATAAAACTGGACACGTGGTTACTGCTGCTTTGGAGGATCGTCATACAGTGAATAGCGATTGGTTCACGACCATTTGTTTGCTGGAAGCTATTGACGAACTCCGGAACAATTACCACAAATATACTTTTGTACCATTTCACATGGTCAGACAAACAGACGATTTTTTGAAAGGAAATGACGTGGATATTATCGATCATCCTGCATATAATCTCTACTTGGCATCATGTGACTTCTTTCTTTTTTCAAATATCAATACGTATTTTATTATACGCGATGAAGGATTTCTGACACTAGAAGATGCTGTTTAGGAGTACAAAAAGCATGTTTCCGTGGTCACCATTGACTGACAGAAATATTTTCAAATTTGGTTCATTCGTGTGAAAAGTTCATCGGAACGGCGGGAGAATATTTTGAGAAACAATAAATTCGTTTTTGACCGTAATTGTTCATTCCGGAAATTGTTATTGTGCCCCTTTTATTGCTACAAGTTGTTCTTAAATATGTGCGCAGAACGTATAATAGTATTCTTAGATATTCTGTAACACAGTTTTTTCTTTGCATAATCTACGAGCAATAAAATGAATGTATAATTGCATTTTGTATAGGAAATTGTTATAAGTTTCTATATTTTCATAATGTTTATACTGGTAGTTTTTCAGATTAGCATTCATATATAGGATATTTTCAACTGTTATAACAATTATTTGTATATCGATTACGACAAAGCATGTGGCTGTCATTGCGTTTAAACAAATAATGGATATTTCTGCTCCAGGTTCCTTGGTGAGATTCTATGCTTTAATGTATATAAACCTTAATTACCTAATTAATTATTGTAAGCTGAATAGTACATTAATTTGCATTTCATAGTTGTAAGAATGATATACTTATATATTAAATAATGTTATGAGAAAAGAACAACTGAACGTCAATCTGTCAATTTTGTCATCATCTTCGAAGGTTTTCTTATTTTTTTCTGTCTCACTCACTTGCTTATTTATATGGAGATTTTTTAACATATTTTCACTATTAGATAGGATTATTCAATCATTATCTTTACATACCAAATAGCCCAATATGCGTTGCCATTCTGAAGCGATGCGCTTTCATTTGAAAATTCGATCGAATCGATATTTTACGATAAATAAATTTTGGTTAGATTTACTTTTTGGCCCTTTGAGACGTATATAAAAAAAATATTATTTTAGTTTCCGTTGATATAAAATTACTAAAATTTTAAGAAAGTTCGATTATTACATGCACTCGGCTTTCAGAGATGTATAACGTAAGGTAGGTGTGTTGTGATTTGCATGTCCAGAAGAAAGGATGTAAACGGAAAATATTGTTTTCAAAGAAATTTTATAAAAGAAATATATTTTTGATTTCAATTTTTCTTATGTTTGTCCTCTGTACACAAGATATAGGGTAAGATAATAAACAATACAAACAAAGTCGCGGATATCAGCTAGCTAATTATAACTGTTGATATTCTTATAGTGCTTACTTGGTTTGTCTGGAATAGGTACATTGTTGCTATTAGTAATTTTCACTTAGATTTACAATAACGAGGTAAGTCTAGTAAAATAGCTAGGTTAGTTAGACCTCTTTTAAAGAGTACTTTCAGAACGTGCATTCAGATTTAGGCGTTACGCTTTTAAGGCGCTTGCAATACTAGTCTGAACTAGGGTGTAAGTCTAGGATCTGATATATATGTCCAAAAGGTTATATTTTAGGGAGCTCTATAAAAGTCAACTGTACTGCAAGACGTCTATTGCCGAAGAGACCGACAAATGGCCAGTTATAACTACTTACACGTAAAATGTTATTTAATCTTTATCTACTACGTATCTTACACTCTCACTCTTAGAATAAGTAATATAATAAAAAGTATTAAATAATCAAAGTAATTAAAAGAACATGTTTATCTATAATATCATCTACACCATATCGTTTGACAGGGTTCTTAACTCGTTCAGGAAGTTTCACCTGTGGCTCGGTTAAACTAGATGGCCCAATTACGCTAGAATGTTCCGGAATATTAATTATACTAGAAGAGGTCACACCGTTACCATCCTCTCTAGTTGTTTGACTTATAATTTGGTCGAAATGCCTGTTCAAGAGTGTTTCGTTTTCCTTAGCTATTAAATAATGTCTAGAGCCTATCCTATCACGTATATGTCCCGAAGTCCTACTTATTTCCCCCTCCTATAATTTCTCACTAATAGTTTGTCTCCTACTCTGAAGGTTTTTTCTTTGCCCCCGAGTATTGAACCTGTTTTCTTTGTTTATCACGTCTTCTTTCTTCTATCATTTTATCCTCTTTTAATAGATCCAATCGCAATGTCAGTCACCTACGTTGTAGTAGCATGGCGGGTCAAGTGCCCGTTGTACTGTGTCTCACGTTACGGTATTCCATTAAGTACGTCTGTATATCAGCATCTAGATCACATCCATCTTTCATGGATTTCGCAATCGCTCACTTACATAGTTTGACTACTCCCTCTGATGCTCCGTTAGAGGACGGGTGATAAATGGAAGTAAAAGTTAATCGAATTCCATAAATTGTTAATTTTTCGCCATAAATTGAGCGTATTCCTTACTTAAGAATGGCGGACTATTATCCGAAACTATCTCTTTTGGGAAACCAAATCGTGCAAACGTCTCCCGGAGCACTTTAATTACACTACAGGCTGTGGTTCTGTTTATATGAAATAATTCAATCCATTTGGTTATAGAATCTATTATAAACAAGAAGATTTTTTCATAGAACGGTCCTAAGAAGTCTACATGTAAGCGTGACCCAGAATCACATAAACACGGCCAGGGCTGTGGGGAAGCGCGTGGTGGTGAAGGACTTTCGGCTTCACACGTCGCACATTGTCGGCATGTACGTTCTATATCAGCATCAATACCCGACCACCACATAATACCTACGAGCTACGCTTTTCATTTTAACTATCCCTAAGTGTTCTGTGTGAAACTCTTTTAGTAATAGTGCTCTCAATGGTTCTGGTATCACTAACCTGTAATCCCATACTATATAACCGGTATCTAAGTATAATTCATATCGGTGATTGAAATATGATTTAATATCTTCGTTCTTACAAAAACTAGTCCAACCTGTTTATAAATAAATAAATACTTGTTTTAAGGTTTCGTCTTTAGTAATGTGCTCTTGAACTAATTTTCGCGAAATAGGAAGGAAATTTTGAACGAAATTAATTTAAGTAGTCGCCACACGATCTTTCTTTGATTCCGCTGTTGGCATCCGTGATAACGCATCTACTGCGTTCTCGTTACTAAAGATGTACTGAATGTCATTGGCATATCCCGACAATATAATAGCCCAGCGCTGCATCCTACTCGCTGTCATTGTGGGAATACCTACTTTATTACCAAATATTGTTATCATTGGTATATGATCGGTTCTTAATGTAAACCGACGCCCGTATAAATACTGGTGTAATTTTCTTACGCCGTATATAATAGTTAGTACTTTCTTCTCGATCTGTGAATATACCCTTTTTGCAGCGCTAAGCGTCCGTGAGGCATACGAGACCGGCCGCTTTCCCTGTTCAGTAATGTGCGAGATGACTGCTCCCACGCTGACAGTGCTGGCGTCTGTAGTCAATACTAATGGCAGTTCGTTCGAATAGTGAGCTAACGCTTCACTGGAAATTAACATTTGTTTAATATTACTAAATGTGTTACTGTGGCGTGTGTTCCATTTAAACGCGACATCTTGTTTTAGTAAGTTATGCAGCGGTTCCATTATCGTACTCATATTGGGTACAAATTTACCGTAATACATTACCATTCCTATAAAAGAGCGTAATTCGGAGACGTTTTTAGGTTCCGGTACATCTTTGATTGCTTTAACTTTATCTGGTGATGTATCCCTTTACTACTTATAATAAGCCCCAAATACGTCGCCGAATCTGCGAAGAAAGTACATTGTTATTTTTTAACTTTTAACCTGGTTTTCAACAACCTGTCAAAAACTTCATGTAGTGTTTTAATATGAGAACTATCATCTGTCCCTGTGATAATTAAATCATCGAGGAATACACCCACTTTAGGCATATCCACGAATAGCTGTTCCAATTTCCTTTGAAAATATCCAGGACTCGACGATAAGCCATAAATTAGTCTATTATACATGAATAAACCCCGATGTGTATTTATAACGGTATATATTTTTGACTCGTCCAATTCAAATTGTGCATAAGCGTGTGATAAATCTATTTTGGTAAATTTTTACCCTCCGTGTAATTTGGTTAATAAATCTTCGATCCTGGGCAAAGTAAAACGATTCACTTCTAGAGATTTGTTTAAAGTAAGTTTAAAATCACCACTTACTCTAATAGTGGCATCCTTTTTCATAATCGGTACGATTGGCGTAGCCCAGACAGATGCAGTGACAGGCGTGATAATACCGTCGCGCTCAACTAGGCTCCCGCAATGCATAAGCTAACGGCCGCTAACACAGGACGAGCGCCGTCACGTAGCCTAAACTCGACCTTGCCACTGGTGTACCGCCCCAAGCCATCCGAAAATACGTTATAGTATCTGGAACTAAAATCCGTTATATTAAACATATTGTTCACGTAACTTATATTATGACAATAATTTGAAACTGAATATTTATGTCTAATTCCTGCAACCACTACCTGCCTAAAAGGCTCGTTTTACCTTTATTTACTACATATAAATCTAATATTTTACTTTTACTATTGTAAGTAAGCAATGGTGTGATTTTTCCTGAGGTTTTTACCACTACTCCAGTATAATTAATATTTTAAAATTAAATTAGTCTTTACCAGTTCATAATCGTAACTAATACATGATATCGCGCTACCTGCATCTACATCCATAGTTAACAATATTTGTTCAATGTACACATCAACGTTGTATGGTCCAAACTCTTTTAATTGATGAGATATAATTGAATAATTTACCTCATCGCTGCTACAAGATGATTCATTAACCATGACACTATTGTCTTCTAGCATATGAACAACTAATGTATTTCTTCTTCCTTTCGAGCACATCTTCTTCAAATGCTCTTCTTTATTGTATATTCCACAAACATATAATTTGTATTTATATGTCTTTCATTTGCTGACTCCTACATACTGAGCACTTATCGGTGCTATCGTTAACGGTTTCTCGTCTTTGGTGCCTCTCAGATTTTTTATTACTAACCGCTCCGCTTGTGCCATTTACATCGCCGTCCATTCTCGGCCGATGAAAGTGGGACGGCGCTGCCGTGGCCGGTCACCCCGCTGGCCGGTTATACTGTTGCCTTCTCGCCGCCGATGCCGCCAACTGATGCACCGATGTACTGCCACTTCTCCGACGAGTACAGTCATCTACTGTCGCTGCATTTTTTCAGCTGCTTCGATCAACACGGCAAGTTTAAAGGGCTTTATCGAACATATTGTCGTCTTCCGTAAAAAGTTGTTGTCTAATAAATTCGTTTCTCAACCTACAAATAAATTGATTACGCAAATTTTCTTGTAGACCGTCAGTCGTGAATGCGCAATCCCTCGACATTTTCTTTGAAACCGAAACAAATTTGGCAATGCCTTCTTCACAGGTTTGAATTCGCTGTCAGAACTTAAATCGTGGTTTTCACATGTATTGATACTCCGAGCAATAATTGTGTACATTTTTATACAGTTTACTAATTAATCAAACATGTGACGGGCTGCATAAGCTCATTATAAAATATCAATATTACATGTACATAGGCTGATATACTACGCTATGCGACGCCCTCGCTAATATGAGTCAAGAACAATATATCACGAGCATGTCGAGGCATCGGTGACACGAGAAAAGGAGATCATATAGCCCTGGAAACACAAACGGATCCGCAAAGTATAAGACAAACATACTTTCGAATGTTCTCAAGTTTTCCGGAAGTTTCTACGTAGCTGCATAATATTTTTATAAACAAACTACGTATAACGACAGGTGTGCAACTGACAGATAATAAACAATATATTGTTTGGTCTACGATATCAAATCCAAGACATAATAACATTGCCTGTCCACGACGTCAATATGTAAACACTACGACATCAATCCCTAGAAATAGTGTCAGCAAGTCTGCGACGTCAATTGTAAACACTGCGTCATTTATCCAGAAGGTTCCTCGTCCACGCTGTCTACACCAAGACTATAAATACGGTTGTGTACTGAACTCCAATGCTTCTTGACTTATTAACACTTAAAAAAGAAGAAAGAACTTCAGTTATTATTCTCGCGTCGCTAGCTTGTCGAGGTCATCGATGACGTGTACCCATAAGCTTTTTCCCCTACCAAATATATATTTTTTTAAATCTCTACAGGCGGCTAAAGAAGCTTCCACTTTAAAAATACATTCGTTTTTGGAAATTGCGTGAATCACGTAATTTACGTATGGCGTTCTATTAATTTAGTTATATATATATATTCTATAATTGTCCAAAAACAGAATTCTATATTTACAATACAAGCTCTTTGTCATTTATATATGTTCTTCACTTATGTTTAATCAAACTATAGGAACGCTATGATAATGAAAATATACTTTAACTTTTGGGGATAATTTCACTCCCATTTAATAATAAAACAACAGGGTATTATGTTGTAACTTAAGTTTAATTAAGCAAATGGAATACACATGTTATTTTTAGACCTTAAACATTGCCTACATGTTACTTTTAAATACACTGTGTATAGTTGCAGGAAATCCACACCGTTAATCGTTTTTGACACGCTCATATTATCTCATCATTTGAAGTAGAGCAGAAAATTGATCCAAATTAGTCCTATAGCAATCATGTTCTATAACGATATTGCATATTAATCTCGGGTAGGTTCATCGTGCCGGTTATCGTGGAAACCTGGTGATCTATTTCGGTTATGTACGGGGGCTCTTTCGTCCGCCGGATCAATTTATTTCTCATAGGTATTATATAGTAAGTCAATGATTCACGCTGGCTACTTAAACTAAAACTACTAAAAAAATTAAATAAGAGAATGTAGGTTCAACGGCGATACACAACGTCTACGTAGATTTTAGAGAGAAATTCAGTAATTTTTGTGGTCACTGCTGTAGATTATATGCTGTCCATTATCAGCCTAAAATGATTCAGCGTGCATTGTTCTTCTTGACAGAACCATAGATTCACCGTCTAAATTAATTTGCATTACTCTAGTTCTCTACTTGAGGAGAACTTTCAGACATCTGTTGTATGCATGAATAGTCGGATGTTTGCTGTTATTACGTTTTGTATTCTATGGAAGACTCTTTATTCTATATCCTTTGAAAACACGTTGTATTCTCAGTACACAAATCTGGAAATACACATGCCACTATAGATCACTTAAAAGAAATGGAGAGGATACGCGGCTGTTTGATTAAATTAGCAGTGCGACGGATGACACATACTCGTAAGTGTAATTTCTTACTGCAGAATTAGAAGCTTTTGAGGACTTTAATGCTCAGGAAGACTTATGGTTGAGTTCTTGGAAGACAGGTCATGCAGGACGAACTGTTCAAGCATTCGCTCTAACTAATTATTGGACTCAATTAATAATTCAGATCATCCGGATTCCCAATGTTTCAGGTATATTACCTGAGCACATGCTTTTTCTGCTGGACCTTTTCTTGACTAGTTATACAACTGAGTGTGGTGTTGCAGTTGATGCCAAGGTTTCATTATAACCAACTTTTTTAAGCGCTTCATTTCTACTTTCTATTAGGATTAAGTGAAATACCCTCTATCGGATTGGAACCGAATGAGTGATCACGTTGCGACTATCTCTTGACGGTAGTCTTTAATAGGAAAGATTCTTCAGCGACTATAGAAGCAGTTACCGACAAGATTGAAAGTATAATAGAGTATTATATTCCTTCTTCCGAGATCGTTAGTAATCACACAGGACATTCTTGGTACAATTGGAAATTCACTAATACTGTAAGTAAGGAGCAATTTGTGTATTGTTATGGGATCAAAGATTGCGCTAACAAGAATCCTGATATTAAGACCTTTGAAACTATTTATAATTTTGCTAATCATCGATGTAGGAAGGCTTATATTGGAGCTGATACCCAACCTATTGCACAAACCTAACATGAAATCGGTGTCCACTTGACTAATGTATAATAGTCTACTGGAGTCTGGTGAAAATAATACAAACATATTTCTATCGTCTATCTTTGTCTACATTGAGAAAGTCAAATGGACCACTGGTCTACCAACTGTAGGAGAAAGGGACATTATTAACCAGTTCTCTGTGGCTAATTTCTGGCTCGATAATCGCAACTTATCACTGCCTATTAAATCTACGTGCGAAGTCACAATATAATGTATTTAGTTTTGGGAATAGGTTTATATCATGGCGAGTGTATTCAGAAGCTATTTAGTTTAATTAGCTTCACTTCCTTTCATAACCACATCGCACAAGCTGGGATTCGGTGTAACAGTTTTACGGTAAAATCCATCTGTACACGAACTAGAAAGTTGGCAACGTCTTATCTTTGCAGTATTGTGAAGCTATGGAACAGGTCTCCGGCTAGTATGTGCATCCCTTTTCCATGTTCAAGTTTAACGTGAAGAGATATTTCCGAAAGCTAACATGATTGCGACGACTGTCGATGGATTGTCTATCTCACGGTGGTCGCTATTGATTTTTAAATGTACTATGATTATCATCAGGTACAGTGAGTCATAGCTACTATAAAACGTGCGATAATTTATAAGGAACTTTAATATTTAAAATGCGCTTACAGTTTGCGAATATAAATACTATTATTGAAGAGTTTATATATAAGTATAGAAATCTATAGACATCGTAAAAACCTACTCCAGGCCACGTTGGAGCTAAGTTTATTTAATTTTGGCTAATCTATAGATGGAATTGAAGTATAATGACAACGACTTTTTACTTAATGGATATGAAAGTGTATATGGTATTTATAACAGAAACCGATTTTTAAAACTTTTATCCGTTTGTTCCGGCTAGTCTCCGAAAAGGTTGGACCAATTTTAGGTGGGACCTTTCACTGGCAGATAGCTTGTGTTTAAGAGATAGCTTAAACTATTTTTGTTTTAGTAAAACATCTTGGATTTTATATATATATAGATAAAAATCAATTTCTGAATCTATACAATCACATCACTTCAGAAAAGCTTTTGCATACAACGAGTTTTCTTTATTGTGCTTGTAATTACCAGGATAAAATGTGTATCGAAGAAATTGTTAGAAAAATCGTACGACGAAGAGATACATTTGCGTTGCGTCTCCAAATAAAAATGAGACTGATGACAGATTGACGTTCAGTTGTCATTTTATGTAATTACATGGTCGTATAGTAAAGAATAAAATATGTTTTTTGTTGTGTTGGTTGTAAACCCGTGCGAAGACGGGCAATCGGTGTACTATAAAATACAAAAAGATTTTTTTAAATCCGAATGGTACAAGAGTAATACAAGAGGTTATTGTGTTCACATAAATAAGAAAATTAACAATCTCTTTAGCATCAATTGATCTCAATCATAATTATATTTACTAATATTGTAAAAGCAAATTATTTGATTTTTTTGTTTTTAATAGATAAACCCAAAATATACTAAACCGAATAAAAATCATTTATACCTATGAACCTCTATTATCACTGAGCAACATGGACTGTATTATATTTTCAAAAACTTACGTTAACGCGAACGAAGCCGTGAACGAAACTTGTATATAATAAATGCAACTCCCGAAGTTTCTAATGAACTCATTTGAATACGAGTACAGAATTGCAAGTGGATAACGTTAGACAGTAAAGTGACATGACAGAAAAAATTCGACTTGTCGTTTGTTTTATCAAAATGTTTTTACCACGTGTTATAAAGCGCTATTCTGTACGGAACCTTTAACATATTTTCCCTTTTCAGACTAATTCGATGCACCATGTGTCTTATTTGTACGGTATTGGTTTCTTGGGATTATACGATTTCGCAAGCATGTCACCGTACACAATGACCGACAATGCCGTTGTGATCTTCACCTTACTGTTTACAGTAATATCATTTCTCAGATCGTGGATAGTTAGAATACTGTACGTTGTACTGACAGACTGTGTCGAAGTCGAAATTTCCGTATCGCCACACTATCTATTATACGCAATATTACCGTTAAGTACGGATTTTTTATATGCCCATAAGTTTTATTTATTTTACGTTTATATATACGTGATGGTGTCGACATTGTCTTACATTGTGAGTATGAAACATTACTGCTATTATTTACTAACCTCTTGTCTTTCATAATTTAATTATTTATGTTTGTTATTGGTGTAGTCACTGTTGACCTTGACGATGTCAAAAATTTTACACGTCGAATTTAGATCCGTGAAGAGTGTTTATATAATTGGTTTGTTGTGTTTCCTTGGATTTATCTGTTGCATGGCTGTCACAATGGTTAGTGTTGTAATGTATTTAAAAGTTTTTAATTGTTTAATATTTTATAAATATTCGTTAATATACTGATATATTTTTAATATATTATGTTTTAAAAAGAAATAAATAAGAAAATTAATCGCTTTTATTGAACTTCATTCGTATCCTTTTTATACTTTAAACGTTTAAAGCCCCCAATCTCGACTGATGTTACATGACGTGGCGTGACATGGTCCCATATGGTAAACACTGTAAGCCTTGAGGAATTTGTTGTCATTTGCTTCTGCCGGAACACACACATGACACAAGACGCTTGGCGACAGATTTCTATTTATAAGTGGTAGCTAGCCAGGCGGGCTTAGAAAAAGCCCTAGCACCATGCTGTCGTTTCATTGCGATGTTTTCCTTCACCGAAAGAAAGCTCGGGCTCCATCGTAAGGATTCGAATCTACACCTCGATCGATGCAGTGTCCAAAGACGCTAAGCACTGAGCCATCTGCAATGGAAAATTATTATGTTATACGAATAATGCATTAAACTACTTCATTCTTTTCTCTATTAGTTTTGTTAAATTGTCTTGTAAGTGCAAATCTCAACTCATCAGGAAGCAAATAATTACAAAATCACATCCGAATACATGAAAATGATTTGCTAAAAATGTGATACAAAATACGGTAGAATAGATGTAACATTAATATTAAGTTTCAAATGTAAAGTAGAATAATTTACGTGGTATTTCGAATAACAATTTTACGTCAAAATGTGAACTTAAATTACATCTATATAATTTAATAGACTTACCTACAATTTAATTGTTAAATGTGTTTATTATTATTTACGTATAAGTAAATAGTATTATTCATTCCATTCCATATAATATTGTGCTCGTATAATTCTGAGGTAATGTAAGGTGTTTAATATTACGGTCTATAGGTTAATCTGTCAATAATCTTAGCATTCATTGTTAACACTATAAAGACATTTGTAACTTGTCTAAGGATAAACATGCAAGTGTAAAGTAAAAGCAATCGAATGTGCTCAAAGAAACATAGTACATATCGTAGGTACTCATTCCCCGTGTGTTATAAAACATTCAAGGATTGTACAAAAAATTCATCGCCCCAGTTTGCGAGTTTAGATCGAATATCGCACATACGGGGCCATCTTGACGAGATTACATTATAACGAAAATTGTCTGTTATACCGTTATATACATTGCCCTACTTATTCTATCATACTACTGTGAGAAACTGAAGGATATTTTTTATATTAAATTAAGTTTGAAAATTAGCATTAGCTACTGTTTAATTTAAATTAAAAAATGAGTAAATAAAAAATTATGTAAGGTAACCATTAATAATGAATATATAAAGAAATACGACAAAATAAAAACTACCGTACGATTTCGACAATTTACGTGTCGTAAATTCTTCTAGATTGAATTACAAGGTACCTACATTGGAACTCGGTTAACAAAACTATAGAAGTCGCTTATAAGGAAGAGTACTAATTTATACATTTCTAAGACTATTATTGAAAAATTCTTAATATTTATTACTTGCTGAAAATGTTGTATAAACAAAATTTCATGAAAAATCGTTTGAGAGTAAAAATATATGTACTCGTATCGGTGGATTACTTTTGGTCAGCATCTGTACTAATGACTATACTATTTACCTGTGTCCGTTCCATTAATCACTATTAACTTCTTCTGAAATACTATCGGCTCGTCGCGTCGCTGGATTATTTAAAATGCTGCCGACGACTAATTACTGAGTATTGTAGCCCGGTGAAGCTGTAGTAGCCTATCCAGCCAACAGTGTAGTCAGTTCGTAAAAAAAAAATGCACTGGGTAGAGTTTCGAGTTGTCTACGGTGGCGTGCGGACGTGCCTGTGTGCTCCGCTCCGTAAGGGACCGTTGTCTTGTATCGGATCGATCGATTTTGACTGCCGTAATATTTTCAAGTACAATAAATACTACTTCATCTATTATTGTAATCGTATATTACCTGAGGTCGACTGTCGACAATTTATTTGCAAATCGTGTCTCAAGCAAGTGTGAATCGTGTCGCTTTTTTCAGAGCGTTAAGCACAATTTTCAGTGCAATCTAAAACCGCACTTTTCAATGAGCGCTATGTTGTCTTGAACGATCGAAACACCATGTTCGAACACATGAAGCAAGTTATCTCTAACTACCCTGAGTTTCGAAAGCTTTACTTAGAGGAACCCGTTGCCGCTTCCTCAAAATGCGAGCGTGAGGAACAGTCGTGTCAATTCGATAACAAGACTGGCCAATCGCACACTTATGTTTCAAATGAAAGGGCCAAGCCGTGGAAGGAGAAACCTCCAACCGCTCCATCCTCCTCCTCCGTTATTGCAGTGGTGAACTCGTTTTGTCTCTCGTACAGATCCCTACTCCCAAGAATATCCGGTCTCACAGTTCTGGCCAGCTTTCAGACTCGTATATGGACGTAGGTCAGTCAGTTACCGACTGATTTATCACCGTCACACACAGCCGGCAAGCTCGCCCGTCCCGTCTCGTCTGTTCTGCAGAATTGAGTTTGCACGGAAGCCGTGCAAAAAGCAAATCACGCACCGGTGTATAACCACACCCTTTCCGTCTTTACTCAAGTGCAAGCAACGGGTTCCGAAGCCTCGTCTAAGAAGCCCCGCTCCCTGCCTCTTGTTGTGATCCAAGACAAGACGTCCTGGTTGGTTATTTTGGACTGATATTTTTTCTTGGTGTCCTCTCTATGCCACCTCACTGGCGTTACCGTCGAGCCCCCGCGCAAACAGTTTGTATCCTCAGTGTCATAATTGTCAGATATACGGACACTCCGCACGTAACTGCTACCTGCAACCCAGGTTCGTCGTTAAGTGTCTTGGCGAACATTCCACTAAAGAACGTTTTCGCACCTCTGCCACTCCCAAGCCTCCTAACTGCATGTTATGTGGCGAATTGGGACACTCCACGAATTATCGTGGCAATCTGAGAACGTCGCACACAAAGCGCCCCCGCCGACAACCCAGGCAGGTATGCTGGTCCAGGGCGTCTGCCGCTTCCGCCCAGCCTCGACTTCTACATATGATGTCTATAGAGGCCTTCCCCAACCTGCCAAGTACTTCCCGTGGCTAGGCAGTATCCATATTTGCACCAGACGTGTCACTTCGTCTCGCACGGGACACTCAAACACCCTGGGTTCCCATGCCCATACCCCAGCTCCAATACCAGAAGGTCAAGCCTGCACAAGCTAACCTCGCCTTTTCCTTCTCCGTTGCTGGCATTAACTGCCTTACCCAGCTTCTTCTTGTTTATGAGATACAGGAGATCATTGCTTTCAATGTGATGGTTAATAGTAATCAAAACCTCTACTTGCTTTACCCAATTTCGAGCTTCTCTGTCATCGCGAGCACCTTTCAACGCTTTGCATGAGCCTCCGTCTCCGCTAAATGATTTAGTCTAGTTATGGATAGAATAAATCTGCGTATTTATGCCTATCCCTTTCCAAAAGATTGAATTAGTAGGATTTACGCGCGACTAGTACTTGTCTTGTAATTCGGTTGATTACGCAATTCTATCTCGGCGCCGGCACCGTTTATCATCGTTTCTTTCCGATCTCTTCTTTAAAAGATGCGTGCTTGCGATCTTTCCTGCGATACTCGCTAAGCCAGAATAACAGAGGGCTAATACTCGATCCCACATATACATCAGGTCCTCTCTGGTGGTATATTATGTTTAGCCTACGTCAGTCCCTTGGAGTGGTTCAATGACATATACAGGTGTGTATAGCTAGTTAAGATTCGCGATCCGAGGCTACACTCCAAAACCGAGGCACACCGTGCGCCCTTGAGGTGGTTGCCAATAAAATCGGCTGAGTACCTCAAGATCTTGTCTTAGTAGCCCGGTGAAACTCTAGTGGCCTATCAGACCAATATCGTAGTCATTTCGAGAAAAAAGTACCGGGCATTCTCGCTCGGGTTATTGGACCATTCACAGCTGTGGATAATTTGTAACTACATTCAATATTGCATAAGCTAATGGTTTTAATTACTTTTCAATAAAATCATAACCATACGATTACCATATGCACTCTCCAAAAGTCCAGCGTGCCATAGGCACTTACCAAGCCTTAGCATAGATCATGGATGACGTCATACTTTTATACGTGTCTACTCGTCATCGCTCTAATTACAAAAACAAAAAGTAACACGCGTTTAACAAGAGTTTTACTAAATAACGTCTAAAACTTTAAGTCTTGTTGAAAATACTTATCACAAAAGAGTGTCCAAGCGGCCTTTAGCTAAAAATCTGGTTTCAGTTTTTTTATGCAAGCAAATCTGAATAGCATTCATTCAATTGCAATCTTATCAACCAAAAACATTCCATTGCATACATATATTTTGTAAGCAATACGAATTTACAAATAATATTTTTGTTCAGATTTTCTTTAAGAATATTTATTTATTTCAAGTAAAATTTGTTATGACTACTGTGAAACCTATTGATTCATTATTCGTTTTTACATATTTCAGTTATTGACGGTAAGCAACCGATTCAAAGGTATGGTGGCGGGGATTGACCTAAGCGGTTTATATTTGGGAGGTTTAAAAATGGCCATTGTTATGTGGATATACGGGGTGAAACGATTTTCAACTGATATACATTTTTGGCTAGGATTCAAGCCGACAAAGTATTGGACGATTTGCTGGACGTTGACGCCTATCTTACTCTTGGTTAGCGAAGGTCTTTTTAGTAACTTCTTTTAATTCTGTTGTTTTATTAATGTTAATAGAATAATGATAATAACAATTAAGGGGAAGCGTTTCATTTATTTCAATTAGAGAGACAGTGCTGACTTTTTATTATTTAGATATGTATATTGTAATTGTATATTTTTGTATACATATTACAAAAATCTTAATATTTAGGAGTTCATACCAAAATGAAAATACATAGCCGTTTTATTATAACCATTAAGTAGTCAGTCCCACTATTCGTCAAAGCCGTGCATTACGAAATCGGATTCAGAGATAAAGTTGAAGCCTATAACGAAAACTATACTATTTGGCCTCAAACTATTGTAAAAATAAATCGTTTTTCTGAGTTAATACAATAAAAGATACGGTCCTTTAAACTAAGGTTCAATTCACACTAAAAGTTATTTGATAAAAGTTATAGAATAAATCCTAGAGTAATAATATATTTGAAATTCTGACTGAAATTAATTAATATGCGACAAAGTTATATTTGCTGAAGTAAGGATAGTATTTGAATATTTATGGAAAAAGCGTAAGGAGTTCTCAAGATGCGAGTGATACTCTTTACTTATTCATTTTTTTAAGTTTCATGTTTAATCGCTTTATGTCCTTTTTGACTATTATAACATAAATTATTTTCCAGATATTCCTGTTAAATAATATATATATAATAGCACAGTGGAAAGAAATAAGGAACACAGTGTTTGCAATCGTGTGGATAGTGTTTATAGTATCAACTGTTACTGTACTACATTTAAAAGCTATTGTCAGGTTCTTGTTATGTAATGTTAGCTCTTTTTATTATATTACACTTATGGAGATAACTAATAGAAAGAAAGAGAGAGACATTTATTTAACACTTACAACACATATTCACAAGTATATATACAAACTATTTCAAAAAAGATTATTAGATAAAGTATGGCATGAAGTCAAAAAGATATTTAGTCTCAGCATAAGCCTGCAGGCTTATAAGTGCAAGCGTTGCAGCGCTGATTTCGTGACAAAACTTGCTGTATACACAAACACGTGGACGAAATTTCACTACACTCTACTACAACTAATAATATTAACTCATAAGTTTATGCATGTTATATATAATATATAAATCAGTAATGCCTGTATTCAATAGATGATTTACGAAATAATCGATTATACATTTTGTAGCCATTAAAATTTGTAGTGTAAGTTACAAATTATCTATGTTCGTTTAATTCTTTGTCAATATGCTAGATTAATAGAATTTTTTTTCGTTACTTATTTTATATAGGAGGAATAAATTATTAAAAGAAATTGGAAATATAACTGAAAACTGACCGGAGCTATTCGTGATTCTAGAAACCATATCAAATAAAAACATATATTATAGTTGTTGAAAATTCCTTGCATAAGTTTGGAACAGATCTTTTTCACATATTTTTAATTATAGTATACTATTATTATTACTGTGTAATAATTTTTATTATTGATATATATCTGCTTAGTTTAAACATTTCAGAATTTGGCCGCAGTGTTCAATAGCACATCAAAATATGGACCGCCTGATCCGGAAGATCGGAAGCAAAGAAGGCATTATAATGAAACCCTGAGACACAGACAATGCAAACACAACTGCAATATTTTGGATGTAAGTAGTCTAAGTATTTCAAATTTACTTTTTCCGTACTGTATCTGATCTGTTTTTTTTTTTTTTTTTTTTTTTTCCAACTGACCTACACTGCCGGCTTATTAGGCCTTCACAGTTCCACCGGACTACTAAGGGGAGCGCTTAGGGCACTCACCCGATTGATCTGATCTGTTATACGGCTCGTCCTTATACTTTTCCTAGTTATCAAGTATAAATAAAATGATAGAGGTCTGTCGTTCTGGTGTAGTCCGCTGAAGCTGTAGAAGCCTGTCAGGCCAATTGCATAATTAGTTCGCCCAAAAAAAAAACTGTCGTGCGCCCATAATAAAAAAAAAGGTATTAAGCTTTCTAAACATTATGGTTTATAATCACTACGTGTACCGCTATATGTTTTCTTGCCCTGGGGAAGTGGTGTGTTTCACATGCGCAGGAGAGGGGAAGTAAACGGATAACATTGTTTTATAAGCAAATTATAATTTTGCTGTATTTTTTTTTATGTTTTTTCTTTTATACGTAATATATATTGTCAAGATAAGAAACAACGCAGACGAAGTCACGGGTATCAACTAGTTATTCATAGAATGTTAATTCGATGTAACCGATCCATGTATAAATTATTTGTCATTCTAAAGCTTTATAAAAATTGTACAAAATAAAAACACACTCCATGATTGCCTTTGAATAAGATAACGGGTAAAAAAACGCAATCTATGGAAAAATGTGAACTTTCAGTAGAATAATTTATTTACATGTGATTTCAGGAGGTTTTTGACTGCAATCATTTGGAAATAAGGGCGCGTACAGATTCAAGCGGATCAATATTAAACTTGAGTCCTTCTGTAACAAATATATTTGAAGCTGGAGCCATTGTTAAAACACCAAGTGGATTAGTTGAATCTGAGTCACATCATTAGTTTAATTGCACGTCTGTTTATTTTTGTTAATTTCTAAAATTATACCTATTTATTGTACATTTCTTATTTACTAAGTCTTATTTCTCACCGATATTGACTATGCAAATTAGTTTTACATTGAGGAAGTTAGTAAGTTACTTCCACTTTTTGTTTAACCTTGATTATATTTTGAAGTGAAACTTCTTTAGAATCGTTGTGATTTCAAACCGAATGCAACGGAAAAAACGACAGGTAAGAGACACAAATACAAAAATGTGTAGGATGAAGCCGGCAAAGAATGAGACAGAAATATATATACTATTTTATATTATCGGTTTCTCCTCTTTGTGCTATGCTGCGTAGCATCCCCACTCCCGTCTTCAAAGCATAATCGCCTGTAATTAGTGAGCCAGAGCGAGAGAGCAAGTGTCGGTGTGTATGTATATTGCACACAGTTTAATACTTGCTTGTATTTGAGCATTTAACGTGTGTTAGTATATGTGAAAAGTACGTGTACTACTGTACACTGTATGCAGCTGCGTATTACAGCTTTTTAGTAAGAAGTCAGCGTTGTGTGTTATTATTTAACAGTGTTTGTGAGTATTTTTACATCTTGTTTGTTGAGACTGAAAATATGGAACTTGAACAATGAATTATGTAACATATGTTGAATAAAATATAAAATATCTTTTGAAATCAATCAATATACTTTCATTTTTAAACAAATAAACTTTGTAATTATCCTACCCTTGTTATATAAATTCATCTCATTCTTTCGTTGATTTACTGAAATTTCACATCTATCGTGTGTGAATCGCACACACACCTTTTTTCTACTTATTATCGTTGACATAAGGGAAAGTCATAAATCATATACCTAGTTTTAACGAAGTTTTAATTTTAACGAATGTGCACAGTATCAGGCTATGAAGCTCAAAATGGCCAAGACAAAGTTTTATATTAGTTAGAAAAATTTAATAGAAATGAATACACTAACTTTGAACAAAAAAATATTTTGATTTGAACAAATTAGCCACTTACATATTATAAATTACTACTTGAAAATTAACAATTTTAAATGGGAGTCGTTCTCTTTAATGTTAAAATACAAGAACATTCTGATCAGTGGGCTTGATAATTTTAATCCAATTATTTACTCAAAGGAATGTTATTTAGAGGTAAAATAATGTTTAACAAATTAGTTCGATTGTCACCGACATTAATATAAAACCAGTCTTTAGACACACAAAGGAGTTCGCATTATAACCTAAGGAAATAATTGTATAACAAATGTAATTAAAAATTCACCTCTCTTACGAGGTCGAGTTCGTTTATTCTCATTCGTTTGTTAATTGTTTCAATTAAGTTATAATATATTATTTACACATTATTAATTATAAATTTATACTAGCGGCCCGCTCCGGATTCGCACGGGTATAAAATAAATGGCCTATGTCATTCACTGAAAAAATGATTAGAATCGATCCAGTAGTTTTGATTTATTCATTACTGCCCGTGGCCCGCACGCGTTAAATTTGGTAATTTGGTAACCTCAAAAATAACAGTATTTCTCCACAATTTAATTTATGTTATTATACATATAAACCTTCCTCTTTCATCACTCTACCCATTAAAAAAAACCGCATCAAAATCCGTTGCGTAGTTTTAAAGATTTAAGCATACATAGGGATATAGGGACAGAGAAAGCGACTTTCTTTTGTACTATGTAGTGATATTATTATATTTAGCTGACTAAAAACTAAGTATGTCAATTATGTCAGTAAAATATCACCCTTTTTACATGGAGTTGACGTAACACTTTACGATTTCAATAGACCGTTGGTATGTCTGCAGGTACTAACGCATTTTTCGGAATTCGCGAACATTTACTAATTTTAATTGGTAACACTGTCGGCTGATGGTGTAGAAAAACATTGTGAGGAAACCTGGACCTGAGAAATGTTCTTGTAGTACCACAGTATAGAGAAAAATATAGAATGGTGGATTTCTCAAAGTTTGAAATTACCAATATGTCGTGGGCTGGCGTGGTAATTGTGCCCTTACCTTCATTCCGGAAGAGGCCTATGGCCCAATAGTGGGTCTTGTACAAGCTGCTGATGTTGATCTAAGATGTTTTATAAATCTTTGATAAGTTACGATACCCAGACAACATTTTGTAATCATTCTAACCTCTCGTAAACTCTCAGTGTAACGGAATTATAGTCAAAGTCTGTTTAATAATACATGGTAATTATTTTAATTTATAAGTACATCTCTTGGAATGGAAATGTCGAGAATTTAGAAACCGTTTTTGCTGTCACGACATGATAACTTGAGACTATTCTTTTTGTGTCAATTTGCACATTTTGCAGCCATATATTGAGATGGATCTAATTACTGTATTGTATACGGCATTGTTACATTAGTCATAAGAATGTACATTAATTAGAAGTAAAATTTATTGTCTGTGAGAATAAAGTGATAATCATTGTCAAAAGAAGTTAGCTATATAAATTTTACATACTTTTTACAATAAATTCTTACAATACTTGATAATTATTTTTTTTACAATATTATTTGAACTATTTCGTCAGGCACACGAGTATTTCCATTTAATTAGGTTTACGTATAGAGTTTATAAATATAGGCAAAAATAATAGAATCAATTACAATCAAATTTTGGATATTTGCGGAATATAAAAAGGTTTGTTTTAACTCGTTTTTAGGTTCTAAAATGCAAACATTTGTTACTATTTCATGTCTGGTAGCAAAGTGCAATGTCCCGGGGCCCACGCGACGACGCACCGCACTAAATTAGGTTTAAGTATAGAGTTTACAAACATAGGCAAAAATAATAGATTCAATTACAATCAAATTGTGAATATTTTCGGAATAATAAAATATTTGTTTTTAACTCGTTTTTAGGTTCTAAATGCAAACATTTATTAAATTTGATGTCTGGTAGCAAAGTGCAATGTCCACGGGCCGACACGACGCGTCGACGCGGCGCAGTTAATTAGGTTTAAGTATAGAGTTTAAATAAATATAGGCAAAAGTAATAGATTAAATTACAATAAAAATGTAAATATTTTTGGTATATGAAAATGTTTGAATTTAACGCTTGTTTAGGTTCTAAAATGTAAACATTTGTTACTCCTTGATGTCTGGTAGCAAGGTGCAATGTCCACGGTGCTTTGCAATTTTTCAAATTAATATTTTTGATTGCCACTTTGATTGCATTATATTGCCACTAACCATTAATAAAATGAGTTTGCAAAATTACCTGCGTTTTGTGTGAAACTGTAATAATTAACAGAAAATTCTCAACAACCTAACGTCATAATTACACCCAAAAATTTTTTATGTATGTCTATAACAGCTTATCTTAATCTTTTAAGTTAAGAGGATCGACCGGTATTTATAAGTGATAATAATTTAGTTAAAGTATACAATAATAATGTAGTAGCTATTTTTTAAATATATCTTTACTATTATTTGTTAAAAATATATAAAATATTGTTGAAATGTTGTCAATGGTATTTCATACTTCAATTAATATCACTCTTGTTTCCAACGATATATAACTTTAACAAAAAAATAATATAAAAGTGAAAGTTGTTAAAACTGGAACCTTGGAATGTTTGCATGGTAGTAAGGATATTCCTAAGCCTAGATAGCTCCCGCTCTCAAGTGGAAAATATGTCGGCAAGCATCTATAGGTGTGTTCTGGTAGCTACACTTGAGAGTCAGACCCCTCTAGGCTTAGTGTGTTTACCACCTTAGACCACATCGTCATTTATGTCAGGTGTCGAAAAAAGTCGTAGAGTATAGGAGTAAAGAAGGAGCGTTTAGATCATTTGTCGCTCAATAAGGCTCCTTGTGCGGATTTGAGCGTATTCGCTGCGAGCGGACTAAAGCAGCCGGGCCGCGGTCGATAGCAGTTAAGGCGCAGGCGTGAGTTTCTGCCGCCGATGGGGCTGGGAGAACACGCCAGTCCGCCGGCTGGCTGAAACGCGGCCGCCGGCACAGCGTCCGCCTGGGCGCACGCGGACGTGCAAAACATGCATACAAGCCGTCCCCGCGGCGTGCACTGCATCGCACTCGTGCTGACTCTTGCGATAGCATGTTTACCTCACGCCGACCACGCCGCGTGAGTAGCCTTCTTCGTCATTTAATTCATCGATAACCTTGCCTGATTATTCCCAGGACCGCGCGCGCCCGCACTCGTCCCAGAAGCCATAGCGTGCGTATAAATCTGTAAGCTGAGAGTTTATATGCTCGACGTGCGTCTGATTTGTTTATGACACGACCTTTATGGTAATCCTATATACATAGAAAATCCTAGACGGCAGAGCTACTGCAAAGGATCAGATTGTGAATAAATTATTATTTTTTTTTTAATTATCTAGCACTGCGAACTGTAATATTTTTTAATTACATAGCACCTAGCAATAAATATACTATTTCTGATTATATCAATTAATTGTAAAATTGAAAAATTACATATCTGTTTAATAATGGCAATTTATGACAAAAAAATTTACTAGACTAAATATTAATGGTGTCTAGAAACGACTAATCGATATTAGTAATAAATGTCTTTTTTACATTGAAATTATAGAATTTTGTCTTCTATTTACTAAATTGACAAAAAGACAACAGAAAAAGAAAAAAGTCTTTGTTGACAAGGATTTTGGTAGCGGAAAAGATATGTAATGGTACAAACTCATTTTGTATATTGATGTACTTCCTAATAAATTATCAAATCTTAATAATAATCGGTTAATTCATACGTATAGTCATTTTCATAAAATGCACCGAAATTTATTCCTTATTTGTGTATATCATGATCTATAAATGCATATCTATATTTTGTAAAAATATCTTGAGATTCAATATTTTAAATAATAGTAATAATTATACAAAATGTTGCCATAATTTTTCACGCACAGTCATAAAGGAATTTGTATGAATCGAATTTTAATTTTATTAAGATGTAAAAATTAACGCAGCTTTTTATTTAAATGTTATTATCGTTTGCATTTTATACCGAAACATTTGAACTTATGACGTCAGATTGTTTTTGATTACGGCAGCCAATTTTGAGTCTTCTGTCGAACACGAAAGTTAATCGAGTATTTTATAGTTAGATTAATATGTTAGGGAGAATTAAAAAATACGCTTATTTATTATGTAAGTTATTTATTTTTCCACATACCAATTTAGTAACTAACATAAAAACTTAATAATAAATTTAATTTGCAGAAATTATAAATATTCTACGAATCCTATTCAATTATGAGATATCTAATTGAACTATATAAAATCGTTAATGTCTAGCTATTTTTTCTTCAAACATATATATTGTCACAACCTGTATGTATAAAACACCGGTGAGGACTTTTTTGTAATTCTTTCATTTCTGAACGGAACTACCGGTATAAATGTATTTTTCTTTTGTATTTGTGAGGTCTTCTGAATATTTCTTATATTTGGATCCGATAGGTGGCGCTGTTGTTGAGATTTAGCTGTTTAAAATTTATCAATCAAATTTTTATACATATTTTTTAGAGTTTTTACAAAAAATAAATAACATATAAACCTGAATTTTCAGTCTCTCACTTGCCCTCAATATTTTTTTAATATTAGTCTTAAATTAATATCTTATTAAGACCTATGACAGAACTATGTGTGCCCACCGGGTTCGCCTTTGTTATTGTATTTTCTGTATGAATTAGAAAAAAAGCAAATTGTATCGAAGCCAGGAAGTTCTTAGAATCTATCCGGACATACATAAAGAGTTTAAAAAAGATAGAAAATTTAAGTAAAAGTATATTTTTTAATATATATATAACTGACATACTCTGTTGATCCTGGGGCATCTACAGATTGACCAGACTATAAAGTAAAAATAAAGTGAAGCTCCAATCCTTTCTGTTTACTTTTACAAAGGCATGTACGCTTAATATATACAAAATTACTGACGTCAGTGGCCTACAGTTATTAAATTCAATTTATGAAATCTGTATTACAAATCATCCATAAAGATTCAAAAGTATGTAATATATTTTCAGGTTTAGTATATATATATCAAATAGCTATAGTATTATATGACATAGTTATTATTATTAATAGCATTCTAAGGTAAATTGCTTAAGTAAATTGATACACACATGTCTGAACACGGCCCTTAAATTTGTAATGACCTCCTAACTCAGTTTTGCGACAAAATTTATGACAGTTGATAAAAGGATATTATTATCTTAAACTGGCAGCTGTAACAGCTTCTATTATTTAATAGACAGGATATCTGATTTAACAACTGAGTTTACACTTCCAATTTTTACTACTTTAATTCAAATACATTTATATACTTGTACGCATATTTACAACATATACGTTTTATACGCAAATATATTACACATAAACAACATATACGGCTATACGCAAATATGTTGCACAAATGTATACATGTATTGTTAGTTAGTTCGATCGTATAGTCAGTTAGCTAGTTTCAAATGCTCAGAATTGTTATGCAAGGTAACGGCTCAAGCCGATTTTCGGTCATTCTGGCATTCCAGCGCTAGTTGCCATTTAGGATGAGTGAGTTTCGCACCCGCGCCCCCAAGCTGAGCACTAATGGCCTTTCAGGCTAACAGTGTATGATTAATTTGAAAAATACAATACATTTATAAATGACTTCTTCTGGTTGTATTATCGATTTCTTACATAACTGAACTAAACGGGCCTGTTATTATATATTATTACTAATTATGAAATGTTCTTTCGACTTATTTGACAAAATTACTACGGATGTCATTTAATTTTTGTATAAATTCTTTGAATGGGTTTTCAACTTAACAAGTACAGAAGTTTTAAGTAATTGTCAGAGAATGTTTGAATATAAGTCTATACAAGGGTACGATCCATAACATACGCAAAATTTTACACTTTTTGACCCCTTTCCACCTGCCTCTATGCCTCATTTATATTTTCTGCGATCCCTTCTATCAATATTGCATCACGAATGATAGATCATTTTTTATGATTTTCTTAATGACGATTTATCATAAACGTTGTACTTTAGCAGTGATGCGTGCACAGATAAAGGGAGAGAGAGAGAGAGAGAGTAAAATGTGGTCAAAGCTCAATACAACATTTTTATTTACATTATAAATGCAACACAGTTATTTACATAATCATTTTAAATCTTTCTGATGGACTGTATTATTATTTTTTTTTTTTTATTTATATAAAGATTTCTGATAATATTCGACAACCGAGTGATATTTTTTTATTTCTAAAACGACATAAGACATCAAATGTTTCATAGCTAGGAACAGTTTGTATTTGAAAATTAAATTGTCTTTTCTATTATTTTCCTTTACTTATTATTTATGTTTCACACTGTTAAGCATTCTCTGAACTTCCACAAATATTTCAAGATCAAAATTATCCAAATCGGTCCAACTATTCTCGAGTTTTAGCGAGACAAACGAACAGCAATTCATTTATATATATATAGATAATAATAACAGATTAATATTACATATAGATTACATATAATTATTTTATTTCATTACTTATTCTTAGACACTCGAAATTTTTTTTTTCTTAAAAATCTGAAAGGACAAACAGAGAGACAGAGACAAAGAGAGAGACAAAATCAGACATGTTAAATTAACATACTTATTGTATGTGTTGGTAGCGTGTTCGGTTTATGTGCCTATTCGTTTGGTAACGATGTTTAAAATGCCGAGAAATAATGCCGGATTAAGATAGATTTTCGAGCGAGTTTATAAAGTCATATGAACAATGAAATTAATATCAAGGAAAGATTATTTACATTACAGCGTTACAATAGCCAACATGGAAGTTTCACAGTACAAGTTTCGTTTCATTCGCGACTAATTTACAAGCGAAATCTCCGCCTGAAATGGTTAAATTTAAGTTTTATGCTTCACTGGAATCTCCATTTATGTGCTACAATACACTTTCTTGATTAGTTACTCAAGGTCTTTCCATCTTGTTTTTAATCTCCCAAATGTCAAGGTGAACTCTGCGCTTCATTTAATATTTGAATAACTGAGATAGGACTACATTTGAGTATACTTAACTTTAATTAGCTTATGTTTATTATGTAATAAGTTCATCTTCATGGATCAAGTCATGAAGAAGCCACGAGTGAATAAATAACTATTCGATTTTTTATTCTTCTCCAACGCGTCATCATTTAGATTACGGTACTGTTAATGAAGTATCTATATATTAGTTCTTTTTTATTTGGAATTAGCGGAGCATTACTCTACGCTTACTGTATTCGAAATTAACATCTAATGTTTTTGGATAATTGTAAATAAACATTGCAAACATTATCTATATATAAATAAGGGAAGATTAAACAGCTATACCCCTGTTTGTCAGTTAAATTTTTTTTATTTATTTCTTTGTTAAGTTGTCATTATGTTATCAAGTATTATTTTCATATCACCGATGAATCGAAGAAGCCTTTTTTAATTGTAAGTCTCTATTCGTCATACTTCGTACTCATTACGTCTATTATCTAGAATATACGTTCAATACTCAATACAGTCTCAACCATTTAGAAAAAAATGTACAGATATATTTAAAAAATACAGATAATATTATCTACGTATTATGACGCGAAAACAAAACTTTGCATCCCTTACTATATTCGAATTTCGATTAATAAACGATGAGTTGTTTAAATAAAACTGCCTTGTACAGAATATATAATTATTTCTTTTTATTTCAAAAGTATTTATCGTTAAGTGCTTGAAACGTTCACAGAGAACTGTGCGGTAAACTGACAGCCAGATGAAAGTCAACGAGCTAAGCTCTCGAGCGTCTAGAGTGCTCCGAGAGGGTCTTTATATTGAGAGACACTTCTTTTTGCTTTTTAACGATTCGCTCGTGCATACACTCACGTTATGAGTTTGAAATACAAGATTTAAAATTAGTGTTGTATACTGGTTTGATTAAGCTGCGTATTGATTTACGACTAGCGACATACTAAGAGTATCCCAGCTCCGTTTTCTGGTGATTTGATCTGTGTAAAATACTCAAGGTAATAAATAACATATTTAATTGCATTACGATAAATATAGTATATTGATTAAAATAGGTTTGCGAATAAAACATCATTTATTAATAATTAGCAGGTCCGGCGGACGTTGCCCAGCCTTGATAATAAAAAAGTATTATAATATATGTGCATGAAACGCTTAAGGCGGCTCGACTTTTTCCGATTCTTTCAACAATTATTTTCAACCAATTTACAAAAAAATCTTGACAAATTATATACTTAAACCTTCCCCTTACTCTATCTACTCGTATTGGTGAAGACTGCATTACAATCTCTTCCGTAGTTTTTGAGCTTATCGCGAACATCCAGACAGACGCGGCGGACGACTTTGTTTTATAATATGTATTGATATGTAAAGATTAAAATCGATGACTCCGAGTTATTCTTATGACGTAGATATATATCGTGATGGATATTTTGGTTTATCCTTTTAAGATATACAATTGCATAGTACACTATTCTTATGTATTTCATAACATAACGTGAGCAATGTAATTAATCTCTCTAAAAATATTTATCCGATTTCCAATACATTACCGTTTCTGTACGTTTTACAACTATAGTATATGCATATAATTATACATGTTATGACGGTCCAGAATTCGAAATTCGATTATGATTCGTAACGTTTTAAGAGTCATTGTTATTATTTAGGTTTATAGTTAAAACGAGTGCCAATATTGTTGATTCGTAGACGTGAGAATCGTACGTCATAACGAAGAAACATATGAAAAAATGTTTATATATAGGTGTAACCTCAAAAATAACAGTATTTTTCCACTATTTAATTTATGTTATTATACATATAAACTTTCCTCTTCAATCACTCTATCTATATGAAAAAACAGCATCAAAATCCGTTGCGTAGTTTTAAAGATTTAAGCATACATAGGGATATAGGGACAGAGAAAGCAACTTTGTTTTATACTATGTAGTGATGTGAGTCAATAAAGTTACGCTTCACAGTTTGTATTTACCAAACGAGTGTTCTTTTGTTCATTACTAAAATCTGTGTGTCAGTAGTTCTCGATAGAATAAATATAATAATAATTATTGATAATGGGCATGGAAAAAAGAGCATTAGCAAAATCTCTGAATCTTTTTTACATTAACGAGTTGTAAAATTGAGTATTAATCACCAGAAAATATTTTCTTTACTAACGTCACACTTTACTATTCAATAGCATATATCATTCTTACGTTACTAAAGATACCTCATAATATGAATTAACTTAGCTGCTTAGATTATAAACATGTTATTCGAAAAAATTACCCTCTTTCTGTATAGTTAGGTAAATAATATCTACTATTTTCGTTCAGTTTAAACTATTCATAGCGTTGTAGGAACTGTACCCAAAAAGATAGGTCCACTAGAACGTTTACGAATTTCAAAACTAAGTTGGAAACATTACGCGGTAAGTAGTATTAAAATAATTACTGCCCTTCTGAAGGAGAAACCACAAAGTTTATGTCAGTTATGTAAAATTTGTAGGAAGCAAAACCTTATGCAATAAACAACAGAAAATTATAAAGTTTTATCATAACCATTTCTATGTAAGAAACTTTGAATTGTGTATTTTTAATTAGGTACTATCTTTAATATTTAATACATAATGTATGTGTAATCTTTAAATAACTCAGTTATTCAGTCGTGACATTTGTTTAACATAGTATTCGGTGTAATAGTACTAGATAACTGTTTAACTACTGGGCAAAGGTTTTTCCCAAGAGAAGGCATGATCTAATATAACGCCAGCCAATAACGTAATGAAAATTTTAAACGTTGAAGTGTCTATTCGAATTTGAAGTCTGTATTTTCCTAATAGACTTTCATATTTCATAATAAATAATTATTACTAAAATAAGAAACATCTATTAATATTTGTATTCTGTATACCTATATATAGATCCTAGTTAAAGAATATTTGTACATATACTATATAAGCCATAAGGCGTTATCTTTATTATCCATATTATTTCACAAAATCACCTCTGAACATGAGCAGTTATACGGGCCAGCACTGTAACGTATATAACTTTTGGACTCTTGCCATTACAGTTATCGGCTTCTTTTTGGAACGCTCTGTAGCTGCTCTTTTAACCTCTTTCATATCGCTACTAGACAGATTAGCGTCCCAGGGACACTTTAACCGAATAAAAGCCAACGTTTTGTTGGATCGTATTGGGAATTTTAAGAAAATATGAGTTGAAATTAAGCACTGGTGACATTTTTCGTGTTAGAAAATAATATGAAAATGAAGTCGTATTTGATTAAAGATATATGTAACCATATTTAAAATAAAATTATGAATTAAGTACAATAAATGTAAGACAAACGAAGTGTATATATTAAACTGGCCAAAATGAAAAGAAAATAAGAAAAAAAATCTTTTTTTTTTAATGCGATTTGAAGCAAACGAACAGGCGGGTTACTTGATAATAAGTAATCACCGCCGTCCATGGACACCTACGTCCACACACACCATCACAGATGAGTTGCCGATCTTTGAAAAGGAGTAGGCTCATTTCTTGAAGGTTTGTTGGTTGTATTAGTCTGGAAACCTCCCTTCCTTTACAGTATGACCATGTAACTGAATAACTGAACGTCCGCCTGTCAATTCTGTTAATCTTTTTGAAAATTCCTCTATTATCTTCTGTGTCACTCACTCACTTACATTTTTACATGGACATTTTTTAACTCAAATTGAATGCCCGGAACGATATATCAAACATTTTTTTTCATGCAAACCTTGTCCTAATAACACGTTACAAAGACAAAAAAAAATAGTGAAATAGTGAGTGCAATTGTCCTGAAGTGATGCGTTTAAATACATACGGCAATATAGTTGTATTTATATGGATAAGATATAAGATGCGTCTTATTATTTATGGATAAAAGGCGGTCTATAATCGAATCATGGTTTTTTTTGCAACAAGTGTTATTTAATCTTAAAGGTATTATTACGTTACAAAATAGGGTATAAAATAAAATACAATACAATAAAAAAAATACTAGTACTATGTTTAAACTTTTAAATATCTCGACAATTGAGGCTGACGAGCGTTTTACAGTTTTTGCAAATCGGTCAGTTAGCCTTTCTACCATTGAGATCTTGCCTGATAAAATGTTGTCTCGGAAAAATACATTATAAATATTTATTGATTGAAGTTAATCAGAGTTTTTTTTTATGTCATAGGGGGCCAACGAACAGGTGGGTCACCTGATGGTAAGTGATCACCGCCGTCCATAGACACTAGCAACACCAGGGGAGTTGCAAGTGCGTTGCCGGCCTTTTAAATATGTGGGCCTCCGGTGCTCTCACTGACCGAACGAATCAGTGCAAGCACTGTTACTTCACGTCGGTTTTCTGTGAGAGCGTGGTACTACCCCGGGCGAGCCGATCCATTCATGCTGAAACCAGTAATAGCTTCAGCGTAGCTCTACCACCTACAAAATTGTTTGAACCTACAGAGTTTGAAAATAAAGTTTACGCGTCGGTTTATATCACTGGATGCAAGCGAGTCACTAACTTAGTTTTCTTAGGCGTAGCGAACTCAATGAGTGACGACAAATTGAATTGTACAAGTGAAGTTGAGAACAAATGATATTATGTGACTAATATTATTGAACGTTGTGTAGATACAAATGAAATAGAAATATTACATTTCACAGCAATACGAAGGAAGAACATAAAGGTTATGAATGCAGGATTGTAATTATCATTTATTGATGATCACAACGTGGTGAGAACTTTTTACCAACTGGGCTATATTAATAACGCACTTAAGAGCTAATAAATCTTCGATCATTAAGTCATGTAACAGCAGGCGAGATATTGATTAAACGGCAATCAAAAACAAATAAAAATAAAATTTAACACCTTACACTACTTATTACGAGCAATGTTACTATTCCAACTCGCATTAACTGCTGACGTCGAATATGACGTACTATAATGGAACGTTGGCAATGTGACCTCTATTGTTGCTGTAATTGTGTCATCTGGTTCCCAAGAGAGAAATGCGAGTATAATAGTAGTCGGATGCTTTCAAGAGACTGGACTGAAATGTTATTATGAATCCAATAATTTATCCAGTTGTCTTGACAGCATAGTTTCAACTGCTCCATCTGTAATTTAAGTTGTTTATACTCTATATATCATAAAGTTAATACAACTACAATCAAGCTATTATCGGAATAAAATATTACATAAAAATATCAAATTACATAATATTATATACATATCACTATATATTATAAAACAAAGTCGTCCGCCGCGTCTATCTGTCTGTCTGGTTGTCTGTTCGCGATTAACTCAAAAACTATTGCAGGGATTGTAATTGATTGTAACATGGATTATCACTAAAAGACAGAGTAATACATGAGAATGGCTTAGATATATAATTTGTCAAGGTTTTGTGTAAATTGGTTGAAATATAACGATAATTGTTGTAAGCATTGGAAAAATTCAAACCGTCAGGGGGTTTCATAGAAAACGATGCCTAATTCCGGGACTGCTAGTCACACCACACTAATATTATAAAGAAGAAAGTTTGTGAGTGTGTGTGTTTATATATTTGTTACTTCTTCACGCTCAAACCGCTACACTCATTTTGATGATATTTGGTGTGGACGTAGCTGACACTCTGGATTAACACATAGGCTACTTTTTATGTTAGAAAAGTTTAGTGTTCCCATGGTATGAGCATTTTTGCACTCGGTTGAATTTTTTGCTTAATAGATGGCATTTTTCTGTTTAAATTCATGCTATAGTTTCGTTACCACTAATAAGATCCTTTGTTTTTTTTAAAAGAGGTCCTGTACTTAATAAATTAGTTCAGTTCAATAGCAGTTTCTAGGATATTCTTAAGGTTTTTACTAGAATTATGACTCGCAAACGCAAATCCAATCTTTCATGGAGCTCTAAAAGAGCTCGAGCTATGAAAATTGCTAGAAAACAAGAATCTACTGTTCATGCTGAACAGCGTCGACGTGAGCAAGCAGCACGTCAGGCAGAAGCCAGAGCTGCAGACACTTCTGCGTAAGCTGATGAAAATGCTATCGGCATAACCTCTCAGCATGCAGCAGACATACCTGAAGAATCAGCTTCTCGGCATCAAGGAAACATAGAGCGCATGGATATTCAGCGTGCCACTGAAACACCTAAAGAATCTGCTTCTCGGTGGTGAGAGGATACTCAGCTAATGGCTAATCAGCGTGCTTCTGAAACAACAGATGAGGCAAATGCTCGCCAACTCGCAGTTACTCAGCGTCAGGCAGAGTGGCGGGAAATATTTACTAGAAACTCTTGGAGGTATTTGAAAAATGTGCTTTTACGATTCAAGACCAAGTACATCACAAAATATGGTCACTGTTGCTGATACTTAATCAACAGCCTCAATTTTTACAGGTATATTTTATAGAAGACGACGAGGTGGAGACTGACAGACGGTGTCAAATCATTAAAGGCGTGGAGCGACCAACTGTACTTAAAATTCAATGAGTCTGGCACAACCACAATATCTTGGTCCATAAATTTAACTCCGTACTAGAGAATTTGCCCGATGATAGTTGCAAAGTAGTCATACACGCAGAGCACGTGTCAAGCAGGTAGCACATGCGCCGCTACAACGCTCCGGCAGCCACTGCGGTGGAGGCTGTGGTAACGGGCGCCGACCCCACCGCCCTGAGAATCACCGTCCTTAGCAAGTACGATGACTCGCTCACCAGGAGGGCAGACAAGCATCGATATTATGATGCTCTACAGTATCCAATAATTTACTGGAAGGGACAAGAGGGATATCCCTTTAATATCTCTCAAACCAACCCGAACAAAAAAGTCACCTGTGTGAGCTTTTACGCTTTCCATATAATGGTCCGTGAAAATAATTTTAATTTGTTGCTGTGCTGTAGGACAATCCTTTCTCAATACTTGGTGCTTATATGCATAAATATGGAGAATGAGCATCTGTACTACATAACTCTGAATCAAAGCGAGTTGCAAGCCGAGAGCTACGTACACCTCTGAGACGCCATTGCAAACAACGGCAATACCAATCCGAATGATTTGAGTCATATGACTATCCTTCCATCGTAGTTTCAGGTGAGGTGAGGACCTACATGTTAATAGAGACAGTGATGTCTGGGGTGCGTCCCATAAGGTGGAGTACCTGTCATATTGGTGCGTAACCCGCATGCGCTGAAATTATGTAACAGCACCAGGTTACGCATCACAGAGCCGAGACGGTACGTCGTGCAGCCCATCATCCTCATCGGAGGAGCTAAAGCAGTCAAACGCTTGCAATTAACTCGGAAGGTGGCTTTCCGTATTACGATAAATAAAAGTCAGGGGCAAACTTTAAAAGTAGCCGCCATCAATCTGGCCACCCGCTGTTTCTCCCACGGGCAGCTATACGTAAGTTGTTCGCGTGTGTCGAGAGACGGAAATATTTTTATTTATGCAGAAAACAATAAGTTCCGTAATGTTGTTTACCGGGATGTATTGTGGTAAAAATATTTCTGACCCTCTACGACCGAGACAAATTAAATAAGTCATCTTGGCCAGTTCTCCCATTCACAGTCCTCGATAAGTTCAGTTTTCGTAAATTGCCAATCATACTGATTTTTTCGATGCTCAAATTTACATTTTTTGCCTCCAAAAATGTGAATGTTTTACTCACCTGTTAAATAATACACATTTTAGTGTAACTGATAAACCGCGGGTAAGACCGTGGGGCGCAACTAATAAAATATAAATTAATAATCAAGATCGCTAAGTACCTGTTTATGTCTTTATCTATTCTTCTATCGTTTATAATAATTGTTCACAAAAATAAAAGTAATCACTCTATTCGTATCATCATACTTTTACAACAGAAATAGATGCTAAATCAATGTATATCCACATATACATTTCACTTCCATAGTTGATTTCGTTGTATACTCGCACCGATGCCGAATGCTTTTTATGTTCAATCAATCAATCAATCCAGCCATTTCCAACCATCGGATATAGGCCTCCATCACGGCTAGTTTACGATATTTTGCTACCCTTATCCATATGTATCTGCCTTTTTTTTCAAATATACCGTATATTTATTTTCATTGGTTTATCAAATGCTTTATTTATTATCCTTCGTCAGTTTGTTGGAAAGGCGAGAACGAACTAACGTTGATATTTAAAAATATTATATCCTTTGATATTTTAACATACAAAAACCAAGAAAAGCAAACTATTGAAATATCTTGTATAACATTATTCGTAACCTTATAAAAAAATGTGTCCGTCGCAAGAAGTGAAAAAAAAATATCCAATGAATTTGGAAAATTATGTCTCGATCTTTACCAATAGATCAGTGCCGACGGAAACCCGCTCTTTTATTAATTTGTCTCACTAAAACCGTGAAACTGAGACAATTTAGGGTCATACTATTGCTAGCGAAACTTTGTTTTAGTTAATAATGTTATGTGTAGTCCGGTGAATCTGTAGAGACCAAAGTACCAACAGGGCATGTAAGTTCGAAAAAAATAAAATAATAATGGTATATAAGTTATAACTGTAATAAATAGTAGTCATACAAAAAATATTATAGATCGAATTAATATAAATATGTCAGATAATTTTGTTTTATGCTGAAATATACTAGACTAATAAGACAAAACTATTAACATATTGGTAAACTCTTAAATAAGTTTAATAGAATGCTCATGGATAGGACGAGAAACGATAAAATATAATTTATCTTGCAAGAATGCTCAGTGAATCTTTTTCCAGCTATGTAAGCATCAAACAATGCAGAGATTTTTTAACAACCATTATTTCATTTATTACTTTTATATTGTTATTATTGTCCGTCACGTAAAAAGAAAAATAAATATTTTACCGATTAGGAATAAAGAATTACAAAAAAAAAAGATAGTGTGTACTTATGTACACGCGTTAAAAGTTATACTTCTTTGGCGTAACAAGATAAAAATCTTTTCAAAAATTTTATCATTCGCCTTATTCTACGTTTGTAGAAAAGACGACACTAACAATAGAAAAAAGGTATTTAATACATACATACTTTTTTGAACAAAATGTTGACAATAGCTAACTTCAGGGTGTCGGTTTTTCGTGACGGTGTGCGCGCGCATTGTAAAAATTTACTCTCATCATTTTTCCCTAATGCGCCAAATGAAGTATAACTTCAAAAACACTTATACGGGGCTTCATACGCAAGTCGACAGTCTTTAAAATTTCAATTCCCAGTTATAATTGATATTTAACTGCAATAGCAAGTTGACAAAAGTTTAAAACTATATAAAAAAAACCTCAACAATATTGCACTGTTACAATTAAAATAAACGTATAAATTGATATTAACTAGTTAAATGAACAAGTTAAACTAGGTAACCAGACGCTGTGTTATTTATTAGATATAAGCCAAGTCACTTCCTTCCGCTGTATCTCTAACAATGTCATGTTATTTAGAACGTGTCCGTTGCACCGGCGGCATGTGTTATCGCGTTATCGCTACACCGTTATAGGGTTGAATGTTTTTAAATGGATAAACTTATCGGCTAATGTCGGTATTATTAGTTTTTAGATAACAGTAGTCGTTGTGTAGTTCAATTGCTTTAACCGACGGCATATCGATTCGATGTCCGCATTTTGGAACATCGACGATGTCTATCAACCATTTCTTTTTTTTTTATTAGCTTCCTTTCTATACCTGTTATAAAACAATGTTATCGCGTTATCGCTACACCGTTATAGGGTTGAATGTTTTTAAATGGATAAACTTATCGGCTAATGCCGGTATTATTAGTTTTTAGATAACACTAGTCGTTGTGTGGGTCGATTGGTTTAACCGACGGTATATCGATTCGATGTCCGCATTTTGGAACATCGACGATGTCTATCAACCATTTCTTTTTTTTTAATTAGCTTCCTTTCTATACCTGTTATAAAACAATGTTATCGCGTTATCGCTACACCGTTATAGGGTTGAATGTTTTTAAATGGATAAACTTATCGGCTAATGTCGGTATTATTAGTTTTTAGATAACACTAGTCGTTGTGTGGGTCGATTGGTTTAACCGACGGTATATCGATTCGATGTCCGCATTTTGGAACATCGACGATGTCTATCAACCATTTCTTTTTTTTTAATTAGCTTCCTTTCTATACCTGTTATAAAACAATGTTATCGCGTTATCGCTACACCGTTATAGGGTTGAATGTTTTTAAATGGATAAACTTATCGGCTAATGTCGGTATTATTAGTTTTTAGATAACACTAGTCGTTGTGTGGGTCGATTGGTTTAACCGACGGTATATCGATTCGATGTCCGCATTTTGGAACATCGACGATGTCTATCAACCATTTCTTTTTTTTTAATTAGTTTCCTTTCTATACCTGTTATAAAACAAAGACGCTTTTCTCGTTTACGTGTTTCGTGAATTCTTTTAAACTACGAATCGGATTTTGATACACTTTTCATTATAATTTAAAGAATTTCATCCGAAAGGTTTATATATATAAAACGTGTGTATTATATTCATATCAAGTCGAGAAAACTTAATGTATTCAAATGTAATTTTGTAAGGAGTTTTCGGATGCTTACATAGAAAACGCTGACTAATCATATTTAGGTATATAAAAAAATTAGTATATAATTCAATACCTTAAAAATGTCTACAGAATGAGACTTAGATAATATTCGTCTTATTTTAAAACACCGGTAAATAAGCGTCGAACACATACTCAAAAGAGTGTCTTACTCTTGTTTAGAGATAAATACTATTTATATTTAAAAGTTGTCTAACACTTATATAAGTTGACATTTATTAGTTTGTTGTCGCGATTTATTGTATTTCTATTTGCTGGCAAAAGATGATACGTAACAAATCATAGATTTTGTAGGTATATAGATAATTAATTTGGAAGATGTAGATAAGTTAAACAACTTTAGGGGTTCATAAGTAAATCACAACTACTACAATATGATATTATTGACATTTTACAATGTATTTATTCATAGACATACATTGTTCCACTTTACACTTTTTGGCGTAATATTTTAAACTAATGTATTGCGTATTTTTAAAATGACATAATTTCCTTTAAACCAAATGTCATATATTCCCATATCGGTCTTATTATTGCATAAAAAAACCGTATCGGTGTATTATTAAAAAAAAGTTAACATGCGTCTACCATGAGTTTTATTAAACAGTGTCTAAAAATAATTTACTACGAAACGTTTTTTTCCGGCAAATAGAAATACAATAAATCAAAACAATAAAATTATAACTATGAACTTAGACAAGAGCCACACAATATTTAAATAGCGTCTATTTGTAAACAAGGTTGAGATACTTTTTTGTGATCACACTTTTTTTAAACAAGTGTTCGACGCGTATTTAACTTTTTTGTAATAACACGGGTACATGTCTATCTTCTAAGGATAAGTCATAGTAATATTTTTTACATATTATTAAAATATAGTTGATTATTTGCGCAAATGTAGTATTAATCCTTGTTCAATGAAATACTATAGCTTAGATTAAAATAACCATTTACAGTAGGTATATCTTTTTAATGAATGTCTTAGATATCTTCTAATCACATATTTATAATTACCTGTAACAAAAAAAATATGTGTGATGACTCCTACGTAACTTACCAAGTTAGTTTTTTTTTTGGCTGAATTTACAATAACGTTATAAAATTAAACAAAGTTTAGTGGGTGTTTGTTGAAAACAATTTGGGTATAATAGAGATTTTATTTTAGATAAATATTTTTATTTTATGTTGATAAAATAAATGAAATTATAGATTCAATTATGGGTTAAATTAATGAACGTGAAATAGTTTAGAATGAGTCAAAATAAAAAGGTCATTATTATAATTTTTTTTGTGAGGTTCTGAGAAATTCCATAGTGTCATTTCATTAATTTCTTATATAGTATAAATGAATACTGAGGGGGTCATATGGGTTAAGGTTCCAAATTTGTTGCTGATAGTAAAGCGCATCCTTTTCGGCATACTGTTAGTATCTACATATTTAATGTACACGCTACATGTTACAGTAGGTGGCGTGCGTCTCGTACTTACAAATGTTTTTGAAAGAGCATTTCTGTAATTCTAAATCTTCTCAGAATTTTACATTTCTTTCAGATCTTTAAAAAAAACGCGTGCGGACCGCTGGCAGCAGTTAGTATACAATGTAATCCTACAAAGTTGTACAAAAAATTTATATGAATAAATCTTATAGAATATTAACATAAACACCTACAAAATTATGTACTATAAATATTTATTTACCCCCTAAAACCATAGTGACGTGACTTTATGTTATGGAATGGTGAAAACAGTACATAGATACATGATTACAGCAATTGCAGTCATTTGCTGTTAATTAGTGAAGAGTTTTATTAAATATCTCCGAAGATCTTTACCATATCCTTAATGTTCATTATATACTATAACATTCCCTGAAAAAATAAGCATCCAACAATGAAAATTTCATCCAAATCAAATCTGTAGTTTTTGAGAAAATCGTGGGCATACATACATATAAACATACGTGTCGAATACAGAACCTCCTTTTTTAAAGTCGTTTAGAAATAGCAGTTAAGCTTTGGAAACAAAAATCCCAAACGACATGAATTCATCGAAATTTTTTGTACTTCCAATCTAGTTTTGGCCAAATTTCATTGCGTATGGTTCTATTAAAGACTTCTTTCATGTTAATATTATTTTGATGTACCGTAGCAACAATTTCAATTTCAATTTTTCAATTTCAGGCCAAGTCTTTTCAATCTAAACCCTGCTTAGTTAATATTATGGTCCCTAAAGAATAATAATACCGATCATAGAATAGCCAGTCATGTGCGAGGATTGTACCCGCGATCTCTGATCATAAGAGTTGGGATTATTGCCACTACGCTTCGAGGCGTATACACGTGTATGTCCTTTTGGGAAAGCATAATACTATGTAGTCTACAAATGTCATCGAGCTCAACCTGTATTAGTTTAAAAACTAGGTACTCGTATATTGGAATCGATTTAATAGCTATCATGTGATGCGCATTCTAACAAATACTGTTGAATTATAAGAGAATTTTGTTTCACGATAACTGAAATAAATCGGATACCAATATCAGCTATTTTTGGTTATTATATATAAACTCTGTAACAGATAAATTGAAGAGTACATTAATTATTATACACCAGAGTATCATAATACTACATTAATTAACTATGTGTGTAATAAGCCGGCTTAATAACATCACCTGTATTTAAGCTTCATGATTTACCGGTTATTAATACAAGTTCTGAGAGTAATTTACAATGTTTCCAATTATAAATAATTTTGCTTATTATGTTACCCGAGTAATATGTAACTGCCAACAAAATAATTATACGTGAGCTACAGTCAGAAAATAGCACAAATACTGCTATTACTATATACTGATATTTATTGCATTAAAAATAGTTTGTATAATGCTACTTGTACACCACCGGAGAAATTCGTAATCAATATTAATAAGACCGACATTTACATTACACACGACGGTACGTTAAAGATTTGGGTACACTAAAGATTTGTACGCATATATACAGCACCTATATATGTTTATGTTGCATATATGTATAGAATACATGTTTATAGTTAGCTCGCTCGGATAATCAGTTTCAATTCGAGGGATTTGCATTTATGGACACAGCCCAAGTTAGGATCGGCCGCTTTGCTACTTTTACGCCAGTTGCCATTTCGATTGTGTGTCTTCCTAGCTCGCCACTAAACCCGATGAAACTGTAAAAACCCTAAAGGCCAATAGCCTGTAATTAGTTTGAAAAGGAGCAACATTCTCGTTCCTATCATTGGAACATTCACATCTATATAGAACTGCTGTATGGTTTACCTAACTAAGGATAATTAACATTGCGTCGTCCTTCTTGAGGGTACTGCGGGTGCCACCCTATATTACTATCGCTGGTCACACAAACTATGCCAATCTCATATTTTCATAATCTGCACTAGCAGGTGATATATTAAATGACTGTCTAACTTATTTTAAATGTGCTGTCATCTAAATTTGATACGCTTTATCCACCATACATACAGCATTAAAGGAATGTAAATGACTAAGCTCAACAGAAACCTATTTTCCTAGTGATCGTTCCAACGGTGTTGATGTTTATCGATAACAAATATGCCAACATACAATTTATATATAGATTTTTGGTCTATGCAGTGCCTTAGTTATGTGTTTCGAACATTTTTGGCTAGATATCTAATTTTGTATATTTATTATAGGGGTGCGGGCGGAGGAGGAATGTTCGGAGACGTCAACATCTCTGCGATTTTGGATTCTTTAAGTGTAAGCTACGATAAAAGAGTGAGACCAAACTATGGAGGTTAGTATTTAGTTACATAATATTAGTATTTAGGTAGACACGAAAATTAAAGTTTTACGTTCCCAATAATTAACAAAGGTAATGCAATAGTCTAGCAAATGGATATTTTAACAATTCAATCATATAAAAGTAGCTCCTTTCATAGCCAATAACGAGTATTTGCGTATAATTTCATGCAAGAACATTATACTTTATAAATAGGTGGTACCTTTATATTGGCAGTTATCGATTTATTATTCGTCATTGTAATAATTTATTACTTTTAATATTTTGTCTATTTTTATAATGACACAGAGAACAGTTGAAATAATAAAGCCTATCACAATCGTACAATTATTTGTTTTTAATACCAAGGAAATTAATAATTATTTCTACGTACATTGTTTAAAACGCAGATACTTCACTATTGATATTTAGCATAACGTTTATACAATAGAATATGTACAATATGCGAATTGTATTTTATGTAACCAAAGTAAATAGAAAAGAAAAATCGAAATCTTTGAATACATGGCCGTGGAACGTGTTGAGATTGTAAAACGAAATATAAGCAATGTTTTTATCTAAAAAATAAATAATATTAAATTTGTTGTTCACGGTATCTATAGGTAACAGTCTGCGTTAACATGGAAGTACTTTCATCACAAGTTCAGGTAATGTAAACTCGTGTAATATTTCAGGACCGCCAGTGGATGTGGGAGTAACCATGTACGTGCTCTCCATCAGCTCCTTATCAGAAGTGAAAATGGTATTTAATACTAAACCCTACTTTTAAGTAAATTGTCATTTAGAACGAGGTTTGTTAGCATCCTTTAGGGTACTCTCGGTCGAGCGAATGACTGCTGTCAATGACTTTGTACGGTATATGTCAGTCAGCGTTCGATCGAGAGACGACGGGCGTCACGTCATCGTCATCTGGTTTGGTTTTCACGGCGCGATGTACACGCGCTTCTCACAATTGGCTTGATTGCAGGTCCGCCAGTGGAGGTGGGCGTCACCATGTATGTGCTCTCTATCGGCTCCGTCTCCGAAGTGCTCATGGTACTCGCCACTGTCAGCTCACGCTTGACTCGGTCGCGACGACCACGGGCCACTGCGACCGAGCAGCCCTAGACACGAGGCTGCGAGCATGTCGGCGTTGTGGAGCGAACCACCCGAACGGCGCTGCACCACTTTCCAAATTACCGTTCCATATTGAAATAGTCCCTCTATACTTTAATAAATATATTATAATAAGTATATGAAGTTATAAGTGGTGCGCACCTATGGGTGTGTTTCTAAAAAAGACATACTGAAATGTACAACGCCATTAAGCATACCTCCAAATGAGACATTGTCGTAAATTTGCTCCATTGTTGTTTTTCGTTTCGAGCTTTTTATGTATCGGTGCAGAAATTTGTTGTATGTTTTCTTTCTTGTCGATCTTTTATATTATTATGATGGTAACCATCAGTTTCATATTTATTTCTAAATTTATGTAGATTTACTATAAGTGTGTGTATATTTTTATGTTGTCCAGTGATGTAAGCATCAGTCATCGGATATATTATGTTCTTCTATTTTGATCAATAATTTTATTATAATGTAGATTATATTGGCAAGGAGTTTTTCAAGTCTTTTTTTTGGTAATTCCTTTTATATTTTTCATTCATCCAGTCCACTCATATGTCCCTTTAATACGCCGCTAATATTATGGACAGTTAACATTATAATAATTCGATACAAAACTACCTTTGATAACGGTTCCAAATTATACGTTTAATGTCGAGACCAGGGTGTATGACCCCTAGTGGAAACCAAATCAGGACGAGTGTTAAAGTCACTTCAGGACGTGACCCTGATCGGGCTTTAGATTTAGAAACTAGTTACAACAACTACGACATAGCGACGTTTGTACATTGAACTAATAGGGATGACTATTGGGACAATCACGCTTGTAAATATTATACAGCAAAGTGAACCAGGCGTAATTCATTAAAATGAATTCAACTTCTAACGTCATACTCCTCTAAATGTTTCCACGATCTTTTAAAATAAATATTTATGGTCATTTATTAAGATAATAATAGTTTACATAACATTTAAAAATTACTGGATTAGGCCTAAACACAGATTGTTACATTATTTACATACAATTCAAATGCGATTGGACCAATTATAACGTGCGCTAATATTTCAGGACTTTACATTGGATTTCTACTTCAGACAGTTTTGGACTGATCCAAGGCTTGCATACAAAAAGAGGACTGGGGTTGAAACGCTCTCTGTTGGATCTGAATTTATTAGAAACATATGGGTACCTGATACATTCTTTGTAAATGAGAAACAATCTTATTTCCATATTGCAACTACAAGCAACGAATTCATTCGTATTCATCATTCCGGATCTATAACACGAAGCATAAGGTAGGAGAAATAATATGATATTTCGACATCCATGAATGTAATGCGTACACAAATAGATGTGAAAGATTTCTGCATTGTTTTGTGCTGGTAATATTGTATTACTGTTGATTAATCTTTGTTTTCTGTTTATAGACTGACTATTACCGCATCTTGCCCAATGGATTTGCAATATTTTCCGATGGACCGGCAATTATGCAATATTGAAATTGAAAGTTGTGAGTTAATCTTTCATATTCATTCAACAAATTACAAAATGGTTTAAAAAGTTATGAACGATTCCTACTTTGAAAATATATTTTTGTGTTTGGCTTCTTAAAAACCTGAACAAAGTAATACAAACAATTACTTTCTATTCTGACTAAGAGCTGCTGGCCCATAAAGCTTTACACATTTGGTAGTTAAAAATAGGGTTTGAAAGCGCTTTTTGAACTTTGAACGTCCGATTTACTTGACGCCGCTGTTAATAATACATTTCACTATCGGTAGACCTGTAGATTGACCAATTCATTCACTTTTACAAATGTATATATTATAAAAAAAACCCAGTGCGATGGGTGCTTATATTATCGTTCCATATCTCTGCATGGTACAGTCGGCTACACCATGCGGGACATCCGATACAAGTGGAACGAGGGGCCCAATTCAGTGGGTGTATCCAGCGAGGTGTCACTGCCCCAGTTCAAAGTGTTGGGCCACCGTCAACGGGCCATGGAGATCTCACTCACTACAGGTACCGAGCACTAATGCATTTCACTCAGAGCATGTCTTCGACTTCTTTCGTTAACTTCTCGGGTATACCACCTGAACGATGGACACTTGCATGCGTTCGCTTATATAAGGACAATTTAGCTTATGACTTCCAATTCATTACCACAGTTTGGAAACTTGCTTGATTGATAGCACACTGTGCTGTATATCGGCTTTAAAGTATATTTAATAGTTATTTGAACGTATTTATGTAGGTATTAGTACTAAATTTACCGTGCCTTTTACAACAGTTTGATTTTGTTTTCAGGAAACTATTCACGTTTAGCTTGCGAAATTCAGTTTGTGCGCTCAATGGGCTATTATCTAATCCAAATCTATATTCCTTCTGGGCTTATTGTAATAATATCTTGGGTATCATTTTGGTTGAATCGAAACGCCACACCCGCAAGAGTGTCACTTGGCGTCACCACTGTATTGACAATGACTACGCTTATGTCTTCAACAAATGCCGCTTTACCTAAGATCTCATATGTGAAATCTATAGATGTCTATCTTGGAACTTGCTTCGTGATGGTCTTCGCCAGTTTATTAGGTAGGGGAATAAGAATAAAGTATTATAATATTTCTTGAAACTATTTATCATAACAAATTTGTAATATTTTAATCGTTTTAATTAAGACTAGTTTATACCCGCTACTCCGTTCTCGTTGTCTTAGATATGAAACGACTCACGCGCTATCTCTTGTAAAGTGCTTTACTAATATAACAGTTTCGTTGCTATCGTATCGATGGTATAGGAATGCATAGGGGTAAAGAAAGGAAATATTTATATGTCTATATTCATCAATCTGTATTTATGTCTGTGCAAAAGTTCAAATATAAATAATAAAAGTATTATTTACAATCGATTTCTATGAAATGTTGAAGGTATGGAGTACATTTCATTCTTAGATCAATTGCCTATAATAATAATTGGCATGTAATAATCGTGTACGAACCCGCAGGCAAAGCAAGTGTACTTATACAATTTCTATACATATATTCATAGAGTACGCCACTGTCGGTTACATGGCAAAAAGAATACAAATGAGGAAGCAGCGATTCACAGCGGTTCAAAAAATGGCAGCTGAGAAGAAAATGCAGTTAGAAGGACCGCCGGGAACATCAGAGCCGCTACCTCCGCCCAGGACCAATACATTAAACAGATCAGTTCCAACAAGCAGATCTTCAGTAAGTAAATAGTTGGTGCATATTGTCTAGTAATGCTTATTATTTTTAACTAGCAGTCCTGCCCTGTCCTGCTCTGATAATAAAAAATATATACTTATGTCCATCAAATGCTTATAGTAGCTAATATATTTAATTTGATAAGGATTAATACTGTATCCGTCTATCACCTCATTATATGTGGCCATTTTTTAAAAGATAGATAGGTAGCAAATGTATAGAAAATGAAATTACAAGGACATGTATCCACCACTCACCTTTACACTGGGAGATACGCTTCTTCGGAGTACCCCGGCTGTGTTCGTGGCTTAGGTCGCTGATCTTCTTAATAAGGCACTCCAGTCTACATTGACACTAGGTTTTGTACAGTTTTTGTAGTGATATTACCGATAATCAATCGTTTTAAACACAATTACGCTCAGAGCGGTTAAGACGTTGCGAGATTCAAACGTACTCTCGTTGTTCGTTAGAGGGCAGCCCTTGTTCGGTTAAAGTGCGTTCACGAAAATAATTGAATGGATATATTCCAGTCACGTAAAATTGACAGAAAACCAAAAAAGAAATGATTTGAGCCAACATAAAAGAAAAAATATAAAATAAAAATACGGAACAGTAAGCTATCCTTAATAGATACGTATATGCCATCATAGACTTTTTTTATCTATAAAAGGGAAATATCTCAGTATGCTTTGTTTTGTTATATCTCAAAAGAATATACAGCGTTTTCAACGAAAGCTTTCAGGCGGCTTGACTTTTTCCAACACTTCCAACAACTATCGTAATATTTCAACCAATTTATAAAAAACCCTGACAAATCATAAACCTAAACCTTCCTTATGTATTACTCTATCTATTGGTGAAGTCCGCATAACAATCCGTTCAGTAGTTTTCGAGTTTATCGTGAACATAGAAACAGACAGCTGTCAGCGACAGACGACGTTGTTTTATAATTTATTCTATTGTGTGTAAACGATTGTTTCACGGAGGCCGTAACGTCATGCACTATGATTCCTGTTTTCGGTCACGTAACAAGAATCAATTATTGATTTTTTATTTGAAAATATTAGATATGATATATCAAACTTTTTGGACACTTATGACGCCACATCCTATTCATGCCAGAGCAAGTCGCTAATCAAAACTACTGGATCGATTTTAAACATTTTTTCAGTGAATGACATAGGCTATATATTTTATACCCGTGCGAAGCCGGAGCGGGCCGCTAGTATGCAATAAAATAAAATCGTAGATATTAAGAAAAATAAAAAGAAACCAAAACATAGTTGTTTATTATGGTTATTGTGTATATATATATATATTTTACATATACAGGAGATTCGATACAAGGTTCACGACCCCAAGGCATATTCGAAAGGCGGTTCCCTCGAGAACACCATCAATGGTGCCCGGGCAGCATCAGCCGCGCCGCCAGCACCACAACCTGACGAGGAAGCCGGACCGCCGCCTCATCTGATTCACGCTTCAAAGGTACTCGTGCAACTATATAATAACAATAGGTAAATTCGTCTTTTAACGTGCGATATTCTGTTGAGCAACGCGATTATTACGAATGACCGCTGCGCGACATATTTATTACTGAGCGAAAAATTGTATATTGAATAGTATTGTTGTTTATTGTGTAGTATATTTAGACAAGACTAACGTTATTTACAGGGCATCAACAAGCTACTCGGCACCACACCATCAGACATCGACAAGTATTCTCGCATTGTATTTCCCGTTTGCTTCGTGTGTTTCAACCTCATGTATTGGATAATATATCTACACGTTTCCGACGTTGTTGCCGATGATTTAGTATTGCTTGGTGAAGAAAACTGAAAATTCTGCATTGGATTTGTATGTCGCTATTTACATATTTTAACAGTGTTCGGTGTCAATACATCATTTCTTAAATTTGTCATACACACACACACACACATACACATTTTAATATATCCACACGGTAATATTATAAATGCGAAAGTAACTCTACATGTTTGTTCGTTAACTATTAACAACTAAACCCCTCAAACTATTCATATGAAATTGACCATAAATTTAGTCTGAGACCTAGAGAAGAATATATATTAATTATTATACTGAATATACCGACTCACGAAAAGGTGAAGTCGCGGCCAAAATTAATATACATGTATGTTAGGATGGCTAAAAAAAAAACGATTTTTTTTTTCGAGTCTCTTACGAAAATATGTTAAGCTTAGCCATGCTTTAAGAGCCACCTCCAAAGATGAGCTCAACCTTTTTTATTTTTTTTTAAGCTTAATTTAAATAAATTTTGAACAACCTCTACGAAATGTTTTTTTTTTATCTTTTGAAGTTATACTTCTTTTGGCGCGTTAGAGAAAAATGATGAGACTAAATTTTTAGGTTGCGCGCGCACACCGTAACGAAAAGCCGACACCCTGAAGTTAGCTATAGTCAACATTTTATTTTATAAAAAAAGTATGTATGTATTAAATACCTTTTTTCTATCGTTAGTGTCGTTTTGTTTACAAACGTAAGATAAGGCGAAAGATAAAACTTTTGAAAGATTTTTACATTGTTACGCTAAAGAAGTACACACTACTATTTTTTATTTTTATTTTTTTGTGGAGCTCTTTACCATCATGATAAATTAAAAGACTCGAAGAAACAAAATAACCGCTTGTTTTGGGCCACCCTCATATATATGTATACAACATACCTACATGCATTTATAATGTATATTACAATATAAGCAGTCGCAATCATATATACTACGTATCAAATCTATTAAAGTATCTAATCCATAAGTCATTGAATTATTAGAAAATTTGAATACTATATTTATGTAGGTCTCATCATAGTTGTTTTCGGAAAGCAATATTAGAATAGATAGATATATCAAGTAATAGCGTGTTCGTTTCTATCTGTGTATATCTGACTTCAATCATGCACTTATATATTTTTCAAATTGTCACAGAAATAAATGCTTATTTTTCAGATAAATATATATTTTGTAAATCATAATTTATTTCTGTAGAATAAGCGTTATTGGAATTATTAAATAATATAAGTATTCTGCAATAGTTATCCTAGAAAGTTATCTATAGAATATATTTAAAAAAAAAAAAACTATACACGACACAATAGTATAATTTTATTCACATACTTCTTATCTAATAAGTAGTGGTTATTAACGCATTTTGGCATCAATATATAGTAGGTACAAATATAACTTAGTAGTACAATTGTAACTGTCGAGAAAAAAAAAACATAGCCAACAGTGCCCTTAGTGAATCAAAAATGAAAACTAAATATCTCATTATCAAGCCTATATAAACAGTATATATGTATATTTAAATTATAGATTTTAAATAGAATATTTATAACAATATTGATACCATTATTTAACAGATAAAAATATTTATACGACATTATAGTAATGCATATTTAAATAGTTGTTTTCATTCGACGTCAACGAGCGTGTCAAATGATAGTGCCTATTGCAGTAATTTAATGAAAATCGAGTAACGTCAGGAGTAAGACACTAGTTCCTTTAACCAGTGAATTAATCTATAGTGTTATAAAAAACTTAGTAAATGATTATATAACAGTTAATGGCGGAATACGGTCTCGACGAAGTCACCACAACCAGGGGCTTACAACTTGAGGGAGTGTAAATGTATATATATATATATATACATATATAATACTAATATATCTTAGTATATTCATACGACTATATAATATATAACATATACTTTACCGGAGTTACATAGAATCAATAATTTACTTTCGAATGAAATATGTAAACATTTTACACACTCCACAGATACTATTACGTTTATTACTATATACTTTACATATATAATCGCGATAGTTGATATATAGAAGGAATATCGGTTTTCCCATAGTATAACTACATATATTATACATCTAATGGTGTGTTAGCGTTATGTTTATATATGTTTATAAACGAATAAAAATACACGAATAAAAGTGGTAAATAAAAATTATTCGTGATAAATGGCTCAGTTATAAACTTATTACATATATTATAAATTAATTTAAATGATTCTGAATAATGTTTTCATGTCTGTATTGATTTTAAATAAATTAGTTAGTTAAATACGACTAATGAGTCTTGTAATTAATATTTATTTCTTACGTTTCATATTTGTTAAGATTAAAGAGTATAATTAAACTTCATACAAATTCCAAAAAAAAAACCCTTTATTTTGATTAAATTTAAACCAGCGTTTTTGTTTTTTAATAACTGTTATGCAATAAAATAGAAGTACTCTTAATAACTACATAAGAATCTTGCAAATACTTTGATAAAATTGCGTATTACTTTCTCTACGTGTCAACTTTCTTTTACATTACTTTATTAGTATTAACACTTATTATTCAATGTTATTTCTGAATTTGCTCAATATTTAAATTATAAAAAAAAAAACTATTTATAATTGATAATAATGAAGAAGTGCAAATAAATAGTCTAACAATTTAAGAATTGTAATTATTACTCTCGTTTTAAATGATTTCTATTTTACGATTAATCTTATTTGCATCAGAATTATTATTATTTAAACTGTACTTTGTAAATTGTAATGTCTAAATGTAATAATAATAATATATAATTGCATAACGAGAATTTAATTATAAATCACGATGTTTCATCGTTGATACTTACTTACTTACAAAATTCTGTTTTATAGAATGGCGAGTTAGTTCTCTTTTACCAAAATAGTTTTCAATGTACACATAAATCATACTCAACTTTGAAAATTAGTACAAAAAGTACGTGTAATAAAATAAAGCGTATATTTATTAGTATTCATATTTTATTATCTAAATTATTAAGTTTCAATATTGAAAGAGATTATCTGTAGTTATTTTATGAGGTGTAGTCTCAAATGATAAGCCAAGAATATTTACTTTGTATTAATTAGTAAATTGACTTCAGTATAAATTAGACGGTAAATGTACATTACGAGATTGATATAATTACCTACGTAAGATGTCGAGTTCGCATTATATTGCACCTAGAGGTAAGAATGTAGCGTAGCATAGCGTATGAGGTGACGGGCGAGACGTGTAAATTAAGAAGGACAATTATTAATAGCGAAAAATAAAAAAGAATAACACTGCGTGGACATTGAAACGTTTTCTACTTATATTAATGCCATAGTTATTTATTTTTGTATGAGTGAAAAGGATTTATCTCTCTTTTTCATTTACAAATGTCATACTTAAATAGTGTATACTTATTATTTCTTTATATACATTCCTAATCAGTAAAAGTTGTAATTTTTGACTATATATATTACAATCAAAGGCGACTGAAGCAATTTTTACATATAACGACCGTTAGGCGTATATTCATCGTTTTTCTGATCCAAAAACGCATTGCCAGATTCCGATGATTTTTTATACTGTAGGTGTCACTCGATTGTTCTTAATTATACTTGGGCTTACTTGGGCTTGGGTTATGAAAATCTTTTTTTTTTATTTTGTTTTTTTTTTTTTTTTTAATATAAATTTATCTCATAAAAATATATATATAATCCCCAATTTCCACTCGCCTACTTCCTCTTATTTTTTTTTTTTTTGTTTCAATGTATTTTTTAATGTTCATAACTAATTAAGGTATGCGGTAAGGCAACGTCTCCGTACCGAGTCCGCTGGTAGATAGATACATAATATGTATACCTTCGAAAAACCTTTAGATAACAACTAAAGTCAAGTATAAAGAAAATAATTTTAAATGTGAAGGAGCAATCACATACGATCGTTATAAGTTTTAATATTACATTTTTAAAGTATGAAATGGACAGACGTGTATATTAATTCCTAAAATCATCATTAGTACTCGCAAACACTCATAAAGTTATTCGTATCGCCCGTCAACGTCACGCGTGAAACAAAATTCTAAATCACATTTAAATAAACCTAGTATTATTAAACAAATTATATTACGATTATAAAAACAATTTAGACGAACTAAGAATCTTTAATGTAACAAAATCCGTTAAAATCCGACTATCCCCTAATTATCTAACCTCTATATAGAAATATTCCCGTTGTCGAAACACAATAAATAACTTATTGCACCTATAATAATATATATTATTAATTAATACTTACAAATAAAAGTTACGGGCTGTCTTAGTGATGTAATATCAGGTACAATATAAGATATTATAATCAGACATGAATTTAGTGAGTTATAACGCTTAGGTAAATAAAAATTAAAATTCGTGATGAAATTCACATGAGTATTCGAAATGAGAGTATACCTTTCATCGTAATGATGCACTAAAGGATATTCGAATGGATTCATTATAGAAGCCGTTTTGGGCTTTCAAAGAGGAACGGATTTTATTAATAAACTATTTTGGTTTTAGCCTGCAAAGAGCACACGTGTAATCAAATTAAACTCGTTTTATAAAAATCTTCATAAATACACCTTTTGTTGCTGATATCGATTGATATGTGCCAAACTTAGGTCTACACATAAATATATAATAGTCACATACAAATACACAGTCACAATCAAATACATATACACAAAGTCATATGATTATTCAATGTTTAAAAATATACGTCAGAAAACTATGCTTCCATATGTGAATAATTTGATTGTCTATAATTACACATACGTATAAACAAAGTCATATGATTATTCAATGTTTAAAAATATACGTCAGAAAACTATGCTTCCATATGTGAATGATTTGATTGTCTATAATTACAAATACATATATACAAAGTCACATGATAGTTCATTGTTTAAAAATATACATGATAAACTATGCTTCCATATTTGAATGATTTCATTGTCTATAATTACACATACGTATATACAAAGTCACATGATAGTTCATTGTTTAAAAATATACATGATAAACTATGCTTCCATATTTGAATGATTTCATTGTCTATAATTTCCGATTTACAATCGAGCAAATTATAATAATAAAATATTAGACATAACGATAACATTTTAATTTAATCGGATATCACTAACTTTAATAAAAAAATTAAGTGGTTTTTATGTTACAGTAACGATTACAGAACGGTCGACATCAGGTGTTATAGACCTATACTTTGTATATTTTTGATGGTACAAATTATATAAGAATCGTATTAAAAATGCAACCAACTTAAAGGGCCAATTCAAATCATTCTTGCTTTAATATCCAAACTGTAAAGACGCTACGAAAATTATATCTGATAATGAGTAATAATATGATATACAGTTTATTTAAAATTTCTAAAATACTTACGATATCTGAAGTAAAATTACTGTAATATATCACTTTATATTTATCAACGCAGTATAAAAATTAACAGCTTGGAATTAGCTCTATGAGAAGAAATTTTTTCCCGTCTGATTTCAAGATATAAAGACCAAAGGTGTGTTAAAATTACATTATCATCTAACGATATCATGTCATCGCGTTCTAAAATTGTATTTTCAATTTATATAGAATATCGATTCCATATAGGCACTTACCTGCTATTGGAATCTGCAATCTGAAGTTAAACATTTTAATACTCAACACCGAAACTGAACAGTACCACCAAATATCTATAAATTTATTGGGCAGTTTTGAAATACACCGTCCTTCTAATAGTCGTGAAATGTTCATAAAACTTATATTAAAAAAAAAAACAAACATAATAGCTTTAACTAGGTCATTAAAATAGACTTATTGTTTTTCTAACAACGTTTTGCTACCCATCTGAAATATTAAATAAATGTGTTTGTAATTTTAATGTATATGAAGGACGATCGAAGCAATGTGAAGCTAATTAAACTGTACTAATCGAATATTTTTTTTAAAAATTTTTTGGTGTATTAAATATAATCAGCCATAAATATAGTAGTTTAAAATATATTTAAAAAAAAATATATTTAAAACATATTTTTATACCGTACAATATAAGATTAGCTAATGATTTTGAACGTGGAGAATTTAAAATGTAGATATATAATATTAATATATAATAATAATAATAAAAACATGTACCTGGCCACTATAGGACTTCCAAGGAATGTGCACTTAAATATTATTTTAGTACATTTTTATATTGTTTCAAACGTTTACACGAATAAGTTATTGTGAATTATGTAATTTGATTTCATGTATCCTTGAGTTTCTCCATTTAAATACTTCATAAGTTAATAGTATATTTTGAACAAAAAATGCTTACAATTAACAAACATTGCTACATAGGAATCGCTAAGTCAAGAAGAGTTTTGATTTCTTTCTCCTGTTATATTCCCTACATATTTATTAGCATAAGGTTATCTAGCTATTAAATGCGTGATAGGTAATAATAATGGAATTGAAATTTAACCTCATACATGCCACATTGCTTCGTTTGTCCGTGTATCTTTAAAGGTGTGAACAATATTTATTCTTATTGCACTAGTTGTTGAGGAGTCACAGAATAAATCGGTTAAATCCGTTTCTACCGATTTCATGGAAGATCGTAATATACGCATACGATAGTATTAATTAGAATCGGTTTTTAAACGTACCTAATTTAATCACTTTTGCATTGAAAATCGATGCAAATCGATTGAAGACAATTTTTGAAAGGAAGAATTAGAGAAAATAGAAACGATTCAAGTACAAAGTAAATGAGAGGTATTATTCCGTGACTTCATTGTTGTTATAATAATTTAATTGTGCTATTTGCAGGGCTCTTAATCTATTGTTTCAATGTAAAGATTTAAAAGAGATTCAAAGTAAAAAAAATGTTACCGATTTATTTTTTATTGTTCTGTATATTCAATCAATGTATTTCTTAATTTGTTGTTATAACTAATTATTGTGTATTTTATCTGTGTTAAATTGATACTTGTTTAAGAGAACAATAATTATATTCTGAATTTATTACGTTTGAACTTTTCCAATCCTCGAGGCATACCTGAAATGTTGTGGTATTGGTGTGGTTATTGATATTGCTCAAACTGATTAACTTTATAGTAGTAACACTGTACGAAATTTAGTTCTGTGATCCAATAAAATGTGTGATCTTAGACATTTGTTTTATTTATTTATTTTTAACCCTTGTACTGTCCAAAACCATCAAGGTTTAAGTTCTATACAAACTAATGTAGACCTCATGAGGCACAGGTCAACAGACTGTTGGCAGCATAAGTTTAAAATCTACCTGATTTATTACAAAACTTTGAAACATAACAAATAATGTATTGTAAAATTACAACTTTTATGTAAAATATATTCTTATTTTTTTTTTTCGTTTATACGAACTTTTTTGAAGTGTAACTTCTTTAAACTGCTGCGTAGTACAGCTTTTTTGTAAGAAGTCAGCGTGGTGCGTTATTATTTAACAGTGTTTGTGAGTATTTTTATATCTTGTTTGTTGTAACTGAAAATATGGAACTTGAGCAATAAATTATGTAACATATGTTAAATAAAATATAAAATATCTTTTAAAATTAATCAATATACTTTATTTTTAAACAAATAGACTTTGTAATTATCATACCCTTGTTATATATATTCATCTCATTCTTTTGTCGATTTACTGAAGTTTCACTTCTATCGTGTGTGAATCGCACCTTTCTTTATTCTATTATACCATGAAATTTACAATGTACAGTGTTGTGAAATAAATAAATAATCCGCCATTTTGAGATCTGAGTCTTATAAAATCAGCCGAGGGGTTAACTTGCACTCCGCTATAAACGGAATCAAAAATATATTCAAATTTATTAGCTTGAATCCTATGTTACATCAGTGGTTTTCTTTATACATTTTTAAAATCATATTTAAATGTAATGGGAGTGAAATTCTATCTTGTGGGTTACATAACACAAAATTAGAAGTGGAAATTATGAATGGAATAATTACATACTAGAAAAAAATATATATCTAGCCTAAGATCTATGTGTGAAGGAATAATATTGCATTTTTATAAATCTAATTTAATAAAAACATTCGATACAAGATACTATGGGCCACGATTTCAATTGCATTTTAATAAGGAAAAATATTTAACGCCCTTTTCTGAATTTCTTCTTCTTCTTGTTTTGGCACCGCAGAAGCATTTGCCAGTATCAATGTTTTGTTTCAAGTAAGTGTCTTGTGATAATTATAATGTTCTAACAAGATGGTGATTTCCTTGTTAGAACTTTCCATGGAGTTTTGGTGGCATCTCAGAATGCATGCTCTGTGGTGTTATTTCCCATCCACTTCACTTGTGCATAATAACCGAACTATATTACGTACAACACCGCCAATATTACAAAATATAGAGTCTAATAATACAAGATTATGAATAAAATATAAAAGCCACTACATGACAGACCAAGATCCCGCCAAAAAACTCTTTTCTGAATTTTTAAACTACCCATAACAAGAGAGATACTTCGACTATGGGAGTCTTTCTATATTTGTCCTACTTACGGGATTAGTAAGCCCATCGGGGATACAAGTTTTTAAATATAGAACTGAAACAGATTTGTTCTAAATTAAGCGACATGAGAGAAAATAACGAAGTGTGCTACGATGGAGAGAGGAGACATTTAACATCGGAATAGGTCATATATTATATCGATTTCATAGTTGCTTCTTTTCGTGTGCAACACCGCCGGTTTCGAGTATTTTTATATTTCTTAAATGTAATTCTTTGTGAATATATGTATGCCGTCAAAGTAATTAACAGTCGATGAACTCTAATTCCATACATTTTCCCTTTTTATCTTGTCACTTATAAATTATCCACAACTAAACGTATGAAACCCATGTACAATAGTCGTATACGTAATCAGTCACTCTCTCAGTTTAATTCACTCTATAACTAGCTATCCGCACCGATTCTACGCGAATATAATTAACTATTTATGTGGAAGTTATAAGCCTAATGGCATGTTTCTGGACTCCTTGGTTGACCTATCAATAGTTATTGATTCGATAAAGTTATGCATAATATAAACGTCAGTTGATTCTCTTTGGGCTTCTGAATACACAACGAGTCATTCAATAATTATGAAACCGATAAGCAGGAGATCAATGTTCACTTAGTTGGCTCTTCTTAGGAACGAGTGCTTAAAATTGATTTTATCATTGTAATTCGTAATAACTAATAGGCCCGGCGGAAGTTGTCCTGCCCTGATAATAAAACATATATTTATTTGCATCAAATGCTTAAGGTTACTAATATATTAAATTTAATAAGGATTAATACTGTATCCGTCGAAATAGCCTTCAAATTACCTCATTTTGTATGACCATGTCTTTAGAAGATAGATGGGTGTAGTAAGCTATCTTTAAAAGATAGGAGATTTGTTATAGATGTATAAAAGTGGAATATCTCAGTATGCATTGTTTTGTTTTATCCCAAAGAATAAGACAGCGTTTACGATGAAAGTTCCCAGGTGACTTGACTTTTTCCAACACTTCCAACAATTATCGTTATATTTCAACCAATTTACACAAAACCTTGACAAATCATATACCTAAACTTTCCTCGTGTATTACTCTACCTATTAGTGAAGAATCTATTACAATCCGTTCAGTAGTTTTTGAGCTTATTGCAAACAGACAATCAGACGTGGCGACCGACTTTGTTTTCTAATATGTAGTGATGTTAAGATTAAAAAATATTTCAAAGTTTAATAAATGGCTTAATATTACTTTAATTATAAATGATTAAAATTCGTTAGTTGTTTGTCAATGACTTAAAATAGGGACTGATATATCATTGTTAAAATATTAAAAACTATTTTACGGCGCCATAAATAAAAGAAGGAGAAAAAGCAACTTTTATTATGTTGTTACGCGCCTGTTATTCACTTACATTTCTGATATCATTGTTTGTGCTAAATGGAGTTCACTACTATACAAGAAAAATGTATTGCATTCGTTTTGACAGCAATAACGTCAAATAAAATCTATCGGAAAGATAAACGCCCATTATTGGTTAGTTAAGTTGAACTGAATTTATCGAAGTTTTATCGTACGACTGTGTATTTAAACACCAAATTTGTTAAACTACACTTAAAAGTACTTCAGAAACCGGACAGTGATTTAAAAACAATCATGTAGTTTCCGATTAAAATTTTTTAGGCTGAGTTGCACCAAAATCGTGGTTATTGTAATTAGTTAAAGTTAACTTTAACGATGACAAGAGTTTAATTGTTAAAGTTATTAGGGTTGCCACTTCAATAAGCCAATTAGTCCCTAAAATCGAAAAGATTAACATTTTTTACTTGGCAGGACTTAGTTATAACTGTCACTATTGTTATTCTGTGACTGTCACCAGCACACAAATGTCAACTTGTTACAATTATTTTGCTCTGTTATTTACTTTGTCTTTTTCTGTGAAAGTTGTATATGGGATTTTTTTATCAATATATTATTATCAATGGCTAGTTCCGAGAAAATTAATACCACATTTGAGAACAGTATAAAGTAAGAAGTATTCAATTTATTAAAATCTACAATCATATTTGAAAATTTCATATAAAATGTTTTTGTATGCACTACATAATAAAAGTGTTATTAATATACAAGCATTCGATCATGTAACGACAAAACGTTAGCTTCTACCGTCTTGTGGGCATTTTCTAATTCTGTCTTTGTTATTTAGAGAAAGAAGCATTATCTTCAGCTAAAATGAAGTGAACTAGTGAACTTGACAACCGATTCAAACATTGACATTAACAATAACGTTAACCGGCCAACATGGAGCAGTAATAGTTAACGTTAAATCGTGAACGTCATTCTAACCATTGTCATTTGGTGCAACTGATTTTTTGCCTAACAATAACTTTAACCGAATTTTAATCTTTAACATTAACTGGTGCTACTCAGCCTTAGTGTTTTGACATTTGCCATGTATCCAAGTCATATCAACTTCATAAGTCTTATTACACAAACAACCTTTTCTTGCTACGCGTATATCATTTGAAATCTCTGATATATTTTAAAATATTTAATGAAATAATATGCTGTAAACCTTTAATATGTAAAAGAAAAAAATGGCTTAATGCAGCTATTCCTTAGAAGATAACTATAAAAGTACCACCAAGAATTACATGTTTCGCAATTCCGTAGTACATTAATTTGACGTATCTTGGTAAAGTTTATAGTCAGCGTTAATACTATAGGCAACCGAGAACAATTCTTCTACTAAATATAAATAGAATTAACTTATATTAAACATGTAAATCTTCAAGAAGATATTTTGCAAAAGACGTTGAAAACTGTATGCAAAATTCATTATATGCTTTAGAAGAACTAAGGGAACATATAGTAAACGCAAGAAACGACTTTGTTTTATAATATATATCTTATTACTGACTAGCTGTCCGCCCGGCTTCGTGCGGATGTACGAACGAATAAAATGAAACGAAATCTTCATTCTATATAGTACGGCCATGTAATGACATAAAATGGCAACTGAAAAACTGAATGACAGTCTGTTCATATTTTTAGAGATCCTACTGTCTTCTGCCTCAGTAATTAATTTTTATGGACATATTTTAACCCAATTATTTGACGTTTCCGTACGGTTACTAACACATTTTCTTCTATACAAATCAGGTCCTCACAACTGCAAACGCAACAAAAAAAAATTTGCGAAATCGGGCAACTGTTCTGAAGTGATGCACTTACATACACCATTTAAGTTTCTTTATATAGATTATTGATGATTCAATCATTACGAGTAGTTTTTTAAAACTTTAATCGTTTTCCTCTTTTGTGCCATCTAATCCCCAAATAAATGACTTTTTAAATAAATTGGTTACTTAGTTAAGGCTACACAGTGTTATATGTAGTTTATAATTTTTGTCATAGATGCCACTAAATTTAATAATACGAATTTAAAATTCTGTCGAATCTAAAAATAAAAGATAAATATAAGTTTATATGGAATGTCTTTTTATGTAGTTACTGTGGCAGTTTAATTAATCTATAAATTTATTATGAAATAGCATATTGACAATATTATATTATTTGTTATACATTATCTAATTTTGTTAGTTTTACATTCGATGCTAGAGTTGACGTTGACGAGTTGACGCTTTAATTGACTTGACTAAAGTTGACAAAACGGACTTCTTGACTATAAGAAAACTAAATAGTTCACTACATTAACTTCGAAATATAGGTGTTACCTAATGTTTAAAATCTTTAAAAGTGAAGTTTCTTTACAGAAATCCACCATTTGGAATTTGGTATAAATGTGAACATTTCGAGACAGTATTGAAGATGATAAAATGGGTACAAATTAAATTAGTTGGTTGAGAATGTATAAATAGTAATGTGTCCTCATCGCAATCGTTGGAATGAGCTGATGTTGAACGCGAACCGAGAGTTTCGTTTGACTGTTACTGAATTTCATTATAATGACGTCAGAGCGCGAAGCAGGTCGTGTGCCGACATTTTTTCACTCCGATTTGATGATGGAATTTAGTACATTATATAAATTCGACATATTTTACCGTGTTAATGAGCTTTATGTTGCTGATTCCCGATTAAATAAATCAATAATTGCTACCTCTACCTCCACAGTTATAAATAGATATATTTTAGTTTTTTTTTTTAATTAAACAATATTTTGGTAAGTATTAAACTTGGAATAATAGGTTAAGGTTCGTCGTTATCCATTCGATATTCTATCTCTTTTTATAAATTCAAATTTATTAAATACCTACCGTAAATGTAGCACATTTTTACAACATAAACAAAACTTGTACCAAGTTGCAAATAAAAGTAATGGTTTGAAAAACAAAAGCTACTAATTGTTGTCAATCAGTTTATATACAAAGGTAAGTAAAAATATGGGGTTTCAAAAAATAAAACAACTTAGTCAGTCCCCGATTAATATGTATTGTTGAATACCTTGCGCAAAATTATATCGATTATGTTATGACATTTAATGGAAAACTAAAAAACATTTTTACTTATCAAGCGATTCACAGCTCATATCATTTTGATGTATACTTTGTCTTCGCTCCGATTATGCTGGTGAAATTATCTCTATATACATAATGAGGTGTCCACATCAAGTTTGAATATAATGCATAGGTATAGCAATATTTAGATGTAATCTAAATATTTCTAACACTCAAAATGATAAAAAGTCTTTTCCTTTTGGCTTAAGTTATAGTACATAACAATGGAAATTGCACAAAAAATAAATTATCAATTTAGTGAATTACTTAAATCACACTAATATTATAAAAGCGGAGGTTTGTGAGTGCGTGTGTTTATATGCTTTTTACTTCTTCACGCTCAAACGACTGCATTCAATTTTAATGAAATTTGGTATGGACGTAGCCGACATTCTCCCGTGATATCATCAATTTTGCACTTAGTTGACATTTTTACTCCCTAGGTGGAGTTCCTCTGTTTATATTCGCGCTATGGTTTTGTAATCAGTCTCCTTCTTCTTCTTCTATATGTATATAAGCGAAATACCAGTTACTGACTAATCACGATTTCTCCGAAACTGTATGTCCGATTGACTTGAATGTCCAGGGACACCGCCACAACCCTCTCCCCACGGGAGATCGCCTCAGTCGACAGCGACTTTAAGAGGCACAGGGCGTCCACAGTGGAACGCCCTGCCCGGAAGCCAAACTGCGCGTCCGCGATGTTCGGCCCAACTCCCTCCAGGTGCTGGACGACCCGGGAAGCAACGATCCTCTCCAATGCCTTCCCGGCGTCGTCCAACAACACTAAAGGCCGATACGCGGACGCGCAGTCCGGAGGTCGGCCCTGCTTCCGTAACAGGTAGAGCCGCCCCTGCTTCCAGGGCTTCGGGAACTGTCCGACCAACAGACACTGGTCAAACAGCCCCCGAAGCCACCCCCCGAGATGATCCAGCGCCCGGGACCCCGTCTGGGCCGGGCGCTCTCCGTCTGTTGCGGAGGCGCTGTGCAACCCTTCTCATCTCCTCCTCCGTGATTGGAGGGGAAGGGCCGACGAGCTCCTCCGCAACTGCCACCTGAAGTGGAGGCATGGGAGGAGACGATATACTTGGAGGGTCGGGGAATAACGCTCCCACGACCCTCTCTACTACCTCCGGCTGGAGAGTTTCCGTGGTGGGAGGCGCCCGTCCACGCAATTTCGCCCTCATCATGTGGTACGGGCGCCCCCATGTGTCCCTCTCCAGCGACTGCAGCATCTCCTCCCATGCCCCCTCCTTCGCCCGGCTGGTGGCGGCTTGCAGGACCTTCTTCTTTGTCCTGTAGTCACCATACAGACGGGCCTCCTCCTCAGGGTCTCGATGACTCCTCCGGCGGCTGTGCCCGAACAGCCGCCGGGCCGCGGAGCAGGCCGCACGGAGATCTACGATCTCCGCCGACCACCAGTACACCGCCCTTCTGTTCAGGCGGTGTACGCTCCGCGGCATCGACGCGTCGCAAACCTCCGTGAGGGCATCACGGAGGCGGGCGGCGGACGCGTCGACATCCTCCCCGCTTGGGGAGGGCATGGCCCAGGCCTGAACGATGGCCGCCTCTTCCGCCATTTCGCGGTCGAGGCGGCTCATCGCCCAACAAGGGAACTTCACGCCCCTCCGGGGGCGGGTGACTCTGCTAGTCTGGGAGGTGGAGACCTCGAACCTAATATATCGGTGGTCCGATAGGGTCTCCACCTCTTCAAGCACCCTCCACCCCTGGAAACGGCGCGCGACAGACGGGGTGGCGAAGGAGACGTCTACTACGGACCCTCCGTTCCATCGCACGCACGTGTGGACGCTCCCCTGGTTGAGGAGGGACAGCCCTAGCTCGGCTGCCCACTCCTCAACGGCCATGCCCCTGAGATCCGTGGTTGCCACTCCCCAGGTCCTCGACTTGGCATTCAGATCACCCATGAGGACCACGGGGAGCGGCGACAGCCGCCTTACGACTCCCTGCAGGGACTCAAGGTATCTCTCAAACTCCCACAGGGGCCTGTTGGGGGAGAAGTACGCCCCCACAACGGCGTACCCTCCCCAGGCGGCTGCCACGAATCCCGCCCCTCTATAGATTACAGCCAACAGCAAACCCGAGCCGGCCGTGATCGCCACGGAGCCATCCAAGTCATCCACCCAATGTGGCCGGGAAGGAGCGTGGTAGGGCTCCTGTGGCGACCGCAAGTCCAATGTCCCACTCCACCACTGATTGAACAAACAAGTCCTGTGCGGCGGCGGAGTGATTCAGATTCGCCTGAAGGAAGCTGGAATGGACGCGATCCATTAAAGTTCCATTCCAGCCTCCTCCGGCCTGGCAACTTCCTTCCTGAGGCCTGTCCCTGCCGTGGGGAAGACCCTGCCCTTAGTGATGGGGGGCCTACAACTTCGGCTCCCCATCTGATGGCCCGAGGGCCTCCCTACGTCGGCGCATATGGCACACCTCGCTACCTCCGCGGTACATTGTGCAGCCATATGCCCCGACGCACCACAACGGTAACACGCCTGACCCCTGTTGGACGAGAAGGGGCACAGAGGGCGGGTATGCCCCAAGCCCATGCACTTAAAACAGCGCATGGGCTTCTCCTCCAGCAGGAGCACCTGCACCACACTCCATCCTATGAGGAGCTTGCCCTCTCGAGCAAGCTCCTTAGCTGCCACTACTGGGAGGGTCAGGTGGATCGCTCCCTGTCCTCCCCAGTCGCGCCTTATTTCACCGGATACCGACAGTCCGTGACATTAAGCAACCGTTGTTATCGTAATCAATAATATTATACCCGTGGCAATAAGTTTATTTTTAGAGGTGTGCTAAATAATGGTGGAACCGAACCGAATAGAATAATGATGTTAAATTCGAATTATGAATAGAAAGTTCGAACTATTCCTATATTTTTAAAATAAGGCAGAATTAGTAAGCTAATAGTTATAGGAAAAGTTACAACATATTTCACTATTTTAATAATTCAAATAAAAAAAAAATGTTTACGTCAAAAAAAACTATTACTGAAACAACGCGATGGAAATGCCTCTGAAAAAGAACTTTAATTTACTATATAATTGCATTCTACAATAATCACACTAATATTATGAAGGCAAAAGTTTGTGAGTGTGTGTGTTTATATGTTTGTGCTACTTCTTCATGCTCAAACCGTTACACTGATTTTGATGATAATTGGTGAGGACCTAGATAGGTCCTCAGGTCAAGGGTGAGGATACCCTGGAGTAACACATAGGCTACTTTTTGTCTTGGAAAAGATGTGTTTCCGTGGTATGAGCATTTTTGCACTAAGTTGAAATTTTTGCTTCCTAGATGGCGTTCCTCTGTTTAAATTTGTGCTATGGTTTCGTTACCACTAATGAGGCACTTTGTTTTTTTTTAACCGACTCAAAAAAAAGAGGTTCTGTATTTAATAAATTCATTCAGTTCAATAGCAGTTTCTAGGATATTCTTGAAATTTTTAGTCAAATTATGACTCGCAAACACAAATCCAATCTTTCATAGAGTTCTAAAAGAGCTCGAGCTATAAAGATTGGGAGACAGCAAGAATCTACTGTTCATGCTGAACAGCGTAGACGTGAGCAAGCAGTACGTCAGGCAGAAGTCAGAGCTGGAGACACTTCTGCGCAAACCGATACTCGACGTTAGGAAATTGCTATTCGCATAGCCTCTCAGCGTGCAAAGAGATACCTGATGAATCAGCTTTTCGGCATCAAGAAAACGCAGAACGCGTGGCTGTTCAGCGTGTCACTGAAATACCTAAAGAAGCTGCTTCTCGCGGTCAAAGCATACCCAGCTAATGGCTAATCAGCGTGCTTCTGAGACAACAGATGAGGCAAATCCTCGCCAACTTGCATTTGCTCAGCGTCAAACAGAGCGGCGGGAAATGTTTACTATAAACTCTTTGGGGTATTTTAAAAATGTACTTTTGAATATGACGTGACATTAGCTTACAGTAACCACAGGCTCATTAAAAGTAGCCGTATGGAAAAGGTGTGTCGCTAATGTGGAGCATTAAAAAGGAAGGAGGAAAGAGTAGGAATGTGTTGCTCTGGGGGCAAAGCAGCCATTCCTATTTTAGAAGAGCTTGTGGATCCCTTAAAAATATTATCTACAGGTGAAACTGATGAACCTTGACAGTTCCTTAACTCTCTTAAAAATATATGTTTTGACATGACGTCTTACGGGGTGGGGAAAATTCTTGCTATTCCTGGATTTTCCCCTACTTTTACTATGCAAGAGCAAGATCATCACAAAATCACAGGTTACTAATGCCACCACTACAGCCACAATTTTTACAGGTGTATTTTATTGGAGATGACGATGCGGAGACTGACAGATGGTACTAAATCATTCAAGACGTGGAGCGAATAACTGAACTTAATATTTAATACTAGCTTGTGCCCCGCGGTGCTACCCGCGGTTTAATAGTTACACTAAAATGTGTATTATTTAACCGGTGCATAAAACATTCACATTTTAGAGTCAAAAAATGTAAATTTGAGCATCGAAAAAATCAGTATGATTGTCAATTTACCAAAACTGAACTTATCGAGGACTGTGAATGGGAGAACTGGCCAAGCTGACTTATTTAATTTGTCTCGGTCGTAGAGGGCTAGAAATCTTTTTACCACAATACATCCCGGTAAACAACATTACAGAACTTATTGTTTCCTGCATAAATAAAAATATTTCCGTCCCTCGACACACGCGAACAACTCACGTAGAGCTGCCCGCGGGAGAAACAGGGGCTGCCCAGATTGATGCCGGATACTTTTAGAGTTTGCTCTTGACCTTGGCTCTTGAAATTGCAACCGGCCTGCCTGGCCTGCACAATGTTTCGGCTCAGCTCTGTGACGCATAACCTGGTACCAGGTAAATAATATGTGCGCGTCCAGGTTACACAGCAGTATGAGAAGCACTCCAACTTATGGGAGGGCACCCCAGACATCACCGCGTCTATTGACATGTAAGTACTCACCTCACCTGAAATCCTCCACCTCAAATCATTCGGGTTGACATTGCCGTCGTTCACAATATCCTCTTGGAGGTGTACGTAGCTCTCGGCTTGCAGCTGGCTCTGATTCAGAACTATGTAGTGCAGACCCTCACTCTCCATATATACGTACATATCCACCAAAAATTGAGAAAGGAATGTCCTACAATGCAGCTACAAATTAAAATTATTTTCACGGAAAGCGTAAATGTCCACGCAGGTGACACTTTTGTTCGGGTTGGTGTGAGGAATATTAAAGAGATCCCTCTTGAGCATCAAAATATCGGTGCTTGTCTGCAATCTTGGTGAAGGAGTCATCGTACTTCCACAGGACGATATCTCTCCTGGGCGATGGCGGCGGCACTCATGACCGCAGCCGCCAACGTGGCGGCTACCGGAGCATTGTAGCGGTGCGGGTGCTGCCTGCTCGACACGTGCTCTGCGTGTATGACTACTTTGCAACTGTCATCGGGTATATTCTCTAAGATATTGTGGTTATGCCATACATGTTAAATATTAAGTTCAGTTACTCGCTCCACGCCTTGAGTGATTTAACACCATCTGTCAGTCTCCGCCTCGTGATCTCCTATAAAATACACCTGTAAAAATTGAGGCTGTAGTGGAGGTAATAGTGACCCTATTTTGTGATGATCTTGCTCTTGTATAGTAAAAGTAGGGGAAATTCCAGGAATAGCAAGAATTTTCCTCACCCCGTAAGACGTCATGTCAAACCATGTATTATTAACACGGTTAAAGAACCGTCAAGGTTCATCAGTTTCACCTGTAGATAATGTTTTTAAGGGATCCACAAGCTCTTCTAAAATAGGAATGGCTGCTTTGCCCCCAGAGCAACACATTCCTGCTCTTTCCTCCTTCCTTTTTAATGATTCACATTGGCGACACACTTTTTCCATAGGGCTACTTTTAATGAGCCTGTGGTTACTGTAATCTAATGTCACGTCATATTCAAAAGTACATTTTTAAAATACCCCCAAGAGTTTATAGTAAACTTTTCCTGCCGCTCTGCTTGACGCTGAGCAAATGCGAGTCGGCGAGGATTTGCCTCATATGTTGTCTCAGAAGCACGCTGATTAGCCTATTAGTTGGGCATGCTTTCATCGCGAGAAGCAGCTTCTTTAGGTATTTCAGTGACACGCTGAACAGCCACGCGTTCTGCGTTTTCTTGATGCCGAGAAGCTGATTCATCAGGTATCTCTTATGCACACTGAGAGGCTATGCGAATGGCATTTTCCTGAAGTCGAGCATCGGTTTGCGCAGAAGTGTCTCCAGCTCTGACTTCTGCCTGATGTGCTGCTTGCTCACGTCTACGCTGTTCAGCATGAACAGTAGATTCTTGCTGTCTCCCAATTTTTATAGCTCGAGCTCTTTTAGAACTCTATGAATGATTGGATTTGTGTTTGCGAGTCATAATTTGACTAAAATTTCAAGAATATCCTAGAAACTGCTATTGAACTGAATGAATTTATTAAATTCAGAACCTCTTTTTTTTTAAGTCGGTTAAAAAAACGAAGTACCTCATTAGTGGTAACGAAACCATAGCGCGAATATAAACAGAGGAACGCCATCTAGGGAGAAAAAATGTCAACTAAGTGCAAAAATGCTGATAGCACGGGAACACTAAGTTTTTTCAAGATAAAAGTAACCTATGTGTTAATCAGTCCCCAGGATTGCAGACAAGCACCGATGTTTTGATGCTCAAGAGGGATATCTCTTTAATATCCCTCACACCAACCCGAACAAAAGAGTCACGGCGTGGACATTTACGCTTTCCATATAATGGTCCGTGAAAATTATTTTAATTTGTTGCTGCGCTGTAGGATATTCCTTTCTCAATTCTTGGTGGATATGTACGTAAATATGGAGAGTAAGTGTCTGCACTACATAGTTCTGTAATCAGAGCCAGCTGCGAGCCGAGAGCTACGTACACCTCCAAGAGACGCCATTGTGAACAATGGCAATTCCAACCCGAATGATTTGAGGTGGCGGATTTCAGGTGAGGTGAGTACTTACATGTCAATAGACGCGGTGATGTCTGGGATGTCCTCCCATAAGTTGGAGTGCATCTCATACTGGTGCCTAACCTGGACGCGCACAGATTGTTTAACGGCACCAGGTTATGCGTCACAGAGCTGAGACGAAACATTGTCCAGGCCAGGCAGGCCGGTTGCAATTTCCTCTGAAGGTGGCTGTCTGCATTACGATAAATAAAAGTCAAGAGCAAACTCTAAAAGTATCCGGCATCAATCTGGGCAGCCCCTGTTTCTCCCACGGGCAGCTATACGTGGGTTGTTCGCGTGTGTTGAGAGCCGGAAATATTTTTAATTATGCGGAACATAATAAGTTCCGTAATATTGTTTACCGGTATGTATTGTGGTAAAAAGATTTCTAGCCCTCTACGACCGAGACAAATAAAATAAGTCAGCTTGGCCAGCTCTCCCGTTCACAGTCCTCGATAAGTTTAGTTTTGGTAAATTGATAATCATACTGATTTTTTCGATGCTCAAATTTACATTTTTTACCTCTAAAATGTGAATGTATTACGCACTGGTTAAATAATACACATTTTAGTGTAACTGTTAAACCGCGGGTAACACCGCGGGGCACAGCTAGTTAAAATATAAAAACAAGACATTTGACTACTTCATATGAAGAAGAGCCGATTAGCTTCCCATCGTGTCGGTGCTAGTTTACTAGATAACACCATTATATACTTATATGCGAAATAACGGGAACCATATTATGCCCAAAGATTAATGTTCGTATAAAAGGAAGACATAATTAAAGAAATAGTCACTCGATGGGACTTACACGTTTAGGGTTAGTACCGTGACGAATGCTAGCAAACGAATATTACAGCGAGAGATGTTTCATGGAATTAGGTTCGATGGATTTATCAACAATATCAGTCAATATAAATTACCGAAGACGCTATTCGCATCAAGTGGCACCATAGTTTAGTTACTGAGATGAGTATGTGTACTGGTCTTAGTAAGATATCATCAAATAAAGAAAGATAGGAATGGTAGCGCCAGTATTAAAGATAAGCACTATTGCGCCACGTAAGGGGGTCATAAACTCACAGTGTCGCAAAACTATGCCACTGAGTTCGGCGTTTTGCCTTGCAACACGATGGATTTCGTACCCACAAAATGAAATCACGGAAAATTGACAATTTTGCTTCGAAAGTACCTTAGACCGTTTTTATCTACAATAACAAAATCACGAAATGAATTTATTCCTCGACTATGAATACACAAGGAACTAAACGTGAAATAGTAAATGTTTATTAATTTAGTATAAGTTGATTTAAATATCCATTAATATCGCATAACAGCTATTATTCGTTCACTATTTATTAAACTCGTGGACACCTCTATTAATGTAAAATTTTAACTTATTTACAATTGGTTAAATTTGACATAATAAATTACGCGTATACTTGCTACAATAACTGTCAACTAAAATAGTATTGCTTAAGCAATGGCAGCTAATGATTCTACCAACTTAACACTATATAGAATTATAAGGTGCTCTCGAAAAATATCTGTACAACGACTTACGCGATATAAACAGCTACAAGTATATAAATATAGCTGATTAAGCACATTTATATATCTATAATACTTAATATTTAATACAATTTTATGAGAATTCAAGAGAACAGAGTTTGGGACCGTGAAGAATCTTTTACACTTTTGCTTTCCTTTATAATGCTTATAGAAACAATCGATCGATATACCACCATACGCTAGGAAATTGAACAGAATACGAGTTGTAAGGATAGTTCATAGAAACGCTTGTATCTCTTTACACGTACGTACAAAAATATGAAATTTGAAATGACATCTACAAACGTGCATACTGAGATTTCTTTATTGAACATGCAATTTCTAGTTGAATAATCGAATATATTTATTATATAGGTATATATGAAAATCAATTCTTTGAATATGTACACAGTCTATTTGAATGGTCACAATTTAATTAAGTATCTGCAGGTTTTATTATGTAATACCTATACCTATTTATATATTTCCATAGAATTACTATAATATATATGACGCTTTAATGTCACATTAATTTAAAATGCTGTACATGTATAATTTATATCATAATATAATTCATTTCAATAAAAAAATAAGAATATGTGAAATTCTAAAATGAACAAAAAATTAAAAAATCACTTTTTAACAGTCTCTCGTGATAGTAAATGAGTATTAATAACTTCACGATTACAAACGTTCTTCACGTTTAAAAAATGTATAAATTATATTATCCCTAAAGAAATTTAGTGTTGACGCCTAATCCCTATACCTATTGAGGAAATCATAATATTGTGATTTCTTATCACAGACGTGAGATTCGAAATTATATTACAAGACATCTAGTAGTGTGATATTACATTACATCACACCTAGTAGTGTGATATTACATTACAGCACACCTGGTAGTGTGATATTACATTACATCACACCTGGTAGTGTGATATTACATTATATCACACCTGGTAGTGTGATATTACTTTACATCACACCTGGTAGTGTGATATTTTAAAGGTAGTTATTGCTTACGTATTTTGGTTTTACAGAAAACTAGAAGCTTAATATATGGTTATGTATTGACATTACAAAATAGCCATCAACATCTATTGAGATGTTTTATAATTTATATCGCATATAAGTAATATTGTAAATCTTAAACGACGATAATCTCACAGTATGTACATTATTTTGCTAAATATACAAAAAAAAAAAACAACAAGAATGATAGCCTAGGACCTAGTGATTAATTGTTTAATGAATAGCAAGGTTAAATTTTGAGGGATGAATGTTTTCAATTTATCTCCAGTAATTAAATAAAAATTTGAAAAATGTCACTAAGTACTATAAATAAGTACTTTTGCTAGTCTAAATAAATAGGGATACTTAGAGGTTACTGTTTAGTCCCTACATGTTCTATACTCGTGTTATTTAGGTATAATGCAGTACAAAAATCTAAGTTTATCTTCATGATATCATTTTATTTTTACAAATGAAGAACTAATTTTCTTGTTACTATTTACACTATCAATCGCATAATCATGCTAATAGCATGCGCTATTTATAGCACATGATAGTTATGCTATATTATATACCAACTCTAAAATTAATAACGGAAAATTGAAATTTATTCAGTTAATGACGATTATATGGTATGTAATTTTTTTTATTATTTTATTTTTTACATTTACAGCTTTTATATTCTCTCTCTTTCTATCTCTCATCGACAGTAATTATTTTTGCGGTAAAAAAAAATATAAATCCATACAAGATCAACCTATTTACGATAGGTTATTAGGTTATACTGTGATATGTCCCATTTCAACTCCATCCAGGTTAGTACTAAAGTGAAGAAATCAGTTCATCTAGAGATAACCTAGGTAATTTCCAGATTGACTAGGGCTATCCATTAAAGTACCAAACATTACTTTATTCGTCACTTCAATTAGTGTTCAATCCTACGTGGTGAAGTGCTTCATCCTACTCGAGGTGACTTTGTCTTTTGTCTCGCTATGCTTACTAGAGGAGACTGGGAACAAGATTAGAGAATTCCGGCTCGTTTTCGCTTCTCGAAAGCTGGAAGGGAAAAACTCCTTAAAATGTTACCGTGGAAGCCAACCATTTTAAAATTTACAAAGAATGAGGAGACAACCTCGGTAAAAAACACGGACGACTGGCGGTTGGAGGAGGCATTTCCTTTACTGCCATTCAGCGGGGGCCTTGCCATAGCGACCTCATGGTGCATGCTCGTGCAATCCCGATGAGTACGGTAAATAGGTGAGATTTCAATTAGTAGGAGTTTGACACTACCCACCTCTACCCAAGTAAATGGTTGTCCTATGTATTGTCATCCCAAGTTAAAATAGAACATTTTAATACATTCTTTAGTGGGCACGTTAACGGAGTGAACCAGTGAATCTGCAGATTACCCAGCTAATGTGTACATTAACGACTTGCGACATTTAGCAGTTACATATATAAGAATTGGATTTTATAGTGGAAGAAATATTTCTTCTATATTGTTATGGCGAAATACACCGTGGATCAAATCTTACGACTAAAATGTGTTTATAGTTAGTACACGTTAAACGATCAATTGTTTGTTGTACATATCTTATATGTACAATATATAGCATACGAATAAAATACGGTATAGATACAACGATCTTATATACCTGAACTATATATTCAAAATATATATGTATTTTTTTTATATTGTCTAAGTTCATGAAGTTACCCTCAGGCTAGGGCTACGTATAGAATATATTGTATCCGATTAAATACAGAAGTACATAGATATTTGAATTCTATTATTTATTACCATTTAATCGAAAAATACATAAAATCGTTTATCTATTGCAATAAGTGATAATACATTTAGGTGCTTCGCTATATAAAAATCTTAAAATACAAGGCTTATGTACTGTTACTGATACATGTTTTTTAAACGAATGTTACATTGATGGTTTGTCGTGAATAAGAAATAAGGCGGTTTGCGTCTTTAGCTATTCATAATAATTAGATTACAGATCGTATGCTTATCACAGGCATGAAGCGTAGTTGTTACCTTATCACTATTTATTTTTAAAAATATACACTTTACAATATGTTGACATGAGTTCTAAATTCACAAACATCATTTTAATGAAATATATTGCCTAAATACGAGGTAGCAATTATATATTTTTTAATAAATGTTAATTAATTTCACATAGTATTTGTTGTGAATTGTATGAAGGAAGTTTAAATTTAATGTTGGACTAAAGCTTACCTGCTACTCTGGACCTCGGCAGCATTTTCATGCACAATATCTTACTGATTATAAAGTGCTTCAAATTGATTTTATTCACTTTTAGATAAAGGTATTCTCTTTATGGTATAACTATATTTTGTCAATGACTACGTATGCTTGTTATCATTGCTTAAGATTTTCCCAATTTTTTAACGTCCTTAAAGATTTAATGTTTAATCCGTCAGATGTTTAATCAAAAAATTGTAACAGCATTTAGTTATAAATTTTGACATTCAAACACAGTTTATATATATATATAAAACGTAATCATACTTGAAACTTGTGAATATAGAAGGAGAGCTCTCTTATAATATTGGAAAGTGACGACATTATTATTTATTAATGCGGCAGTGGTTGGATGAGACTGCATTTTTCTATTTTGTGTAATGTAAACCAAACTACGCTTACAGCCTGTGAAACCGAGTCTTTGTTATAAAAACAGTTTTTTCTTCTCCTATTCTATATAAATATCCTCGATAGGGTATGCCGTCTCAATGAATTTCTGATAGAATCTCTGGAACGCTCTCCTGAAAATTAGAAAATGTTAATTTGTATTATATATATTATACATTACTATAAAGTTTTTTATATATTTTTATGTATTTTTATTTCACGAATGCCCTTGAAACTTAAGGGGAAGGTGTATACAACTGTTATAAGACTAGTCATGCTGTATTCATTTAAGTGCTGGACTACGAAAGAGACGTATGAGAAAAAGCTATATGTGGCAGAGATGTAAATGGTAAGACGGATGTGTGGTATAACAAGAATCAATAAAATTAAGAATGAGAAAGTATATAAGAGGAAGTTTGAAAGTAGCACCAGTGATGGAGAAGTTGAGGAGTAGCATAGCATAGGCTAGCATGGTATGGGCATGAGGAGAGACGAAAGCCATGTAACTAGAAAACTTTTAAGTATGAAGGTGGATAGATATAAGAGTAAAGGAAGGACGAAGAAAGTATGCATAGATTGTGTGAAAAATTATATTTGTATAAAAAGTGTAAATACTGAGATGACGTCTGACAAAGGAAAGTGGAAAAGGAAAAAATGTTGTGCTGACCCTACTTACATGGGATAAGGGTAAGAAGATAATGATATAATAGGGTCTCTCGAAACATTAAAAGGATAAGTTTCAGAAATACGGTATCTTAACTCGGCCTTCCCAATATACTCTATATAATTTAACTAGCTACCCCGTCCGGCTTTGAACGGACATCAATCCAGTCAACAAATTACCTCATAGCGCCATCTGTTAGAATATTATCGAACTAACAGAGATAATCGTGAGTGTTTGTTAATAAATAAATAATTCGCAATAAAATAATATTTCAATTATAAATTGAGATATAAACAATCCTATTATTCAAATTGGATGAACTTGCACACAGTGCATAACTTTATTAAAATCGGTTCAGTAGTTTAGGAGTCCATTGCGGACGAACAACATGACACATAATTTATTATATTAAGATGTATGTTCGTAAAAACTTAGAAAATCTAGATTCAGTAAAAGACCAACATGATTTAATTACTGGAAACAGTGAAAAATTTGACCATCCCATGTTTCAATAAGCCAAGTAACAGTATTTTGAGGTTATAGTTGTAAGTTTACAACAAAGTCCCAAAACACAGTACCGATTTGCCGGATAGTAAGTTCAAGCATCATGTCAACCGAGTTTTGATGTGGTGGTAGTATAGAATGGATCAATACGTATACGATGGTGTTGTCTGAAAATGACACCTCTTTCTGTGTATTCACCAAAATTAAATACAAAATTTTATAAAAATATAAGCGACGTCAAGATAAACCGGGTCAAGTTTCTTGCCGATTGTTTTCGTTGATTGCGTTGTTTTTCGAACTGGTTGTAGTTTTGACTTTCGTAATCGCCTTCTAAGGAGAAACTAAATTGGATACAGTATTTTTAATTTCTTTTTTTTTTTATAAATACAAACTAATAAAAAGGAGCGATTGTGGTTTATTATCTTAAAATTGTATAAGAATAATACATTACCCGACAGCCTCTGCGACTGGTCGTGTTGACTCCTGCCCTCTAAAAACATGACAAGCGAACCGTTGCATTGTAGGGTGTTTTGTAATAAAACCTAGATAGCGATGGTCGCGCGGATGAAATGCGCAGAAGGAAACATTCTTCAAGGAATAAAAATAATCGATGCATGGCCCGTTGCGATTTCTCTGTAAACAGTTTATTGTTATTTAGTAATTTTCTATACTTTATCTCACTTGTAAGATTCCAGGACTGTACGAGTAATTTTTGTGTAGTGCTCGCTCCCATATCGTATTTATTCATGGATAATCTATGTATGTAATTGAAGGGTATGTTCGTATAGAGTAACCTATGAAACGCCTAAACCGATTTTAACGAGACTGTTACTCATAGATAGATGATTATACAACATAGTATAGAGACTACATATCTTTAAACTTTTCCATAAAGTCTAACCAGTAATGATAAAATTAAGCAAAGTCAACCGCTAAAAGGATTTTTTTATCGAAGCACGACAAAGTCACTGATGTACCTGATGGTAAAAACAGTGTAATAGAAAAAAAATGCTATCACAATGAGATTTACAATCCTTCAGAAGTTGTTATTGTCATGTCGGCCTGTAAGACTTTCGGCAGCTTCATTTTTCTATTCAATTTCTGTTAGTTAAAGAATTCCTAGAATAAAACAAATATCTGCTAAAACACGTTTCTAGGGAAATACGTTTCACCGATATTAATTTTGGCCTTATTTTCACGTCATCCTATAAGAGACCCACTACAGAGCCATACACCTCTTCACGAACGATAATATAGTACATAATCACTACTGCAGCCCATTCGATTGGCGCTTTTAAACTCCGAGAAATCCATACCTCCCTATTTTTCCAGATATGGTGGTACTATAGGAACATTGTTCAGGCTAAGGTTTCCGCACGATGTCCACATTGACGGTCAACCGATAATGTTAACAGCTTAAATGAGTAAATGTACACGAATTCTGAAAAATTCGTTAGTGCATGGCAGGGTCCGAACTTGGGGAGAATGAATTGATATTCCTCTGGCCAAACCACTCAACCATCACGAGTTTAAGTGGCCTGCCTTTTATTTCTTAATTGTAATCTTTCCAATATTTATTAATCGTTATGAATGTACTACCAATTTTAGACAAGATCTCTGTCCTAAATCAAATCTCTTTAAGAGATTAATAAGGACAAAAAACACAGAACTTTGTATAACTAAATAATAAAGCAGTCTCGTTTGTAACGTAACGTTTTGGAATATAATAACTGCATTTATTTTTATGCATTTTACTAACGATATTCGTGTGTGCTATACATTAACCGGGCGTCCATATGATTGACATATTTGAAAATTATAGCTGTACTAGTGCAGCGATAAACAAAGCTTATTCAATCGACCAACGAAACAAACCGAAATGCTTATTTTCTGAGTCATATTAGCACAAATGTAAATATTACAACACGGTCGAGTGAGGAAATTGATTCTAATTATTTGCATTGTTGTTTAACGGCTAAAATTGTGCATCGACTGAAATACTTGCTACTGTTTTCTATACTGAGTATACATATATTTTATTTAGTATTAAGAGTATTGTTCTATTTCGGAATGTCATATTCATTTAGAATTTTTGCATGCAATTTCTAATCTTTGATATCTTCTAAGTTATTTATTAAAATTACATATTGTAATGGGCAATTTTTATCTATATTAGATTTCCAATATTACTTATAGGTTTAAATAGATAAGAATTAGTACTATATTAATTACAGTAGCGTCGGAAATAACTTATGATTTTTTTAATATTAAGCAAAAAATAAAGATGATTTTATAATGAATGATATTATATTTGTTAAATATGATTTATCTTGAGGATATACATACAACAACAGCGGACTATTATGTACGCTTTATTAAGTTGTATAATTCTCTAATAGATATTACATTCTCATGTATCTCATAGGATTTAGTTAGCGTTTTAAATATAATTACCAAAGGAATCCTTTCTACGATTTTATTATAACACACTGTATTTTCTCAATTTATTATAAATATGGGGTGCACTTAAAATTTCTAGAATGATTAAGAAAAAAATATTATGACGGGTCAAAAATGAATTCAGTGTTTCGCAAAATATCCTTCCTTAAAGTACCTTTACATACGAATAAATCAATTTTCAAAATATTTATACAACTTTTCCGCGGTGATCTGTGGAACATGCTTTTCATTCTCGTCAACAACCTCTTCTGATGTTGAAAATCATTGATCGCGTAATTTTTTTTGTAAAATAGATAAAGGCACAGGTCGGGATTTTATGACTCATAATATCGACGTTTTTCTTATTAAAAATTCGTTTGTCTGTCTGACCGTGTAAGAGGTAACATTGTCGAGGTGCAAAATGATACAGCACTCGTGGTTATTTTCACGGAGTACTTTAATAAACGGAAACTTCCGATAAACTTCATGGTACTAGGCCGGCAACGGCTCCTGGTGTTGCTAGTGTCTATGGACGGCGGTGATCTCTTACCATCTAGTGACCCGCTTATTCGTTTGCCCCCTATATTGTAAAAAAAACGTTACTGTACGCCTATCATCTAAAGCGATAGTAGCCACGTTTACAGTTTTATTTAAAAAAGAAGAAACTATCCGCTTTGGCTTAGAACGCACACTCGCTACTATGGTTGGTTTCCTTGTTCGCAGAGGTACAGACGACCATGACGAAATTCGTCACTGAGATTATTAAAAGGATTGCGTTGGAATTCTGTAAACCAGTTATAAACAGTCGACTAGCATGTTCATTGCCAGAAGCAGTTGGAACGTAAGTGACACTGTGCTGCGGCGTTAAAACACACTTAAAATCGTAGTAAATCATACTACGAAAATTTTCACGAGTAAAATTCCCGGTAACAGAGGCACGTAATATTTAAAATGGCACCAAAATGTAAAATACATTTCAAAGCCAAAGAGTTCCATTTTCGAATGTCGTAGTTAGTTTTCATATATTCTTAATGTAAGTGGCCAGGTTCGAAAATGAATATCAAGTATATATATATATATAAACCTTTCAGAAGAAATTCTTTAAACGATAATAAAAACCATATCAAAAGCCGTTGGATAGTTTGGAAGAACTGAAGGTGGAAAACACAAACAAATACAAAAAGCGACTTTGTTACAATATGTATAGATAGATAATATGTTCGGATAAATACCTGGTGACCACAATTTAGTCCGCATAAAAATGGTTTTGTTATTTCATGGTATCCATGGTCTATCAATTGTGAGCTTGTTTCTTTTTTTAATAGTAATTTGACCTCTGATAAATTTATCATTATTGATTAACCCTCGTGGAAGTACTACAGAATCTAGATAATATTGTTGAAGAGCCTCTTTGTCTTAACTAAAGTGTCTTCAAAATAGGTTTAGCGTTTTCAATTTTCTTAATAATATGTACAGATTAGTATTATTAAATAGAGCAACATCTGAAAAGTGTTGGGTGCATTGAGTGTTGGGTGGCTTACCTCTACCACTAGAGTAGTACTTGATGGCTGTTATTAATAACGGTATATGACGACATATCAATATCTCACATGTAAGTGGGAGTCTCGTTCGAGCAGCGGCCGGGTGCGCACGTGCCCGCTCGCAGCTCTGACGGTCCGTTAGTTCGGCAACTCGCGCGCAGTTGTCGGATATTTTCGTGTGTGTCCGGAAGTTTAGTGTGTTCGAGCGGCTACTGTCGATCGTACGCTCTTTTCAGAGCGACGGTGCACCTCCATTAGTGCACCATTTAAACCGCACTTTTCGGTGCGAAGCCGTGCACACTGTTTGCAGTGCGTCGAGTCGCCGTGCTACGCGTCGTGCCTCGTGCTGCGCTTCGAGAGTCGTGCAGCGCGTCGTGTGCCGTGCAGAGCGTCGTTCTTCGCGCCGCGCCGTGTGCAGTTTTGAAGAGAAGATTCGCGTTCGCGTCGCGTCGCGGTTTCCCTTTGGCCCGGACACGGATTGTCCGTTAGATTTGAATTAGGCGCACTCCCCTTTTTTTTTTTTTTTTTTTTTTACGTGGGGAAAATCCGTAACGGATACCCACCCCGTCGGGCAGCGGGGGGTGGGTTATGTCCGATTCCCACGGACTAAAAACCCCACGGTGCCTCTCACACCTATTGGGCCGGGGAGCAGGAACTGCCAATGGCATTACTTCTGCTCCCCGACAGGTGTCGGCCCCTCATCAGGGGCCCCTTCTGCGGTCTGAGAGGTCAAGGTGGTAGACCCCTCAGGAGGGGGCGGGTGTTAGACCCCCCCAGACGAACTGTGGGAGTCGCTCGGCACAAGCGCCTCAACCACGCGGGCCTGTACAGTTAAACTCTGCTCAGGGCGACGGACGTGCCCGCCCGTCCCGTCGCCCACAGGCCCTTTTTACGGCGGCATGAGGTCGTCGCCAACCCGTCGCCGCCGTGTTCGTCGACCGCGGGAGGGGAGCCTGGTGGTCTGCTCCCTCTCCCTCTCCGCCGCCTCCTTCGCGAGCATGACTCGCTCGCAGTACGAGGCGACGGAGATCCACCCGGCCTCGCTCTCGACCATCTTGACGATGACGGTCGAGAGCGAGAGATCCGGGCCTATGGCCGCGACGAGCTCGCGACGTGGCTCGTCCCAGGCGGCACACTCCTCCAGAGTGTGCTGCGCGCGATCTTCCGCGCAGCCACAATGATGGCACCCTGGCGTCGGCTCCCGGCCAATGCGACACAGGTAACTGCCGAAGCAACCGTGCCCCGACAGCACCTGTGTCAGCCGGAAGCTCAGGGTGCCATGCCGCCTGGTGAGCCATTCGACCATGACCGGCCGAACGGCTCCTATAATAGCCACGCCTGAGCTCGGTCGCTCAAGTCGTCGTCGCCATTCTTCTATCACCAGGACCTGGTGGAGCTGGGACCGGAGCACCTCGATTTGCCGAGGTGCGAGTCTCCGGCCCTGCTCCAGCGCCTCCACGCGTCGTTCGTACAGTGACGCGTGGGCTCTCGCTTCCAGGTCCCAAGGTGGGGATCCGGCCAAAAGGGAGGCCGCCTCGAACGAGGTCGTGCGGTATCCGCGGATGGCTCTGACGGCCATCGCGCGCTGCGGTTTCCGCAGCAGGGCGCTGCCAACGGCCGTCAGGCCACGCGCCCATACGGGGGCCCCGTAAAGGGCCACCGACCGCACGACCCCGAGGTACAACTTCCGGCAGGCGGAGTTGGGCCCCCCCAAGTTGGGAAGCAAACGGGCTAATGCGCCCGCTACTCCCATTAGACGGGGGGCCAGCTGCCGGAAGTGTTCCTTGAACGTCCATCGGCTGTCGAGGAGGAGGCCGAGATACCTCATACTCGACCCGACACCGATGGACTCGCCTCCCACGACGATCTGGGACCCTGCGGGTGGCACATTCCGAGGCCCGTGAAAGTACAGGGCCTCGGTTTTATTGAGCGCCACCTCTAGTCCCAGACGCCGGATCCTTGCGACGACTTGAGCGACTCCTGCAGTTGCCAGGATCGCGGCCGCGCGGTGCGTCTTCCCCCGGGATAACACCAAAGTGTCGTCAGCATAGCAGACAATGCTGACGCCCCGGAGGAGCGCACCGCGCAACACCCAATCGTGTCCGATGTTCCACAAGAGGGGGCCCAGGACAGACCCCTGCGGAACACCGGATACCACGTCTCGCCGACTTATCCTCCCTCCCTGACCCGGGAAGGTGACGTACCTCTCGCAGAGGTACGCCCCGACTACTCGGCGGAGGTAGCGAGGCACTCTGTGATGTCTGAGTGCCTCTTCAATACAGGCCCAGGGTAAGGTGTTAAAGGCATTGACGATGTCGAGCGACACCGCCAGTACCACCTCACCCCGGGCAAATGCTTCCTCCGCCTGGATTTTAACCTTCATCACTGCATCAATGGTGGAGCGCCCCTGGCGGAAACCGTACTGGTTATCCGCCAGGTCCGGCCCAACTTCTGTCAAGTGCCGGACGAGGCGGCCTGCGATTATGCGTTCGCAGAGTTTCGCCGCCTCGTCCAACAGCACTATGGGCCGGTAGGCGGACGGACTGTCCGCCGGGCGCCCCTCCTTCTTCAGCAGGACCAAACGGCCGGTTTTCCAGATGTTCGGAAACCGGCCCTGCTGAAGTGATGCAGTGAAAATCCTGCGCAGTCGGGGCTCGAGGGCCTCGTAAGCCAGGACCCAGATGCGGCCAGGTATGCCGTCGGGTCCTGGGGCGGTGTTTTTGGCCTGTAGGCGTTTCACCGCCGCCCTCGACTCTTCCCGGGTCACCTCAGGGACCACGTCGTCCTCACCGCAGCCAGCCGCGTTGGGCGTGGGCGGAGCCATCGTGGGTGGCGTATGCTCTGTCCGCGAAGGGAACAGAGCAGTCAGAATCTCGTGGAGGAGATCTGGCTCGAGACTCTGGGTTACCGGGGGGCCACCCTGGCGTAGTTTTCCGCGAACTACGCGGTACGGGCGACCCCACGGGTCCCGACTGAGCGTCTCGAGCATCTCCTCCCGAGCAAGGGCCTTCCCCTGCTCGATTGCTTTACCGAGCGCCAATCTGGCTGCTCTGTACCCTTCGTAAAGCTCTGCCTCCCTTGCGGACGTGACCTGCGAGCGGCCCCGCCTGCGTCGCTGACGGGTGTACTGGCGACGGACCGCCGTGCACGCTTCGCGCAACTGCGCGATTTCGGCGGTCCACCAGTACACCTGACGCTTGGCGGGGATCGGCCCCCTGATCCGGGGCATCGCCGCATCGCAGATTCGTGTCACGTCCGCTCGGAGTGACTCCGCCTCCTGGTCGACGTCGGCAGGCCTGTCCGGTAACTCTCCTGTCACCCAGGCCTGCACGACGACGGCCTCCTGAAGCGCCTCCTTGTTTAGGCGCTTCAGTGCCCAACGCGGTCCATCCGCCACGGGGGTCCTTCGGGCTGGTCCGTCCGAGGTCTGGGTGGAGACGTCGAACCGTATATAGCGGTGGTCCGACAACGTCTCCACCCCCTCAAGGACTCTCCAGCCCCGAACACGGCGTGCTAGAGCAGGGCTAGCGAACGTTAAGTCCACTATTCACACTTCCCGCGGGTGTCGCCGCTGATGACTCGGCCACCATCGCAGCCGCCCTGTCGGGGGCCAGGACTACCCTGTCGGAGGCCAGGGGTGGCCGCAGGCGCCTCTCCGGGAGGAGCCTGTCCTCCAACGCTTCGAGGCGTGCGCTCACCATGACGCCCACCTGCGTCATTATGGTGCGCGCCATCACCTCAAATTTCGCCTCGGCGTTGGAAGGAGGAGGCCCCTCAGCTTGCGGTCTGCGCTGCGGGAGAGGAGGGAGGTCTTCCAGCCTCACTGGGGACGGGGTCAGCGGCGGCTCCGGAGGAGCAGCGCGTGCGGCCACATTCCACTCGCGGACCTTGGCGAGCTCCACCTCCATCAGCGCGAGCTTCCTCTGGAACTCGTCCAGCTCGCGCTCCTGGCTCGCGTTTCTCTCCTCGAGCTTGAGGTTACGGGCACACATCTCATGGACTGCATCAGTAATGGATGCAGCCGCTTCGTTTAGTGCCCGTATGAACGGGCCCTGGAGGTGCCCCGACTTCTTGCCGACGTTGACCACTACTTCAACGTCGGCCAGTATCCTCTGTTGGAGGTCCACCAACGGTTGGTCCCCGGTGTTGTCTAGGACCACAATAGGCTTTTTGGTGGACCTCTCCTTCCTCTCCTTCCGGGCGCGGGACGCCTGCGCCTCCAGCTCCGCTTCCGCCTGTTTTCGGAGCTCCTCCTTCTTGAGGCACTCCTCCAGCTGCTTAGCCGCGGCGAAGCCGACCAACTCCCCCGTCGTTGCCGGCCTGCCTCGCCCCTTCTTCTTCTTCGCGACAGGAGTGCAGTGCCCTGTCGCCTCCTTCTCCGCCTCCGAGCCCGGAGATTGCGACCTCTGTCGCGGGGACGGGTTTGGCGCTCGAGGTGTGGGGTCTGGCACAGCATCAGCCACGGCGTTGGCGTTGGCGGGGGTCGCCTCGCCTTCGCTCGCCGTGTGCATGCGTGCCGGACTCTCCTCGCTGCCCTCGGAGAGGGTCTCCAGCGCTGGCTGGCAACTCACTGCCTGCTCTGCGGGCAAATCGGTTGTCCGTTTAAGCGTGGCCGTGGTCGTCATTTTATCAGTAGAATCGGTTGTCCGTGTGCTCGCTCTAGTCCGGGTTGTTCTGGCAGAACGCAAAATTTTGCCCCCCCCAGAGAACGAGGGGCTGCCCAGGCCGGATGGCCTGGGGAGGGATTCTCCTCCCGCGGAGCGGGAGGTACCCTCCTGGGGTAGTAATTTTTTAAATCTTGCTTTCATCCTTGACACCTATCTAACGTCAAGTTTGCAGTACACCCGCCAAGACCAGTGTTAAAACACCAGCCCCGCCGGGTGCTGTCCGGGACTGGGCCGTTGGGGCTCAAATTGAGCCCTCATCCGCCCCAGCCCGGTACTGGATGCGCTGCGCACGTACCACATCCAGGTCAGGAGTCAGCCGCCGGTCAACAGGACCGACGTTGCCCGGGGTGCACCACGAGGAGGTCCCTGACATCGCACCCAGGCAGGGAGGTTAGTCATGTCCACCCCCGCGATCCCGCCGCCCCTTCAGGCCCCTAAGGCCCTAGATGACACCGTTCAACTCGAGGACCTTATCAGGTTCCATATGTTCGCGCGTCAGCATAACCCGTTGCTAGTATCCGAGTTCGATAGACTCCGACGCACTTACGCGCGTAGCGGGAATGTATGTGAGTTTGGAGTTCCGCGCTGTTTCCGCGATGACCCGTTCGCGCCGTCTGACTGCGATTCCGACGATGAGTCCGACATGGAGCTTGACGCGCCTCGCGCGCTCGCCCCCGCGCCCGCTCCCGCGCCCGCGCCCGCGCCCTCGCCCGCGCCCGCGCCCGCGACGTCGTCCGCCGATAAAGACGGTTTCACAACCGTCACGCGCCGCGGTAAACGCCCACGCGCCGCGAATCAGACCGACAGCGACTCAGCTACGGGACGCTCAGTCCCAAAGCAGTCGAATATAGGTGGCGCTCGGGTGCCCCGAGCCTCTCCCACGCCCTCTGCCGCGATTTCGGCTGAAGCTCCGGCTGCGGAACCCGCGGTCGCGGCTAAAAAGCCACGCCCACCGCCTCCCGTCACCTTCCTTGACAAAGCCCGCTGGGTAGAGATTTCGGACGACCTTAAGTCGAAAGAAGTCGCTTACCAATCCGCCGTCAACACTGTTGCCGGCATTTCTATCCGTGTGTCGACCCCCGATGAGCATCGCAAGCTCACGAAATATTTCAGGGAGCGTCAGCTCCCTTTCTTCACTCACGCTCTCGAGGAAGAGCGTCACCTCCGTGTCGTCATTCGAGGAGTTCCCTCTGAACTCACCGAATACGACATCTCAGATTGCCTGAACGTTCAGGACTTCCCGGTCCGGAGCGTGCAGCGCATGCGCCACTCCCGCACGAAGGCCCCCTTCAACCTGGTGATGGTCACACTGGACCGCACCTTGGAAGGCAAGGCTATTTTCAGCCTCAACTCGGTTTGCGGCCTGTCCCCAGTATTCGTCGAGCGTCCTCGCAAGTCCCAGGTACCCTCGCAGTGTCACAACTGCCAGGTGTACGGTCATTCCGCCCGACACTGCCACCTGCGTCCCAGGTGTGTGAAGTGTCTCGGGGATCACTTCACTAGGGAGTGCCCCCGCACTCCCGAATCCATCGAGCCTCCGAGCTGCGTCCTCTGCGAGCAGACGGGTCATACCGCGAATTATCGCGGGTGTCCCCGTGCGCCTCGCTCGACCCGTCCCCGCCGCGGCGGTCGTGTGACCCGGTCCAAGGCGCACGGCCCGCCGGCTCGGACGAAGCGGCCTCCGCCTCCGCCTATGCAAAGCCAGAAGGCTTTCCCCGACCTGCCGGGCACCTCCAGTGCGCCGGCAGCATCCGCTCCTGCGCCGAGCGCGCTCTCCTGGCGCGTAAGGCCTTCCCCGCCAGCTCCCTCGGCTCCTAAAGCCAAGCCCCAGCCTCAAAAGGCTCTGTCCACCCCTGCGCCACCTATCGCGGCTTCAGTATCGACCTCCGGTATAGACTGGATAGCTCGTCTTCTTTTGGTACACGATGTACAAGAGATAATCGCATTTAACGCGTTAGTTAATAGTACGTCTGAGCTCGGGCTCTTAAACGCCATCTCCGCTTTCCCGGCCGTCGCGACCACGGTACAACAATTAACCCGCGCCGCGCATAAATAAATTCGCGTAAATCAAAATATCAGCACGAACCCGCGTGTTCATATACAATAGACCGATACATTAGGATTTGTTACGTAATTATTTAGTTAAATCGGCACCGTGCCATTGTACTTTATTTTTTAGCTCGATCCCCTCTGAAAAGATGCGTGTTTGCGCCCACGCCCGCGACTCTCTCTGCTCTTCCGCCGTGAGCGAGGGATGAAGATTCGATCCCGCACACTCGTCGCGATTTTTCTTGTAACAGCTCGAGCCTAGGTAGTCCCTCGGTGTGGAGCCCTCGAGTATGTTAACCGCGCGAATACAGTGGTTTAACACATGGTCTACACTTACACGATCACCCCACACACTTGCACACCTAGGCACTCAGTGGTGGGTTGTTTTTTTGCCCTTATCGGACTGAAATAGGTCACATAACACAGTAGTCAGATACCAAATACACATATACACTCGTGAAACATGCATGGTCACACATGCATTTTTCACGAATTCACATATGTGTATTGCATGGATAGATAGCTTAGCTAGCTTAGTTAGGTCGGGAATCCGGCGACAGCTCAAGCCGAGGTGCACCGAGTGCCCTTGAGATGTTTCGCCTAAAAACAATCGGGTAAGTGCCTTAAGCGCTCCCCTTAGTAGTCCGGTAAAACTGTAGCGGCCTCCGGGTCAACAGTGTAGGTCAGTTCGAAAAAAAAAAAAAAAAAAAACTCACATGTATTTGCTAGAGCTGGTGATAGAATATACTATATTGATTCGATATCATAAATATTATGAGGTGGATGATACGATTATCGATTGTACACAAAGAGCACTCAAAGTTGGAGCAAAAAAGTGATTGATGAATGAGAAACATTAGAGCTTTGAATGTTCACATGAGAAGCTAACATTGAATTCTCTACATCGATAAATATTCAATCCGACGAGAGATACAATGCGTATTCCGAATAGGCACTCGTAAATGTATTCAAACACATATTTACGACCTATTCTAAATATTTGAAAACGATTCTTGAATAGTTTTGAGAATATCTTTTCTAGTAATAAATATCTGATTAAATGAAAAACTAACACAAACGCGAGTTATTGCAGAAATATTGATCGTGTTAACAAAACTATGTACACAATGTAGCTGTTATATTTAGACTTCACGAAGCGCACATAAAATATTCGATTGATTGTTAGAATCTTCGACATATCTGGTAACTTTTAACGGTCTTCATAAATTAAAAATTTTGTTTTAGTTTAACCACTAGACTGGATATTTTACATGGATACTATAAGATTTTGTAATCATAGCATATAGACGATATCAAGAATTAAAGTGGTGTTATTTGTAAATTAAGTCCATTTTACAAATATAAAAACCCTAATTAATGACAATTAAATGTGAGTTTATTTTGGTCGTTTGTTACGTTTTCACGCCATAATGAAATTACGCATACACATTTTCAGGAGTACAGAAAAAGAGACAGGGTACATTTTGTTCAAAAAAACGTACTGTTCTCGAGAAATAGGTCAAATCTACCATAATGCGAGCAAAACAGCTAGCAAAAGCTAGTTACTAATCATAATTTTACCTAAATAGAAAACTAAAAACGATCTTTCCAATATATAAAAAAGTCTACATTAAATCTATATATACTTTATAAAAACTTACATCTGGTTTCGATCGATCCACCATACGAAGGCCCTGATCTGACACTTCCAAAATGCAAGGTTGCATAGTTGCTTCCCCGTTGCATTCTCCAATAATTTTTTTTACTGCTTGACACACAACTCCTGTACCTTTGTGAGCCAATGTCTCTACCGAGCCCATATATCTGTACATATAATTATGAATATAAAAAATATGAATAATCAACAATAATGCCTTTATAACGTCTCCAGCTTAAAGTAAAGTTTACCCCAATAAATATCGTTCCCTTTTGACCTTTGCATTTGTTGGGTCAAAATCGTTATAGTCCATATCCACTGCGTAGGCCGATGGAAAAATCCCTTGTTGACCTGTTCTTAGGTTAACTCCTAAAACAAATCATTACTATAATTATTTAAGTAAAACACAATCAAGAATATGACCTACTTACTACGACGTTATGGTAATTCGTTTCTTACGAATCAATGAAAAGTAATTAAACATAATATGTTGTTACCTTCACACCATAAATCATCTGCTTCCTTCTGCACGTAAATGGGATCTCCAATTTCTACTTCAATTTCATCGTGATGTCTTGGATTAAACTTATGTAAACCTCTGTGAGTTGCTTCAAGCATTTCTAGTTGTCCGTGGGGAACCGTTGTCATATTTCCCGTGAAATTGATGCCGCTAATACTGCAACTGGATGATGGGGATACTGAAAAATAACGCAACCGATAGTTCCTAGTCATAGTCGTCGATGCTTCTATATATGTCTGGAAATAAAGTGTGGAGGACGATCTCTAAATTCACAAAATCAGTAGTAAACTATTATGAAATTCGTCAGATTTGATTCTTTAAGCTAATGAATTAAATCATTATATTTTTCGTATTTCAAATAAAGGAATCTATTTCATAATAATTACATTGTAACGAGTATTTATTTAATGATAACTAATCACAAACCATTTTGCTGTAGCGGTGTTGGAGAAATACTTTTAGGGCCCGTATCAATAGGGGAATGAGCTGTACTGTGGCCACTGTCGACATCCCCCAAACTCTGTAATCTTTCTGAGTCTGGACTCGAATCTTCATCGAGTAAATAGCCACATTTGAGCACCAAAAGCGGTCTGCCATGGCACCCTGGTCGGATGAGGAGACCCGTAAGTGCTCCCAACTCATCAGCTAGCGATGTTGGTTGCCCACATGATAGTAGGGCTGCTGTAAAATTTGAAGTGTAAAATTAGGAGACTTTTCATATCTTAATGTGTTGATGATTTCCGATTACTTTATTAACTATATAAGAGTTACAGACGAAGGTAAGACTGGTTATTGGGTATTTAATAGAGATGTATATTTGTTCCGCACATTTTTAATATAAAATTATTTCATTTTCCTTTGTTTATTGTTTTCTTTATTAATTAAGTAATATCGATTCGTGGTTCAATGGCAGTATTTTGAATTTAACTAGATTACCGCAAAATAAAGTGATTGGGTACAATTTTCAACTTCACCACTTTTCTTACATATTTTGTTTACAATTTACTATAAACCCATTCTGATATTATGAGTACTATTATGATGAAAATTTTGTAAACTGTAACTTAATTATGTTTAATGTTATGGTGTGGTCGTTAGATTTGTAAGTGACTTTTTAAGGATTTAAATTATGTTATTTAAGTTTAGTTTGTTTTTTTTTTTCTATTAAGTCTAAATTAATAGACAATGTTAACTCTTTTCAATAACCCTAAAGTTGGTGTTTTTAGAAAGGTCGCTCTCGTTATTATTGGTCCATCATTAATTTCTATTCACTTCTTTCTTCATTCCTATTTATCCTGAAGCCGTTAATTCATCCCTTTCTCGTATCTATTCACTTTGAATTTAAGAAAATGTACCAGGGCATTTGAATTTTGATCAAAAATGGTCAAAGTTTTTGATTGTTGGTACTTGACTATTTGTTATAAATTTGTCAAAAAATGAATTGTTCAATTAACCAAATTCATAAAAAGAACACAATAGTCAACTTATATAGTGTAAAGGCAGTCTTGTGGAGTCTCCCAGGGAGATTGAAATTAGGAGGCAAGATGGCAGGGAGGTGGAGGCAGAACCTGGCGGACGCGCGATATGGAAAATATACCATTGACGCCGTCCGTCCGGTCCTGCGGGAATGGCTAAATAGGGAGTGGGGCTCCCTGAAGTTCCGTCTGGTGCAGGTGCTCACTGGCCATGGTTGCTTTGGCTAGTATCTGCACCAGATCGCTCGCAGGAAGCCCACCGCCGCATGTCACGAGTGCGGCGCGGAGGAAGATACCGCGCAGCACACTCTGTCTGAGTGTGCTGCGTGGGAGGGGCAGCACCGCACTCTGACTGCGGCGGTGGGTAATAATTTAGCACTGCCGAGCGTGGTTACGGCCATGCGACGCTTTATCCGCCTCCTCCCACCTCCGTAGCTGGACCTGAGGGGATGGGTCGGGGGGCCCATCTCCTCATTGCACAAGGTCCGGCTGACGAGTTCCACCGGGATGACCGCTGGGGCGGCATGGTGATAGCCACAGCACGGTCCCATGCCGCCCCAACCAAAAGCGGCGGCCGGTACACGGTGGGGTTTTAGTCCGTGCGAGTCGGACATAACCCACTCTCTCCCCCGGGAGAGTGGGTATCCATAAGGGATTTCCCCACGTTAATAAAAAGAAAAAAAAAAGTCTTGTGAAGTCTAAATGAATTCTATGAACAACACCACTCTGACCGTTTATTTTTTGATATCTTAATATTAAGGAAGGAAAGAAGAGGGAACACAAAAATATGTATACTTATATACTTGTGGTGGTACTATAAGTGGTGTATATGGGAAAATATAGAACAGTGGTTTTCTCGTAATTTGTAAATCGCCAATACGTCGTGGGCTGGCGTGGTGATTATGATTATGATCGGGAAGAGGCCTCTGCCGTGAGTCTCTTATTGGCTGATGAGGATTGTTATTATTTATACAAATGTTTCTAACACCATTTTTCTGGAATTCATAAGACACATCTGGGATGTATATTCTGAGTGGATACAATTATTCCAAACACTACTTTACGAAAACTACTTTAGTAGTGATTTTATATTTTAACAACAGTATTATCCTAAATACATTGATGATATAAATTTTCTGTACGGCTCTTTTGTATATCTGAAATGAGCTCCTCTACTCTTTGGTGTCACTAGAAGCCATAAAGATTTCTTTCGAAATTCTCTGACCCCAGGCATCCGGGAGGCTTGTCGGTATCTAATTAAAATCACCGAGAATGTCATGATTTATAATAGATAAAGGCATAGACCGAACGGCCATATAGGGGTGTATCAGAAAAATAGACATATTTTTTTTCTTCAAATGATACTAAAATTTTGTTAGAAAATATTAAAACAAAGACTCTGTCAAAACATTGTATAAAATGTAATATTGATGCTTAGAAGTCGCGAGTCGAATTTTTCCGTTTTTCATATAAAATGAACACAGGGTGCTTTTTCATACTTTGGATTTTTTTAAACAGTTCTGAAAGCACCAACTTACATTTCTATAGGAAACTGAATGCCTTACAAAAAGGGTATCTTGTGATTTTTTTTATAAATCCACTCCTGTAAAACTTATTTAAGGTAAAAGTTAGAAATTTAATACATTTTGAAATGTTTTTCTGTTGCGGTTAATATAATTTAATATTAAATGTTGTTAATTACATTTTAAAAAAAGATTTAATATATATAATGGTGAGTTTCTTAGGTGTATATTTTTTGCTTGTAATTTTTTTACTGCAGTGAATTTACCAAACAATAAAGAAAATCGTTAATCAAGAAGAAGTAGTAAATTATAATTTTAATTATAAAATTCAATTACACCTATTTTTATGTTAATTAATAAAACATCAATTGTGATTTTTACATTAAGTTGGATTTCTTACACGATGGATACATTTCTTGATGTCTTTTTCCACAATTATTGAAAATCTTCTTTACTTCATGACAAACTTCGATTGAACTTCAATAAATTTCAATATTCATTAAACATCTAACTTTAACCTTGAATAACTTTTACAGGAGTGGATTTATCAAAAAATCATAACATACCTTATTTTAGGACATGAAAGTATGTAAGTTGGTTTTTTCAGAATGATAATACAAGGCTGACTCCAAAACTTTTGAAGTTAAAAAAAGAATTCTTCGTTAGTTGTATGAGAAATGGAAAAAATCGACTCTATACTTCTAAACATAAATAGTAAGAGCTTAGATTTTGACAGTCTTTCTTTTAATATTATTCTCGTACCAAATTTCACGATCGTTTGAAAAAAAAAGAAATGTTGATATTTCTGATACACGCGAGGCCATATCTATGTCAATAAACAGTAAACGAATGAATGTATGTATACGTTTAATTTAAAACGTTTGGAGAATCGTACGAAAAAGCGAAAAATTTCAGTTACAAGTCTCTATAAAAAAGAAAGCGAGTGAATGAGACAGAAAAGAAACAGTAAGGAGGTCTTCTAAAATATTAACAGATTAGCGTTTAGTTGTTTCGTTGCCATTTTTTTTCCTAACATTGATCGTACTCTAAAGGAAAGATTTGGTATACAGGTTTTTCCTTAGTCTTCCTTGGAAAGCCTGGACGGACGACTAATCTATACATATAATAAAAATGAAGTGTCTGTATGTAATATCAAAATAACGACTTTTTACTGATTGGATATGAACGTATACACGATACTGATAACAAAAACACAGTTTTTAAAATTTTTGTCTGTCTGTTTGTCTGTTTGTTCTGGGTAATCTCCGAAACGGCTGGACCAATTTTGACAGAAATTTCACTAACAGATAGTTAAAATTACAGCGGATGATATAGGCTTTATTTTAGACTAGCTGTCATCTGTGATTTCGTCTATAGTACTATCTCCAAAACGATTGGACCTATTTTCATGGGACTTTCACTGACAGATAGTTAACGTTATAAAAAGTAATTAAAGCTTTTTTATTTTAGACTAGCTTTTACCAATTGCTTCGTTTGCAGTACTATCTCCAAGACTTTTGAACCATTTTTCGCGGAATTTTCACTAACAGATAGCTGATCTTATAAGAAGTAATTTACAATTATAAAAAAAAAACAGCTAAGCTATAAATTAATATGATCAAGGAAGATCACTGATATTTTTCTTTTCAATCAATTTAGTTTTTGAATTGAATAATAGGTGAACTTTAAAGTATTAATTTGAAAACTATTTTAAAAATGTTTTGACGTAAAAAAGTGGTTAATTAATTTCATTGTACGTTTAATTCAAGTATTTTTTTCTTCATTATCCAACTAAGAAATATGCTTTAACCGTTTTAGAATTACTTTTATGGTACTTGGATTCAATTGTAATTATTATTTTTATTTTGTAAGTTCAAAAGGTACATAATACTTTTATGCTACTATAAAAAAACGATTGTATATAATGTAATATGAAAAACAGGAATTCCACCGAAAACTACTCTAATTATACGTTCGTAAATCAATTATTTCTAAACGCAAGAGCTCAATGACCTTTAATATTATCTGCGTACAACCCAATATAATTCGCTTAAGCGCATTTGCATTACTAGTTTTAAAGTTAACGCCAGCTTATATTTAAGTTTACTATTAGTTAAATAAATATTACGTCCATACAATCATGTAAATAGTACTTACATTTCTTATTTTTTGGTATTTCCGGTAATTTTCTTCGTCTCCTTTCACCACTTGTGAATGTTTGATGGCGTAGGTTTGGTTGGGAATCGATTGTATCCGGTTGAGGTGGGGGTGATTCGATAGTTTCTGGGCCTGTTCCTGCTGTGTCGGCTTCTCCGATGCATCCCTTATCATCCTCTGGTGTATCCTCGCTCTTTGATGATGGAGATTCATCCTCTAATCCTACGTTTGGCACTAACCTTTAAATAGGAATGTATTTTGAGAATAACACAGTTTATAAATGCTTGATGTAACTTCGAGAGTAATTTTTTTCAAGTCTCACGTGACATGTTTATACCTTGATAGAATTTCAACAGAGAGAGCCACAGCAGAGTTTCGAATTATATCTATTTTTTGTACTTACGAATAAAACGGTGTAGGAGCTTTTATGTGTTGCGGTAATCTATCGAAAACACGCCGAAATTCTTCAAATTCGCTATCGGCCATGTCGCTACACCTGGTTGTTGAGTTAAGAGTCTATCGCATGCGCGAATAGCACCCCCTGGTATATTGATCGCTGTTATGCCCGACGGCAATACAAGGCGCATGTGGAGTAATTGCGTGCGCACCCTAAATGTATGTATGTATGCGTATGTGTCACCCCGACGGTAGTCATACCATACAATGAGTTTGATGCTATCACTGGGAAAGCCATTTTAATGTAGAAATGATAACGATTTCTTTAACTTTAGTACTACCTAGTTTAAAGCTATTAATTTAGTCAGCTTTTACCAGCTCATTTGAAGTTTCATTATATAGCTTAACAAACAAACCAGAATGCAAGTTAAATAAATAAATAAAACAGTTTTGATTTCTTTCATAATATCACATCAATATTAATTATTGGAAAAATAGGAAAAAAAAATCTGTTCCAATTTTTCAAAGTTTAAGTTGCTTAAAGTTTTTTTTAAATAATCTAAATTTATTTAATAATCTCTCAATTTTAAGGAGCGTTACTCAGGTGTAACCAATTTGAAAGCATTTTATAGGTATATCAATTTCGAAGAACATTATTAAAATGACAGTTAGCTTGTCGGAGAAGCGTCGAGCGAGACAGCCGCGTCAGCATCACTGTTCTTGAAACTAGGAGTGCTGCTTATCGTATCTTATATATTCAACATTCTGAACTGATTCATCATTTATTTATAAACTAGCTGACCCGGCGAATTTCGTACCGCCTAACAGTCGACTGTTTAATTTTTTGTTTAATACTTATTCTGTTATTCGGGACGCTATATAATGTTAAATATTACCATCGTATAAATATTGACATTAATATTTATATGATACTAACTCAATTGTTTTGCCTTCCCGGAACCTCTCCACTAACACTTAAACTTTATGATATGGTATTAAAGTTCAAATTGACTTTTAAGTATTATTACGAATCGTTTGTATGGGAGTATAGAAAAGTGTTGTTTTTAGACTTTTTCAGGCAATTTTTATATTTTTTTCTCTCCGTAAGATCCATTGTCGTACTTCAAGGCATATTCTAAAAAAAAAATTAGCGATATCGGTTCAGCTGTTCTCGAGATTTGCGCTTAGCAACACATTCAGCGATTCATTTTTATATTATAGATTTGTTACATTTATTCTTACTCCTTCATTTACAAATAGGTATCGGATACTTGTATAATATAGATTAACGCATTAATTAAATTAGTCGTAGTTAAAGTGATCCTTGAAACTTATTAATTAACATCCAATGCAACAGCTTAATCATTCTGGTTAACCTGATTGACACTGTACTGTATACTATTTACGTAAAGATTAGATTTAGATTTAGATTCAGATTTAAACGTATACCACAAAAGTACGTTCGTTAATGTAATTTACATTAGAAAACGCTAAAATTCAAAGATATACGTATCATTTAGTATATTTACTTTTTAAATGACACCCGATGAAATATAACCTTTTTGGTAAATGTATCCAAATTTTTTCTGCGGCCGCTTTTACTAACCGATTTATGTTTGTACGTCTAAACAACTCAACGGTACAACAATCGTTTCGAGTGCTACTCGAGGAGTATGGGGTCGCTTACGTCAACAGCGGCCGGCAGAGAAGCTTACGTTGTTGACTTTACTCTTCGAACGTGCTCATGCCGAGCGCTCCGGGATAAGCGATGACCGAACTCTGCAAATAGACAATTATCATTTATTTCATTGCAATAATAATTATTTCAACTGAAACTGGACGTATATAATTAGAAATTATATTTTTCCAACAAAACCAATACATAGAAGAAGATTCTTTCAAATTCTATAAAGATTATGAGGGGTTGTGCGAATGTGCTTAAATGAATAAAAAAATCGAATAATTTAATTGGATTTTAGTAAACACGAGTTTACTTTTTTACAAAGCATGATAGAGAGAATATAAGTTTTTGTCCCAAATATTTAATGTATTTTTTTTTGGATTTTAACGGGTCAAAATTATTTCAATATAAACTAATATGATCCAAATTAATAACTCATAAACTCGAACGACGTTTGAAAGTTAATATGTCTAAGTACATTTTTTTAATAGAAAGGGTTTTTATTTCATTCGTTTTACCAGACATTGTAACTAAGTGCTATTGCAGCACATCGAGTTCTTTGTGCTCACATAGCACTCATGAAAATTACATTACAAAATCTCATGAAAATTATTACAAAAAATACATTTGAGCATGTAAAATATTAACACAATATCCATTGACCTATAACTCAATTATTTGTCACATGCAATAATAATAGCAAAAGATATTTAAAAAAAACGCGTGGAAAGACTTAAGCCTTAAGATACAACTTAACCTTACTTTACTTAAGATAGTATTTATTATATACACAATGAATTTGTACTTTTTTTAATTAATTTTTGTTGACGTTATAGTCAAGTACAATACCAATAACCACTTTCACTAAGAGCTTTCGTTTAATTGAGTTATTATGAAACAAAACAAAAACCAATGATTTGTACGAAGATATAGTAATGAGAATAACAATAAACTCGTTTTTTTAATTCATAATGGAGGGATGGGACAGGTAACGTAAGCCTAAGATACTGATAGTGAGTACTGATACTGAGGGCCTGATACAGGCGTATCACTACGAATAATATGATCTGTTATCATCGTTCCACATTACTAAAGCTCCTTGCCTAGTCCTATAGCATTTATATACTGTACTCTTCTAGGAACTATACGGACTTTCCCAGACTTCGGTCGCATGTAAGCTTTGGTGGATCACATTCACGCAAGAGGTGTTTTGGAGTCTCATCCACACTCTTACTAAATCTTCACTCTCTTGTGCCCTGGACACCCGTGTCGTAACAAATATTTGTTTAGACGTCAGTGTCCAGTGAGCGCTCTCACTAAACCAGTAGCTGTTTCTACTTAGTATCAGGTTTTCTCCAGCACTATGCTGGTTAAATACTCTGATAAGCTCTTTAGAACAAGTGTTCTGTGTCAAGTGACCTGGGGTAAATTTTATCAAACACTTTTTCACTTGGCGGCAATGATTCCTAAGGGTTAAATGAATTAGGCTTTTGGGTATTTCATAAAGTCGACCAGGACTGAATACCAATACCTATACGGTACCCGCTTTTGAAAGCTCAATAGCAGTTTTCTTGTCTGGAATGCCTCCATGCTCCAGGGACCTATTACGGGATTAGTCTGTTATTCTTACCCATACTGTCATGTATCACACAACTTCCGACTTAATTGCTTCTGAAGGAAGTGCCAAGACTGTGGCCTGACCGTCATGTAACGCCCTCTGCGAGGCAATTCTTCAGTATCATCGTTACTAGAACAGCGTGAGAGAAGTTAATCTGGCAGAACCTCGTTTGACCATCAATTGGCGCTATTGTCTTTTATGTGCACGTGCTTGACTGGCGAACGCCCTTACTGTCTGAGGAGGATATATACGTCTACGCCTAAGTATGGTTTAATCGGTCTTTCCACGCTTGTCTCTCCTACTAAGGGGCTGTGGATAAAAGCATTTTTGTGTCCCTTGTGACGCTTGCCTTCCTTCCCACCTAGAGGCTGTAGAAGTCAAGGGGGCATGATTACCTATATACGGACTTACAAGTAATGAAGGTTGGGTTGCCATTGCGGCTTACCATCCCACACTTTGCCTGGTATTGAGGGATGGACCGTCCAGTGGTTTGACGTTTTCGGTTACATCCGTTCCAATTTGGGTTTTAAACACGACCCATTTAAAGCCAAACATTGCTTTGAGGGATCATTAATGGCGAAAGCGACGAAACTTCCACCCTTTCCCTTCCTCAAGTGTAGCATTCTCCAATGTTGCGGGCTTAGTTCAGGATTCTGTAAGCCTATTAGCCTATTTGAATGCATTTTGGAGAGTAACAACCTCGTTATCCGGCAAGAATGTCTAAGCAATTGCTGGCTTCGGGAGTTAACTCTCCGATATGATAGGCAACTCAACCTCCTACCAGGCTTTTATTTTTGAAATGGTCCCTATTTTATTCATTTTTGCCATGTAAATGTTTAAAATTCAGCCCAGCTAATGACAGAGTCCTAGAAAACGAAGACCAGCGACTTTAACTCCTATTCTAAGGATTTCTTGTGTAAGGGCACTGTGAACCAGCTTCACTTATTCCATACTCATTGAATTCACATCACGAATACGCATTCGCGTAGACCCAGAATCTCACCATAGCTATAGCTTTAGCCTTATTGGATTTAGTATTAGGAGCTACTTCTTCAAACCGAATTCATTTTACCGCCTTCGATCTAGTAGGATTCTCTGTTATCTATTTCAATCCAGGGCTTTATATAAAGCGTCAGCGTCTCAACGAGGATACTATCAGCTCGCACCAACTTACGGAATCTTCTCCTTGCTCCTTTTGACTTTTTGCGTCTCTTCCTTTTTTTTTTTGCTAAGAGGCCATCTCCATGTAGGGTGTAGTTACTGAAGCAACGACCAATCCAGGGTTCGTTCTCTCAGTTGTAGAAGTGACAGATCCAGGTTTCAAGGAGATATTAACTCCTCCCGTCCCATCATTGGAGTTAACAGGACATAAATAAGAAAATATAAATAAAATAAAATCCTTTCTCGTACTTCCGTCCATTTTGTTTACAAGAAAAGCTGGCATAAAGAAGCCACCCACCGACAGGGCCTTGCGTGTAGGTAGAAAGGTATAATTACTCTCCGAGGTGCCCTGGTATTGAAGAGGTACCATTATCAACTGAGCTCACCCTCAGACACGCATTCCTGGGAACGGTTCATATAACACCTTAGATTGGTGTGGTCCTCTTTTGTGGTTCGGTGAAACTGTAGAGGCCTTGCCAGTTCAACAGTGTAGTCAGCTCAAAAAAAAAGGTGGTCCTCTTGAATTGTACAAGTATATCACGTGGAGGTGGAACCATTTTCGCACCCCATAATAAACTCATAACTATTTTATGTATAATCCTCGTTCACAATTTGGTTCTGTTTGTACAATCTGAATTTTGAGGATAGGTAATAAATTACAGTCCTTCGTATTTTCGGAAATAACCGACAAATGATTAACTTGTTTTGGCATCATTCCAAATAACTTATACTAGCGGTTTTCGTAGATAATTTTTAAGTGATCATTTCTAAATAGTCCAAATGTATATCGTTTCCATTTGCGATATAAATCTTTTATGACATTATGTTTCGCTGTTGTTAATTTTAATGATTGACGTTCTTCTTACGAGATGCATTTACATGATGATGTTATATGGCTCGGTGATGTGGATATGCCTAGAAAACGATTTCTTATCGCTTATCGGTTGTGTTCTAGGCATCTTACCCTCAATAAGTTCTCCTATATTATGAAAAAATACGAAAAAGTGAAATATATGCGACACTAATGAAACTAGAATATATATGGAACAGTTTAGAGAAAATTAATCTAAGACAAAATGCCCCGATCTTGTCTCAAACTTAGAGATGAGAGATGTTTTCACGATATACTGTCAAAACCTGACAATGTTGACATCCTTTCGGTGTATAATTTGATTGCTATATATACATGTAATAAGAAGGTAATTTTCACGTGTCTGTACTTTTCCCAAATTTGTAAAAACAATTACTGCGTGATACTAACAATTAGTAATTAAATAATAGGTTTTAATCATTTTTAAAAATATCTGTATCTCTATCTATTTGTTTGTGCACGCATCACTACTAAAGTACGACTTTTATGATAAAAGTTCACCAAGAAAATGATAAACTCGAGGAACATTTAGTCTTGGTTTCTTTAAAATGTATTTACTTTATCAAAAGTGTGTGCATTGTACTCAAAAGCTACTGGATAGATATCGAATACATTGATTCGTTTTATTAATAAAAACACTTGGTTTTTAACTTTAAAAAAATATCATAACATAAATATCAATTGATAGAGCAACGTATGAAGTGGGGCAAGCGGTGTGTGGTACACATGCGCTGGAGAAAAGAAGTAAACGAATAAGACTTTTACAAATAAATTTTGTAAGCACATATCTTGTTTTAATAAAATGTAGTGTTAAGATAATAAACAATAATGACCAAGTCGTGAATAGCACATACTTTTTAATATTATTACAATAACCAGCCAAAGTAAACATAAGTAACGTAAGCCAAAATTGCAAAATAAAAATAGATGTTATGTAATTTTCATTTGATAACTGCTGTGAAAAAGTTTTGTTTAGTTTGCATGCACGTAAGGTCGTACGTGACGTGTGTCTTCTTAAAAAAAAAAACCATCAATGAAGAGTACTGTGCGAAAATGTTAGATTGTATCGAATAATCACTAGGTGTACCTCTTGGTTTCATTTTTCCCGCTCTAGGCTCCTCACACCCTACGCCGCACCAAATAGCTTGCTCGCTTTCTTTGTATTTGCTTACCATACTTTCTGACCTTACACTTTATAGAGTAATTGCTCTGTTTTAAGGCGTGTATTAGACAGTTTTAATAAATATATTAAAGGTGCAAAATCTGACTGGCAGTTCCAGAGATTAGTTTTCAAAGAAACTAACTAAAAGAAAACAATCTAAACACGATTGTTCTTTGTTTATATTTATATGATAAATGCAGAACGATGTTGGTGTGAATATATATCCGTCGACCAACTTTATATTATATATTTATATTATATATACAAATTTAAGAACGGATTTTTAATGGAATTCGACTTAAAAATGTACACACATATGATACTCTTTAAAGACGATATAACAGAAAAAGACTGTTATTTTTTTTTGTTAATTTGAACCGTTTTATTGATGAATTTCATTCGATCGGAAACAAATGCCTGTGCAGAGGAAAATTCGCATATGTACTACTTTTTTTCTTCAAATTTGTCCTGTGTTTGAAATTCGGCCAAATAGTAAAACTTATTACTTTCTTCATATGTTAATATATATATAAATAAAGGTTCGACGACTGTATTGAAAAAAAAATGCTTCTAAAATTGTTCTACTGATAATACTAAAAATGGTGATTAGCTAATAACAAGGAATATAAAAATGTGTTGACAAATAGAGGAGAATAATGTAGTGAACTGTTTTACTTTCGCTGATTTGTATATACAAGAAGATCTGCTAAGCGGTGAAGCTGTGAGGCCTGTCAGGCAAACGGCGAATAATCAGTTCGAACACTAAAGAATACGAACAATTAAATATTGACTAACTTAAGAAAAAAAAATGAACAATATATTTATTGAAGTAACTCGAAAAATCGTTTTCTTCATTCGTAACAAGATAAACATTTATTGTAAGCAAAGAATTGAGCACTTGTAGAATTAGATACGGCCGCGAGTCTCCGAGGAAATTGAATTGGAAGCATCACTTACATTAACAAAAGATTTGCAATTTGTGATAAAATATATTTTCGTATTCTGAGTTATAGACAGTGTTTTTTTTTTCTGTACGAAAATCATCGAGCTTGTGTTTTAAAATAAATTCTCATAACATTTTCTATTATCTGTTTCGATAGAATGTTACACAATGAAATCGAGCAAAGAATTTAAAAAGATATTTCACTGTCAGCAGGTCGACTTTGTCACTAAAGTCCCAGTCCAGCTCTATATCTGTATAGTGACGTATATAAATTCTAAATATAAGATGAATAGAGATTGCTTGGGTTAATTTTCTAGTCTAACGAGGCGTGAATGACATTAGATAATATGAGATCTCAGCCAAAGTAACTTTTGTGATAGTCACGTTGCGGTCACATGCGGGTGAAATGAGTTATTGTTTCATTACAACACTCTGTGTGCATACGACTTTGCGTGCTTTTGTTATTAAAGCGAAACTTTTTTCCATTACCTCAAATTTGTCCGTACATATATAGCATGTGTGTAAAAGCGATTTTAATACCCTAAATCGAATATTCGTAATTTCCCGAAAAAAATCTCTTAAATGCCTATGATCCGAACAAAAGTTTCACTTGCATCGTGGTTTCATGAAACTTCACAATATTTTTTTCTCTCTATTATTATTTGTTAAGAGTACTCTATTCGTCGTAATAAATAGTTAATTTCGAGCAAAATGTATCTTGTGTAAATATTCTCGCTTGATGAAGTTGATAGACTGTAGTATCACCTATTGGTGAGTTATAAAAAAAATCGTAGGACAAACAGGCGTGACCACATTCTTGGTGATCATTATAACGGTATTGGTGTTTGTTACCCATATATATGTATGCCAAAATTTTTGTCTTTGTACTGTTCATGGTTTTACATTAGTACCACATTTTAGAAACAGACTTAATTAGCTCTTATGAAATTCAAACGTGCAACCATTAATAATTTTATCAAATGACTAGAACATGCATCAATTCCATAAAGCCAGGTACTTAATATTGGAGCTTCTGATCCTACAAATACAGTTCACATTTAAATCTTTAATACTTATGACTATACATTTTATACTTATATATGTATCCGCTTAACTCTGGACATAGAAATATATATTAGTATATTTACCTATTAATGTTGAGTATTTGTCAAGAAATATATAATTAGATATAGAATTACCATTTTTTTTCCAAAAATGTGTACATGAACAAGCAACAATCAAACCATATTAATTACATTCCGATTGATCAGAAGTTAGCTTACGGTTTTCGAGGACATATAGTACTTTCTTCATAAGGGCTAAGCAATTTCGATTTAAAACTCTGAGGAATTCAAAATAAACGATATGAAAAAATATAAGAAGGCTCGTGACTCAATTACTTTAAGCTTGATAAAATGGTAACAACTTTTCGTTGTAATTTATTGGTAGTCATGTGAGCGATTGGATTTCTTAAAAACTTTTACAAATCAAAACATGCTTGTCTATAAAGTCGGCTTACGGACGATAATTTTACGTGTAACGTCATAAGAAAACATTGATCAAAATCAAAAATACTTTATTCAGTTTAATCCTTGAGAAGGCGCTTATGAACGTCAAAGTTACCACATGAAAGATTGCATACTTTTTACCTCAAAGATAGATGCATCACAAACAGAACGCTTAGGTCGATTACGCCTCCCTGTCGCTTGTTCCGCACTCTTGCTTGCATGCTTGGTTCAGGCGGAACGTAACAATCAGTCATGATTTTTCGTGCGTGCTGCCGGTGTTCATGGATCTATAAGACGTTATCACGTCAAAAATGGATTTCGACAATCTATTCTGGATAAATTGTTCTTTAATTAAAAGTATACGAGTATATCTATATTGTAAAAACATAAATAGACATTATATATAAAAAAATACTAAAAATTATACACATTATATTTTGTATCACTGTTACCTTCATGATAGAAGATGTTCGAAACGAAGCCAAGGTAACTGTGTACACAAGGGCTTGCTAGATAAATGATAAGGGATGCTCCTTTCACTAAACAATGGTAATAAATACAGCGACTAGATCGCTTAACACCCGTCAGGATGGTTGGAGGACTCGAAAATACCTCCCACGTTGGCCGCTCTCACACAGCGTACTGTTTGTATGGGCTTTCTATAGCTACCGTATTTGTTAGATTTTTGTTCGCGTTTACACCGGGTTTTATTGGATACATTGATTTAAGTAAAGAAGGTTCACAATGATTTTGTCAGGCTATTTTTAAAATGAGTTAATATTTGTTATTCTATTTATTTTCATATATATTAGGATAAAGTGAATTTATATATAGAGAACAGAATTTTTATTACTAAATAACTAGTAAATACTTTGACAACAGACGATACCGTATCTAGGTTGACAATATTTACTGCTTATAAAAAACATGTTAAGGTAATAAAAGATAATTAATATTACACTTAAAAAGATAAAGCTAATATTTAGAAATAACAAGTACAAAAACTGAACTACAAGTTATAAGAAACAGAAATTTATGGACACTTATTACTAACTTACGATAATTTAAAAGTAAGGGGTTATTATTAATGTATGTATACACATTATTATATATGGGCGTATTCTTACATATGTGTATATTTTCTATTATCCTTTTTTAATATTTAATATTTTTTAATATAAATTTTATTTTAGTTATTAATTAAAATTAATGTTAAAATCTTAGAATTATTTTAAAAAATAACAGTTACTTATAATTCATAAGATAAGGTATACAAAAGTTTATCAGCCTCAATATACAGTTTGTTATTTTTTTTTAATATTCCTACAGTTAAACAGAATTAATTAAAATAAAAATTACAAAATATTCTCTACTACTTTACCTACTTTAAATTTAAGTAAATTTTTGACTGTTTAAAAAAAATGGATATTGTGTTAAAACGTGTAGAGCGTTCTATTTTGTATTGTTATTATATATACATTCAAGGTGGTGTTTATTTTAAATTTATATAGATACTATACTCATGCACCGTTTTCTGTTAGCATTTGAACTAAGGAAGCAGAAAATATAATCTGATAACTCGGAAAGCATATAATATATTAGGAATAAGTCATTTTAATGTTTCAACCATATTTTCTAAGATATGACGTTCATTTTATTCTAATGAGGTAGTAATTCTAATACTTTGCTTTACAAATGATGCCAAAGATCATAGTGTGGTTCTGTTTTGACATATAGTGCAGCTTCTTTGGCTTAAAAAATATACTCATTCATTCACTTATCATCGTAAAATAGAATGGGTGTAAAATGATAATAGGTATCCTTAAAGTTTTACCACAAAATCATATTTTATTTACCTATAACGTTTTACAGACATAATTAGAAGAACATTATTTAAACTGCTCTACGCTTATGTTATATTTAAAGAAATAATTTTAGGAAAGATCCATATTGAAATAAAACTTGTGCATTGAAAGTTGAAAGGATAGAGGCAGTTAAGAAATTATTGTTATAATTGTAATTAAAATACATAAATTTATTTAATACTATTAAATATTATATATAATCATATTACAATTAATTATATTATAAATAATTTATCGAACCCGCTACGAAATATACCAAACTAAATAAAATATACCAGATAATTTTCGATATTAGGCTATTATATCCAAATAGTACAGATTTCAGATAAGAATTAGTTTCACTAGTATTTTTCTTAATATAACAAATATTACTATAATATACAAATAAAGGACCAAAAGTGTGATTAGACCTTTACGGTGTAAAATGAGAACCTTTCCAAGTTGCTCCGAACACTTGATTCAGCCAATCAAATATACCCACCCTCCAGCACTCTCCCGCGCCTCTTCTCTTTATAAACGAACAGAGGACGAGTAAGGCCACAGTTTGTTCCAGGCATTGCAGGAGCGCATTCAAACTCTCATCTCTGGACGACCTCCAATATTAAGCAAACTTTTGCCTAAGTTTAAACTTCGGTAATTACAACAAACTTGTGGTGCCTCGTTTATGCTCATTAGTTTCGAAGTTTGTAAATTTATTTATGAATTTTCTTTGCAGTCATTATGAGTGGTTCGGGAAAAGGACTCCTGGGGCTTTGGTTGTATAAGAATGGCTCAGAGTGGCAGGTAAAGAATGTGTCTCCGCACCCTCCTAAACTTGGTGAACTACAAACAGCTAGGCAACAAACCGAGCATTCTGAGAGTGAGAGGATTTCCGTGATTTTTACCTTGAAGAACCAAGTCGGAGGGCTGGTGCAGGCTTTGACAGTTTTTCAAGATTTGGGCATAAATGTCCTTCACATCGAGTCAAGAAAATCTATCAATGAGATGTCTTCGGTAAGTCTATTCTTTTTAGTTCACCATTGTAACTTGCATTTATACCTTGACTATCACTTAAGAAAATATAATGGGTTTCTTTCGTATTATAACATTGCCATTTAGCTCATCTCGTCTATTACTCAGGCCGACATTCTGGTGGACGTCGAGTGTGATCCTCAAAGGATGGAGGAACTGAAACGAATGTTGAAACGTGAAGTTCAGAACTTTGAAGTGGTACCACCGCAAATGGGAGACGAATTTCCACCTCCGACCCCATTATCGGCAGCTACTAGTTTTGGTGAGTGGTTTGACAATTAAAATTTCATATGTATGTACGTTACTAATGTGTTATAATTGAATAATATATATATATAAAAACAATCTTTAAAATCATAAGCAGCAGATAGATTGATTCTATTTTTACGATATGTAGTTGCATAAAACTTTTTAAGACCAATTTTCCAAATCATTTACGGATACTATAGGCTATTATATCCATTCAAATATGATAACTTCGTAAAATTTTATTACGTTACTGAGTATTTTCTTTTATAAATTTGTTCCTTTCGTACGAACATTCCCACAATTCAATTTACTGTTGAGATTTTATTGTATTGACACGAGTAACAAGAAAACTTTCTTAGAAGATAAACTCAACTGCAAAGATCAACTGAAGGTTATTTCAATAGACCTTTAACGATGGTAACTTTTTCATTCCATTAATGCAATGTTACTTTAACTTTTACCTATATTAAGATTAATATATGTGAGGTTGTCTGAAAAATGATACCGGTCAACACAAAATTTTGGTTTGTGAGCATGTAACATACATACTTTCAAAAATATTTTGTAGTCCATTAGTTTAAAGCTTAAACATTTTTATAGTTCGCTAAATTATCTTTTTAAAACTGTTTTAAGATTTTTCTTTGTAAGTATTCATTCAGTAACTATGTACATTCAACATTTACAATTATTGTCTTTTATTTCTGATGCGACGAGAATATCCCCGTTATTACTTTTGCTTTGGATAATTTCGGCGAAAAACTTCATGAAATATAAAAAAGCTACACAGATTCTCAACTAAATGCTTTTATAATTTTTTCGTTCTGTCCAATTTTATATACAATAGAATACTTATACCTCGGTAATAGATACTCAGAATCTATAACTACTTCCCATTTCTTATTATTTACCACCTGGTTTTTGTCAAAGTAATAAAGAAAAAAGTAAGCTTAATGAGTAATCAATAAATATTTTAGTTGGTATTCGATATAAAGAATCAATAGTAATCGACTTTAATAGAAATTGTAAATGAAAACATGTTTGTGTTGACCAGCATTATAATGTACTTTTATTGCGAACAACTAAAGGTTATTGGGTACTATGACTTCCATGGGCATGGGTTAAATGCCGTCATAATGACTATCCTCGGCTTGTACCGTCTCTATCCAGTGTTATAAAATTATTGTAATAGAGTACTGATAGTAATATTATCGTACTGTTGACGTAAATTCGTCTTTGAGGTACCAAAATAATGCTTATAATAAATTATCTATAATTGCCATATTTAACGTTTTCGTTAGTATTTTATAAGGCATTTTCTGGTTAGCTTTCCGAGAACTCATTGAAATCTCTTTACAATAGAGTTCGCTTTGAGAAGACATCGGAGTGAGCGCGATTGACATTTATACTTTCATTGGATGATTTCAATCTAACAATCTCCGTTACTCTTTACTATTCTTCTTCTTCTTTATTTTTTTGGCTCCGTCACGGTTTGTGCACTAGCCAGTGTCAAGTAACAAGATTTTGCCAACTAAGTGTCTTGCGATAATTATAATGTTCTAACAAGATGGTGGTTTCCTTGTTAGAACTTTCCATGGAGTTTTGGTGGCATCTCAGAATGCTTGCTCCGTGGTATTATTTCCCATTCACTTCACTTGTGCATAATAACCGAACTATATTACGTAAAACACCACCGATATTACAAAATATAGAGTCTAATAACACAAGATTATGAATAAAATATATAAACCACTACATGACAGACTAAGATCCCGCCAAAAACTCCTATTTACTATTTAAAGCTGAAAATAATATGTCACTAAGTACATAACGGTGCTTGCTCGCACTTGAACTTGTTTGTTTATTAGCTTGACGTGTTATAATAATGTTTGGCATTGTTAACATCCTGTGCGAAAGTAACACAGTAAAATAAAAATTAAATAACATAAAAACTCAAGTAATAATAAATTGAAAATATTAAAATTTACTAATATTCTAAATACTATGTAGTTTACTTTATGTAATTTCATTGTTCATAGATTTCGGTGAGATGCCATGGTTTCCGCGAAAGATATCTGATTTGGACCGAGCACAGAATGTCCTAATGTACGGTTCGGAGCTGGATGCTGACCACCCTGGTTTTAAAGACCCCGTTTATCGGAAAAGACGTGAACAGTTCGCGGCTATCGCCAACAATTACAAGTAGTATGTATGACTTTGTCTATAAAACACAAACTATTCGTTTCTTTATTTAGTTGCAGACATCGTGGTTGTATATGGATAAAAAAACTAAGTACTTATAAATCTTAGCCGTGGCTGAACAAAAATGTAGTTCCTATATATGTTTGACTGTTCATAAAATATTTTACAGCTCAAATCTTGAGTTATCTTATAGTTCGAACTGAACTACAATGAATTTTAGAATTTAAGACTCAACCGTTTATGGTTATGGTTAGTTTCTATATTACTTTTGATACATTTGCTTAATAGTACTGTTATATTTTAAAGTTAATTCCTTTGTGTAAATATTCAAAAGATATTTTTGAAGTAATACCTCTTTTAGCGCGTTAGGGAAAAATGATGAGAGTAAATTTTTACGATGCGCGCGCACACCGTCATGAAAAACCGACACCCTGAAGTTAGCTATAGTCAACATGTCATTCAAAAAAAGTATATATGTATTAAATACCTTTTTTCTATTGTTAGTGTCGTTTTTTTCTACAAACGTAGAATAAGGCGAAACATAATTTTTATCTTGTTACGCTAAAGGAATATAACTTCTAACGCGTGTACATAAGTACACACACACTTTTTTTTCTTGCAGTGGAAATCCAATTCCAAAGGTACAATATACTGAAACTGAAATTAAGACGTGGTAAGTATGAACATCTTAAATTTCTCCATAATATATTATTTAGTGACCTATTACACAGTTAGCTCAGCGAATTTTCTAAACGGGCCTGCGTTTCTTAATAAAGTTTTTTGCTTTGCGACTTTCTTTGTCTGAATATGTTGATAATTAGAGGTTCTAAGGGAAAGAAGCACGAATAACCGGTGGTATGCAATATATATTTATAACTTTTAATCGAAATTGCTTTGGAATAAGTACATATCTGAAATAGTAATTCTAAATGATTAACAAATGTGTCTATGAAATTGTCCATTATTTTTTACTGTATTAACCTACTGCATGCAACATTGTATCCATCCAATATTACGTACACATGAGAAAGTAATTGATCGGTAAGTTTGCCTTCATTTCAGGGGAATCGTGTTCCGTGAACTCCACAAACTTTATCTTAAACACGCTTGTTCGGAATACTTGGAAAACTGGCCCCAACTTGTTAAATACTGCGGTTACAGGGAGGACAATCTTCCTCAGGTGCTTGCATACTTGATAACTTTATCATAAATCTAGTCTGTGACGTTGTTCCGATGACCTACTTTAGCTTCACCATGTAAACTCATTCCATTAAAACTTTTCCCAATACTTAAAGTACGAGAATCTATCATGATTTTCGCATTAATTTCAGAATGGAACGTGATTTTTTTTTCCTTCAACTTGTTTAATTTAAATATCTTCATTAAATTATATTATCTTGTGATATACTTTTGTTTCAAGTTATAAAGATATATTATCTATTTTCATTGCTAAATTTGATACTTTAATATCGTTTACAGTTGGAAGACGTTAGTGCGTTCCTTAAACGCAAGACAGGATTCCAACTGCGCCCTGTTGCTGGATACTTATCGCCAAGGGACTTCCTTTCTGGACTAGCTTTTAGGGTGTTCCATTGTACTCAATATATTCGTCACTCGTCTGATCCGTTCTACACTCCGGAACCGTAAGTATAATATGTCAAGGTGTTTTCTATTTCAAATCTATAAGTGTTATGGCTAAGCTATTCCTCATTTTGGATATTTCGAAGTTATAACATGGTTATTATATTAGCTGGTGCTAATTCAAATGATATATTTACTCAGTATTAATCACTTCAAAAAGAACTTTGTAATACCGATATAAAATTTAATATTCACAGCGATTGCTGCCACGAACTTCTCGGACACATGCCCCTACTTGCCAATCCAAGCTTTGCGCAATTTTCTCAAGAACTTGGCTTGGCATCTCTCGGTGCTTCCGACGAAGATGTTGATAAATTGGCTACGGTACGAATTAATAATCACGTGATCTAATTTCTATATTGCGATAGGTTTATATAATATGCATATATTCATAATAAATGTATAGTTAATAGAAATAATATGTTGGTAAATAATTTAAAGTGGTATTTTATTTTTTTACAATCATAATATTAGAATAAAATATTCGTAAGATAACGTAATTTAAAGGATAAACTGTTCTTAACACAAATAAATATTACTACAGCTTTACTTTTTCACTGTCGAGTTTGGATTGTGCCGTCAACCTGATGGCTCTTACCGAGTGTACGGTGCCGGCCTACTTTCATCCGTAGCCGAATTACAACATGCTTTAACGACCCCTGACAAGATTAAACGCTTCGACCCTGATGTAACTGTTAATGAAGAGTGCATTATCACTTCCTATCAAAATGCCTATTATTATACCGAGTCCTTCGAGGAAGCTAAGGAGAAAATGAGGTTTGTTTTAAGATATTAATAAAAATGAGATGTTTATGTTATACTTAGTTACTTTTTCGAATGTTAGTAGACAGGTGTAGAATGTTTAGCTATGCTTCATCTATTATTTAACAAAAATGGAATCTTGTAAATTTATGAAAATGTTTGTCGAAGACGATGTCTTTGAGGTCTTCAAACTAGTTTTCAGAAAACGAATTTTATTGTTGTTAAGTATTTTGTAACTTAATCTGATGATAATATTACTAGAAAATTATTACTTATTTTATAAATGAGAATTGTAATAATTTTGAGGAAAGATATATTATAAAAAATATTGTCTTCTGTGAAGATTCACTCTTTAGCGGAAGTGGTAGTGTGGATACCACTATGCTAATATCAGAAGGTTTGGAGAGAAATGAAATATCTGACTCCGTTTGTGCAGACTAGTAATCGCTTTGGCAGCTGGATTACGAATCTCTTTTATTGAGCTGAGCAGGTTATATTTAAAGGAAACCAAAACAGAACACGTGCAAGAATTACAGAGAAAACAATATACAGACATAAATATGCAAACAATACTGAAGCCATAAAACTAAAGTAAAAACTAAGAATTAACAATAAAATCCGGGTAATAAAATAATGTAAACAATAACTTGGGATTATAACAATTCGCCGCATTGTCTGTAGAGTTTGTCGGTCAGATTATAATTGCACCCAGGTAGCATGTGGTCGCCACCTGGGCGGCAAGTCTTAATTAGACGCGTTGTTAAGCCAACTAATTTCAGACTTTGTAGTGCCGCTGGTTTTTAGCCTGCATTGTTGTAGTACACACATACCACGTTTGATGTAGGTATGTGTGTCGCTACAGTGCTCCCCCTTAAGCGAAGCGTACTGGTGGACGAATGGTGTGTCTCGATCGGCTGATCGGTGTGGGCTTCGTTTGGCGATATGCAAGAATTGCTGATTGATGTTCGGCGGTAATGTCTTGTCACGTGTGGGTGAATCAGGTTCCGTGTCGTTGTCACTAGTTGTGTAGGCAGCTTAAGTCGTGTGGTGAGGGACGTCTAAGTTGACGATCGCGTAATTGGATGGCGGCGGATTTTTCGTATTGCTTGCTGATGTTGAAATGTTCTTCTGGTGGTCGCCGAGGTTTTATCGCATTGCTTATAGGAACAAAGTTGCGGGATTCCTTATATGTGAACGCAGGTCGAATGCTTCTAGGAAATGATATATTTACATACGGCTTGAACTTGTACTTGTTTGGTGGTGGTTTTAAGTCTCGTTTATCAGACTTCGTTGGTATGCGACGTTGTATTATGCACCGTCGATAACGTGTGCATGGCCTCGCCCTAGTGAAAACGTCGGTGTTTATAGATGACCGGTAGAATTTTTGTAATAGCGGCTTGCGAGTTGTTTCGATGCCAGTGTGACTTAAATCGCGAGTAGTGTCGAATGTATCATGCGGCATTTTTTCGGCCAAGTTTAGTCTTGAGGTTTTGTTAATTGGGAGTGGCGTATCCGAACAAATAATAATCTTCTTTGCCTGAAGATTGTTTTGTTGAGGTAGCTGTTGGACAGTGCGATCTTGTTCTTGTGGTTTTTGTGGGTTTGTTGTGGCTTTATAATCCATCGTAGACGTGCAAGTGATAGCTTGAACTCTGCTGATTGTGTCTGCGACTGTGGTTTCTTTTAGGCTGCTATTGGAGACTACCGCTTTGGTTGTCGCGTCTTGAAACGATAGAGACGGTGGTTTTATCTTGCAGTAGAAAGTTTGGTTAAAGCTGCACGATAATGTGCAGTTGCGTGCGCTTATGCCGAAGCGACTATGGTAATAACAATAACCGCTGTATGGTTTATTGACGTACGATGGTGTTTGTGGGCGCTGGCTTGCTGAGCGACGTCTGGAGTCGTATGTGGCTTTAAGCTCAGCTAATTGGTCTTCTAGTCTTCGCACTTCGTTGTTTAGAGCGTGTACGTGTTTGGTGCAGCTTGTATAGTTGTTTGACGCGGTGTTTACAATAGCTGGCTCTTCAAATGTAGACACTGCTTGTGCCTGGTCCATAATTTTGTCAGCTAGGACGGCGAGTTCGTCTAGCTCTGTGTGCGTACTGATGACAGCGAGTATGGAACTTACGTAAGGTGGCAGATGGTTCATCCAAATGAGTTGGAGAGTTGTCTCTGGAAACAGATTACGCGCTAGTGTTCGCATTTTTCGAAGTAGGTGCGAAGGCCTTTGATTTTCTAGTTTCAGTTCTGACAGAAGCTTATGGAGTCGACGGCTGTCGGATTCTTCGTATGTATCGATGAGGCGTTTCTTCAGAATAGTGTACTGATTCGTTGTTGGCATGTTGTAGAGCAGGTCTTCGATTTGCTCGATGTCTTGTTTTTCAAGGCGCATTATTAATTTTTGTGCAAGTCGTGCTTCGTCTCCTCCGAGTTCGCTGGTTGCTGCCTCGAACGAGAAAAACCATAGTTGCGGTTGGTCACGCCAGAATGGCGGAATGCGCATGGAGAGTGCCATAGAGAGTTCTTCGTGGTGTGGTCTATGCTGATTATTTGTGGCTTGCGCTCGTCATGTTGATGATATGTAGCTTCGGTGTGCAGCGTTTTCTTGCGGGTGCGTTTCAGCGTCTCATTGCGTGTTCTTCAGGGGTCACCACTTTAGCGGAAGTGGTAGTGTGGATACCACTATGCTAATATCAGAAGGTTTGGAGAGAAATGAAATATCTGACTCCGTTTGTGCAGACTAGTAATCGCTTTGGCAGCTGGATTACGAATCTCTTTTATTGAGCTGAGCAGGTTATATTTAAAGGAAACCAAAACAGAACACGTGCAAGAATTACAGAGAAAACAATATACAGACATAAATATGCAAACAATACTGAAGCCATAAAACTAAAGTAAAAACTAAGAATTAACAATAAAATCCGGGTAATAAAATAATGTAAACAATAACTTGGGATTATAACAATTCGCCGCATTGTCTGTAGAGTTTGTCGGTCAGATTATAATTGCACCCAGGTAGCATGTGGTCGCCACCTGGGCGGCAAGTCTTAATTAGACGCGTTGTTAAGCCAACTAATTTCAGACTTTGTAGTGCCGCTGGTTTTTAGCCTGCATTGTTGTAGTACACACATACCACGTTTGATGTAGGTATGTGTGTCGCTACAACTCTAAATACTATACTCCCATAGAAAATAAAATATAACTCGATATATTTATAACAAGATGGTCAAATCTAAAGCGAAGATCAATTATTTGGAACAAAATGTGAAACGAAACAGCGGGACGCTGTTATGAAGATTTACTTTACTATTAATTTTAGTACGTTCAGGTCTATAATGTATAAGGAATGGCCTATTAATTTATTTTAGGGTGTCTTGCTACATCGAATGAAGCATAAAATGTCTGTCCATGATTCTAATTATACAAATCTATATAGATTCAGTTTAGAATCATATTTATTTAAATTTAACATCAGCATAACAACATCGCATGAAATATTCTTGAAAAAAAAAATTAAAATTATTATTTTTATGAATGTATATTTTTAGAGACTACAATTATTTCCCTGAAGTGTCCGTATCAAAATAACTGAATCTGTTATGCGAAAGACATTTGCTATGATTGATAATACCCGTATGCGTGAGGACCATTCCTTTACACAAAAATGAGTGTCGCTGTATCCGAGATCAATAAATTCGAACACCGTTTGATAATTAAACGTAAAAGTTGGCACTTTTAAGTGTTTTTTTTGCAGAAGATTTTTAAGCTACCCATTTGAGTATAATTCAGCACTAGATAGCGTTGCATCGAATCAACAATTATATAATTTAAGAAATAGTTATTAAAATAGGGTATTTGTAGATTTGTTACATACTATATGTTACTTGCACGAAGCAAGTACAGCGATCCTCAAATTACTATAAGATGGTTGTGACATTATTAGAAATATTAACTGATGATTTTTTCAAATCAGTTCGTGTTTAATAGAAAACCTATCTAGTAGAAATGCTTAGAAAAATCCTTCTCCGTATAGATTATGCAATAAGTTGTTCGGACATTTACATTCTTTACGAAAGTATCGTTAAGACATAATTGACATAGTTATTCAGTTCTAGTGATTTTACAAATAATATTTAACACTCTGTTTTTATTTCAGAGCTTTTGCAGAAAGCATACAGCGTCCATTTGGAGTGCGTTACAATCCTTACACACAAAGTGTTGAGGTGCTTAGCAATGCACAAAAGATAACCGCATTGGTTTCTGAACTACGAGGTGATCTTTGCATCGTATCCTCAGCTATTAAAAAGATATCAGCTCAGGATTCAACTTTGGATGTGGAGACGATTGCCAATATGCTGCATACTGGGCTACAGGTAGGGTTTTAGTAGCGTAATGTATACTTATAAATTTAGGTAATAATTTTGCGTTTATGACGGCAGATTTTTTCATAATAAATGCTTTGAAGCGTTGCGGTCTGGGAATAGCCTGTATATAACCGACGTCAATTGCGTAATCCTATTGTTATATATGACGTTGGAATGACGATGGTGATTTTGAAATTTTACCGTTATTTTTTTTTTTTCATTTATTGATGCCAATTTGAGAATAAAATATATGTATCCATATTTATTTCTAGTATTTTCACGAGTACTTAAAAGTCTTACTAATTCTTAATTATCTTTAATGATTTATAATAAATGCGAAAGAGAGTTTTCGTGATTGTTTATCACGCTATCACACCTTAACTATTTAACCGATCATCACATAATTTTGCATACAAAAAGGGCACATTGTTCTCGAAAAATCAAATCTATACTATCGCAAGCAAAGCTGCGGACAAAATGTAGTGCAAATATAATATATTATTAAATGACTCGAATCGTAATGTTAATAAATATTACAATTATGAAAAAGTCAAACAACCAAGATCAAAATTGCTAATTTCATCTAAATCTTGGAGTAGTTTTTCTTGTATTATAAAATCTATGATCGTAGAGAAACTTCCCAAAATGTTTATGTCAATTTACTATTTAATTGTTAGAAAAAAAAAATGGTTTAAGTTTATTTTGCTGGTACAAAAATATTTATCAGTAGCAATTTTCCAATGATTTAATGTAATACTTCACTTATACTTTATACAATATTTTTTCACAAAATGTTCACTGAAAGAAACTACCAATTAAAATCATATAGTATGTTATAACTTTTTTACGTGATAACGTCTTACAAATCGATGAATGCCGGCTGCATTCACGACAAAGCATTATTTATTGTCACGTTCTGCCTGAGCCGATAGAGAAGCGCTATCGGCCTAAGCGTTCGATTTGTGAACGCATATACCTTTCTTCCACTCCATCAACAATTCAGTGATAATAGTTCAATAAAATTCATGAAAGTGTGCAATTTTCTATCTATGTTTTCTTATGACGTTGTCACGTAAAACTATTGTCCATAAATCGACTTTTCAGACAACCAATTTTTAAAAATACTGTTAGTAACGGACCCGATTATAGTATTCTAGTAGTTAATCAATTATAATGATATAATAAAAATATAACTTAATAAATGTCTAACAAAAAGTTGTTGGTTCGAATACATGTCTTATAGTCCATTGAAAAGTTACATTTGGGGTTGCGTTTTTTAGAGGACGCAATTTTATTTTTTTGATGTGTAGGGGGGGTCAGTGTAAAGCTAAAATCAAGTTTGTGGGGTCGCCGCCCTTGTCCCACGGCCGCCATCTTGAAAATAGGGGTTGAAATGGTTATTACGGTTTATCTCTTAAACTATTTATCTGATAAAAAAAATTATTAACATTTTTTATTGCAAATTTAATCCTCTACAACTTTGGTCCAGTACCTTTTTGTCGTAGAATTATAAATAAAAAAGTTATAAGCGAAAATGTTCACAAATTCGAGAAAAAAAAATATACTTTTCGATATAACTTTTTTTATCATTTTACGAAAAAATGATATCAGACCATTTTTGTAGATCGTTTTTTAAGGATTACCTTTCATACGCAACATTTTTTAATTAAGTCAATAGCTAAGGTTTTACAGTGCTCCGAAGTGAGTATTATTTTTCAGTAGTCTTAACTATACATATATTATACGTGTGTACTAATAATGTGTCATCAGTTATTTTCTTTTTTTTTTTATTTCGTTATTATAATTTTCTTAATTTAATTTTATTTTCTTATTTTCTTATGATGGAATAATAGAAAAAGCACGCTTAAAAATTCTAAATGCAAATAAAAAAAAATAGTTTTCACTGAAGTTAAAATCGTGTCTAAAATCATTCGAAATCGTCTTCACAATTAAAAACAGAATAAAATACATCCGCACGTAGAGAAATATATAGCACAACTGAAAGATATAAGTTGAACGACAACTTCAACACAATATCATCAGCTATTCTTACAGCAAGAGAGGTTAGAAATAATAATAATAGCAGGCAGATGTTCTTTTGCTCCCTCATGGTCACTTTAAGTATTTTCTACCTCGACAGTATTCTCAGTAACGGCCATCAAATTTAAAATTATTTTAAAAATCAATAATTGTAAAATTCTGTAATGGAGTGGAAAAGAGTCAATAATTAATTATTAATAATATTGCAAAATTAATAATTAAAAAAATTATAAATAAAAAAAAAGAAAATAACTGATGACACATTATTAGTACACACGTAAAATATATGTATAGTTAAGAGTACTGAAAAATAATACTTACTTCGGAGCGCTGTAAAACCTTAGCTATTGACTTAATTAAAAATGTTGCTTATAAAAGTTATTCCTTAAAAAACGATCTACAAAAATGGTCTGATATCATTTTTTCGTAAAATGATAAAAAAAAGTTATATCGAAAAATATAAAATTTTTTCTCGAATTTCTGAACATTTTCGCTTATAACTTTTTTATTTATAATTCTACGACAAAAAGATACTGGACCAAAGTTGTAGAGGATTAAATTTGCAACAAAAAATGTTCATAATTTTTTTTTATCAGATAATTAGTTTAAGAGATAAATCGTAATAACCATTTCAACCCCTATTTTCAAGATGGCGGCCGTGGGACAAGGGTGGCGACCCCACAAACTTGATTTTAGCTTTACACTGACCCTCCCTACACATCAAAAAAATAAAATTGCGTCCTCTAAAAAACGCAAGGTAAGGCCTAAAAAATGTAACATTTCAATGGACTATTAGCCAAATTTTAAATAACATCAGAACATGCAGTATATTGGAACCCACGTAAAGTGGCCGAGATTTGGTGTATATTTAGATTAATGAGTCTATAGGTTCAATCATTGCCCTGGCGGTCTCGACTGGGATGAAGTCGAGCATAATGAAGTCTTTAACTTTTAAAAGTAAAAAAGCAAACGGAAATACATTTTAAAGTTTATATTTAAACCAGTATCACACAATAAAAAAAAATGTCTGATCGAAATTATCAAGTTCTATTAAAATTAAAACAATCGCATGTAAGGTGACATTGAATAGCTTTCTCCATTTGAAATAATTAGTTCTAAAATAAAACGGAATAAAAACCGGCCAGAATTTTACACAAAAAAAGTTTTCGATTATTATCAATATTCTTTTAAATTTGCCGAGGTGTATATATAATATCTATTCTAGAGGATTTTACAAAGATTACTAACTGAAATCCATAGTTATATTATAAATGCGAGAGTTTGTTTATTTGTTACGCTTTCACGACTTAACTATAGAACCGATCTTCATAAAATTTTGCATACAAGTTATCAAGAGTACTAAAAAGAGCATAGGCTACCCTTAATTTAGAATAAATGTATTATTCCCATGTGATCAAATCTATATTATCACGAGCGAAGATGGGATCAAAAGCTAGTTACAATTAACAGCATTACTTTGATGTTATCAACGTCTTATAAATCGATGAATGCCGTCTGCACGCACGAAAAACCATGACTCATTGTCACGTTCCGCCTGAGTCGAGCGTGGAAACGAGAGCATGGAACAAGCGCGTTTGGTCTAAGCGTTCGGCTTGTGACGCAACTATCTCTCTTCTACTCCATCGGCCGATTCATAAGAGTAGAAGAAAGACAGCGGCAGCACAGAACCTACACGTGAACTGTTTTGTCAACTGTCCATAAAGTGAAGTGAAAAGTTAATGTGCTTTCCATTGTTTATTACAACAATAATTGCGGCAAATGGTATGCAATTTTTCATTAATGTTTTCTTATGACGTTATCACGTAAAATTATCGTCCGTAAACCGACCATACAGACAACCAATTTTTTTTTTTACAATCATATGAATAAAGAAAAAATAACGAAAGGAAATATAGTACTGAAAAAAGATTTTGACAAAAATCACTTAAGGAAAGATATTATTTCCTATAAAATATTATTCCGTTGTTAGTTTAGTTTTATAAGTTTTAACGTATCTAATGTACATTCCATTGCATATACAAACAACACTTGTTTATATTACTACGTTCCTCGGGCAGCTTTGATCATTTCATCAAAGATTCTTTTAATGTATTTTTAGACATTAAACATTAATTTAGTACAGTCGTTATCGGAACAACATTATTAAACTACGAAAAACTACAAGATATAGGGCACGCAATACATCAAGGAATTATAGTATTACCGGATGATTTACTCATGTACAATATAGGTAACAAACAGTATTGCAAAAGCGTCCGTTTTAATATTGTACTGTGGAGAGAACGTGGCTTATAAATATTTACGTGATCATTTTGTACGTTGTGCTAAAGTGAATTTACAGTGTTCACTGTATGAAATGCAATCAATCATAATAAGTAAACATCATAAATGAAGACTGAAATTAAACGTGACCAACGGAACCGGTCTAGACTACTTAATTTTAATATTCCAAAATAACTAAATTTTGGTTAAAATTATTCAACAATGAGGTAAAAATACAATTACATTTTACGATGGTAGTTGTACTGGACAGCATAGGGAAGTAATTATTAACATCATTTAAATAAATATATGGTTCTTCTTTCAACACAGCAACGTGACTATCTTGGAGTCTAATTTTCCGTTTCGATATTTTAAGAGCGTTTCTTAGTCGGACTAATTCGGTGAAGATAATAGAGTAACGTCATTAGTAAAACCTAACATATTATGTTTTTTATTATATAATAGTAATGATTTTTTTTCTTAACATAGATATTAAGATTGAAATAAGCGTGAGTAAACGAAAAAATAATAATTTTTTAATATCGAATTTGTGTTCGGATTCAAATGCATTCCCAAGCAAAGTTCCTTTTGTAATATTAATAAAAAGCTTATAACCTGAATGTGCAGTATTTAATATTCAACATATTTTACACAGTATTTCGCTATAACCTAACGTAAAAAAAACCTTACATAAGAAAATACATACCATGCAAAGACTAATCACCGATGTAACAAAAGACAATATATGCTCACAAAATTATACGTCAATATTGAAACGAACTGTATTTAGTGTGAATTAAAATTAAGCTACTGTTCAGATTTAATGTGCAATTCTTCCTGTGTATGTGTTATATACACATTTATTATTATTTTTATCGTGACCGTCGAATAAAGGATACGAAAGATTAAGAACACTGACGCATTGCGGATGCATCTGTCATAATGTTTTAATTAAAGATTTTTCATGAGAACCTCACTTTTGTGCTATAGATCTCTAAAAATATTCGTAAGCGTGCCTCGAATTAGATAAAAACATAAACGATTCTTTTGAATATCCTAAATTGAATACATTTTTTATCATTAGTATTCCACAGCGATTTTCTTACGCTTATCCCACATGAGTTGGGTTAGCACAACATGTTTTCCTCTTTCACTCTACTCTCTCAGCTATCATCTCAGTATTCACACCCCTTTATATACATATAATTGTTCACACAATCCATCTATATTTTGCTCAGAATCATTTCTATTCCCATAATCTATCACACTTATACTTTTCAGGTTATATTACTTTTATCTCTCCTCCTGGCATGGTCATTCTACGTTAGCTAACCTAATACTCCTGAATTTCTTTCTCCTTGACGTTATTTTCTAATTTCCTCTGATATACTTATACTTACTCTTATGCATTTTGGTTATACCACATATCTATCTTAATATTTACAGCTCTGCCACATGTCATTTCCTTTCTTCCGTCTTTTTCTTAGCAATCAAACCCATGCATAGGTGTTTTAACGTTTTTATACACCTTTCTCTTGCGTTGAGTTTATGGCTTATGCCACCACTATTTGGGGCAATAAACCGAGGTACCGAATAAAGTCGAAAAACGAATATTCAGTTTTTGTTCTAATTTTCAACCCACCGTTTTCTAGTTTTCTCGACATTCACCCAGCCTACTCTGGATCTTGATAGCATTTTCCCCAACAAGTACAATATCGTCTACAAACAATATATACAATGAAGTCTCTTTTTATATCTGATGATAGTGCAGCAGATAGATAGTCTATAGTGCTGATGACAGTGTAAGATGAAGGAATAATACGGATTGAATACTGTAAACAGGTGCAAACCTACACCCACATTGAAATTGTTGATGACTGCAGCCTCGGATCTAACATGTTCTGTTCTATAGCATGTAGCTTGGCTGTACGTGAAAAGGATAAAAAATTGGTACTTATTGAATTAAAACACTGTGACTCTTATCTCATAGAATGTCTGTCAACTTTGTTCTGTTTTAAGTATGTTACTAATTACGTTCACATTTATAAGTTAACTTCTGTTGTAATCAAGTGTTCTGAAATACCAATTCCTTCTTAATTTAATTCCATCGAAGTTTCAGTGTAAAACATTGATTAGCAATTACATTGAATTTAATTTGTTAACTGAAATATTTCAATTGAAATTTTATTACACGTTCTTTACTGTTCTCACAGGTATATGTACATGTTATTTTATTATGGTTTTTTTTCCATCAGGTCCACGAAAGAAGCCCACAGAGTACATCAGGTGCGAGCACACCTAATTCAGAGCGCGGCGCCTCGCCCAAACCGTCTAATACTCCAGCCAAATCTATCGGTGAACTAAAACCAGATGGCACTACATTTAACCTGGATACTACCGTTTAAGCAATATTATCCCTTGAAACAGAATATCGAAATGCAGATTCTTACCTAGTCTCAGAATATATGAAAATGTTGATATATATAGTCATTAAATTAGAAAATTCTATTACATAATTCAAATAATTATGTACATTATTGTTAGAATATACATACGAAGAATATATTATGTTATATGGCGTTATATAAAAAAGCTATACTATAATAATGTTACGAATATATCGTATGAAATATTTAATAGCTTAAAAGTTTGATCTCATTATACTTACGAATATATGTGTAGTTAAAATATCGAGCATAATAATTATAAGAATTTCTCAATATTAAATAGTACAATGATATATAAGAAAATTTTAAATTCTTCATATTAGTATGCATATGGTGAATATTGTATTTTTAATGTGTGGATAATATATTTCATCTAAAAAAATTGTTTTTTTTTTTAATTCATATCACAAACATGTAGCGATAATAATTCATATCCCCTTCCTTTTCCTGAACGGCCATTGAGTATTATATACAACCTCACACGGCTTTTGGACTGATGGGTTGGAATCATTCGTGGTGTCTTAGTTATGTATCATTGCTTTTATTATTTATTCATCTATTTACCTTATTCTTCCCTATATTGTGAAATATTTGTAATTTTTTTCGTATACATATATATAGTTGGGTTACTCTGCACAATAATAACATGAATTAATGAGATATTACAAAAACTCCCTAAATATTTGTAAAACAAGATGGCTACTATATGGTTACAGTACTATTCTATTTCATTCAGTGGGCATGTCTTTTAGATTAAGTCTCAGATAAAACTGTTCTGTCTTACCTCAATCGTTAGCCTTACCTTTTCTACTCCAACATAATTTGATGGCATAATCGTAGTGTAAAATCGGAATTTGATGAATCATCTCAGATTTTTACATTATCGAATAACATTTTTTGTACTTGTAATTGTGGTTTGAATCTCTATTGATATCAATCTCTTCTAAATTATCCTACAAATCATTAGATTGTTAGGTTTTTGAATAGAAACTTTAAGGGTAATTATACACAAATTGTTATATTACATATGGTGAACATGTATATACATCTAGTGTACATCGTATTTACACAATTATTATATGTAACGTGTGGGTAACTACATGAAGGCATGTAGTTATTTCATTGTTTATTGTTATACTGCGCGAAGTTTACGCATAAAATGTATAAAATATTATACGAATATCGGTTTCGGTGAAACGTCAAAGTATTGAATCGAAGAAATATGTATACGAGCGTATTCTGTAGAAATGTTAAGTATTAAAATAAACTATATGTGTAGGATTTTCTAGATATTTTACACAGTTACATATTATTACAATTTGATCGCTATTCTCTTTAAGTTGTATTATACGAATTGTACGTACGAGATACATTTTGGAGCATACGTAAGGAAATACGACTGTATTCCCATTTTCTACAGCTTTTACCTCTAAGGTAATTATAATTATCCATGTATACACTAAACTAACAAGTTTTAATTTTTCATCTTTACCTACACAAGTGAAATAACTGAGAATTATTCATGGTCGTTAGGGAGTAATTTATAGAGGAACTGGCTGTAAATACTCAGCTGCTCGTATGGACTACAAAATGATTGTTAAGCTGTGTATTATTATAGCATGTGTTTTATTATATACAGCAGAGACTTCTTATATACAATGTTTATTGCCTAAACATTGGACCAAATTGAATGCTATAAAGGACTAATAAAATGTACTTTATCAAGTGGAAGTAAGTGGTCACTGTGATTTAAGTATAAAATTAAGATTTGCGGGACTATCGTCTACTGCGTTATATATTGGATTACTTAATTAAGTGAATATTGAAGTAATAGTAGTTAATAATGGTTTAGTTAATAGTACAGATAAATTATAGCAAGATAATATACTGTAGATCATTTTGTGTCAATCATGTTTAAAAATAAACCTAAATAAATTCAAAACTTTTCGACTTATAAGCACACAAACGGATAGACAGACTCATTTTTAACACATCCATCCTTACCTTCATAGATATCTTATCTACTCCTACATTCTTTCGCCTTTATACTTATTACTTTTTCTTTTTTTCATCCTCATCACGTGTTCATTTTCCCCTGGCCTCTTAAAATATTTTTAATAGGTATTTTTAAATTTCCTCCGATATACATATTTCTAATCGTATCTATTAAGGTTATACTACAGGTTCATTTTAATATTTCCAGCTCCACCAAAATTTTCTCATGAGCTTCAAATGTATTGTGTAGATTACAAAGAAAACCAGACACCTATCGCCATTTCATCCATCCTTTTTTCCGTGGGGAAATTCTAAATAGGATACCCACACTACCTGGGGAGTGAGTAAGTAGTATCGGACTCCTATCAACTAAAAACTCACTGCGTACCCTCAGCGGAACCAAGAGAGGCCACGAGATCTTATGAGTATGTACCGCAAAGACCCGACGGCACTAAAGTCCAGCGTGGATCCAAAGCCGCTCTTTGCCAGAGACTAACCAGGTTGATTTAGCTACCCCTCGTCGGCCGAACCAGTGTAATGGAAAGTCAAGCCGCTCGTTCTTTCACGCCTTAGTCTACCCTGGCAATAAAGGAGACACCTCCTTGAACTACCGTCTGTCCGTGTTTTTTCCTTGCGTCCTCAGCTCTGTAACTATGTATGTAATTTTCTCCTGCAGTAAATTTTTAGAGAGGTTTTTCCCCCACTTGTGTAAGAAGCTCGTCCGTGTTTTAATGAAGTTGTTTCCTTATCCCTTGTAACTTTTTAACGTAATTTTCTTCCACGATAACCTTTTTAGAAGATTTTAAAGACTTTTCTCCCTCTACCTGTGACAATCGAGCTGAAGCAGGCTTGTCCTAACCTCGTTTCTTGTCCTCTATGATAAACAAAGTGGTACTGCGAGGGATTCCGTTTGTCAGGGTATAAGGCCCGGCACGGTATTACACATGTACATTTTTCGCATAGTTGACAAAGTTTGAAAATTAAATTATTGTCATACTGCCAGACATCATTATCTTCTTACCCTTACCCCATCTAAAAGGGTCAACACCATATGTTTGTCACGTTGAGATGTATGATTTGACTTAATTTTTACGACCGGCCGCGCGCGCCTTACATCTATCTTCCTTGGGATTAATTTGTGGTACCACTATAACATCAACTTCTTAACTTTGTTTGTATACCAAATGGAGATATATGACTCTTCGATACCCGGTGGTAAGGATTCAAATGACGCGCTTGTATATGACATAACCGTGAATTGCACCTCCACAAGCTCCGTTGGTTCCAAATCTCGTAGTCATGAGTATTTATTTCTTCCTTGAAATCTGATTCAGGAGGTTCATTGGCATTTTTTTTTACGTTTCTTTATCCTTTTTTGGCATTTTTTTTTCAATTATACATTAATTTGTATATTGTATAAAATAATTGTGTGTTACCATTGGCATCTTGTTGACAGCAAATAAAAAAAAGAATTGTTGTACTGACAGACATCAATCCGAATTGAATTTGAGTAACTTTAGTCGCTGCTCTCATTCGTCTTGATATCAACCGAATAGAGATTTTTTTAGTTATAATGTTAGAAATGCAGTGAAATAAGTTAAAATTTAATTAAATCGATAGATATACGAAATAACAAAGACAAACAAAGATTTTAGAATAAAAAAAGTCACCATATTCAAATACAATATTTAAAAATCTCTGAACCGTACAAATAAATTCATCTGTAAGAAGTGTATAGTAAGATACAAAGAGAATGCTAAGTTATGCAAAAAATTCAACAGTTCTTGATTCATGTTTTTAAGTTAACAATATGTATGGACCGTTATGATAATATTATAAGCTATTTTTATGTGCATATTTATGTTAAAATTACTCAAAAATACTTTAATTTATAATTAATTTGCCAGTCGTTACGAGTCCTATTGATAGGCCAAAGACGCGATGGAAGATACGGACTTAATCGTCATAGGATTACGAAGTATTAACGATTTAAAATATTGAGAAACTTACTATTCTATATCTTTACCATATAGCGTAGCATTAATAGAGCATATCATATCAGGTTCAAGTTTACTCATAAAGTTTTCCTGCTGATAGTATTACCAATTTAAATTAGTAAGCCAAATTGCAGAATAATCGTTTGTATACGTTAAAATTTAAACTTGCAGACACCGAATCGATATTCCAATGAGCACACCACTCAACCACCACGACCTTAAACAGAATTTGCCTTTTTATCTGCATAATTCTAGATCAATATAAAGCTTAATTGATTTTCTCCTTTTAAAAGAAGCATTTGTATTCTAATACTGGCATTAGAGTTGTACTAAATTGGAAATGAATAATGTAAAAAATCATGCTATCTTTCCAGACGTTATATATTCGAACTTTATATGTAAATGAAGTTTTGAAATAAAGGAATAGTCAAATCCGTGTCTTCTTTTAGTTTTGTTTAAAAAAAAATTGTTCAATAGTCGTATATAAGTATATTTGAAGTGATGTAATTTTTTTATCCATATTTTACAAATAAAGGTACAGTCTTTTGTTTGTTTCATGCTTTATTACACACAGTGCATGCATATTTTCATCTTATCGCGTAAATCACACGCTACGATAAAATGTCGGAGCGTACACCGAAGAGCCATTAAACAAGCTTCTGATTCTCACCGTAAACATTCGTTTACTACAGTAAAACTAAAATAAAACCTACTGTAACTGTATGTAGACTGGAAACTAGTAATCACTCGCTCACACATCGAGTAATGAATCATTCCACATTGTGAGGAATAAATTTCAACTATATTATAATATTTATTCGGAATATTTTTACAACGTTATTAAAATATTTCTTTGGATTACTCCCAAGATATCAAATATAAACTTATCAGTTTAAATCGACGTACTTGTAACATTTAATTACAGTCTTTCCTGTTTGCAGGTTACAAGAGATTTTGGATATCTATATAAAATAAATACGCTATCAAGCTGAGAGTCCTTGGCAATGCTTCTTGAATTTAATTTTAACTACTCGCGTATCTGTCAAAATCGTATGAATGTTGGCAAGTGACCGGCTAGAGTGTTGTTTAAAATTAGCTTACAGCATTGAAAATTTTGGTTGTCACAAGTTTGGTTGTTTCCTCTATCGCTGTGTCGAAGGCGGATTAATAATTAAAACAATTGAATTTATAGAACGGTAAAAAATGTAATTATCTATTGAATGTTACGGAGCGGTAAAGGCATTTTGTGAACTGAAAACAGGTTAATTAGCATTTCTGGCCATTACTTAGAAACTAAACCGATACTCGTTAAAAAATGTCTGCCAAATTACATCAAAACCACAGATAATTATTTTTGGAATTTGTTTTATATTTGTAACAATATCGTGGAATATACCATTTGTCATTTTATATTGGAACAGTTCCAACTACATTACTAGTCTTAATTTTATATAAACAAACAATCATAATAGCAATTGTAAACACTTGTCTATTTTTTATTATATAACTACCTACAGCTACATGTATATATAAATAGTAAAATATAATAGGTGCTTGAAAAAACCTTTTCATTAATGCATTGATTCCCGTCAGTGTGTGTTAGTTTTACAGTTCTCGCCACACAAAGTTCTGTTACTTTTCTACAGTTTTATATATAATGGAAATGTGTTTGTGACGTGTCAGCTTCCAGTGGGTGAACCCAAGCTCAGTGGCAGCGGCAGTCGCATTGAGATCCCGCCCCGGAGCGACGCCACGTTGCGTCTGCCGCCGCCGCTCGCTTCAACTCCCACCGCAAATCAATAACAACGTATTTACCGGGCTCCTTACATGTATGCTTACTTACTAATCAAAATTTTAAAACTTTTTTTGGCTTTAATATTATGCTGTACCATTAGCTATTATTAAATTTGCATTGTTTTTTTACTGACTATGCTCGTGACGTTGTAACCAGAAAGTAAACAATAATCGCACGAAAATAAACTGGAACAGCTGAAATTATGTGAGCACAGCTGACAGCTACTATGAAAGTCTTTCTATTGGTGCTTTCTCTCGAATTATTGAAATGTTTATTCTGATTTAAACATAAAATGGTCGCTGATCAGGCTAATGGATTTATATTTGTCGTCTGGCCAACGAAATCCAGATTCAGTCGCGGACGCTGTAAATAAATGTCGTACGACTAATGGCGTACGCGCATGGTGAGCGAGTCGTTAATAGATTCAGTGATAAATACCCGCGATTTGATCGTAATATAAACGTGTGGTTGTACGAAGGCCGCGACTTGCGTCGACGCGACTTGTCGCTCGGGGGCAGCTGGTGAGGTGCGCGGGCGCAGTACGAAGATTCGCGTGACGTTACCGCCGTGACTCGGCGCGGCCGTGTCTCCGGCGTCTGCCCTGTCAGTACTCAGTAGAACCTTGCTCGCACTGAGGACATGTCTGTGTTATGGATTACCAATGCATCGTCGTGTACACCGTCATCAACATTGCGCCACCGAGACTTGCGGCTTCAGAGTTCTCTAACGGTTGTGTCACATGGTTCAAAAATAAAATCAAAAGGTGAGTTTTATGCTGGCCTTATTAATTGTATATTAAAATTAAAATATTTTTTTTGTTTTTACGTGTTGTAAATAAGCGAATTTTTAATGAACTAATTGTTACCTGACTGAAATTATTTCTCAAATTATTTGGAAATACTAGCATAGTGTTTTTTTTATATTCTTACAGAAGAAGAAATTAAATATGTATTTATGGTACACTGAAATTTAATTGGATTTTTATCTTTGTATTTACAACTGACATTCTATCTCCTACCAATGAAAATAATATATACCACGAAATTAAGAAGAAAATGTATTTAGAAAGTGTAAATAAAATATGAGAATAGAAATCTTTGATATTGGTTAATGTAGATATGAATAGTAAATGATTTACATAAAATATACGAGAAATGTTTATTATACCTACCTTGTATATTTTACAGCATATTAGTTTCACACATGAAAAGTAATTAATATCTTTATTTTGTTAACCTTTTATTGTCTCTGGGAATAGTAATTAATATTTGCTCGCGTTTATTTTTAAGGAACTTGCATAATTTTACAATAAACAATCATCTTACTACTCTTAGATACAAAAACCATATTAACTACCTACTTACGTTATCTACATTACATTGTTCAGAACAAATCAAACTGGAATAAAGCTTAATATTTGAACATAATATTTTACAATATGTCAATAAGGAAATGGGAATAAAAAGATGACGTCTAGTATAATTCTTCAATTAAAAAGAATACTTTTCCCGATATGTGTTTTCCATAAAACAATTTTTGTCTTTGAATAAATGAACTAAAATTACACACAAAAGGATACATTCGATGTAAACTTTGTTGTCGTATTATCCGTATGTATCTATAATGCAGTAGGTAAATGTCTCAAGGGCTAAAATCTTTTTATAACACTTCGTCGAACGGTGATCTAAATTTGCTTTTGTAGTTTAGAAAACGTGTTAACTGACATTTAATTTTTGTATGACGATAAAATCAAAAAACCGAGAAAGTTTTAAAATATGGAGATGATTTTTTAAGGAACAAAAGGTCTTTCAAATTTTAAATAGATATTACAATAAAAATCTTCAATTTCTAGTTTATTTAAAATTAAAATAAATTAAATTAGATCGAGGAATTGTTTCCAAATAGAGCCAAAAAGGATATCTAATTATCTTGACCCAATGCTACTTTTATTTGAATTTTTTTATTAACACTAATTATAAAATACTGCCAGTAATTTATGTAATTGTACATTACAGGGCGATAGCGGTTTACCTTCAATCTCTGAAACTCACACCAAATAATGGTATAATTTATGGAAACTTGGCATGCCTTTATTATAAACAGGGCTTGATAGATTTAGCCATAGATACATACCGTCGAGCAATAGAACTGCAGCCCGATTTTCCAGATGCCTACTGCAATCTTGCAAATGCACTTAAAGAAAAAGGTTTTGTGTCTGAAGCAGAAGAATGTTATAACAATGCTTTACGTTTATGTCCGGCACACGTCGATACTTTAAATAATCTTGGTAATGTTAAAAGAGAACAGGGTAATATAGAAGAGGCCACACGACTATACATGCAAGCTTTAGAAGTGTTTCCCAGCTTTGCTGCGACGCACAGTAACTTAGCGTCACTTCTACAACAACAAGGTACGTGGAAGCTAGTTATATATGTAATCGTTCATACTTTAGAAGTTATTCGATTCACAGTAATACATATTTTGATTAATTAATATTTTATCGGTCTATTGAATAATATTAGATTATTATTAATATCATCTCTTTATTTTCCTTTTAATATGATTTCGTAGCTTTGAAATATCATAATAATAAATAAAAAATATAGTAAAATATAATAATTGACGCCATGATATATTCTTTATATTAAATAAAAACATAGCGTTTATGAATACATAACTCGATAATTTATAGTCCTTATAATATCATCATTACAGGAAAACTGCGTGAAGCTTTGATGCATTACAGACAGGCTATAAATATTCAACCGAAATTTGCGGATGCTTACAGTAATATGGGTAATACTCTTAGAGAATTAAAAGATATAACTGGAGCGTTAGTTTGCTTTAAAAAGGCAATAGAAATAAATCCGACGTTTGCTGATGCACATTGTAATTTAGCAAGTATATATAAGGATATGGGAAATATTACTGAAGCCATTCAATCATATAAAAATGCTTTATATTTTAAACCTGATTTTCCGGATGCTTACTGTAATTTAGCGCATTGTTTACAAATTATATGTAATTGGGAAGACTATTATGAGAGAATGCATAATATAGTAAAATAGTAGAGAAACAATTATATACAGAAAAGCTGTGTTCTGTCCACCCACACCATTCCATCTTATATCCATTAGCAAACGAAACACGAAAGGAAATAGCTGCTAGACATGCTTATTTATATACTGAGAAAGTAAAACTTGTTTCAAATAGTGTTACATTCACTTATAATAGAGAACTGAAAGGAAGATTGAGAATAGGATATGTGAGCAGTGATTTCGGTAATCATCCCACTTCACATTTGATGCAGTCTATACCAGGGCTCCACGATCGTAGTAAAATAGAAATTTTCTGTTATTCTTTAAATGCTGATGATGGGACAACATTCCGTAGCAAAGTAGTAGAAGAATCTGAGCATTTTATTGATTTATCTAATATTAGTTGTAATATTGCGGCAGCAAAAAAAATACGTAATGATAATATACATATTCTTATTAATATGAACGGGTATACTAAAGGTGCTAGAAATGAAATTTTTGCATTAAAACCAGCGCCTATTCAAGTTATGTGGCTTGGTTATCCAGGTACCAGCGGAGCAACATATATAGATTATATAATAACTGACAAAATATCATCACCTTTATCATCAGCGTTAGATTTTAGTGAGAAAGTTCGCCTATATGCCTTTTACTTATTTTGTTGGCGACCATAAACATATGTTTCCGCATTTAAAAGAAAAAATTGTGGCTACCAGCGATAACATAACAAATATTGACGGAAACGTAGCGATTATAAATGCTTCAGAGAATGTCATTATTAAAGATGCATTAAATGTAAAAGAAGAAAAGCAAGTAATTAAATACAAAGAATTCGAGCCAATTGAAGTAATTGTAAGAAAAGTAGACATTCCGAATTATGTAGTTGAGTCGACAATAAATCCTAAACAAACTCAGGTAATAATTGAAAATAGCCATCAGTCTATTATGAATAATATGTACAAGTACTTTTATTAATTATTTTAATATAATATAATTTTAGGTTCTTGTGAACGGGACAGCGATTGTGAACGGTATATCTGTAAACTATTGTGATAAAAAAGTGGCTTCTGGAGAGAAAGTTTTCCAAAATATTATATTTACTTCAAGAAAACAATATGGTCTGCCTGATGATGGAATTGTATTTTGTAATTTCAATCAGTTATACAAAACGGATCCAAGGGTATTAGAATCATGGGTAACTATACTAAAATTGGTGCCTAACAGTTATTTGTGGTTGTTGAGTTTTCCAGCAAACGGTGAGCCTAACATTCAAAAATACGCTCAAACTTTAGGTACAGTGTTATTAACTTATATACAATGCTATTTTATGTAATAATTGTATGTTAACATATTTTATTGTTTGTAGGCTTGCCAACTGGACGTATTTTATTTTCTAGAATAGCTTGTAAAGAAGAACACGTGAGGCGAGGACAGTTGGCAGATATTTGTTTAGATACACCTTTATGTAATGGGCATACGACTGCCATGGATGTACTTTGGACAGGCACACCAGTTGTAACTCTTCCAGGGGAAACTCTTGCATCTAGGTATTTTGACTATTATCTTGTACTATGCTGCTGTGTATATTTCATCACTAAGTAAGCCGTATATCACTCAAAATAAATAAAATATTCCATTAAACAATCAAGGTGCATAAACTTTATAAATCAAATAGAAATTGATTGGTATGTGATCTGCCTTCGCTTTTTAAGAGTTATTGATGTTTACGATTAATTCTTTGCAGAGTTGCCGCATCGCAACTTGTTGCGCTGGGCTGTCCAGAGCTCATAGCCAAGAATAGAAAGATTATGAAGACATAGCTGTAAAGTTGGGAACAGATAAAGAATAGTAATTTGAGATAACTGAATTAATTATTTTTTATATATTATGATACTCTATAATATTTATAATAATGTTCTTTGTTTTATTACAGCCGTAGATATATTCGAGCAAAAGTATCAAACGCTCGTTTAAATACTACTTTATTCGATTGTGAACATTACACTAGAGGGCTGGAGAAACTTTATGAAACGATGTGGAAAAGGTTTGAACGCGGAGATGGGCCAGAACACATTAGTATATAATATCTTCAGCAATAGTTCATTTTCCAGGTAAATTGAATTCTGTGATTGAACATTTTAACTAATAAGTATTAATGTAAACTACTGTACTTTCATACCAATACGAACATGAGGACTAAGTTAAAAAAAATAGAAAATATTATAATTTTTAAATCTTAGAAACATACTAGAATGATTTTAAAGAGCTAGCTATATTTGGGTATTACTGCAAACATTATTATGATTCATTCGTATTTCGTCACTACCCTAATAAGTTTCATGGGCTCTATAGTTGTAATCTTTAGCGTGATTTTTATTATCGATATCTAAGTCTATATATCTACATTAATGTATGTAAATTGTTAAAATATAAATTTACGATTTGACGTTAGTGGATAAAAGTTATTAAATTTGTATATTAAATTAATTATTTAAGCATCTTTGTCTTCTTAGAATTTATGAATTTTGTAATCAATTTTTTTTTCCATTTTTTGCTTCCTTTGATGGTACAGTATTATGTGTCATGTGTCGTTAAATTTTAAAATTAGCTAAGTCCAATTTTTTATCATTTTCCATATAACATGTCTAATTTTTTTAAGTTTTTCTGTTTTTATATCGTGGTCAAAGTCTAAATTTTACCGTTCATAAGATTCTTTCTTACATTTTATGATATTCAAATGTTATTTAATGTATAAAAATTTAAAAGATATTTGAAGGGGCTGATGGGACCGTGTAAATAGGTCCCACCAGGAAGGATGCGGTGAAAATAAAATATGTAAAAAAATGTGTGAAATGAAGAGAAAGAGCGTGGAGCGGTAGGTGGTCTTGCCTATAAATAAATATAATAACAAAGACCCCAAATAAAAAGCGTGCACTAACCTGCAAACTCAGCACCTCGCACGGAGCAGCGGCGTCTCGGGATCTCACTCTCAAAATGAGCGATAGCGGCGTCGATGTCAGTACAAACGGTACAAAGATAATAGCAGTTTTTTTAGAGCTTTTCGACGTCCAATGCGATGTCACATATAATATCTTATATTGAAAGTAAAGCGAAAACATATATAAGCGGTATGTGGCTGCGGTGTCAACAATTTTATAGTAATTCTAATAGTGACATATTCTAAATTTTTTCTTTTTTTTCTAAATGACAGCGTTACAAAAGCGTCTGCATGCTCCGTACTCGATTAATGAGATGCAAGCCAGAAACACATCTCATTATCTGGAGCGCAGTCATTATATTTATTTAAGGGCTGATCCAATATTAATAAAAAAATAAAAAAACTGATGAACGATTAACATTGGACTTTTTAACTGATTTTGAAATTTAACGACACAAATATTGAAGAGTGAACTTTTCTAATAATGTGAATTTGAATTCCCGCTTCAGTTGTTGATGGAAGTTATTGAAACAATGGAAATAATATCACACTATACTCCTATTATAAGTGATCAGGATACTAAGACTAAAGGTGAAAAACGGTCATTCGACGTCAACATGAATTGTGTACTTCCAGTTGTTTATAAAATAAACTAAAATTGTAAAATATTGGCACCATGACTGCATTAGTTGTTATGAAATTTGCCTTTAACTTTAATTAGTCCTTTATGTCAAAGGTAGAAATTATATTTATAAATTTGAAATTGGTGCCATTAATCAATATATTATATGTTATATAATCTAATGTCATTATATCCAATCAATACTTCATCAACTGTGTAGTTAAAATTGTTATAAATAAGTACAAAGTTTAGTGTTATACCCCTTTCGTTTTTGAAAGTTTTCTCGCTGTGTCCAGAAGTCATGAAGAAAACACTGAGGACTTGTTGAATCTGTAGTGGAAAGTAAAATAGACTACTCACATATTTTATTTTATAAGAATTTCACAGCACATTCGTAGCAATTATAAAACGCAAGTATAATTTCTAAGTGCCATGTAAAAGTGATGAATTTAAAAATGAATAAAATTTATAAATATGTATGTTGTATTGTGATTGTTTTTTCTTCGATCTCTATTGTTACCCGCAATTTTGTTCGCTTGATTTTACATTTAATACCTCCAACAGCTACAGAACTAAAGCAAAAATGCATTAATTTGTACAAGTGACTTAAGCTCCATCTATTACATAATGTCTGTACTAGTTTAATATTTGTGCTAGTTTCATGGATATGAGAAATCAACTCTTCAAAATGTGCCCTAATTCCTTGATAAGTATATAGTAACGTTTAGCGGCAAATCAAAATCAAATATACTTTATTCAATTTAGGCCCTAAGAAGGCGCTTATGAACGTCAAAACTACCACCGGTTCGGAAAACATCCCAGTCATCCAGAAGAACCGACAAGAAACTCGATCGGGTTTATCTTTTTAACATACACTTATATATTTAAAATACCTTATACGTTACAATCGTTATTAGCGGGGGTGTACAGAGAGGAGTCAATTCCAGACATCACCATCGTTCACATATTGATCCATTCTATAATAGCCCTTTGACACCAACACCTGCTTAACATGCCACTTAAACTTACATAGTCTGGCAAATCGGTAATATGCTTTGGGACTTTGTTATAAAACCTAACACTATTACCTAAAAAACTGTTACTGGTTTTACTTTGTCTAAAACATGGAACGACCAGTTTGTCACAGTAGTCTTTAGATCATGCCTGTGTTTTACGAACTCCAAATAAAGAAACATTTCAATATGACCCTGGTTCGAGTCTGCGTGCACCGACAAATATTATGATAGATATCTAATTTCTTTCAATTTTAAATATTCACGAGGAAGCGCTATTCGAGTATGTATTCTATATATATTCTTGTTTTCGCTACATTCAAATTATTCAAGACAATAGCAAAACGATTCGATATATTTGTTTTAGATCGAGTGTTGTGTCGATTTCAAATATTATCCACTTTACTTCTTTCGTTTGTTCAAACATATCAGAATCATATATGCCTATGTTATATGATTTAAAGTTGTAAAGATATTTCTATATTTTAGTTATAAACACACTCACTATCGAAAAACACTTTTTGTAGACTATTTGCGCTTTCATGTCGTTGCTATCCTAAATTTAGTTTATCTAAGTTATGCGATACACATTCAACTTAAGGAAAATGTATTTATTCGGAAGGTAACCGTGCTCATCAATTCTTCACTGTCTCATTTACCCAGTTCTACTGTTAAGTCTCCATTAGAGTTGTATAGTGAGTTATAGTCTGGGAAATGTTGCCATACAGATGATTCACCACATCATGATAGTGTACCGAGATGGGTACGTATACTACTACGACCTTCATCGACTCCCGTATGGTTAAACCTAGAATACACCTGCTTGTTACTCTCACAAAAGCATGCCAATTACTGGTAAGAACAAGCTACTACAAAGCTTAGCAGGCGTTCGTATCTCGTTTGATTTTGTCCCCTCTCGGGGAAATGGGGGAGTATGTCACTAGCATGTAGAAGTTTGATTCTAGAAACTGGTATGCCACCCACAGGTGTATGTATCGCGGCTTTACGGAATGCCAGTAACCAGCATACCGGTTTACCAGCACTCGGTACGCTGTTTACGGGCATGTGTATTCTAGGCCTTATTTTGAGTACAAAGCATGCTATCTTAGTTGATATACATTAAATCTTGTCCACGTAAATCACAAGGAACTCGTTGACAATAAATGGGACATCTTCGTAGGAGTCTTGAACAACAGTGAGAAAACCTTACCCAGGAATATATATACCAAACTCAGGATTTGAAGATGATCGTACCATCCGGAGCTTTCTATCTTCAAACTTTTAATAAATCAACAGTAACTCCTTAATTGAATTGCAATTTTAAATTTATATGAATAAGACAGCATTTTGTAATAAAGGTTTTATGTATGGTCGGCCATCCGCACAGACTTAAGGCCTTGTATTGGTTAATTACAAAGCTAGCGTAACAATGTTTCATTAAAATAACACAATTTATTAAACCTGCACCTCTAAATTGTCCACATTTGACGATTTACCTCAGGACTGTGGCCAATCTATGGTCATAGATAGATTCATCGAACTGTTAATAATTTATCCTATTTTTAAAGCAAGATAATATTATGAAAATAAATTACTCCATTTTTTTTTTGTATATTTGTTTATTTTTACGTTGGTACAATGTGGTATTGTGAAGAAAAGAAACAACTTCATTTTGGCAAATGTCGCTTTATTAGATTCATCTCTTGATTTTTGTAATAATACCAAAGTAATAAAACAATAATTAATAATACTCTATGGTTAATACATTAAAAAATGATTTCAAATGTTTAAATTCAAGCGTTCTATTAATTATAAATAAAGATAATTATTTAAAATAAATCCAATTATACTAAATGACGGTGGAAATAATTATAGTTACTCAAAATAATGCATAGAATTAATTAAACCGAGGCATCAATTTTTATCATAATTATTTTTACATTTCCACACTATTATATTTTCTATACAAATGAGATCTATTTTCATCTAAGATTACTTTTCTATTCATAAGTTATGTGCTTTTTTATAATTTTCAAAAAGGATCTACTCAAAGGTAATGGTTGTTCGATACAAGTGATTGTCGAGGTATTTATTATAAGGCATCTTACTAACTAAGTACGAATCTGGTCAATTGTAAATTTCACCGTTATCACATTTCAATTCAATTCTATTACGTATATTCCACATAATGGACTTTAAGAACCTGTGACGGGAAACAACATCGTGTTTTCATGATTTTTAAATAAACCCCAAGTCTGTCCAAAACTATAAAGTTTTTAGTTCCATACAAACGAAAGTAGACCTCATGAGGCACAGGTCAACAGACTGTTGGCAGCATAAGTGTAAAAAAATATCTAATTTATTACAAAACTTTTTAAACATAACAAATGATGTATTGTAAAATTGTAATTTTTTAATAGAATAAATTGTTAAATGTTTTTTCAATTGTGCGAACTCTTTTTTACTAAAACATGTACAATGTACGCTATTGTGAATGTAATAAAAAAACATTAAGAACATGACCCGCCATTTTGAGATCTGGGTCTTAAAAAATCTGCCGAGGGGTTAATAACGAAATATTTCTATTAATCAAATAATTTAAACGTTTACGGCTTCTATGTGCAAAATATAGAATAAGCAAATACACTTGTTATATTTTTCCATAACTCTGGCCATATTTATATAATTATTGTTTTCCTCTCCCGTAGCTTACATAAATAACATATTATATTTAACGTTATATTATAGATTTATTGAATTACATAAAATTAGATATTTTAATGCGTACTGTTATACATTTTAAACTAATATATATTTATTCTCATGTAAGTTCTACGGGAAATTAAGAACAATCATCGTGACTCGTGAAAGACGAAAGTAAATTGTGCTTAATACCGTCAAGCTGGAGGCGTTATACGTTAACCACATAAATACCTCGAATAAAAATAAACAATAATACCGATACAACCGATATCTTCGAATAGTTCTCATTAAATTACGTATAAAATTCCAATTTGAGGTAACCCGTTGGTTGTTTATAATCAAATTTCTTCAAATAATAATTTATGAACTATTTCTAATTCGAAAACTAGGTACACATCAAAAAATTCTCCCTACTATCAGAAATCGGTGAATGTAAATTATGATCCCTCCAAGAGTTTAAGTTTTGAAGACAAAATTAGTGGGAAAATTGTTTCTAATACACAAGCTTAATTTAGCGAGTAATCGATTATTTAAAATAACATTTTTTTCTATCGTCATTACCATTAACGTGAAAGTTTAAATATATATGTAGTTGTGTTACTTCGATAAACTTATATTAAATCGTAAGGTGTATCTAATGAATCCACGAGTAAATATAGAGTTATTATAGAAGTCATTGGGAATAAAATGTGTAGATAATAAGAATACCTAAGTTTTATAAGTGCAGTTTAAAATTGATGTATAATAATGTATTATATGTATATATTACTTGTATAATATTAATGAATTTTTGCCTTAATTCTATTAAAAATATACAACTAAATAAAGTTCATTACAAGATCACACTTAACATATCTATAATAAATTCCCTTTTAAATGATAGCAAAGTGGTCACACAAATTTTAGTAAAAGTTAAATGAAGGCACTACTACAGGGTTATTGGTAATTCGACGTATTCCCGTTCGAAGGTGATAGCGGTGAGTATTTTTTTGATAATTGTAACCCCCATATTGTATTGTGTAAAAGTGAACTATTTTTTGGTTATAACAATGATTGACATTGATTTCTGTCTGGGAGTCACATGAAATCCCTAGTTTATGACGTCTCACCTATGTCATTCGCGGAATAACTCAAAAATAGATTTATAAATGCAACAAATGCGATGTGGTATAATTCCGACTACTTCGATAGTTAAGTCACAACATAGAAAAAGAATGCGATTTTGTGTACGCAATAGGAGAATTCATTTCGAGCAAGAACTTTAAGTGGACTAAATTACAAAATGTGTTAATTGTTATTACTACAAAACTTTTGCTGGTTCTAATTTTTTATTATAAACTTGTATTTTTTGTGTTATTTACATTGGATACTGTTTTAATTAATTTTATGGAAATTTTAAAGAACGACCTTAAGTTTAGTTCGAATACGAATTTTCATCTGCTTCCTTTGTGACCTTTTTTTTCAGTTTTTTTGCAATAAATCCCTAGTTATGCATTGTTAGATACCTAAGAAAACGGTTATTTTATTTAAATAATCTGTAAACCATGTTGTATAACGTTTGTTTTTTTTTTTTTTTAATGCATTTTACCGAATTAATATCGATTTTCATCACGATTTTTAAAATTTGGCCTGATAATTGTTGTTTTAATATTGATAATTAACCAGTGTTTTTATAAATCAGAAAAAATAACCAGATTCATATATATATATTTTTTTAAATAATTTTATGTTGCATTTTTCACTTATTTTGAAAAATAGCTAAAGATATGATAACTCAAAAATAATTCACATATAAGAGTTAAAATAATCGCAAATAGTCATCCCTATCACCTTCTAATGGGAATACGTCGATAACCAATAATCCTGTATACATGAAACATAAGATTGTGCTTTTTTACTGTTTTCTTATTGTAATTGTATCATAAATTATAAATATAAATAAAAACGAATACACCTCATATATATCAGTCAGTCAGTGAGAATTAACACAGAAACTATGTTTTAAAATAACACAAAAATAAAATTCAATTATTATATAACCAACTACCAAAAGGATTTAATTCTTTTGCAGAAATTATCCTCGAGCAATTCTTTTAACCATTATAATTTGCTTAAAAGCTTTTTATATTGACTACTGTAGGAAGGAAGATATCGTGATTTATATTATAACATATACTAAATACCAACCAAAATTAGAATTAATTTCGATATATTAACAATATTTAGTCAATAATAACGTAATTTGGATTAGACTTCATAGACAGATGATAAAAGCGCCAAACTTACACGATGAAGTTGTCGTACGAAATTATGTAATAATTAATTTTATAAGACAGTTTGAAAACAGAACAATATTTTTATAATTTGAATACTTAAAAAGCTAAAGATAATAAAGAAACATTTCTAGAATATATCTAAAGTAAAAATCAGAAAATAACATGGTGATTTTATATTCCTTTTTTTTTTTAATGTAGTACACAATTTTAATAAAATTCACATTTTCAATAAGTACTGTGTAATAAATGAAAGCCCTTCTTCGTCAGATCTAAATTGAATGTGTGTCAGCTGAGGAGTAATTGAGTTTTATAATGAAATGTTTAGTAGACTTATTAACTGTGCAAATTATAATATTTACAAAAAAATACAGAAATTACTATATTCAGGGGTTCAATTAAAATCATTGGTCCTAACCTTGTGACATATTATAATAATTCTGAGTATATAATGTGTACTTACATAAATATTTATATTGAGATAAGTAATACGCGCTTAATATATAATGCTTATATATACCGAAAAATTATGATAAAACCGAATTATTCATATATTTAATATAAGTCGAAACATATAGTAAATCAATCACTTATAAAGGTTACAAAAATGCATGAAGAATAAAAATACATAATTATATACACCTATGTACCATATTGTTATCGTGGATACATATAAACATAATTCAGATACGTTTGTTAAGTTAAAATATCCCCTTTGTTTGAGTTTTTAAACATATCGATTCTTTCAACTTCACGAATCTATCACCTACACGCAGCACGCACACCCAAAATGTTCTACAAAAACGTGTAAATCTATAAATATATTAAAAATAAAATGTTTCAACTTTATTTTAGGTACCTATCACAAATTATATATTTATATATATATATATATATATACACATATTTATATGTACATATAAATATATATTTATATATACATTGTAGTTATTTCTTTTATTCGAGACGACGATGAATTATTATTAAGGCAGTCGGGTATATATTATTTTTATACCCGTACGCTATTTCATTCTTTCTGTCGTAGCTGATGACAGGAGCCCTGCTTGTCAGATAACTGAGGGTGCCCTTGGAAGCTGTTAAAATGGGAACGGTTTATATGTAATGTAATTGTTAAACGAGACGGTGACATATGCTGTGCTCACTTCCCAATTTAACAGCGTTATTCTAATGCTCAAAACATACTTTTCAACTACACGAGCTTTTTAAAATTTGCTAGCGAGCATAAGCTAATTAGTCTAATTTTAACTAATTCAAGGAAGCATTGCATGGACTAATGTGCAGCTAGGAAAGAAATAGCGATTATTGTTAAAGATGAAAAATTCTCTTCATGTGATATCTGGAAAATATATACTTATGATTTTTATACGATGAATTAATTATAAGTCTATCATTATAGTAAACATAATGTTACGCCATTAAATATAATAAAATATTTTTTCATATTTATATAAGTTAAAGTAAAACAGTTTACAGAAGTTATAAATTGACGACAATGTATTATTATTATTCCACGTCTCTTTTAGTAGAATACTTACAAAATAATCTGTTAAACTGATGAAAACGACGGCCTCTTTTCATTGGCTCGTTGCCAGAAATACGAGACGATTTTGAAGGTATATCGAATGTCAATGATTTACGAGAATACTAACTAAACCTATGTTTGTTATAAACCAGATCCACGGTGTTTACTCCAGACAGATACCGGCAATGTTTATATGGCTTTATCATTAATGGACCTATATCTAGCTACGTTTTATAATATATGTATATATATATAATATATTCTGCTCAAATAAATATCGTAATAGCAGATCTCTGAGCTTAGCATTATTATGACATTTAGTGTTACATGTTGAGGTATGTATGGAAGCCTAAGTGTTATAGTTTTTTCCCAAAAGACACGTATTGGTGAACATCGATACGAACTATAAACTATTTATACTCTATATGCTGGTTACTGTACTTATTTTATTGAATCCACAAGATAATTAAAATATAAATTGTGCATTAGACTTTGTGGATTCACAATTGTAATACTATTCTCTTTATATACGTATTATCACTACAATTACTAATATATAAATTTATATTCATGTACTGATTCTAACCTTTTACTATAGCTTAAATTAACAGTTTAACTCTAATGTAGCTTTACGCAGCTATAAGGAAGTAAAACAAACAATCATTCGTGATAATTTTGTGACTGAATCGATAAAGTTCATCTAATTTGGTGAGAAATCAAAATGTTCTGCCTAGTATATATCCCAAGTTCTTATTGCGCAATGATAAGCGATTTATTTTAATTCATAGTCTCTAATAAAGTCTGTAATACCGAATTCCTTTCTGGTTGTCACGTTACCGTTTTAATAGCGGCACGCCATGATGGCCTTTTTGCCATATTCCCATAGTGACGTGAAATGCCGATTTACTTTCTACGAAAATATAATCAAATGCTGCATTGTTTTGCATTAAGCATTGATGCGAGTTTGCCGGAGGTGGTAATTGTACAGGCCAGCGATCCTATATATAATCGTATACAGAGGGCGATTTGCTCCTTGAAACGTAGTTATTAATTTATACGAAGTATCGTGAGCGGAGAAACGTCAAAACGGCCATCATAACGTGCCGCTATTATAACATCTGTTTAATGTAGTAATTGAAACACATTTGTCGATTTAAACTTTGATGTACCTGCTGTGATTATAACAAATTCAAGAATTTACAAAAAGAGCCTTATCTCAAAAGCACATGGAATTAAAATTATTGAATGAACCCGGGCATAAGCATGCAACTAATAAAAACTCACCAAATTAGTCTATTAAATGGCAGAACTGTAATACTCGTCATTTTAATTACACATCATTACTTGATTATTCCCTGAGTGTATGTAATATGCGTCTAAGCCATATGTATGTGTTTATATAACCTATTTATATCAAAACAAGCGAAGTGTGATTACAAAACCTGTCGTGTCGTTAGATGACCTACTCCTAATTTAATTGAAAGTGCCATATTTTATATTATTTACAACAGAAAACAAAAAATCTATCTCTGAGGACAAAATTACATACATTTTTTTTTTTAATTATTTACTATATATGTATATATTCGTAGAGAAGAATAAATAGTATGAACAAAAACGTACATCTAATAAGTAAAAAATAGATATGTACATACATGCCAGAGGTTTTAAAATTTGTTGACAATATTTTAACTTCGCGCATGCATGCATGTGATTAGCTCTTTGTCGCCACTATAACGATATTAGTGATTTACAAACGTTGTAAAACGATTTATCTGATGCTTGTTTAATTATCTATATACAGGTTTTTGAGCAATAAAATCTGAACAAATTTCTGACGTGCTTTCATAAAGTTTATATACATACATTAGTATGTTTATTTATATACAGGTTATTATACTATGAATTTCATAAGAAATTCATGACCGGTGATATCAGAAAGTCAGTACGTTTCTCATGATAAAAGCATTATTTATATTAATCTATTACAGTTTACGACATAAAGCTATAATGTCGGTTTTTTTTTTCTTTAATTATATTCTCATTATTATGATTTGCGACTACAGCTTATGTAAAATGAAGTACCTAATGATTTAATAACAACAATAATAAAATGAGCAAAGAATAAACAAATTACTAATATTAATGACCAATATACATAGAAAATTTTCTACTAAATCTATTTATAAAACAAAGCAGAGAAAGTTGAGCATCAGATTTAATTTTACATTTATAACTCCACCCATTTTACCATTTCGTATAACAGTAATTTGAAATTATAACTTATTAAGTCTTAAGTACGTTAATTGGCTTGACATTGTTTCCAAATTGTATAATGGGAAAAAATATGTATTTCGATCATGTTTTAGATATATACTTATTATACTAAGGAAATATTTGTACAACTCTGGACTATACCGAAATAGTTTAGTGAACACTATCAAACTCGTGTATAATCTCTCTGTTGCAAATGCCCATTTGAATGGTAATGTTATTTAAACTGTCGATTTTGTAAGAAGAATCATTTTTTTTTTCATTCTGACTACACTGTTGAGCTGACAAGGCCTCTACAGTTTCACCGGAATACTAAGGGGAACGCTTAAGGCACTCACCCGATTTTATATAGATTTATAGAAAAAGTACGAGTGTATTCTATACTTATATTGATTTCAATTCGAAAATTCCATAGAAGCTATGTTTTTTAAGTTGTTTCTTTTACATTTTCAAGCAATCGACTTCATAAGTAATAATATTGAAATAAGATGATTTCAAATTACTATTCAGTTTAAAGCGATGGTAAAATATGCGGCTAGTATTCAACGCCCTCTATTTATCCTCTTCCAGTAGAACCAGATCGTCAGCCACGACGTCAGAAACGTGTAGGTATATGATCCAGTACATGAGATTGAAACATACGAAGCATACTGGGAATACGATACGTGAATACTTGTCGATGTCTGACGGTGTCATACCCAGGAGTTTGCTTATATCCTGAAAATATATTCATTGTATTATAACCAAAAAAAACATATTTTATCATAAAAGTATACGCAAGCATTTCAATATTAATTTCGCGCTAAATCGCCGCAAGCAATTCTCTCTTCGTCTTAGCAAAATTATAGTATCGGAATGGTTAATTACCTTTCCAGGGTGCAGCATATGAGGAGGTGGCCCTGGGTTTTCTTCGTCTGTACCACCGCGACCACCGTTTATTGTGTTCTCTAACGAGCCACCCTTTGAATGTGCTTTAGGATCGTGAACTTTAAAACGAACCTCCTAGAAAAGGTAAAAGATATTATGAATTTGAACAGATTTTAAAAAAAATATCTTCTTCAATTTAAACTTACAGATGGCCTTCCCGGAGGACATCTACCCAGAGTACTCATTTTGGAAAGTGTGTGAGGATCACCAACTGGTGGACAATCAACTGGTAACTTTTTTTCGGCCGCTATCTTCTGTATTGCTACAAATCTTTGCTTTCTCATTTGTATTCTTTTCGCCATATACCCCACCGTTGCATATTCTGTAAAGATAGGAGAACGTGATTTATATCGAAAACAAATGGATTAACTATGTATAACATTTTGTGAAAAAAAAATCGCAAATAAGTAATCAGTGAAAAACAAGAGTTCGCTATATACACAAGTACATTTATATCTATAGGAAAATAAATTCGCAATGCAATTAAACTTAAAATATTACCTAAAAGACTGGCGAAAACCATCACGAAGCAGGTGCCGAGATAGACATCTATAGACTTGACGTATGATATCTTTGGTAAAGCGGCATTTGTGGATGACATGAGAGTTGTCATTGTTAACACAGTGGTGACACCTAAAGCTACTCGAGCCGGTGTTGCGTTTCGATTTAACCAAAAAGACACCCATGATATAATAACAATTAGTCCAGATGGAATATAAATTTGTATGAGGTAATAGCCCATAGATCGCACAAACTGTATTTCACACGCTAATCTTGAATAATTTCCTGTAAAAAGCATTTCAAAGAATTATTATATACAGTAAACGGTAAAAAATGTGAAAGAAATAAGATTAACAAAATAATTTCAAAGATCATAATTTCTCATTGTAAGGTTACTTCCATACTAACCAGAGCTATTTAAAGTTTTAAGTAGTGGAAAAATTTATCTTTAGTATATTAAGCGACAACGATAAAATTACATATTTATTTTATCATAATGGTTAATAAATCAGATAGGAAATTATTAGGTATAACTTATACATATTTAATGTATTTAAATTAATGTTATATTTACTTTGAGAAGCACATTAATAACTTCACAAAATACACCACTCATTGTGTTTTAGTGCAGAAGTACAAAAGCAGGAAGTGAAAAGTTTCGTGGCTGTTTTGTCCAGTGTTCCACGTTGTGGTGTCATTTTGTTCATGTCGTATTTATGACATCCCCCGCGAACTCAACATGTACCTGTAGTGAGTGAGATCTCCATGGCTCGTTGACGGTGGCCCAGCACTTTGAACTGGGGCAGTGACACCTCGCTGGAAACACCCACAGAGTTGGGCCCCTCGTTCCATTTGTATCTGATGTCCCGCATGGTGTAGCCGACTGTGCGCAGCGGACATTATAAATGAAAAAACCCCAGGCCCATTGCAGTGGGTTTTGCAAGTCGAGTCACCAGTCGATCGGGGTAAGAGCGGGGGATCGCGATTTTTTACGCGCGTCTCGTCGTGCGGTTAATGTGTATTGTTTAGCGTGTGTGCTAGTGTCACGGTATCGATCATCTGCACACGGGCTGAGGGAGACGGGTTCGGTGGCTGGATGATTGTTGGGCTGTGCTGGGAGAGCGACTACTGCGATGTTTACCTGTCGTCAATGTTATAACAGTGGCACGCTGCCTGTGCCCCAGTACCCGGAACTGCGGTAACTGCACTTCATTGCTCATGCCGACACTTGACAGCCCGTCCTTCCAAAGATACCGAATGTCTCTCATTGTGTACCCGACTCCGGAGACATGCCAAACACACAAAACGCTATCACTTACGCTGCGAAGTATCGCGTATCCCGCATGCAGCCGGACCAGTGTTGAAGTATGACTTGAGACCAATTTGACGAAATTAAGTGAGTCGAACTGAGAGACGACAGAGGCTGTGGGCCTAGTTGTCACTCGGATCGACCCGAAACGGATGATAGAAAAATAGAATTCAACTAAATTCTACCGAATCAATCAAAAACGTAATAACGGTTTAACTAAGAAAAATGTCGCCATAATTATTAAAACGTATAGTGTAAAACCTAAAATAGAATAAATATAAGTTCAACCAAGCTGATTAGGTAGGCATTTAATAGTTTAATTTCGATAAAATAGCATGCAGGTGCAAGGCCCAATTTAGGATGTGGAGCAAAAGCGGCTGTGGTGTGTGAGTGTGTGAATGTATGCGTCGACAGGACTCGCACGTCTCCTATCGAGGTTGCCCCGGGTCGTCGAAGGAGAGCTCGCGAGGGTCACCGTCCCCGCCTCCTTCTGCCCGCTTAGCAAATCGCAGCATCGATGACTTAATATCATTTTTTTTCGCTTGATGCACGTGAGAACAATAGCTTACTATTTACGAGTCTGCCTTCTGCGGGTGCTGTATGCGAGAAGGAGACGATTCAGCTTATGAAAACACGAGAGAAAACACATCATGTGTCGACGACCGAGTTAAACGCTTGTGCTCACACAGGATATTTCTGAGTAGCATCTGTGATACAAATAGTGGTCACAACACAATATCGGTAAGCCTTCGTGATTTTGCATTGTGATAAAGTATCAAACCAATGAATTGCTTTACGTGAGCACAAATACACACTCTGTTATTTTTCTATCATCATTATCTAATTCTATTTCTTACAACAATGTCTGCTAATGTACACTTGCTTAGTAATCTTTTATAACTGGTATGCTTAATGCTGGTATAAACTTTGGTCAAAATATGTGTGTAATGTATCTTTATGTAAGTTATCAGATAACAGGAGATTATACTATACACAGTTTGATAAATGTTAAATTCAATTAGTAGTAGTTATCAGTAATGTGATTAACAAAAGAAAACACGTTGACGTTGATGTTTTTGCGAATTCTTAAAAATGATACTTACAACTTTCTATCTCTATGTGGCACAATTGTCGGTCCATTGGAAAATACTGCAAGTTCATAGGACACGATGCTGTGATCGTTAATCTGTAAGAAGCGTATAAAAATTCGTGATTCTTTAAGCCTTAGTTATGTTGAAAAATAAAAATCATTTTTCTCAAACTAAGCCATCGAGATAAATTGAGGATATCAATTGGAGATAAATTAGATAAGTAATAGTTTACCGGTTTGAATTTGTATTTATACCGTCAAAAAATATATCATTGATAAAATATCCTAAATAATAGTAACTATTTAGTATCAATACTTAAAACAATTAGTTAATTAAGCCAAAGAAAATATAGACGTGATAAACATAATCACAATTTAGATAGCTATGTGACATTGGTATTCCACTTAAAAAATATAAATGAGGGAACTACGGACCCCCGGTGTGAACAAAGTTCTTTTCGCTTTTTGGTAGACGTTTGCAATGCCGTCACATACATGGCTGTAACTATAGCAAGATGTATCGGAAAAAAGTCTTATTACACGTTTTTTCGTCTCACTCCCATACGCTTAAAGAGTATAACGAGCGATAAGAAACTTCTTCGTTCCAAAAAATACGATACCCTTCGACAGTCCTTCATTTGTACCCGTTTATAGTACTTTTTATACTCCATTACTGCTGTTTATACTTCTTTGTATTTCAAAGTGAAAAAGTTATAGCGTTTTCAAAATTTGACCAGCACCCGACTTTGATATATCAATACTTTGGTAGACGTTTGTTCCGCTTTTATTTTTTCTTTTACCTCAAACTCAAAAAAGTTATAGGAATATCAAAAAGTAAAAAAATTAACAACCTTCGTTTACAATATAACAAAAATTTGTAAGCAAGGGTTCGTCGTGCAAATGTATGTACGTGCTTGCAGGAAACAATATTAATTTCCACAATATCTCAGAAGTCAGACTGACTTACATGTGCAGCTACCTGAACATAACTATAGTATGTTGAGTATAGTAAATATTAATTTAATAATATACTCCATTTATCATCAAATTAGTTAAAGCAACGATGCAAATGACTTACTTTTATTGTTAATGTTTATGCAAACGTAGATTCTAAGCAATTTTAGACATTTTTCTTAGCCAATCTAGCAATTATATTTAATAATATTCTTCATTCAACGCAACAAACATTGGCACGTTGCAGAACTTCGGTATTTCGCACTCTATCAGACCATCTGAGTTTCATGATGGTACGGAGGCGTTTAAGGTGGAAGCGATCTAGAGTGCAAATGTGGCGGCCGTATACCCACCATGTTTCAGAGGAGTATAGGAGGTTTGGTAGCACGATTGCCATATAAACCGATATTTTTGTGGCCAACTTAAGGTCATGCGAGCAGAAGACCTTGGAACATAGCTTGCCAAATGCCGCAGCTGCGGCGCTTAACCTGCTATTGATATCAGCATCAAGTTCACACTTGGATGTTACAGTGCTCCCCAGATAGCGAAATTTATCCACCTGCGTCAACACGTCCTCACCAAGTTTGATGGTCAGTGCCTCATGACCGTGTATGTCCAGGGACATCACCTCCATCTTATTGACACCGATCTTCAGGCTGAACCTACGACAGGCTTGGTGGAATGCGGATATCAGCTATTGCAGGCCGTTTAGGAATTCTGCTAAGAAGCACAAGTCATCAGCATACATGACCTCAGTGATATGAGACTTTAGTGCAAGCCTTAAGTCTAGCCAAGTTGAAAAGGCTGCCTTCTGTGCGGATGCGGATGTGGAATCTTGAGAAATAGTTTGTAAGACGTCTTTAACTACCACCGCAAAGTATAAGGCGAAGAGAGTATCCTTGCTTCACCCCACAGGTAACGGGAAAGAAGTATGTCTGTTCACTATTTACGGTAACGCAACATTGCTTATTATTATGTAGAAGTCTGAAAAGTCTCACAAACTTTCCCGTGCAACCTAGCTTACCTATCGAAAGCCTTCTCTAGGTCAACAAAGCAAAGGTACAGCTGACGACCCTGTTTTCTGCTCTTTTCTTACAGTCGACGCACTGAGAATATAGCTTCGCATGTGCTTCGATTCGGTCAGATGCCAGAATCCAAACTGGGGTATCAGCAAAATTTTTTTAGACAAATTTTTTAAGTGGTTTAAGAGAACTCTAGCACAGACCTTTCCGGTGGCTTATAGGAACGAAATGACGCGGTAAGAGTTGCAGTCAGGTTGATCACCTTTGTTCTTGTAGATAACAGTAATGCGTAATACTTTAAAGCTATCCGGAACGTGCTCCTCTTTCCACATGCGAACAAATAGTTCCCACAGCAATGTGTGCAACTCCTCTCCACCGTATTTTGTCAGCTCTCCCAGCATAAGATCAACGCCAATCGCCTATTTGTTTTGTTGCTATCTGATGGTAGCAACAACCTCGTCATGCGATAGAGGCACATCCAGCTCAAAAGCAAGAGGAAGCTGAGGCATTAAACTGATGCTTTGCAAATCAACTGATCGATCCACATTTAGCAGAACATTGCACATAGCAACAAGTGTTCCGCCCAGCGCTTTAGTACATCCTTCTTGCTCGTCAACGGGTGACTACGGTCTACAGACCTTAAAGACACCCTTTCGTGGTATAATGTACCAATCAGCTTACGGACCTCACCGTAGAACTCTCCCAGCAGGCTTGTCTCAGTGAGCCGTTGTATGTGTCTAACTTTGTCTTGCCACCACTTGTCATTCATATGTTGAGACAGCTTGCGCAATTTGAGGGCACTAGCTTTAACAACTGCAACACTTCCACTTCGCCTTTTCTGCCGTCGCAGGAGATCTCAGTGTTTGTCGAATGCTGCCCGCAGGACTTCATAATTTCCATTAAACTAGTCTTTGTTGCGACGCTATTTTTAGCCAGTGCAGTTGAAGCAGTATCCATGATACGAGATGACAAAGCTCCCCAGGCAGTAACAACATCACCTACGTCATTAGCTGCTAACAGCTTTTCAAACCGGGCTTCAGCGTAATTCATACTGACCGCGAGATCTTTTAGCTTATCTACGTTCAAAGACCTAAGCTTTTTTATAGGTGATCTATAAAATCTACTCAGGCGACGGTGGCGGATTCGCAGCTTAGTGACAATAAGCCGGTGATCAGACCAACAGTACGCACTACGCATCACGTTGATAACTTATACTTGGCTGAAATCTTTTTGCCTTACGAAAGCATAGTCGATCAAATGCCAATGTTTGGATCTTGGGTGCATCCATGTTATCTTATACTTGGCGACAAGTCTAAACATAGTGTTCGTAATTGCCAGACCGTATTGAGTACAAATACTGAGCAGCAACTGACCATTGCTGTTCATGTTGTCAACTTCATGTCTACCCAGAACTCCAGGCCAAGCCTCATAGTTCCGATCAACCCTAACATTCAAATCTCCCAGCAATAAAACCTGTTCTGATGTTTATGCTATCAAACTAATGAGTCTCTTTCTTATAGAATTTGTCCTTGATGTCATCAGACTTGACTAGCGTTGGAGCACAAATACAGATGACATTAAGGTAGATGTCATTGTCCAGATGAAGGCGCAATGTAGTAATACGGTCTGAGATATGTACAGGGTACTCCTCTAAACACTTTGCTAAGTGATTGTTGATGGCAAATCCTACACCTGATCGTTGAGTTTCGGAGGCAGCGGCACCTTTCCAATAGAAAGTGTAGCCGTCACCTACTACCACCAGCTTTCTTTCATCGATGAGGTGTATTTTGCTGAGAGCAGCCACATGCACGTTGTAACGATGAAGTTCTTGAGATACTAAGGCGGTCTTACGTTCAGGGCAGGCGTTGCCATCTCAATCAAGAAGCGTTCTCACGTTTCACGCACCGAACGATATAATAGGTGTTCTTTTTAAATTATCTTTGCGACGTCGCCCACGATTTGAATGATGCAATGATAGCCGGGATTACAACCATCTGCCAAGATGCGACGAGCACTTTTTTAGGGTACCTTTTCTAGCACCTTCCCCGACTGAACGGGTAAAGCAGTGCCTCCTTAAACAGGGCTGCTTTGTCATCCCGAGTGCTGCCGAGCCCGCGCTGTCGCCCCAAATGTGCAACGCGAAAATGGCCACGGCGTGTACGCACGCCCCCGGGACCGCCTGTGTGTAGGTATCAGACAAAGTCTAGCTTGCATCACGCTAGACCACTCTACCTTTACCTATCGCCACAGGACTTTTGCGTACTCGGAATCCAGTAATGGAAGCGGTCAGATGTGCAGGATATATTAAAGGGCACAAGTGTACGCGCAAGACACAGATGTACATACTCATCTTTGCTCTTCTAGACCCAATGGAACGAGAATCGTTACGACCGAAGAAGGACTCAGATAGATGGTACAGTATTACGGTGAAAAGGTTACAAGGAGTCAGTACTATCTCATAATCCCTTAATCGCTTTTTACAATACACACGAGAAGATATGGGGTGGTGCTATTCTGCTCTGCCGGCATCACATAATCTAGACTAACAAGACGAAATTTGTATATTTAAGAAAAAATATTCTGCGGGGTCTGAGAATCAATGACAAAACGAATTTCTATTGTGTTTAGATTTTTTGTCTGTCGATGTGTCTATCTGTCTGTCGTTTGTACGTGTATCACGCAAAAACTACTAGTCGGATTTTGACGAAGTTTAGCATGGTGGTTGATTATATAGCGGTATAACATATAGGACATGTTTTATATATATATCGCATTCGTATATATATTTATCTTACTTATAAGAAAATACAAAAGAGAAGCAAATTACGCAAAAGCTATTGGACAGATTTTAGCATTGCTGACTGTTGGTTTGAGTGCTGCACCATGTATTGAAAATCAGAATTATAAATTCACAGTATGAGCAACGTCTACATATTGTACTGCTACGCCACGCCTAGAAGGACAAAATCGTTCACAAAGGATCGATGTCGAGTTTTAATACGACTTTTTATCTAGAATTTTATTAATCACTGTGCTTAGAATTGAAATTCCACGTGGACGTAGCCGCGGGCATAGCTACTACTCATATAAATAAGAAAGCATATAGTACCATAATGAATATAGTATCGTATAATAACGAACAAAATAATACATTTGTGTAAAAAAAATTACGTATATTTCTGTTCATTTTTCATAAACATTTTCTATTTAAAAATTAAAAATACTTTATTCAGTTTAGGCCTTGAGAAGGTGTTTATGAACGTTAAAACGAACGTATACAAAATTTCATAAATATCAGTCTAGCCGCTTTATAGTTAAATTTCAGACCTAAAACATACCGACAGTTTTTTATTATTATAGTCTTGCTCACAACAAATAAAAATCTATCACAAAAAGTCAAAAAATAATTGAACAGATCGACATAACTACAGATTTATTAATATACATAGGTTACAATTCATGTGTTAAAAATAATATAAGTGAAATACGAGACGCTGTATCTGTAGATAACTCATAATTAAAAAGCAATGATAACCATCGAGAGATATATAACGCATCAACAGTAGCCCCTATCGCGTCGGCTTTTGTAAATGTTACCTCAACTACGCTTAAAGTAACCAATATTTTCTTAAGTAAGGAACACATTGGTTAACAGTTAGTTCTACAGCTTTACTTATCTTTGTTTAATTCTAGCTTAGTAAACAAAATTCATAATTACCTTATACTTCGTGTGATTGAACCGGAATAATGAATACGAATAAACTCGTTACTTGTAGTTGCTATGTGAAAATAAGATTGTTTTTCGTTTACAAAAAACGTGTCCGGCACCCATATATTTTTGATAAATTCCGAACCAACGGATAATGTTTCTACACCTGTTCTCTTTTTGTACGCTAACCGTGGGTCCGTCCAAAACTGTCTGAAGTAAAAATCCAAGGTAAAGTCCTGAAGAGAAACAGAAATATAAAAACGAAAATTAAAAAAAAAACATCGAACGCAATAATTACATAGCTCTTACAGGAGTAATGAAAAGCGGAAATTCGACAAATAATAATCATAGATATTTGTGTATATTGAAAGAGCTATGTTCATTTATTAATAGTGAAGTTTATATTTCTCTTTAGCAATATATGTATAAGTAACATTAATATTGGAAAACTATGCACCATAATATTGTCACGTCTAACATCTGCATGCGTGTTAGGATTAAAATTCGGCCTATACTGAGTTTACTTTCCAACGCCAAATACATAGAAAACAAACTATACATATCATAATAGTGTCCAAAAATTGACTGAAGTAACTGTAGAATAAATAGACACTGTACGACATTTAATAGACAGTTCGAGCGGTAAGCTTAAAAAAATTTGAAAAAAAAAAAAATGTGCAGTGTTAATGTGACAAGAAGCTTACAGAAAATAATAAGTGAGGGCTAAATTAATAAAAAGGAAAGTGGATACTTTTATTTAGGATTACAGATGAGTTTCAGCGCAGGTGTTATATACCCACGGCTCGATAAAATCTTCGAAATTCAAGCTATCAAGCCAGCACGTCAAATTACCATCAACTTTTGGTCAAATTCGTCAGTAAATAATATAAGATTTAATTAAAGGCTTGACTCGTGGTTTCAATTTAAAAGCGATCTCCCCACCTCGGGCCATGGGTCACGTCTCACAGTGACCTTCCGAACCTTGATTTGGTTTCCACTTTGGGGTTCTTTCCACAGACATGTTAATAAGTTCAAACTGATTGGAAAACCGAATATTGGTATCCTCTGTTCAGCTAAATTTGATTATTGTCGATATAAAATAGATATAAGTAACGAAGCATGATTTATTAAATAGATCGGTTAAGGCCATATTATATCGATGTGCCAAGTTCCTGGAGTATACAGAGATATACAATTGTATTGGCAATATTCCATTAAATATATATAATATACATACATAACAAACTACAAAATGAGTCACGATAAGGGTATTACAGTCGTCGCAAATCCACAGTATTCATAAAACTTATTTTTTCTTATATACATTGAATAGTAACTCAAGTAACAAAAAAAATAATAATTCGTATCAGATTAAAGTGTATGTTTTAATCGGCACCTAAATAGTTAACCGGCTACATTTACATATAAGTGATGATGACATACATTTTACTTTTTATATAAGCGTCAAAAGTTATAATAGTGTTTGGATTGTTAACTTTTTCAATATTTCATGTTTATATAAAGCTAAAGCAGTTTAAAATAGACGTCATCACTTGAACTACACGGCAGAAACTTTGGAGTTACGAGTACTGCATGGACACAACTGAATAATTTCAAGGTAAGAACGATTGCTTTTCTTATTATGACTTCGGAAAAAAACTTTGATATAAAATATTCGACCACAAGACACATAATAAGAAAGCAAGTGGGCAGATAAAGGGCAATTCGCTCCACCAAACGCGGACATGCTCGCAGCCTCGTGTCTGGGGCTGCTCGGTCGCAGCGGCGCAGCGCGCGGCCGTCGCGACCGAGTCAAGCGTGAGCTGACAGTGGCGAGTACCATGAGCACTTCGGAGACGGAGCTGATAGAGAGCACATACATGGTGACGCCCACCTCCACTGGCGGACCTGCAATCAAGTCCAATCGTGAGTAACGCGCGTGCCTCGCGCCGTGAAAACCAAACCAAACGGTGACGTGCCCCATCGCCGCGCGCAGGGGAATTGGGGGAGGGGACGCAAAATGTGCGAGATGTGTGTATATGGTGAGTAAGAGCGGACACCGGTGCGTGGAGAATGTGGAGCGTTGCACGGCACCACGACGAGGAACTAAGGCGCATTGCACCCGCACCGATAAGTCTACGACATTACTCAAAATGCAATCGAACCGTGGACACGGGTGCTACGATGAACGGTAAAATGCTGGTGATATACTAAGGGATAATAAATCTTGCTATGTATGCGCTGTGTCTTTAATATTGCTTTGAAAATAAGATACCATTTTCACTTCAGACAGAGAGCTGATGGAGAGCACGTACATGGTAACCCCCACTTCCACGGGTGGTCCTGAAAACGATATAATATACAACACATGACAAGTGTTAAAATACTAGCCGATTCATTTTGCCTACTAACTCGGTAGTATATAATTTGTTTCTGTTTCCATTTGTAACAAATACCTATAATGGAATATGTTCATCACACGAACAACTTTTTTATGTACACTCATTTATTTATTTATGAGTAGCTAGTGGCCAATACACCATACTTTAATTAATAAATTAATTATGTAGTAACAATTATATGCGTATCAGTATTTAAAAACCGCCATTGTAACTTAAAAATAACAGAGGAAACTACTACTTCAAGAGATTATTAAGGTACAGAAAAATAAGGTGTATATTATAAAAAAGTAATAAGTAACGATAGTATAAAAAAAATATTATATTACAATTAAAAAAAAATGGTAACAACTTCTAGTAGACTGCACAAGGTTGTTTTTGCAACATCAATTACCTATATATAATTATACACAAATTTATTTATTTAATGTATTTATATGTAGTAATATATTATGTACTTATATTTATATTATGTATTGTAGTTATCATGTTTAATAATGGTGTAATAATACCTTTAAAACAAGACGAAATAATGACATCAACATGTATAGCTGGTCGCAAGACGTAAACAGATCAGTGTCACATTAAAAAATATATATGTCGTTTACAAAATTATTTCTATTCTACCTATTAGTCGTAAATTTACGTAAGGTTATATTTTAGTATTTTTAAGACCAAAAATAAATTACTAAAATTATCTGAAAAAAAAAGATTAAAATATTATGCATTTTATAGTCAAAGTGTTACCTTCTTGAAAAATTAAACGATTCTCCCTACTTAGTAATTATAACTTGTAAGTATATAATAATTACTATTTTTCATTTATCATGTTGTGTCTTAAAATGAAAACCATAGTAAATGATTAATTATGTTTTGTAAAAAAAAATCCACTTTTGTTCAGAAATTGTGAAGTAAGTGTGTTTAGCTAAATTTAATGTTCCTATATACTTATTATAGCAAATATTTTATATTTATTTGAACACAATAACTTCATTTTTCTCGATATAAAAAATATTAGTTGTACTTACCTCCATAATTTGGCCTTACTCTTTTGTCGTAACTTATACTAAATGAGTCCAAAATGGCTGATATATTTACGTCACCAAACATGCCACCCCCGCCGGCGCCCCTGTAATAAAAATTACACTTAAAATTCCTATGGTATCCTAATAATATTGTGTATAGTAGTAATCAGTAGAATTAAATGTAAGCTCAAAGAGTTATAATAGGGAAATTTTTAAATTGAGTATCGAAATCTTGTTCAGGAAAATTTCGTTATTTTCCAGTTCCTCAATACATGATGATCTTAGTCGTTAGGGGCTCTTTTCGGTTTCAATTTAAAAACATCATTCAAAGAACAGTACTTTATGAATACCAATCGCAAGTATTCTGAATTTGTATAAAGTTCTGTTCTGACTAATTGACACATCCTTACTAAGTAGTAATCTCTAAGGATAGTAATTGGAAGTCTGGAATAGGTTTTTGAATCTTTATGAATTCAACAGCTAAAAAGGCGAAAGTGGTCGGTTGGCAGTTTTATATGAAATATATGAATATTTTTACCAAATTTATTTAATATTCCTTTTTTGTGTTCTTCGAATTCTATAACAAAACACAAATTTCATTGTTTCAAAATTCAGAACTATTATAAAAGGAAAGTAAGTGCAAAAGTTTGTAATACAGAACATGTTTTATCCACGGTACAGGAGAAGTGGTACATTTTATACAGACTTAGTAATATTAATTTATACTACATCATTTTAATATCTACATCTCCTCCAGTAACTAGTAAAAATTACTTAAAATAGCATTAATATGTCTTAAAAAAAGTCAATTAACTGTGTTGCATTTGTAATGTAAATAAAAATTTTGTATTAAGTTTCGACCGTATTTCACACAAATATGTGTAAGTTGTAAGAAGTGATAGTAGATCTATAAATAAAGATTAATTTACCTTATAAAAAACAAATATAATGTTGCCGAGTTTATTTTTGTCTTGTAATTCATTTTACTCGTACTATGTCTCTTACTACATTGTATTGGCATTATTTCGTATTGAACGTTTTAGGCTGCGTATTGCAAGCGAATTTCGCTGTCGGCGTATATTTTTCAGAAATATCACTCGCTAGCCGATACCCCAGAATTTATTCTCGTGACCCGTCGTATATTTATTTCAATATAATTTGCTACTACTTAATTTCCACAGCTCTCCTATCAACTTTTTATTATATATATATGTTACTACTTAGCCTCTGTGACAAGCGTAAGGATATATAGTCTATGTAATGTTCTGATAAATACTCCATTTACCAGTAATACAGTAGCATTCCAACAGACAAACCAGATACACTTTCATTTTATTTATACATTTAGATTATTACCATTGTTTTATAGAGACTTTTTCTCAGAGTGATTACATACAAAACCCATGACAGCTAGTATATTAACCTGTATACGAAATAAAGACGTTATATGTGTAAATTACTCTCTTGAATTATAACCATAGTAATAGATAAAGAGATACGTAGAAAGACTAGACGTTAAGAATCATTGGTAAATATTATTGGATAACCCTTGTAGGTGGTAGAGCTACGCTGAAGCTATTACTGGTTTCAGCATGAATGGGTCGGCTCGCCCGGGGTAGTACCACCCGCTCACAGAAAACCGACGTGAAGTAACAGTGCTTGCACTGTTGCGTTTCGTTCGGTCAGTGAGAGCGCCGGAGGCCCACATATTTAAAAGGCCGGCAACGCACTTGCTACTCCCCTGGTGTTGCTAGTGTCTATGGACGGCGGTGATCACTTATCATCAGGTGACCCACCTGTTCGTTTGCCCCCTATAAATGATAAAAAAAAAATTAACAAAACATAAATAGATAACAAACTTTCAGTAGATTGCTATATTATTATAATAGGAACAATGAGGAAAATCACAGTTCAATTACTTCGTTGGTATTTTTTTAGAGTTCAACAATGAAATAGTATCCGTGGGATGATCTCATTAAGCAAATGTAAAGTTACAAAGAAAATAATGAAGCGTAATTTTCCTAAATGTAATGAAGTGGAGATGAAAAGTGGTGTTACATTTAAGACATAATTAATTTATTACTTTATATTAAGTTTAATAAATCCTTGTCAAAATATATAGACAGTTATGTAGTTATGTAAAAATAAAATCTATTAAAATAGGATGATACTCGTCAGATTATTTAAATGTAGTTAGAATTAGATTCAATCAGCAGGCCCGGCGGACGTTGTCCTGCCCGGATAATAAAAAAATATATACTTATGTGCATGAAATGTATTAAAGTAACTAATATATTTAATTTGATAGGGGTTAATACTGTATCTGTCTAAATAGCGTTCCAAAGACCACATTTTGTGTGACCAATTTTTAGAAGATAGATGGGTATAGTAAGCTATCCTTAAAAGATAGGTATGCCATCCCATACTTTTTTGTATGTCTATAAAAGAGGAATATCTCACTATGCATTGGTTTTTTATATATTAAAAGACTTAGGTAACGTTGTGGATGATAGCTCCCAGGCGGCCTGACTTTTTTCAATACGTCCAGCAATTATCGTTATATTTCAACCAATTTCTACAAAACCTTGACAAATTATATACATAAACGTTCTTCATGTATCTATCTCTATATCTATATGTATGCACTCTATCTATTGGTGAATACCGCATTATAATCCGTTCAGTAGTTTTTGAGATTATCGCGAACATACAGACAGACAACAAGACGCGGCGGAAGACTTTGTTTTATAATATCTAATGATGTCTTAAGATTGGCATGTAGATACTCCCTAATTAGGATATATTTAATTATAAGCTTTATTATTATTTTTATGAAATAAATAATTTATTTTTATATTTACTGCAATATTTGTATCGATATACCTGAAAAAATAGTGGCACATTCCTAGCCAAATTTTTGACCACTCTCTAATCTATAAAGTATATTAAAAAAAATAGTTGCGCAGAATACACATATAGGTATGAAAACGTATTACATTATATGTATTAAATCAACACAATTTATGGATAATAAATGCCAATTTTAGACTCCTATAATAATATTTTAACTTTGTTTTGTAGTAAATTCTTGACTATATTACTTGCGAGCCCGAACTTATGGTTATATTCGGAGCGGTCAATAAAATTGATAAAGGCTGTCATTTAAATTACTTAATAATGTTTTTAAAAGGTACGTGAAATGCGACATGCAAGCCGCGTCATTCATGAGCAAACAATGCGTTATTAGTTTGTTCAAGTTATGACTTCGCCAATGAGTCTAGTGTATGCTCGTGTGGTGTATTGTAAGCAATAACAGATGCGAAACTCTCTTTAACAATGAATCAGTTGACACAGGTTTCTTTTTTTATATTGAGGCAGGAACTGGCAGCTACGGTCGATATACGATCGACGCCGTCCGCCCGGTCCGGGCACGGATACTTCGGTTGGTACCTACACCGAATCGCGCGCTGGGAGCAAACCGCCGTATATCATGAGTGCAGCGTCGAGCCGGACACCGCGCATCACATTCTGTCTGAGTGTGCTGTGAGGGAGGAGTGACGCCGCATTCTGACTGGGGCGGTAGGTAGGGACTTCTCGCTGCCGAGCGTGATGAAGGCCATGCTCGGCAGCGAGTCTGTGTAGAATGTGTCGCCTCCTTCTGCGAGAAAGTCGTCTCGCAGAAGGAGGTGGCGGAGAGGGTCCGTGAAAAGGACCCTCTAAGTGACCCACTCCACCAAAGGAGAGCTGTCGGAAAGGAAAGAGGGGGCATTATGCTCGCTTCCTTTAGTCAACGTAGCTGGATCTGAGAGGATGGTTCGAGAGCCCATCTTCCCATTGCACAGGTTTGGGGGACGGAGGAGACGGCCGGTGTATACGCGGTCATCTCCTGACAAAGATGGAGCCCGGCGGCACGTAACTTGACGTCGGACCAACCGCTGAGGCGACACGATGAATGCTACACAGAGGTGGTGCCGCCCCAATAAAAGCGGTGGATGTACACCATGGGGCTTTAGTGAGTAGGAGTTTCCCACTACCCACCCTCTCCTCCGGGAGGGTGGCTTCTTCATGAAGGATTTCTCCAAGATAAAAAGGGTTTTTTGATATTAGTATCAAAATAATATTGGTTTATTTTATAAAGAGAGCTACAATAAAATATCTCGTAAAATTAGTGTCTATGACTTAATATGATCGCAATCATGCTATTTCTCACTTAGTCATAACTACGCGTATTGTGCTAGATTCAAACATTGACATAAACGATGAAATTGTAAGCCGATTTGTTAGTTGTGTTAAACAGTGATTAGAGCGTGGTTTATGGCTTCTTGCACCGAACGCATACTATTAAATAGGCAGAGCGACGTGATCACCCTTTGTAACTGAAATGATTCAATTTTTTTTTATGCTGTATTCAAAATCATCAAGAATACTTTATTAAGTTTAGGCCCTAAGAAGGGGTTTATGAACGTCAAAGTTACCACCGGTTTGAAAAGCAACCCAGTTATCAAGAAGATCCATTTTTTCATCAAACATAGTATGACATATATTTTTAAAAACATTATTATAGTTATAGACATAGATAATTTGTTTTTGGTGGATGTATAGAGACGGCCGTCATTTCCAGACGTCACTATCGTTCACATATTGATGCACACTATAATATCGTTCAGACATTAAAACCGGCTTGTCATGGTGCTTCAATATAGTATCCGGCAGATCGGTAATTAGGTAATAATTTTAATGCGGACAGCCAGTGGTTGTACCTATTCAGGGTAACGTATGCAGATATTGGACGATTTCACCGTTTAGATGCGAACACTATTCTATGCATGGCCGAACTTCAGACTTATACAGAAAGTAGAAAGTTGATCGAGTATGAATAATCGAAAGCCAAACATCTTAATTTTGAAGATGCAGTAAAAAAGCCCTTGCAATGTGTATCAGCTCTCAATAAAAAAAAAAAGTTTATGGCTTCTAAAATAGTAAAAGCTTCCAAAAATTCATTTAAATGACAATAATATGGAAATTGGTAATCTAGGCGAATGTTTTGGTCCAATAAATATATTTATTACTATAATAAGTTTACACTTTCATATAAAACTGAATTTTTAAACACTAATAATACTTGATAAATTTATATAAACTTATATATGCATATAGGTATATATACTATACATATCTGAATATATACTACAACGGTATACTGAATTCATTCCATTGAACCTTTCTATTCATATTATTATATAACGTGGTTATTATGTCTTGTCTGTTAAAAATAGCGCTGTAGGTTCTTTTTGTTGTGTTTCGTTCGTCATATAGTTGTGAATTGCGAAGAAATATTTTTATTTGACACTAGCAGGCCCAGTGGACGTTATCCTGCTCTGATTATAACAAGGTAACTAATGTATTTTATTTGATAATTATTAATACTGTATTCGTTTAAATAGCACTCCAATTACCTATTACATGTGACCATTTTTAGAAGATAGACGGGTATAATAAGATATCCTAAAAAGATAGGTATATGCCATCGAAGACATTTTTGTAGATCTATAAAAGAGGAATATCTCAGTAAGCATAATTTTGTTATCATCTCAAAGGGAATTAGGCAGCGTTTTCAACGAAAACTCCCAGACGGCTTGACTTTTTCCAATTCTTTCAACAATTATCATTATATTTCAACCAATTTACAAAAAAAAAAACGTTGACAAATTATATACACTATATCTATTGGTGAAGACCGCATTACAATATGTTTAGTAGTTTTTGAGTTTATCGCGAACATCCAGACAGATGGACAGATGCGGCGGACGTCTTTGTTTTATAATATGTACTGATTAATTCGATATTTGGCTTTACTAAAATACACACATAAACATAACATTAAAGGATTAGTATAAAAAATTTCATAACAGTTTAAATACAATGAATAAAATAAATATACGCGATATATTAGCTATTATAGAAAACTATCGCTTGCTAACTTTCCCGTGTGAACTTTAAGAGTGGAGTCGGAACTTTCCTGTGTGAAGCCGGTATCATGTGTATTGTTACAATAAAAGTTCCTATCGTCACGGATCTCGGACGTTTCAGTTTTATCGGCTACAACTTGTTCAGTAGGAAGTTAATTGACAATGTTTATAAGTTATCTCTCTACCTATATCAAATGTTAAGTTATTGATTAAACATTGAAAAATGTAGCTTTATTTAAATTAAACACATACGTTTTCACATTTCACTTATTTGTTTTGCAACTTTAACACTATTTATATTAACTATCAGTGATATAAATGTGTATTGTTACTTGTAGTTCGGTGAAACTGTAGCGGCCTTAACAAGCCAACAGTGTAGTCAGTTCGAAAAAAAAAGTGATATTACTTGTTTGATTTTTTACCGGTGGAATGACAATTTGATATCCACAGGTTCGAACCCGGTCGTAGTAGCGACATTTTCGGAATTCGTGTACATTCACTAAATTCAATTGGTAATTAGTCGGTACTTAGCAGATATAAAACGAAACTTTGAAATTGCATAGTAAGAGCACAAAGTCTACAGATGGTCACAAAATAGAGATTGTTTTAGGAAAAAACCAAAGTATGAAAATAGTTCTTATCTTCTAAGAAAAAACATTACTTTTCGAATATTATGGCAAAAGAAACAACGCCAATGTTTATCGATGCACGTAATGAGGATAATTGAAAAAAAAAACCAAGCGGATTGCAATCACTCCACGCACATGGTGATACACCAGTCATTGTGACTCTCTTTTTCAGTGCCGACAGGCTTGCATGCCGGCATGACAACGGAAATCGCAGATTTGCCATTCTCATTAGGTCTTATACGAAAGTATTTATTGAAAAACTGACTTTGATTTTCTTTCAAAAACAATTTCATAAATTCCTTTATATGTATAAATCTTCAAAAAACGCTGCAGATTTTTTCTTTTATCTTTTACAATAATTGTAACATATACAATTGGCTTATTTTTAAACATCTTTAAACCTTGGATATACTCGACCTTTTCTAAAGATGTGATTTTCAAGATTGATGGATACATTAAAAATATTGATGCTTTTCATTATAGTTTATGAAAAGTAGCAGTACTATATTACAATTTTGTTACAATTGTTTAATCATCGGTTTACTGATGCTATTGATTATATTAAAAGTATATATTCTATTGGGACACTTTAAAAACACCACTGCATAACTTTAATAATAACAACGAACAATCTAAACAAAAAAAATATTAGAAAAAAAAACGGCATAATTTAGAAAACTCATATAATTTCCATTTGTATAATCACAGAGCTATTTACATACTCTTCACTCTCTGCTACCACGTTTAAGCAAACGACTTCACAAGTTAATTGAAAAACCGAAGAGCACTCTCGTCCACAAGCATCGTCGCAAAACGACTGAAGCGTTGTCAAAAGCTTAACTAGCTAGAGCCCGAGTTCATAATTTATCTTTTACTTATCCTAACAATTTATTATACAGTCGTTTTTCTTTCGGGCTTACAGTAAAAATAAAAGTACACGGTAAAAGTAAAAATACAGTTTCTTTAAGAATCAACCATTTTAAAACTACCGAACATTTTAGTATAGGATTATGATCATTCGATGCAGATATTTTCATAGATTGTTCTAAACTATTAATTTTTTGGATTCAATTGATCCTTTGCGTCTTTTTTATGTCCAACGAAGCGAGCCCGAGTCGACTATATAAAATCTACTAAATAACAAATATATAGAAGTCAATTAAATATTTGAAAAGAAATCAATAGTGTAAAGTGTCTTTATTGCCTTTACAATATCTACCATATAGAAAATAACACGGACGCAATTTTATTGTTTGATAATAGACAAGATTAAAATCGTTTTTTTCTTTTTACTTCAGACCGTAAAGCTAACTTTAAGGAAATGACTTTTACTATTTTGTGATACTCCCCCACCTTCGGGTAATTAGTTTAAAAAAAATTTTCATTACCGTACATAAATTCATTTAATCGGAAATTTTTCAATATATTAAACCTTATGTGCATAGTATATAAGGAATGGCGCTAAATTTTGATACTTTTCTCTGATGTAATGTGATGGATGTGTAAAACTAAAATAGTTACCATGTTAGGATCTGTTAAAATGACATTCACACAATTACGTACCAGTGGTCGTTCAATGATCGAAAGTCGATCGTAATTCGTTAATTTTTGCAGTTTGACAAAGGGTGCGAATATTGTTATATTAGTAGAGGTAAGAGTAGCGTAGAGTGGTGAATAGAAACTTTTAAAAGCCTAAAGTATAAGTGTAGTCTAAAAGTATTTAAATAAAGACTCTTCGACTTGTCAATGGTATCCGGACACAATGAACTATTTTCAAATGTGTTTTTTGGATAGCATTAAAGTTTCTCAGTGGCTAGTAAATAAAAAATAATGTTAAAGAAATCGGTTGATTTTCAATTTGAAGAGAACAGATACCAATAATTAGTTTACTTGGTTGCTTTTAGCTCGATGCGCGTATGTTGCAATATACAGCAATAGTTCAGGCCGAGGGCCCATTAGCCCTTGTGCTAGTTGCTCAATCGGGTGAGTGCATTATGCACTCCCCTTAGTAGTTCGGTTAAAGCTGTAAATGTCACATAGGGCTAATAGGGTAGGTCAGTTAGAAAAAAAAAGTTTAATTACTATATTTTTTTGTTGGCCGCCATTTTTTTTCTTTACCTGGTTATAATAAATAAATTTCAATAAGAGGTGTACTTAATCTCCTTATTAAAAAAAAAAACTGATGTGTTCTGAGAGAACATAAAAAAATCTGACATTAAAATTAACATCTATAATAGCAAATTTGATTATCGAAGTAGTTGACTTCACTACATATTATAAAACAAAGTCATCCGCCGCGTCTTTCTGTATGTTCGTAATAAGCTCATAAATTATGGAAAGGATTGTAATGCGGTCTTCACCAATAGATAGAGTAATTAATACACGAGGAAGGTTTAGGTATATAATTTGTCACGGTTTTATGTAATTTGGTTGAAATATAACGATAATTGTTGGAAAAAGTCAAGCTGCCTGGGAGATTTATTCGAAAACGCTGCCTAATTCTTTCGAGATATAACAAAACAATGCATAGTAAGATATTCCTCTTTTATAGATTTACAAAAAAGTCTGTGATGGCATATACGTATCTTTTAAGGATAGCTTACTATACTTATCTATCTTCTAAAAATTGGTCACATAAAATAAAGTTTTTACGGAACGCTATTTAGACGGATACAGTATTAATCCTTATCAAATTGAATACATTAGTTACCTTAAGCATTTCATACACATAAGTATATATTGTTTACTATCAGGACAGGCCAATATAATTAAATTATGAATATCAATAGAGAGACTATAATAAATCGAAGACAACGATAAGAGACCACACGTAAAACTATGACGTCATCCATAATGACGACATCTTTATGACTTAATCGATCAATTATCCAAGACCAATCAAACATCAATAATAAAAACGCTTACTTTATCTTTACTTACAATTACCAACGAGCCAATAGTATTTCGGAACGAGTCAATAATAGCCAACAGTATGAACTCAGACCAATAGTAACCCATATATAATCATTTATATTTAATTATAAAAGTCTTTACATGTAACCTTTTACAGATATAAATAAATAATACGAAAGATCAGACCCGCCTTTAAAGGATCCAACGCTTTATCCGACGGCTAAAAATAGATTGAGACCCGGACTTTAAGAGGTGGGAGTCGCTTGCCAAACAATATGTTAGGGGCTACCCGACATTGAAACTTTCGTGGCTAGTAATATTGTTCAATCCTTGACGTTTGCAGGCGTTTTGTAAACTATTTGAAATACACATTTATATATTATAAGTTGCGAAGAAACTCTTATGTATAAGGTCGTATGAAACTTATATAAATAAATTCGATTGCACATTCGTATTATTCTTTTGTTTTGGGCTTCCAATCGTCAGGATAAGGTTTATATGAAAAAAAAAAATGTTACAAAATACGTACGGAAAAGTGAAAAACTTGAACTGAAAATGTCCGTTTAAAAAATGAATGTATAAATGAGTATTGACAGATAGAAGTTTATTTTTTCAATTGCCATTTTATTTAATTACTAGCAGGTCCGGCGGTCGTTGTCCTGCCCTGATAATTAAAAAATATTTATATACTTATGTGCATGAAATGCTTAAGGTAACTAATGTATTCAATTTGATAAGGATTAATACTGTATCCGTCTAAATAGTCTTCCAATTAACTTATTATATGTGACCATTTTTAGTAGGTAGGTGGATATAGTAAGCTTTCCTTAAAAAATTGGTATATACCTTCGCTGACTTTTGTTTAGATCTATAAAAGAGAATATCTCACTAAAAGGGATTAGGCAGCGTTTTCAACGAAAGCTCCCAGGTGGCTTGGTTTTTTCCGATCTTTTCAATAATTATCATTATATTTCAAACAGTTTACACAAAACACAGAATATTATGTACTTAAACCTTTCTCATGAATTACTCTATCTATTGGTGAAGACAGCATTAGAATCCGTTCAGTATTTTTTGAGTTTATCGCGAACATACAGACAGACGCGGCGGACGACATTGTTTTATAATATGTAGTGGTATGTAGTGATAGTGATATGGTCGTACTGTAAAAGGGAGATAAGGTTTCATTTTCTTAGCTTAAACAATTAGAAGTAAACCGATATTGTTTTTGTAAAGCAGTTCTTTACGAACGTGCAAATTTTTTGCTGTAATTAAAAACAAAAAAACAATACAAAGCTCTTCACATAAAAAAACGATCGTTCCAATTACAGGAAACATGTCGCACATTCGCACGTCACTGCAATTTCAATTAATACGATTCATCGAATTGTATGGAAAAGCGCTCACATTTAATTGGTAGCCGTGTGAAATTACATCGCTGGAAACATTTCGTTATAAATTGTACGAATTTATATGTACAGTTTCTGCCCAACTTTTATTTCGATATTCAATACAGTTTTATTTACATATAACGCTAATTAATCTGTATATAAATAAAATGATAAAAGGCTGTCGTTGTGCCCGCATCACGCAAAAAGTCCTACATAAATTTTGATCTTTTTTTAAAGTGAAACTTTTTTTTACATCGTCTCAAAGTTTTTCGTCCATCTATCGCATATCGCATTACAGCCGACCGGGGAGTAAGGGTAAAGTGAAAGGCGCTCGAAAGAGCATCCAAGGCCAATATGGCCCATGGCTCAATTCAAAATGATTTAAATAAATATTGTGCTCAGTTTATTAAAATGCTACGATCCGAAAAAAAGTCTCACTTGCATCGTGGGTTTATAAAGCCAGACAATTTTTTTCTGTTTTACTTCTTATATATTTGGTACTTAGTTAAAAATATCTTGATAGCTCCATTTAATATAAAGATATAAATAAGGGTTTAATAAACAACGATTTTTGTAAGTACTACGGGGTTAGCGATGTTTCCTAGCCAGAGAAAATGGGGTAAGCTGTGTGGTACTTATGTTTTTGTCCTATATACATAATACTTTGTTAAGATTATAAATGACGCAAACGAAGTAGCGGGTATCAGTTAATATGGTATAAAAGTTTGTAATATTGAAATATTTTATATGAAAATAGCAGGCTCGGTGGACGGTGTCCTGTCTTGATAATAGAAAATATATACTTATGTGTATCAAATGCTTAAGGTAACTAATATATTTGATTTCATAAGGATTAATACTGCATCCGTCTAAATAGCCTTCCAATCACCTCATTATATGTGACCATTTTTTAGAAGATAGATAGATACAGTAAGTTTCCCTTAAAACATAGGTATATGCCATCCGAGACTTTTTGTAGATGTATAAAAGAGGAATATCTCACTATGCATTGTTTTGTTATATCTCAAAAGAATTAGGCAGCGTTTTTGATAAAACTCCCAGGCAGTTTGACTTTTCCAATACTTCCAATAGTTATTAAAATATTTGAACCAATTTACATGTTAGTACACAGGACAGTTACTTTATAATTCATTTGAAACTTTCTCTTTGGTTTACAAAAAAGGAAATGGGAGTTTATAAATAAGCTATAGAAATAATTACTGTACATTTTGACGTATATTATGAACAGAAGATTTGTATATATTTATCAGGGCTTTCATAAAAGTTGAATCTATCAAATTCGTAATAATATCTAATTCTTTATTAGCCAAACTGTACTATTTTCCTTTATAAATGTTTTAGCTTACATTTAAATGTAATGTAAGTAAATGTTAACATTCTGCATCCGTGCAATGCTTGATAAACAATATTTACTTTAAACGCTGACGCTTCTTCAAGAGAAAAGCAAATATTTAGTTACTCCGCTACATATTGAGTTTTGTTTGAGTTCAGTTGTTAACGGTCAAAGGCTACATTTACTTTTGACAGCATTTACTTACCGGTTTGTTATTTAAATTAAACATGTATAAAATATCAATGTACGTTTAAAACCGCTGTAGTGCTAAAAAAATAAACGTAATATAGCGTTTATGTGCTCGAGACAATTTTCAAACCGCACTCCCCATTGCGCCACTCTATTTTTCACTGTTCGAGTATAATTTATGACACAGTATATTCAAAACGCAAGTTGGACGGGCGCCCAACCTTTTACAGTATTATGTGAGCACCGGTAATGTTTTTATCTACATACATGCAGATTATATAACGTGTGATTTTATTATATTGTGGCTCTTAACAAATATTAAAAGATTAATAATATTTTGTGTTTTGTAATCGATAATATTTGCAAGTAAATGTATATGTAGGACAACGATAATTTCATGTTGATATTGTTTTTCAGTATTAATTACGTTTAAGTGAGTTGCTACCACTGGTAGAAACTATATTTGTGGCTTTCTTACTTATTCAAATAAAGAATACTTGTAGCCTTTTTCGAAATATATAGGATATCGATTTAGAACACAAGCGCCAGCCAGTAATTCTTTTAATGTATACTGTAATGATTTGAATATAAAGTATCGATTTGAAATATTCGTTGCTACATAATAATGTAAAAGTAGTTAAAGCGAGGTAGAAACGTTTAAAATTAATCTACACATATATATACATAAATATTATATACCTAAACCTTCCCCGTGAATTACTATATCTATTGGTGAAGACTACATTACAATCCGTTTAGTAGTTTTTGAGTTTATCGCGAACATTCAGCCAGACAGACGCGGCGGACGACTTTTTTTTAATAATATGTAGTGATTGCGAAGGTCGACATATGTTTTACGTCATACGCTAAACCTAGAAATGTTACCTGATATCCTACCGAATAATACTTTATGAGGACTAACTATATAAATTAATGGAAAAAAAAATCAGCCACGCCGAATACAAAAGAACACAGTTAAATAACTGTTGCTCACGTACTTTGTAAAAATACAAACTCAATGGAGGAAATTAATTCGCGGTCGTTAGACAGAAAGGTCGGCCATTTATTTTAAAACCCTTTTTGCGTGTACGATATTGGATTTATTGATTTTAGGGTTATCAAATATGTCACGCGTGTGTATAATTATTACTGTGGAAATTTAACAATGCAACGACAAATATGTAATGGAACCTGTAAACATATTTTTCAGTTAGATATATGCTTCATTTAATTGAAGATTTTTTAACATCTTCACTGTGCACTATCACTACATATTATAAAACAAAGTCGTCCGCCGCGTCCGCGTTTACCTGTCTGTATGTTCGCGATAAACTCGAAAACTACTAAAATTGATTGTAATGCGGTCTTCACCAATAGATAAAGTAATACATGAGGAAGGTTTAGGTGTATACATTTTGTTAAGGTTTTGTCTATTAAGTATAGCTTACTATCTTCTAAAAACATGATCACATACAATGAGGTAATTGGAAGGCTACTCAGACGGATACAGTATTAATCCTTATCAAATTGAATACATTAGTTACCTTATGCATTTAATGCACATAAGTATATATTATTTTATTATCAGAGCAGGACAGTGTCCGTCGGGCCTGCTAGTTATATAATAAAATAAATAAACATATCTATCTGAAATTGGGTATCACACATTTTCTCCTTATAATAACAATTAACAAAATGATTTTATAAGACCATTTAGTTCTATCTTATCCCAGTAAATAAATTGATTAGAATATAATATTTAAATCGAAATGAATAAATTAGAAGAAGTGAAACTAATACGTCAAAAACATTAGGAGAATAAAATAAAATCGGAAACAGCTCCTATGCAAATAATTAGTAACATATACCTAATGACGTACTGTTACTTGCATATGCGAAAATTGCAAGAAAATGTAGAATAGATTTAATATTAAAAAAATTAAATGCGTATATATTTATAGTACTATTGCGTTGATATAATATTTTATATGTTGAAAAAAAGACAAGCGACAAATTGCCTACCATTATGGATTCAATATGTCTGTAGTAATTACCTACACAAACACAATTTACCCTAGATTGTTTAAGGATAGGAGAATTCTAATCTCGCAACGTCACGATAATAATATCAGAGCTGACATTCTAAGATATCAGAGATCTTCACATGAAAGGGTGATAGGAATTGTATTATTTCTGATTAAAAAGAATAATCATAGAGGTATGTAGTTATGCGCGCATCACGCAAAATCTACTTTAGATTATTTGTTTTTAGTTTTACATCATAGACTTTGCTTCTTATCTACTATCAGGATACCTTCATTCGATATAAAGTTATTAAAGCTTTTACTACGATCTTTATAACCACTACAGAGAAGTAGAGACGTTTTGTAAGAACCGTTATATTATTGTTCTCAATTTTACTTTATGTTTCTTCTTTTGTACATAAATATATGTATTACTAAGATAATAAACAACGGAGATGAAGTCGCTGGTATCAGCTAGTATTAGTGAAATTGCTTCTATTGTTTCAATATAAAGTTTTGGTAATAAATTAGTGTTGTAACATAAAAAATTTCCGAGTGTAACAAATAACGTTTAAAATTATGTTAATTTCAAATAACTAAAACTTGAAACTGTTATATTTCTTAACATAAATATTAGCTACAATCCAGTCCAACTGTAAACTTAAATTTACATTAATAGAATGTGTAATTATAATTTACTTCAAAAATTGGACAGCGAATGTAGTTCGGTACTCAGGGTAAGTTAAATAGAAGTTCGCGTGTTTACGAGTCGCGTGAGTTGATTACCAAATCGTATGCAAATACCTATTATACTTAAACGAGGTGAAATAGGGAAAATTTGTTTTCAGGTCAATGTTTTATTAGGTGCTTTACTTATAAAAATATTGTTACAACAGTGTTCACTTAAACGCGTCGTATGATTTTTCTAAACGCGAACTGCCAAGAATTTTAAAAATGTATGGCCTCGTATATAAAGTTAGTATTTTAATTATTTTATTAGTAGGTTGAAAATAATTAACTTTGTTTATAATTACAATACTATATATAGTTCGACACTCGCTGCCTGCTGCCGCGGCCCTATTCACGCTGCTTTGTAGGCCAACCTATCCTAACCTAGCACGTCGATACTGTTAAACTGATTTAGCTTGTCTTGAGATACACTACTTTTCGAACACTAACAACTTACAAATGATTTATTTTCATGGTTATCCGCGCATTCACAATAACATATGAAAAACTATAGTAAAATTTCATTCCCAAACATAGTAAGCAACCTATGAATCTCTTTTTTTGAATGATACTATTTGATAATGAAAATAAATTAAGTGTTTAAGCACACCGCTATAAAATATTTCGGTTCAATTTCTGAAATATAACAACAGCTAACCAATATTTAATTATAGAACAATAGCATTGTTCTACTTTGAACTTTGTTTGATTATAATTGTCTTGAAATTAAAATGCCTTTAAACTAAAAAGGGATTTTGAATCTGATTCTACAACAATAACTGAAAAACATTAAGAGGAACGCGGGCGCCGTTCTATCCATACAAACGTATTCCCCCGTTTCCCACCTGGATAATGATACCAGACCACATATTTTTATACCGTGTACTCTTTATCTACCGCTACTATGCCCATATGTTTTGATTTTATACATAAATCAATTATTGCAATAATTAGGAGCTTCCTAAACTCAATAAAATCGTTTGATTTTACCGATATTTCCAAACCTCTAATAAATAAATCTGACGAGTATAAATACATGTAGGTATGGTCAAAGGTCTTCTTATTTTATTTCTATTAAAATTGTAAAAAAAAGTCTGCCTATTTCTCGGGGAGGAAACTGGGGAATACGAAACGTCGTTTCGGTGTATTTTATATAAGTATATTTAGTATGAGCTGCAGTTGTCTCTCTCGCGTTCTATTTGATTAAAGTTGATCAAAGTGCGACAGCAATAGACTCCTGTTTTAACTCATTCTTCAAATACCTTGCAGACCGCGTTTCATCTTAATAAGTTACCTATGCATCACGGTGATTTATTTTTTCGAATATTTTTACCCAGTTCCGACCTAAAACTTTGTTGAATATGTAAAAAAAAATCCTGTATGTAGTCCTTTGATATTAATTTTAAGTGCTTTCCCTGAAAGGATGTTTCCATTTAAAAATACTCGGACACCATTTTTGTTTCACAATTTTATATTTTTGCCATATTTTATGCTATCACATAGTTTTTGATAGCGATTTACTCAGAATATAAAAATCTCAATCAAAAGTACCCATTGGAGTTAAAGTGTAACTTATATTAGTGTTTGATACGGATCACTTAATTTGATTTTTATCCAAAATTCTCGTTTTATTTACTGTTATCTTCGAAATGTTAAGCTTTATCAGAAAAATGTAAATGTAAATTCTCTTGGATTCTGTCCGATACACCCAATTGCTTAGATTGTAATTTTAATTATGATATTAAACTGTAACTTATGCGTACTGTAAAATTATAGTTTGTATATTTTTATACACAAAATTTTATGCTATTTTATGATATGTCGAATTGAAGGTTTCATTATTAATATTTCATATTGTATCGCCACATATAAAATGTTATTTTCAATTAACATTATTTTAGGTTTTTATTGGGTAATTCGTTGTTAATAAAAAATATAATAAAACATGTTTTCGATTAGTTTATTGTTTTTAAATACAAATAAATATACTACAGTAATCTGTTTTTTAGATGTACCTTGACATAAAGTCAAGAACTGCGTCAATCAATTTTTATGAATAGTGTCGAATATTTTAAATTAAACGTTTCTTCCTACAGTATAAATTTAAATAAAATTATTTTTATACTAATATTTCTCCGTTTTTGTTTTTATTTTAACTGTTAATATGTAATAAAATTAATATTTAAATTTGTCTAAGAAAAATTGAACATTAAATAAAATGAGATGTAATCTCATTGCACGCATAAAATTTGTGTCTACTAATTATTACGTCCAATGAGATTATTATTATTATTTATCCTTTAGGTGCGCTGCACTACATTTTATAGTATAATTAGCAGAAATGCATTTTAAAAATATAGGCTGTAGTTTATTTTCAAATATCTAACATAATAATTCTTTACGATGTATAAATATGTGAACAATAACGGTTCAACGCCCAGACGTCTCGGCGCCGTGAAAAGCGTTGAACTATTAAAACGAGCTTGCTGCACATGCGCCCCCTTTATGCACTTTATTCGATGTCACCCTCATAGTACTTATATTTTTTTTTTACTAAATTAAGTTCATAAAGTAGCTGGGTCTATTTATCGGGCTGTAAGCGCTCCGGCGCGAGACATTCTGGATTACAACCTAAAAATGGCCATACAAAATTATAAAGAAAAACGGCTATAAATATCCAGAATTACTAATATAAATTTAAAGAAAATATATGTATTCAAGCTGTACTAGATTTAAAATAATTTCTATTTAAAACTATTTCAGAAAATTGGCGTGGACTAAAAGTCTGCAGAATAAAAAAAAATATAAAGTATAAAGCTCATATAATCGAAATTATTAAATTAAAATCCAATTTTCGAAAAAAATAAATAAAATGGGTAAATTATTATTTATCATTTTTATTTACCTACTTAATTCTAAATTAATACTTTAACATAACAAAATTTAAAGTTTAAATTATTAATAGTAATTTTATAGATCTATTCGATTACGGTTAGGAACTGTGTTACAGTGTTACATTACTGCTTTCACTTCCGCCGTTCTGAAATTACCCAATACATTCAGCTACCCCTAAGTCGCGCCTAAAGTAGCTTAACTTAGACAGCAGTGTACATCTAAAGGTGTTGTTAAAGTAACTAAAGTCTACTATAGTATAGTTTTCATTCAAGCATATCATATATCTGAGTCGTTTGGGTATTCATACTTAATATGTGCAAACAAGTAACTTCTGTATATAATCATGACTTATATTAATGAATAGGTACCGAGGCAAGATCTTTCAGTTTTAACCAATTTGGGTAGCCAGGCAGGCACCAGATTATGTTATAAACTACGGTGTGGGCCAAAACTTTACAAGCTTGGATTGTGCTGTATGAAATAAACTGGATATGGTATCTCACCCGCTCGCAGATAATCATACCAAGGAATGAATGATGTGCAATGAATGTCATATTTCTTGATATGAATCAATTATCTAAAATTGGAAATAATCCAATTTGTAATAAATATGTTTTTTATTATTTTTTTTTGTTTTAATATAGTTTATAATTCAATAACGTTTTATGCAATTCTTGAGGCGAGTAGTAAATTATGTTTTCTTGACAACGATTCGTAAACCGTAATTAGTGTGTGTTAGCAGATTTGGATGAATAAAATTGTTTTCTTTTCCGTAAAAATCCAAACAATTGATTTTTATATATACCTGTAAAAATGTAGGTGTAGAAATAAACCTTATAATAATAATTATATCATTTGATACCTACTCTTATATTATAATAAATGGTTACTAAAAGTATTAAATTGTGATAATCAACCGAAGATGGATCAAAGTTTTTTTTTTCGAACTGCCTGTTTAAATTGTAATAATCAACCGAAGATGGATCAAAGTTTTTTTTTTCGAACTGCTTATATGCTGTTGGCCTGATGGGCCATTACAGCTTCAACGGATTCTAAAGATTGTTCAATGGTAGCGTTCTAAGATATATTACATTTATTGATGTAAGTTCGAATCCCTGTAACGAGCCGGAGCGTTATCTTTAACATATCGTAGTGAAGAAGGTTTACAAAGCTCGCCTGGCTAGCTACCACCCACACAAGTTGTAAATATGTTGTCCAATATAGATAGGTGCACTGCGGCGACTGCATTGGCCAATACTTCTCTATATTCAGCGTGTTTATTATTTTAAACCCTGTTAAAAACTTAAAAAAAAAAAGTTAAAGTTTACGATTACATATAACCGATAACATGCCAGTAACGAACATTTATTAGTTATGATTTATATATTATATTCAATGCTTTGGATAAATACTGAATGGTATTCTGTAATAAAGAGGATACTCTAGCGTAAAACTGTAAAGGAGTTAGCAGTACCTATTCATAATTATATGATATAGTGCGGTGTTAGTCTTACTTGTGGTATTCAATGATTTTTTGTATGTGTAATTAAAGACTTATTGATTTTTATTATCTAATCATAATAAATGACAATAGTTTCAACATTTCTTTTTATATAATTACGGTTTTTATAATTTTTTCGGCTTTTAATAATTTACCATATAATTCTTTAGTACAAAATTATATACATATATATATATATTATATAACATGGTTATATTGAATTATTATCAAAGTATTATAAATAGATATTTGTAATATTATCGTAAATTTACAAAAATAAAATTTAGAAAAATATTGTTGTCAATATCATAAACTAACATAAAATTTTATAATTTATTAAAATCTCAACAAATTAAAATATATGCAACAAATATTTTTTACCGATATGCCCTATAATAAAATAATCATAGATTTAATTATTACAGGAAAAGATACGATGTTCGAATCTTAATAATATTCTATATGTTGTATATAGTAAGTACATCGTAAATCTAATGCATTCCATTTTACTGCCTTACCGAGAGTTACGATCGTCTCTGCTTATCGAGATAATAATATACGAAACTTTTTACGTGAACACGTTTAAGTTGTTTATTTAATAAATATAATTATATATACAGTACTCACGCGACATGATTGGCTTGAGGTAGGAATGCAGCCGCCAGCGCCAGCAGGATCGGCGCGCTGCGGGGCCGAGCACCGCTCATCACGCGTGCGGAGAGTGCATGGAAACGTGTTTACCATGTGAACACTCAACTTTCACCGCTGATGTCACGCGGTAGACTGGTACGTTGTCTGGCTTCTGGCAACTTATAGTAGCTGGTTGGCGCGAGTGCTCCCACCGCGCTGCTATCGATTGAGGCAGGCGTGACCCGGGCCGGCACCGCCTGTCTCTCGAGCTATCGACCGTCGCGTTATCGCAGCCTATGCGACGCGACGCGTACTCACCTTCTAATTACTACACTATCGGTCTTTTGGGTATTAAAACTTCAAATCTGCGCGCGACCCTGCTACATAAATTTCCTAGTGAATTTTTTTTATACTCCAACTTCTTTTTCTATTAATTAAAATCGATTTGATTTCGGCTATAACGCTGTATGAAAAGCTTTGGAAAGTTTATATGTGACCCATCGGACCTTTTGTATTGTATATTTTACCACTGGAGGTGTGTAGCTTACGTGCTTATTTCGATCAACCGAGCTTGATGTGAAGGTAATGAACAATAATTAGTATCCACAATTGATTGCCAATGGCTCCCAGTATTTATCTTGCACGCAGCGGTCACTAACCTGGTTGAGAATATTTGTTTGCTTGGGCTCATAAATACCACTGCAAAGAACCTGTCTCAATTTTTAATATACTATTTTAACAGCAAGTCGCCTAATGATTAGTAAATAGTTTGACATCAAAGTGTCGTGAAAGAGTCTTAAGGTCCGATTAGATCTTATATTATTATCACTTAGAGTGAGTCTTTTTCATTATTATCATTAGTTAAAAGAGAAGACGCACAAGAATCTGCGCCTGCGCTTATACCAGTACGTATGCACTGAAATATGTCATGCGCATCTACTTGTTTCTGGAATACTATATTAGAGAGCGATAGGTGACTTTTACAGGTTGAAATCTCACTAAGAACTATATATACGTGACATAGAAAGTGTGGACCCTCATGTTCTGCATTGGAGTGACAGTTTCAGATCAAGTCATAATCTAGTCATTATCTTCATCAACATAATGTCAGCTTGTAGGTTAACCACTACTAGGTGAAACTTTCTGCCTGGAGGAATTAACTAGCATAATCATTTTTTCAGCCCACGTCATTGTAGTAAAGAAAGAGAAATTAACAGTTACATATTTTTCTCGCATATACTGGTACTACAAAATAATCTCGTAGAAATGAAGCCAAATCATACATCATGACATGACAAACATATTGTACCGACCCTAGTTAGGCGGATAAGGGTGAGATGATGATGATGCAGTAAGGGATATCGAATAATATCCTAAGGCTTAAGACGCCAAAATCAATCTTACCTGCAGGTGTCGCACCCTGCTGAGTAACGAAGGACGTAATGGTGAAAGTGAGGTAGTATAATTTTTAACCCGACTGTGTTGCAATAACCGTGCATAGAACGAAAAAAACCCATTTTGGTGGTTCGTTTCTGCACCTCGTGCTCTAGGATCAGCTTGTGCATATCAGTTATCGGTAACACCCTTAAATCAGTCTATAAATATGCCACCAAAGCCTCGTTAGTTATCCGGTTAACAGTCGAGGTTACTGGAGTTTAATTAAAGCTTTGTAAGTCAATTTTGGTCGTCTACCATTTCCGGCCTGTTAGCCACAAGAGACAGCAACATTGTTTGCTAATATTTTCGCGGCTAATTCCTTGTTCAACGATCAAAAGGCGCAGCCGCCTACTATTCTTTTTTGCTGTTTCCCTATGTCGGAATTATGATTCAAGCAATATGACGTACTTAAACAATCGCGACAGTCAAGCTCTTTGATTTCCTTCCAAGCTTCCAGCATTCGAACTCCCCAAAAGTCTATGCAAATAGATGGATATCTAACTTTCTATATAAGTGTAGAATTCGTGTTCTTGTCAAAGGATGTGATTCACAACTTATTTGTAATATGTAATTTCACCTACTATTATGTATCTTTTGCATATCAGTAATATGTAACTTTTAGGCCATATTTATTGCTATTAAGATGAGATCTCCGTCTTTGAGTGCTAATATAGCAAGCTTCTTTGCAAGTGGAGAGAAACAGAAGAGGAACGCCTCGGTGTCGATGGTTCTTTAAAATAATTCAAAACAATTAACCCTACATGCTAAGTAAGATAGTTATATAAACATGCGAAAAGCATATAGTAAGGGTAACCGGGAATGATATTATTATATTAAAGTGAGTCTCCTTCTTGTCTATGCATCAACTCGTTCGTAGAGCGAGTCACTGTTCGCCTTGCAACTATTTACCTACTCTGATCTCTACAACACGATATGTATTCATTTGTGTTTGACGTCAATAGCTGTGAATACAGTTTTTATTTTTCTTATCCATGATCAGTCTTAATTAAGTGTATTTATTAGTAGGTATAAGTGTGTCGTAAATGTTTCTTACTTCACCTTATTTGTTGCTATAATATTGTTTTTATTATATGTGTTATTATTTTTAGAAATATATCTCGTACATATCTCGTCATTGGAGTCGTCTTCGATCCTTTGTATCCAAACATATTAAGCGTAAGCATTAAGGCATAGGCATTAACTTCAGCCAGTATACAAGAAAACATAAAAATATTGATATGTTAAAACTAACAACAATTACACGGTTACATTATTAAAACCTTATGTATTACGAGTATGAAGCGCAAAGTGTTTCATTACGCGTGAATCAACTGTAGTTTGATTCAGTATTAAGTAGATATTTAGTCAGTATTTGAATTCGGTATACATATAATTTGCAAAATACATATCCAATAAGAAAAGGAAGGTATATTTTAAACATTAATCTATAAATGTTTTGTTATCAATTTACAATAAGATATAGAAAATAAATGTAAGCTCAACATTGTAACATATGTTAAGCTATTTATAAGACTAACATTGAAGAGTAGACGGTGGCGTGAAGGTTCTCTTCAAATGCCGACATAAACAAGTTATATCCGTAGGTAACCTTTTCATTTTCATCTTTGTAGACGAGGAACGAAGGTTAGCGAAAGGTTGACAGTTGCCTACTTTAAAATTCTATTAAATTTGAAGTTTTAAACTTTTGCAAAGGTTGGCTTCATAGCGCGGACCGAAATTTGTGGTGATTAAATTAAGTCCCACTTAACAAATGTAAATAGACAAGAGTTTTATTCAACTCTCAGAGGTAGGTATTTAAAGTCGGTTTAAGTAAATAGGTATGCTTCAGTGTGTGGTGTATTTCAAGTGTTAATAGCGCACCGCAGGTTACATATGACACTGTAATTTTCTCTCAAACAGTAAATGAAAAGACGTAAATAATACAAAAAAAACGTGCCTTTAATAAGTAGACATTAAAATGTTTTCTATTTATGACAAGCATGGCCATGAACTTAGATTATCTTAGGTATATGTGTTTCATTATATGTGAAGAGATAAAGTTTATTAATATTTTTGTACAAAATAATTTCTGCAATAAATGATCCAAATCCTTAAAATTATTTTACTGCTACAAAGTTACGTTGTTATAAGTGATATTTTTTCGAAGCTGCGAGTGAACTCGCTATGTATTTAAAGAATTTGCAGAATCGGGAGCGAAATAAATTATTGACAAAAAACTAAGTGTTAAACTCTTAACTTTAAAAAGTCATGTACCAGCCTCGGTTCTAGAATTGGTTAACGCACACTACTTAAAAAAAAAAAGGTCGATGCCTTAAAGTCATCTGAGAGCGTTCAACTTTTCCTAAGAATATCTCGAATATATTTTGCTTGAAATAATTTTAAGCATGCCTAACTAAATCTATCGCCAAAACTGTCATTGTAAAAGTGCAACTATGATTTCTCTGTCCATATTATTATAAAACTCTTTGTATTGTTGTTAGTACATTGAAAATATTTAGCAAAAACTGATTGTCGGTGTAGGAAATGTAACAGCGTACAACAAGACTATTTTTAAAACACCCCGTATATCCGGTTAAACTTTGTTTTTTCAAAAATTATTTTACTAATTATGATGGGGTTTTCATATATCGTTTGAGCAACATTTAGACTCAATCTTAGCAAAATTGACAAAAGAAAAAGGTATGTCTGCTATGACATAATCTATAAAAAAAAACTTACTATCGTCAGGCAAATGATGTTTAGTTAAAAATTACACGTTGCGCTACAAAAACAATATAAAATACCCATCCGACTGAAGCTTTCCTACTTGTCGCTTATAATATTTTATTTCCTATGCATTTGAAATATATAAAAAAAGAAAAACAGACAAATTAAACGATGTCATCAAGGTCAGTATTATATATTTCTTACGGAGGTTTTTATTGAATCCATTTTACAATTACTCATTTAAGCTATATTTTATAGTTGTTGAGTTAATATTTTCAGCTTATTTTTTATTCGGATTAATTTCCGAAACTCCTGAACAGAAAACATGAAAAACATTTTTACGCAATTTATCAGTTTGCTTATACACGAATACACTTTGCTTTTTTTATTTCTACGCAGATTTATGTCTTTATGTCAATTTAGAATAATATTTGATAACAAGATTTTTTTAATTGATTCATTGATTGCTTAATGAACAATTATAATAATAATACACAGGTAACTAAATATAAATTACAAGATTTTTTATACTGGAGAAAACTTGCGATACATTTGGTTGGTATTTCTTATAACAACTTGTAAAATACTAAAACGTTCCTATAGTACGATTTACTGCCAAATATCTCTGAATGTTTTGTCCTGTTTATACAGAAGTATGCACCGCATTGCGGCTTTTTATAGTGACACAACAGTATGTTTTATTCGAAGCAAAACAAAATCTATCAACATTAAATACATCGCTTATTTAAGTCTAAAGTTTTCACTGCTTTCTTGTTTCTTATTATAACTTAAAAGTTGCCGGTAAAAAATAGCGGTTCACGTTTAACTGCTAAGAAAATACATTATCGCTCCGTCTTCAACATCGCCGAGGGATCCATGTCAAAGTGGCATTTACTATCTCAACTGTGGCGACGGTAAGCTCATTTCCTTCCTCAGGAAAGTAAAGCTAGCTTATTAGATTTCGCTTGAGACTCCTTCGCCGCGTCCCGGCCGGTATCTCGATCAAGGACCATTGCGCATGTCAGGTGTCTTGGCGGGCATGGGTAACACTGGCTATATAATAGACGACTTACACAATGTAATGTAATTAATGTTAAACATATGTCTCATAACAAATATGTAAACAATAAAGGTATATTTTACTACATACATAACAATCTCTACATATTTTAAAACAAAGTCGAACGCCGCGTCTGTCTATCTGTCTGTATGTTCGCGATAAACTCAAAAACTACTGAATGAATTGTAATGCGGCATTCACTAATACATGGAGTAATACATGATGAAGGTTTATGTATATAATTTGTCAAGGTTTTGTGTAAATTAGTTGAAATATGACGAATTTACGAATTGTTGCAAGTGTTGGAAAAAGTCAAGCCGCCTGGGAGGTTTCATCGAAAACGCTGCCTAATTCTTTTGAGACATAACAATACAAGGCATAGTGAGATATTCCTCTTTTATAGATCTACAAAAGGTCTGCGATGGCATTTAGCCTATCTTTTAAGGATAGCTTACTATACCATATATCTTCTAAAAACATAGGTCACATATAATGAGGTAATTGGAAGGCTATTTAGACGGATACAGTACTAATCCTTATCAAATTAAATACATTAGTGACCTTAATCATTTGATTGCACATAAGTGTATATTTTTTTTATTATCAGGGCAGGACTGTGTCCGCCAGTGACTGCTAGTATATTATAAAACAAAGAGTTACTATTTTTGACGTGAAAATTTCTGAAGCGCAATTTGTGATCTTTCCGAACAGTACTCGTTCCTAGTCGCCATCAACCATATTTACTGTCTGACAAGGAGTAACTCGTTCTAATAATTACGCTTCTGTTATTATCAATACATATTATAAAACAAACTCGTCCGCTGCATCCTGTCTGTCTGTCTGGTTGTTCGCGATAAACTCAAAAACTACTGAACGGAGTGTAATGCGGTCTTCACCAAAAGATAGAGTAATTCACGGGGAAGGTTTAAGTATATAATTTGCCAAGATGTTTTTTTGTAAATTGATTGAAATATAATGAAAGTTGTTGAAAGAATCGGAAAAAGTCAAGCGGCCTTAAGCGTTTGCATGCATATAAGTATATTTTTTTTAATTATCAGGGCAGGACAAAGTCCAGCCGGGCCTGCTAGTGCATTATAATACTGAAATAATATAAGTTATGTAAGTTATGTATATAATCAGTGGTATATTTCAAGTAAATATATTGTGTGTTTACGGTTAGTACTTAAAACTTAATTGAAAATTATTCACTTCTACCCACTTTTTTATATACACTTACAAAAACCACTCTGCAAATCAATATAGAAGTTTATTTTATGTAAATTGTAATTATGTGGTGTTATAATAATTTTGTAATAGTAAATATATTTAATATGGCATTACATGTTTGTCAGATTCTTAGTTTATTTTATTCATTATTAAATTTACGACAGTTTAGTGGTTTGTTTGTCTACGAAAATAGCATAACTTAATTTTTAAACCAAGTTTAATGTAAATAATATCACTAAATAAACGTACGATATCAATTAGAAGAAAACACATAAAGATTATTATAATTACTTAAAATATCTTCCAGTTAGCGTTTATACATACTAATAATTACAAAAAAAATAACGCTTAGATATATACATTATTAAACAGTATAGAACGTAATAATGAATATATTGTAGGGATTTTTTTAACTGTTACGTAACAACAATAGACCTTTAATAATAGAATTTTAAAATAAGCACGCAATAACTTGCTTAGAAATGCAACTGTAATCAGGCTGTTTCGTGCATAATACACTGTTATATCACGCAGAGTGAAAAACAATAAGGGCGAAGTAGGTCAGAGAATTTAATTGGATTTTTTTTTTCTAGTAATAACGCAGCGGGCGTTTTTAATCATCGTAGATGTTGCTTACGTTAAAATAATCCAATATTTGGTATTGTATCCACCAACTGGAAGCATGGACTGCAAATTGTAACTTAATATTTCTTGTTGTTGTAATTAAAGTTTTGCAGTATTATACGTGATTTATTTATTTTAATTGTAACAGCTTTTACTAAGATTTTATGTTTCCCGAGGAAGGATTTCTTGAATTCTTGTTAACATTGTTTATCTATAATTGTTTTAAAACATACAAAAAATAAATGAGAGATTAGTATAACAATTTGTAGAATAAGTTAACATATGAAATAGCTAAGCGTTATACTTATATACCTTTCTAGTACATGACTTCGATTCCATCTTAAACATAAAAAATAATTTCGCAGCCAAGAAATGATGCTACTAGTTACATTTCGTATTCAGAACGTTATTGTTTATTACTACTTCTTACTAATATTTGTGATCATATTTATATTTATAAATTTCTATAATGCCTACCCTAAACCGTTGTTAAAGGTCATATACGCTTAAAAATTACAATTAACACAATAATATATATTAAGATCATTGTAATGTGATATCTGACAACCCAACAGACCTAGGCAAACGCCAAACGTCAACTCTGTGCTACATGCATGTACATTTATCGACATATCTCCTTAACTAATATTGTTTCTAAAAGTGTAGTGCATTATACATGTACTCTAAGCTATATTTTAAATTAAAAATAATTGTAAAAATTATCCATCAACTTAATAATAATTTGTTTTGAAATGTTTACTGGTTTTGTACATAATTTTTGTTTTTTTTTAGGGTTTAGTTGTTTTTTAAGTGTAAGTCGCTAAATACTTTGTTACGTTTTATATTATTTTAAATAAGTGCAATTCAATATGACTATTCTTTAGTAATGTCTAATATGAGAAATAAACACCATGGAAAAAATGTGTGTTAACATTCATGGCTACCGGAAAGTAAATTAGGCAGAATGTGAGCGAATTTCAGGACCTCATTTTTTGTCTTTGTCCGTTTCACGTGATATACTCCAAACATGTACAAGTTTATGTTATATGACAATTTATAACTATTTTTGACGACAGATTTTCGCTTTCTTAATATTTTTTCCGGGTGGTGCACAATGCTTTTGCAATGCAATGGATGCAAATATTTTTAATAACGTTAAAAATCCTTGATATATCTTAGGTATTGTATTTCAAATAAAACTTAAACGACAGTTTAACTAGTTAGCTTTTACCCAGGGCGGCGCTGATGTTAGTGTAGATTTGATCTCTCCCGCGGGAACAGTATTGAGACGCGTCCCATCGTCCGACGTGCGAAGGTATCAGTCGCGTTCCGTGTTTGCCTCTTCAACCACGTGACCCGCTGTTGGCCCGCGCGACGATGCGCAGAACTAGCGCCGCTTTGTCAACTCGATGAACTATCGGCCTCTCACCGAGCCAATCAAAACACTCCACGACCTGTAGCCAGCCTTCGGAACCCGAAATCTCTGCTCGAACGAAGACCACCGCAACGCCATCTGGACTCCGCACGCCGAATATGCAACCGCGCTCGACCCCGCACCTCTACCCGCGAGTGCCGTCGTCCGGTGAGGTGCCCACTCCGCAAAGGGTGTACAAGGGTGATCTCCACGCCTTCGCTCAGCTTATTCGAGCCCAGGACCTGTCGGAGGGGATGCTTCGCTGGATGACGTTGTACCTGCGACTGCCGGAAGCGGCGATCGAGGACAAGCAACCTTCCAGCGTGGACGAACACAGCCTGAAGTTCGCCGCGACCGACGTATTCTCGCCACCCGAGATCCCAACCTAGTGGCTCTCGACGAGTTTTGTGGGAAGAGCACTGCGCCGCAAGCTCACCTCCTCAGACATCGAGGCCCAGAAAAGGGCGAAGTCAAACGCGCCAACCATACCGGCCCGCTCCACCATTGCTGTCGCAGCTGCACAGCATCAGCCGACGGCTCCAGGCACCACCACTATGCCAGTCATCTGGCCTAAGAATCTGAAGGCAACACCGGTAGCGCGCCCGAGCGACCCGAGCATACCTGCACCCGCACCGGCCCCGCATACGAGTACAGAACAGAGCAAGCTCTCGTACGCGGCGATCACCGCGCCGCCCACGCAAACATCAGAAGCCGTTGCACCCATAGCTACCCAGCCATCGCAGACACCTACATCACCCAGCGTAGAAGGACCGCGCTACCCGTCCATCGTCGTCGAGTGCCTGCTCGCCTGGGCAGGGCATCCCCAGCGAATGGAGGACAAGCTGAGACGCGCCCCCAATGTCCACGTCTACAGGCGGAGGATGAGATTTATCCCACAACTCATCCAGGACTACCTTGAAAAGCAAGAGGAAGCGAGCTGGTTCACGTACTCGCTCCCAACTAAACACAGCCTGAAGGTGGCGATTCGCGGGCTCTCCGACAACCATCATTGAGGCCCTCCGTGGCTTCGAAGGGCTTCACAGCTGAATACGCTAGTCTAATCAAGGGACGAAGGGGTAGACCAGGGTGCGTTTACCACGTCATACTAAAGAGAACCCATGGACTAATCTCCGGTATCTACGGGGTGGAAGACCTACTCCGAATGTCGGGGTTGAAAACCGAAGTCTGGAGAGGAGTGCGTAGGCTGGTACATTGCCACCGCTGCCAACTCCTCCTCCTGCAGCAACTGCCGAGGTGCGCATCCCTCTAACAGTAGACAACTTTGCCCCGTCTTCAAGCGGGACCTGAGAAACCACCGGCGACCCTAGAGGATCCAAGAGGAGCTAAAATGAAGTCCACGAAGAAGACGCCAACGCAAACATCGAATACCACCTCCTATATACACCTCGAGGTTTCCCAGTTTCCCGAGGAGAGAGAAGTGGTAATCAGGACTGTCATAACAGAGCTGGAGTCACGCCTTGCCACCTATTATGAAAAATCTCTTATGGAGTATGCGAGACGTTTCTCCGAGCCCCGGGACCAAGGTGGCAAGACGCCCCGTGCATTATCCTGGTCAAAACAGAGGCCCGACAATTAAAGAATAAGGGTCACTGCCTAACAACCCACCGGATAACCACAGAGGGCACCTTTACACAGACGACACTTCCGCTGCGGCGGAAGGCGAGTAAAATCACAGCCAGAGAACCCAGCGCTGATACTGATCCCCCGCTTGCTTCAGGAAGAGCGAGCGAGAAAAACCCGAGTGAGTGAACAGTATTTTTATTTTGTGATTATATGTATTGTATGTCCTTTTCTGTACCCCTGAAAACATACATACTGACTTTCATAATGATCGGCGGAGTAGTTAAAGCTTGAAAGCACAACAAACAAGCAAACATACTTTCGCATTCGCATTTATTATATTAGGATGTTCATTTTAGTTAGTAACTAATAATAAAAAACCTCACCCGTTTACCATTAAAAACAGTTGTAAAAATTAAATTTTGTACAGATGGTTAAACTATGAATGTATCTTATATACTGCGCTATATATTGATCAAAATGTAATCCCATCCGTGTCATCTCGATGGTTAAAAGTCGTCTACTGTGCGGTTTTCACATGCATTTTTTTTTTCACGTACGTCGATTCTTGAGAATGAATTCTTAGCGGCAGCGTTTTCGGAGTTTTCAAGAAACAAACTTACTCCTTTCTGAAAGGTCCGCAACGTATTTGTGGTGCGCCTCGTGCCGCAGGTGTCCATAGGCTTCGGTAATTATTTACCATAAGGTCACCATTCTGTTTACTTTCAATCGCTTAAACGAAACGTAATCCCATACTATACAACGTAAATATATTTATGAATCATCTGGATTCTAAAATGCATCGCGCCGATAGAGCAAGCGAGCTTAGTAAAAATAGACTTTGTGTATTATGTTCATTTACCTCAGGATTATGCTTTTCTTTGGAGCTTGTACTTATCTAACAATTGACAGATGTTTTTGTTTGTTAGGATCATGTTTCTATTTACATGGTAATACTGTTATTATTTACCACAACATTAGTTAGATTTGTTGAAATAAATAAAAAAAACTTACCCGATAAATCACAAACTCAATAAATATTCATAAGGCAAACTATGGGCAACGGCAAGCGGTTTGAATTTGCGAAAATTTTTCCTTTCAAAATAGTATGAATATTTGTGTCAGTAAAATGAAATGTCACAGAACGATCGAAGATATGAAATATTCATCGACTTCGCGATATTTCGGTTGTAGAAGTATCTAGACGGAGTGGAAAATGTAGAATTGGTATTTAAATTTGCCTTCATTGTAAAGTTTTATCGCAAAAGCTATCATTAATGTGCTCCTTATGACCGGATTAATAATACAATATTAACTTGTTTATAAAATAAAAATGGTGTTGAAATGTAATTAAATAATTCTGAGAATGATTTAACCTACGAACCTACCTTTCCTAGTTCCTTTTATTATTTTAAATATTTTATAATACGTTTTCTGCTACATATATGTTTATATATCAGTCTATATATACATATATATTACTTAAAATACTAGCCATGGCTGTATACATTTTAAATATATTGTTTGCAATAAAAAAATATCGGCTAAGACTGAATGATCGATCTACAATCTATCCGTAGTCATGCAGTTATGTCTGCATAACTCAACCTACATACAGTGTATATATATATATATATTGACTGATCTAGAAACGGGACCATCGAAGTGACCTATTACAGTAACCTGTAGTAGGATTACAATCAATTACATAGTTACAGCTATTCGATCGTGTACAAATACCTACCATCCTGCAACGCCTAATAAATGTCTACTAATTAATCTAGCTTTGATACTTTGAAAGCAATATTTACAGTTTCTACATCTAGATCTATATCCATCTTAATAGATAAAAAGAACATTACAAGCCATTATGCGTGTTAAACTATATGCAACGTTACCACAACCACACGGGTATGTCATCCATTATCGTTAGAAATACATATGTTAACAACAGATAGTACATATTTATTCTAAAGTAAACCTTTGTTCTGTTCAGAACCGAACTTTATACGAGGCATACAAAGTTTGTCTTATAATTATGAAATTTGATTAAGAGGAGCGCACATGCATGAGTTTAAATAATTGCTTTATTGTCTTGTTCTGTGTGTCTTTGTCTATGTATATATAATTTACTGTGTGAATATATATGTATATAATACATTTATTTGAGATTCAAATAGTAACATAAGTGTGTATCAGAATAGTAGGATAATATATGTTGTCATCAACGTAAGCATAATCGCACGTTGACAAATGTTACATATTAATCTGTTTGATCGTCTATTATGTCATATTCATATCATCACATCATGATACCATTCCTGTAGGAGATCCATTGGCGGGCGAGAGCCCTTCCCGAAGAAAGGTATGGACATAATCACTATGCCAGTCTACGACGTATTAGCTATTTTAAAGCTTCAAGGAATCCACAGTTCTTTATTTCCCCACATACGATGGTACTGCTACATTTCTCAGGTTCACATTTTCCTTCCAATGTTTTCCTTACTATGAACTATTATGAATAAAACCGCAATATAATATTAATTATAGTAATAAAGTATTTGAAGGGGCTGATGGGACCGTGTAAATAGGTCCCACCAGGAAGGATGCGGTGAAAATAAAAATATGTAAAAAGAATGCGTGGAAGGAAGAGAGAGAGCGTGGAGCGATAGGTGGGCTTGTCTATAAAGAAATATAATAACAAAGACCCCAAATAAAAAGTGTGCACTGACCTGCAAACTCAGCACCTCGTACGGAAGCAGCGACGTCTCAGGAATAATTGGTTTGCGATGCCCAATACGTGAGATGTAATATTGTTTGTGGTTCTTTGGAGAGCAATTTTCTCTTTTAAATGTGCGATGTATCAAGCGGTATGTGGCTGCGGTGTCAACCATTTTCTATAGTCATTACTATAGATATTCCAAATTTTTCTCTTTTTTCGTCGAAATGACAGCGTTCTTGTGGTTCTTTCAAAGCGTCTGCATACCCCGTACTCGATCAATGAGATGCAGGCCAGTAACATATCTCATTATCTGGAGCGCAGCTATTAAAATGATTTATAAGGGCGATCCAGTATTATTGAAACAGCTTGATTTACTCTCGAATTCTTTTAAGTGGCATTTATAGGCATTTCACAAACATTAATTATTTTATATACCTACCAAAATTACTGGCATCACCGTTTTGTTGCATAGCGTGTACTTTGTATTATTATATTTTTAAACATAGAAATAACGTTAATCTGTTTTCATAAAGATATTAAATTAGCGAATTTATTTCTCGTTATCTCTTTGCGAACCGTTGAAGTAACTTTTTAGAAACATGTTCGTTATCTTTTATCCAAGATTTTTATTATGTTATACTAACAGACACGACGAACGTTGTCCTTTTTTTTATTAACGTGGGGAAATCCTTTATGGATACCCATCCTCTCGGGGGAGAGAGTGGGGTTATGTCCAACTCGCACGGACTAAAACCCCACGGTGTACCGGCCGCCGATTTTGGTTGGGGCGACATGGAACCGTGCTGAGGCTATCACCATCACCAGTGTCCACTGGAGATGCCGCAATCTGCTAGCGACACCTCCTTCCTCGCTTTTAAGAGGGTGTCCTTATAATTAACCCCCCTCTCGACTGCCTCTGGTCGCAGTGTCACCACGCCTCACCCTTCGGGTCCGTGGCAACCGCCACGAATCCAGCGCCTCTCTCCCTGACAGAGAGGGGCAATCCCCCTCTGGACAAGACCGTCACGGAGCCATTCACGTCTCCGGCCCAGTGCGGCAGGTCCAGGACGCGATATGGCTCCGTAACCACTGCAAGATCTATTTTCCACTCCGCCGCTGATTGCAGGAAAAGATCTGGCGCAGCGGCGGAGTGGTTCAAATTCCCTTGACGGTAGCTGCTATGGATGTAGTCCATTACTGATTCATAGCAGCTACCTCCGTAAGTGCCTCCCTAAGAAAGAGTACTTTCCCTTTCACAATAGGTGGCCTGCACTCGTTCCCTCCCATTAGATGCTCAGCCGGTTTTCCGGCGTCCACACAGACACCGCAGCGTGATTTATCCGCAATGCAGGCGTCCCCATGGTGGCCCTCCTTCTCGCAACGGAAGCAGGTTACCTCCCTGATGACCGTTGATGGACACATAGGCCGAGTGCGGCCCAAGCCCATACACCGGTAGCACCGTAGAGGGCTACCCTCTAGCAACTGAACTCGGGCCGCACTCCAGCCGATCAAGAGGTGGCCTGGTTCTACCAACTTCCGCGCTGCGTCGATAGGGAGGGAGACAAAGATGGAGCTGTTTCGTCCGTCACGAGTGCGGAGTTGGCCTGCCCTCATCTGTGCGACCTCGCAACCACCTGTCGCTGCTACCGCTTCCACGGCCTCCTCCCATGACACAAAATCGTCGATTCCGACGACTCGTATATCCGTCCTCTTCACCAGCCGCACCACCGTGGCCAGTCCTGCCAACACCGTCCTCACACCCGCCGCGAGTTTATCGGCGTGTTCCGGGGCCAGAGAACCCGGGACTTCAATTACTCTAGCCCCGGTGGCACTCGATTACACCAGGACACTGGAGATGCCGCAATCTGCTAGCGACACCTCCTTCCTCGCTTTTAAGAGGGCGTCCTTATAATTAACCCCATTCTCGACTGCCTCAGGTCGCAGTGTCACCATCACTGCAGCCGAGCGAGGGGGGCGACGGACATTGTCCTGTCCTGATAATAAAAATTCCTATATATACTTATGTGCATGAAATGGCTTAAGGTAACTAATGTATTCAATTTGATAAGGATTAATACTGTATTCGTCTAAATAGAATTACCTCATTATACGTGACCATTTTTTCAGAAGGTAGATGGGTATAATAAGCTATTCTTAAAAGAAAGGTATATGCCATCGTAGACTTTTTTGTAGATCTATAAAAGAGTAATATCTCACTATGCACTGTTTTGTTATATCTCTAAAGAATTAGATAGCGTTTTCAAAGAAAGCTCCCAGGCGGCTTGATTTTTTCCAACACTTCCAACAATTATCGTTATATTTGAACTAATTTACACTAAATCTTGACAAATTATATATCTAAACCTTTCTCGTGTGTCACTCCATCAAATGGTCAAAACTGCATTACAATCCATTCAGTAGTTTTTGAGTTCATCGCGAACAGGCAGATAGACAGACACGGTGAACGACTTTGTTTTATAATATGTAGTGATAATATTTTCCGTGTTCTATTATTAATGTAAAATTACAAAGAATGTAGAAATTCATTTAAAAAATATTATTCGGCTAATTTAATATTTTCAAGTTTGTTATAAATTTTATTAAAACAAATCCTGAGTTCAACAAAATTAAATTGAGACCTTTTAATAAATTGTTAATTTGACAATAGGATAATTGCAAATTATACATATATAGTTAATATTTCCTTTATAAATAATTCAATTAACGGGCATAGAATAACTAGGTATGTTGTACAAAAATAATTTATGAAACTTATGTACTTGAAAGAGCTTTCATGAATAGTACTAACGAAGGTAGCTATCCTCGTATATGCTTGATTTTATCTCAGTGCCTGACATAGTACTTACTTTAATCCTTCCGCAAAATTTCGAACGAATAATCTAGACTTGAATTAATCCAGCATTCTACTTTTAGTGAAACATCGAATAAACGATATATTTATAACTATAGTCTTTAGCATTGGCAGGTTTGACGTTTGAAACTATGGTTGGCAAAACTCATTTAGGGTTGAATTAAGGGGGCCCATCTTCCTATTGCGCAGGTCCCACTGATAGAGGAGACAGCTGAAGATGTGTACACGGTCGTCTCCTGACAAGGACGGGGCCCGGCGGCGCCGATTGACGCCGGACCAACCGCTGGGGCGACACGATGAATACATAAGAAATCTCGTGTCGCCCCAACAAAAGCGATGGATGTTCTGTGGGGTTTTAGTGAGTAGCAGTCTCACACTATCCACCTTCTCCCCCGGGAAGGTGGCGTGTCCATGACGGATTTCCCCATGTTAAGAAAAAAAAGGGGTTGAATTAAGGGGATATGGTTTGGATGGCCCGTCTCTCCATTACACTGGTTCGGCCGTCTGGGAAACAAAGTGAACCAGGCTGCCTCTCTCTTAGCGCGGGAGATCCGGCATTATACTGGGCCGGCTGCCGGGGTGTCATGGTGCTAGTTAGCACGAGCCCGTGACGTCCCATTATAGCAGTAAAGGGTGCACCATGGGGTTTTAGTGAGTAGGGGTCTCACACTATATACTCTCCTCCCCGAAAGGGTGGCGTGTCATGATGGATTTCCCCACGTAAATAAAAAAAGTGTTTGTTAAAAGTACTCAAAAAAAAGCGTTACATTCTAAAGAATTAAATAATTAGACTATAGTTGTCAACCTACAATCCAATTATTAGTTTTTGTCTCATTGTGGAGTATTTAGTCTACGGGCTTACGTAGCATTAAGTGATCATTGCATTGTATAACCAATTTCAAACAAGACTGCAGTGCAGAGATAATGAAATAATGATCATAAGGAATAATTGGAAATGCTTCATATGAAAATGCGTGTTACCATATTATAAGCTACGTAAATTAAATAATAGAGGTCTGCAAATGTGTGTGCACCACTCAAGACCACTTACTGGATAAACTTCGGTCTTGTTTTTAGTTTTGCATCTTAGGTACTTGGCGCTTATCTAAAAAAAGGTTATCAGAGTTATTAGACTTTTAATAAACCACGACATTTAGAAGTACTACGCGTTCAATTACGTGTTTTCTTGCCGCGGAAAAGTGGGGAAAGCGATGTGGTGTTTTGTTTTTTTTTCCTCTTTACACAAAATATATTTTTATGGTAAAATAAATAACGCAGACGAAGTCACCGGTGTCAGATGGTTAGAAATAATAGACTATGAATTTATATTTTGAATAACACTGAGAAAGGTGAACACAAATTGACATGTAATTTATTATGTATCCCCTCGATACTGAATGAAATACAACGTATTTGAAATAGCCTTAAGATTAATATCCTTCAAGCACATAATAACTTCTCGCAGACGTAATATTCGATGTAAGTCTGCTTCTATTTTAGATGCTTTTTTTTAATATGACACGCTATTAATAATAATTATTAGCTTTCATATATTTTACAGTGATACGAAATAAGAAGCCATCCTATTTGTGAAAAGTAATATGCAATTATGTAGGATTTAGCGAAATATTCCCTGCGAAAACAATAAAATGATAATAGATTTCTTATTGCGATTTTGTAGACAAAAACTAAGTTACGGGAACTCAAACTAATGAAAACATTTTTTTTTAAGTGAATTTTTTTTTATATCGCCTCATATATTGTCGTCCATCTATCGCACGTTGCGTTACAGTCGACCGCGTAATAAGAGTAAAGCGAAACGCACTCAGCAGACCAATGCCAATATGGCGAGGTTCATGGCTCAATTCAAAATTATTTAATGATTTAAATGAAGAATGTGGTTAGTTTTAAAAAAAATTAAAATATCTATTTTGATACCGTAAATCTTATAATTTTCCGACGTAACCTACATTCCGAAAAAAAAATCACTTCTATCGTGGTTTCATAAAGCCACCGGTCCTTTTTATAAAAGTATGTCATATAGTTGCATTCAAATAGAAAAAAAACCTAATAATTATGTTAAATACCGGCAACGGTTGCCCTGTGTTACACCAACCATAACACAAAGCAAAATCGATAGCATGTAATTAAGCTAGAGAATGCACTAATTCTTGAGTACGATACCGCCATGGCGAAATGCAGTTTTCCTATAATTGTTCCATTAAAACGATAATGGGAAACAATTACAGAATAAATTGTTTCTATTACATACATTAATTCCTCTCTGTTATAATAAAGCGGTGCCGTTTTCCCGCTATTTCCAATTAAAGAGTAAATTTAAATCTTAATATGTGTAGAGGATTAAATAATATTGTCGGTTTGAGGTAAATATAATAATAATAAAAGAAACAAAGTAAATAATGAAATATAATTGACATAGAAGTTGTAGTTTTTGTTAAATAGCCTACAGCTGTGCGTTTCAAATAGGAAGATAATACACAAACTCTCATCTTGTGTGTCATTTCGCATGCAATGTCAGTGAAAAAGTATGAGCTGAAAAACAATATTATACTGTATTTCCTGCAAAGTTGGCGTGGGAGCGATTATCTCCTCTCTTGACACAACTTAAAAGTTAGGATTTTTTTTAACTGTGAATAATTTGCATTGCAAAAGCAGTGCAAAAGCATTCAGTCATGTTCTACGGAGACGCTGTAATGTTATGTTAATGGTGTAACTTATACTTTTATGTCCAACAACATCAAGTTATATAGATACACGTATATTGTATATTGCAATAAGGCTCTCCAGTAATGTCGTGTCGCCCATATTTTAAATTTTATTTTTTTTCAAATAGTATTTTCAGTAGTATTCCCTAATATTGGTATTGGTCAAGCGATTCGGTTCTGTTCGGGTATGCGTTAGGAAATTCATAATCCTGATTGTCTATTAAATTTGATTCGTTCTAAATATTTTTTCATATAATTAGTAGGTACATACTTATACACTGAAATTTTACATTAATGTAACATCAGAAAGCTCATTATTACAGCTATATTAATAAATTCCTGTGGAATAATTTGGTATTGGAAAGCCGAGCTATGAGTTTGTGGTTTGGTTGAATATTTACACTACATTTGTAATTTTCTACTAACATTAGGTGATGTGTATATTCATGGTATCAATATGAGTTATGTTTAATAACAGTAAAGTTTAATTTATAATATTTGTATCCATTAAATTAGTTTTGTGTTTTTTCTTAACATAACAAGAATTTGTATACAATTGTGGCGACGGGCGAGAAGCATTATTTTGTGGTTACCTGGAAATATATTTCTAGTTTTTAACAACTGTGCAGATGAATAATAATATTTTCTAGTATGTATAGACAGATTGTTAGAAGTGCCACAGGTTATATTATATTTAAGTATGACGTCAGCGATTTAAAAAATATGACCAAGAGTAAAAATACGTTTTTACTTACTAAAACTCAGATCAGTTAATAAGTAAATTATTGATATAACAAATATAATTTTCATTGTATTACAATTCGGCCGTTTTCGTTTTGTTATTATTATTAAACTTCAAAATGTATTACATTTGAGAATTTCCATAACTACATCACTACATGTTATAAAACGAAGTAGTCCGCCGCGTCTGTCTGTCTCTCTGTTCGCGATAAGCTCAAAAACTACTGAACGGATTGAAACTGTAGCGGCCTTGACAAGCCAACAGTGTAGTCAGTTAAAAAAAAAGCGGTCTTCGTCAACAGCTAGAGTAATACATGAGGATGGCTTAACATATAATTTGTCGAGACTATGTGTAAATTAGTTGAAATATAACGATAATTGTTGGAGGCTAATTCTCTTGAGATATAACAAAACAATGCATAATAAGATATTCCTCTTTTATAGATATACAGTCATTGGAAGGCTATTTAAACGGATATAGTATTAATCCTTATCACATTAAATACATTAGTTACTTTAAGCATTTGATGCAAAATAGTGTATATTTTTTATTATCAGGGCAGGACAGTGTCCGCCGGGACTGCTAGTATATTATAAAACAAAGAGTTACTATTATTGACGTGAAAATTTCCGAAGCGCAATTTGTGTTTTTTCCGAACAGTACTCATCACTAGTTGCCATCAGCCATATTTATGGTCTAACAAGGAGTAAATCGTTGTAGTAATTACGCTTCTGTTATTATCGATACATATTATAAATAATATATAACATAAGCATTACATGCACATGAGTATATATTATTTACTATCAGGATAGGACAACAGGATATCACGAAGAATCATATTAATTTAGAAATAAAACCTGGTAGAACACAAGTAATATTTATTTAATTTATTTCAAACGAGAAACCTTGTTTTAGTTCAATTAATTTGGTTTAAATTGTTTAGTGCAATTATTAAATAAGCAATTCATAATTGAAAGGATAACAATTTAACTGTAATACGATTTAATCACGAAAGGCAATACTTCAAAACAAATCTAAATTATTCAGTATTAGATTTATTATTCCAGTATTCCTTGAACGAGACTTCTAAATCATATCGTTAAAAAAATAGGCTGTTGACAAGACGTGCCTATGAGCGAGTTCATTGTATCAACCAAACGTGCTATGATTGGATAGTATTATTCCTTGGCATCTGCGTCTTCACATATATTGTAACGAAATATTACATAACCATTTTCACCAACCTTATATCCTCGTTAGAAAACCTCAAATGTCCTATTCTCACTTGTATATAATAATACTTGAGATAATATACGTATTTGTGCTTTCTTGTGCTTATTTATTTGGTTGAAATATTATGTAGGTATCGTATCAACACTTTTTACTTATAATGTCGTTAATAGCAGTATTAAAAAAATGCACTACGGAGATGTTAATTAAAAATAATGAAATATTTAAGATTATAGTACATAAATACTGATTAAATTCAAAGTAATCGAATCAGATGAAGTAGAAAGTAAATTAGTTGATAATAATCTTTGAAACGAACATAGTGCCTCTAACATTTGCACAGCAGTTATGTGCCATATCTTTGCTAATATTATAAAATTTAAGATATTGTTTTTTTTGTTTGCGATAATACCTAATTAGCTAACAGATAAAAAAATAATTGTATTATTTTTTCTAACCTATTTCTCCAGAAAAATTATGAGTCTAGTATTATGCGGAAACGCTTAAGAGCATAGATTACATTTACCAAATAAAATGCTAGACAGAAAGTACGCTAAGCGAGAACGAAGTATTATAGAAGTACCAACGGTCTTTAAAATATCAACAAGGTACACTTTCGCACGGCACAGTTATGTGGTTAGTTCTCTGCGGAATATCCGCGCTTTGTACAGATTTTTTTAAACTCGCCGCGTTTCGTAGATAGTGATTTAAACGCAAGTTAAATCTTACAGCACAATTAGCTTGAGTTAAAAGTAGGCCAGCTTTTATAGTATTTCATTATAATCTTCTAATTCTGTTACATTCCCACGAGATGATAGAATGATTGGTTTTAGTCATAATTGATCTGAAAACTATATTCAAATTAGGTAGTTTTTAAATCAACGGAAGATTTGCCATTTTATTACGTGTATTATCACAGAGAAGTGTAACAATTGATTTTGGTACTACGACGTAGCTGACATAGCATATAAATTAATCCTCTGATATAACTCTAACTTATGACTTTTACTATGGATTAAATTTGCTGATTTAGTTAGGACAAATTGAAAATCTATCATACTAGGAAAAAACAAGAAAGTAGTAGAATTTTAAGTAGGTACATTGTTATTAAAGTCAGTTTTAAACCAAACTATAGAACTTGTTAGAAATATAATTTCAATAGAGGAAAATAAAACTTACAACCTGGTATGCGAGCTTATATTATCTTAGAATAAGCTCAAGCGCGCTACGACATGCAATATCGCGCCCCTGTTTCGCATGCAATGTTCACTTAAATCACGCCTCGCATATTATTCTGCGATGTTCACATACCATGACGATTACTTGCTAGATTTGTTTGTTCAATAGTATTAAGAATATGTCGACGACCAACTTTCTTATCACTTTTTCGCTTCAATCTTTAAATCAATGCATAGTATAAGCGCATACATTTTGCATTATGGTAGGTCAATACATTTGTGTTCGATTGAATTGCAACTACCATACACTCGGTATAATATCCGCGATACTAGCAGACTTATTAATTGGACTGGATTTAATTGGTCACTGCCACGTCTCATGTGGGGGCGGGGGGCGTGGCTTCTTAGCTGAGACTGCCGAACCCGCAGCCTGAGTTTGAGCCGAGGATGGGACAGAGAGTTTGGGCGAGACTCGAGGCACCTTTGCGCCATGTACATTCGACTGCTTAGGTACGGAAAGTCCCGTGGCGGAGTTACAACCTGACGGATTCGCGATTGCCACCTTCAAATCAGTGCTGATCATTCTGGACCGTACCATGGAAGGCAAGGCCATTTTCGACCTCACCTTTGTGTGCAGTCTCTACCGTATCTTAGTAGAGCTTTCCTGCAAATTCTTTGTACCATCGCAGTGTCACAACTGCCAAGTGTACAGTATTCCGCCCGGCACTGCCACCTGCGTCCCAGGTACGACAAATGCGTCGGGGATCACTCCATTAGGGAATGTCCTCGTAATCCAGAGACCTCCGAGCATCCTACTTGAGTGCTTTATGGGCAACCCCGGAACATCCCACAAAGTAGCTCGCGTGCCTCGCACGACCCATCCCCATCAAGTCAGACAGGCGATCCCGTCCAGAGAGCACTTCTCAACCTTCCGGACGCAACCACCCCCGCCTTTATTAAGCCAAGAGGCTTTCCGTAGCATGCCGGGCACATTCAGTGCAACGGCAGTGTCCGTACTCGCGCCGAGCGCGCTCTCCTGACCCACATGGACGCCGCTAGCTCCCTCGGCTGCTAAAGCCAAGCTCCAGTCTCAGAAGACTCAGTCCACCCCTGCGCCACCTACCGTGGTTTCCGTTTCTTTCGCCGGTATAGACTGGATCGCTAAACTCCCTCTCGTTCACGATATTCAGGAAATAATCGCGTTGACCCATCTCGTTAATAGTACTTCTGAGATCGGGCTCTTAAACGCGATCTCAACCTTCCCGGCTTTTTTTTTTAATATTATAAGGGGCAAACGAACAGATGGGTCACCTGATGGTAAGTGATCACCGCCGTCCATAGACACTAGTAACACCAGGGGAGTCGCAAGTGCGTTGCCGGCCTTTTAAATATGTGGGCCTCCGGCGGTCTCGCTGACCGAACGAAACGCAACAGTGCAAGCACTGTTACTTCACGTCGGTTTTCTGTGACAACTGTCTACTACGTTACAACTATGTTGTAACGTCTAACTCGCATCGCGCATAAATAAATTCACGATTATCACGAACAGTATGAACCCACGTGTTTATGGCTAGACGTTTCTTTTTAAAAACTAGTTAATAAAATATATTCGACTTCTCTCACAACACTCGTTTTGCGCCCACATTCGCGTATCCACCGTCCGCTTCGTAGCGGCCGGAGGGATATCCCGCTCCAAGCACAAACCTTGCGGCCCCAGTAGCAGCATCTCGAGCCTAGGTTCGTTTCCCGTAGTGGAGCCCTCAAGCTTACTGTTTACGCGATATAATAACTCACCGTTACATTTGACACTGCTCTCTACAGACGTGCACACCCACACGCACACACAGTTGTAAGGTTCTTATTTTTTACCCCGCACGTTGTTTGGTTAGTGTTAGTATTAGCTAAATTGTCAAATTCGAAATACTTGTATGAGTTGGTGAGACATGCGTGAAAATGTATGTATGACATGTCTCATGGACGAATACATGTTTGAATGAATGAAAATTTTCAATGTCACTGTATCGCGATAGCAGATAGATAACCAACTCGATAAACGAGTTCTGAAATGAACAGTGCCTTTACACAATCGAAGTGTAGGACGTATGCCTGCAAAATAGAAGGACTACTTATACAAGCTTACTGAAATTAATTAAATGCATTGAGGGAGGCTTATACGAAATAGTGGACAGATACAGTTTCATAATGTCAACACATGCCATTATGTTAGCAGTATATTATTAGACATGTCTTGAAAATTTAAATCCTAATAATACGTATAGATTGGAAGAGCAATAGAAGATATTGCGTTGATTTTTTTATTTTTTATTTGTCGAAGTTTAATTAACATTTACAAGCCATTACAGTTACCATGATTGTATATTAACGACATCTATCGTCAAAAATATGTACGTAGGTATGTGGGTTATAATGTTAATTAATCTACTTGTACGTTTCATTCTATACAAATATAGTTTCAAGAATTAATAAGAGATGTCGCTAAATTATTTTCAAACAATTCCTACTGGGCGGACAAAAAATAGATTAATTTATGATTATCTGAAACGACTATACACGAAAGTAAAATTTTGATGATGATGACTTATACGAATATAAAAAAAAATAGGAATGTCTTCTGTACATGCGCCGTGGACGTTTTTTTTTTCTTTTGAAGAATACAGAAGAAATTGAATATACAAATTTCATTGGAAAAACGGGGTTCAAATGAAAAACACAATTCATAGTCACACAATATGTAATGTTAATTAAATACGCATACAAAGAAGATAATTAGATATAATCTAAGCATAATTATTAGAGATAATATAATACCTTACAATGAACAATTTTGATAATAAGAGAAAAATTTATACTTTTCTAAAAGTTGTACTGTAAAATAATAATTCTTAAAATCTTTTCATACAGAAAAATACTGCCAAAAGCAATAAGATTTGAATCCTAAACTGATTAAATAAATTAACGTATACATTTAAATTACTCAAAATTATGTTGATACAAGAATCAAAAGGATATAAAGTGAATATTGACGATTAAATAAGTACATATAATATTATGAATACTATTACCTACAATTTTCGCTCTTGTTACGGTGAAATTATTTATGAAGCCTAAATATTTCATATACATAAGTAGTGCCTTAAAAAAACAAACAGCTAACTTACAGATATACATACCTATTATCTATTAAAATATATTATTTTGAGCGAAATCTACTAACATACATAAATGTGAAAGTATTAAAACGTGCGAGAAGATATTATACATAGATACAGACAAATAGAACACCCTACAAAGAGAGAGAGAGACGCTAACAACTTTAAACCTTTTATAAGGTCACGGCGTGATTGAAAAATCTATATATTGTATCTAATCTATTATATTTTATAACAATAGTAAATCTAATTATAATATTTTGTAGAGGTATTTATGCAATTCCTATTTCATCACATTAGGTACGTTTTATTACTTAGCGTTTAATTTTAAGCGTTTCGTTCTTGTTCATCGATTTGGTGTTGTTTTCAATCGAGCAGTATATACCTACCTACCGTTTATTAAAATACAAACTTGTTTTTTGATTTTATTTTTTTTAACGCATAAATAATTTAAAGTAAAAGGATAAATAGTTCATAAGTAATTTAGTTCATTTATTGTCTATTAAAATGCATTTCGTTGACGTGATGAAATCTTGGCCAATCGAAGAAAGCCGGCTGCACGCACGAAAAAGCATGACTCATTGTCACGTTCCGCCTGAGCTGATCGTGCCAGCGAGAGCGTGGAACAAGCGTCAAAGAAGCGCGATCGACCTAAGCATTCGGCTTGTAACGCATTTATCTCTCTTCCACTCCATCGGTAATTCAGTGATAATAATGAAATTCAATGCATAAAAGTGTCCAATTTTTCTTCAATGTTTTCTTATGACGTTATCGCGTATAATTATCGTCCGTAAGCCGACTTTACAGACAACTGTTTTTTTATTCTAACGTCTTATTTTTTGTAATCCGGGTATTAAACTATTAATATTTCGAATGATTACATGCTTAATTAAAAAAAATGTGGTAATAATATCGAGCGACTTTGCTTGCATTATTACTTAGTTCGATTTTTTTTTCCTGAGAAAAAAGTAAACGGTAGGCATAAATATATACTGATTATTGTATATTTAGTATTAACTTAAGTAGATGTAATATTGTACTTTATATATTATTGCAATATTTTACATTATATATTCATATAAAATATGATTTTTAAATATTTCATTGAGTCAATAAATATCACCTTTATTATAAAATTTTCACGACACACAAATTTCTGAAAACAATAATTTTCTATAAACAACGTGCAAAATGAATACATATGTTAATTGTAATTAAATAAATAATGAAAAGTATAAAATTAGCTTCTATAGTTCAGTATATTAAAAACTTTAATAATTAATATTCTAGAATCATTTTCAATATCAACCAGGAAGACTATTGACCATCATCAGGTAACAACCATTATTGCTTAAAAATTGGAGGCGTTTAAATATCAAATACTAGCAATAGATTTTTTTATTTCAAATTTAATAATTATATATCAATTGCTAGCGAACTACTTTAAAAACCAGCTAACATTGAACTACAAAGTTAAATATAGGTATGTCTAAAACACTTCAAAAATTGTTATCATTTACCATATAACTGACCTTAATGAATTTAAGCACTCAGATATAAACGTTTCTAGTTATCTAGCCAATACACTATATATATTTAAAAAGTGATTACATAAACTGTTTTAAATTCTACTTGGAATTTATATATATTTCTAACCTAATTTTATTATTATTACAGTTATAAACTGGTGTCGATATAAATGAGTTTAAATATGCATTTGTGTTTATTACTATATACTTTTATTTTATTCATTTAAATATTTTTTATATCATAGGGGGCAAACGAACAGGTGGGTCACCTGATGGTAAGTGATCACCGCCGTCCATAGACACTAGCAATACCAGAGGAGTCGCAAGTGCGTTGCCGCCCTTTTAAATATGTGGGCCCCCGGCGCTCTCACCGACCGAACGAAACGCAACAGTGCAAGCACTGTTACTTCACGTCGGTTTTCTGTGAGAGGGTGGTACTACCCCGGGCGAGCCGACCCATTCATTCTGAAACCAGTAATAGTTTCAGCGTAGATTTGTAGTCAACAAAACTCTTTGACTTTGACTGACTTTTATTTGTTTACATTAAGTAATTTAAAGTACTCCTACTCTATTTGAAATGTATTGTAATGTATATCGCATCCTTAGTAAAGTAAAGGCTTAAAAGATGCGTGTTTGCTTCCACGCCCGCGACACTCTCTGCTCACGCCGCCGTGAGCGGGGGTTGAACGATACGATCCCCGCACACTGTCGGCGTCATTTTCTTGTAACAACTCGAGCCTAGGTTTGTACAGTTTATACAGTGACTCACGCTAGTTTACACATACATCAGATCACTCCACACACGTGTACACATAGGTACTCATAATGGTTGGGTTGTCTTTTTACCCTTTTCGGAATGAATTAGGTCACACAACTTAGTGGTCAAATACAAAATACACGTATGCATTCGTAAAACATGCATGGTTACACATGTATTTTTCACGTACTCATAAATGTATGAGATAGATAGCTTAGCCTAGTCAGATCGGGAAACTCGGCGACAGTTCAAGCCGAGGCGCATCATGTGCCCTTGCGCTTATCACCTAAATAAATCGGGTGAGTGCCACAGAGCACTCCCCTTGGTAGTCCGGTGAACTTGCAGCGGTCTTAGGGTCAACAGGATATGTCAGGTTCGAAAAAAAATTATTTTTTTGGGAAACTGCAAAAACAAATCGACGATCACAATGTTTTTTTTACAAAATTAGCGCTAACTCCCTAATTTACAACGTCATTGTCATGAAAATTTAATCTTTCATGTGATATATATACCTTGTAAAAATATTTATAATGAGCCCTCCTTCATTGCAAAAACTAAAATACCTAAAAATTCGATATGTGACCTCACTTTATTAAGGGTGCGATATGTAAATCTTTTTATGCTTTCCATTTATAATAATTTAATTATGAAATAAGTTATTATAACGAGATACTCATATTATTACATTATGTAATATTGCTATAGCATATAGGGTTGAGATTGAATGGTGTATATTATAATGGTACCACGCCTTTAGGTAACGGTAAGAAAGGCCCGAGGAGTTAAAGCTCGGTATTGCCGCCGCTTCTTAAGAGTGATATGGAGAGAGAACTGTCGTCTCTTTCCGAGAGGCGGGTTTCTGCTCAACATCTGCAGCTGACCCGAGCGAGTGACCAGGGTTGCGGAGTTTGCTTATTGTAATCCAGTGACCCAGGCTCACATACGCACTGAGCGGCCAGTGGAGTTTTAGCCGGTGGGATTCCGGCATAACCTTATATTATAATGGGATGTTGCAAGTTATCAGGGATTTTGATAACGACAATAAATGACATGACATGACGGTATGTGGCATACTTTACGACATTATCTACACAATGTTTCTTCGGTGTAATCAACTGTTTATGATAGAATAGTACGTTTGATTGTCAATCGAAATATGATATCTAAAGTTGGAAAAGGTCGACGCTATTGTTGGCTTGCTTCGTAATCGAAGACCGGCGTAATTTAGCGCCAGTCTTCTCCTCGGATCAGACATGCGTGAAGCTTGCGTGGACTGCATCCTCTTGGGTGATCTGGGTGCTGGCAGTGAAGTACTGGAAAATGTTAAATACAACTTTTATTTTATATTTTTGCAAACATATTGTAAATTATAAGTCATTTACATGTACAAGACTAATTACAGGAGGCGTAACCCGTTAAACATGATAATTAGCCTTGTAATCAAAGTGAGGACGTTATTATTATAAAAAAACGTATTCAATATGCATGTAACATTACTTACTGTAATAGAAAATTAATTTTAGTTACGTCCTCATTTTGAGTCTTTTTCTGGTTTCAAACTAAGGACAAAATTAGTTTTCTATTACAGTAAGTAATTTTAAATGAATTTTCAATACATATTCCTATACTGATAACTTATTATTTTAATATAGTGCATAATTGCTTTAATATCTGCTAATTTCATGTTAAAATTGGTAACAAAAAGGATATATAAAGTTCAAGTTTAAATCAAATATATTTATAAAAAATAAACATAATTAAAATAGACATGCGATACAAATTACAATTTTAAGTAATTATGTATTTGACTTACTTTACAAACCTTTGTATTAATTTCACATACTATGAGTAGGTAAGTTGATACGAGTCACATATTTTTACATATATAGTAAAAAGTTGGATCTATTTTTCGGAATAGGGTAGGTGCACAAGATACACGTGGTCCATATGGAATTGTAATATTAAAAAAAAATTATAACTTACATCGATAGATTAATAAATCTTGCGGTGAATATTTTCCAACATTTCCCTTCCTAGGAGGAAGTCATTGTACTAAACATAAAATAATATAAATTAATAATAAACAAAAAAATAATTACTCTATTTCTGCATATGCGTTGTTTATTTATGGTTAATAATTGTATTTAAAGTTATCCCATAATTAATTTATAGTGCCTGTAATAAGTATAAAATATGTGTATGCTACAGAAAGTTTACTAACTCCGGCAAAAGCGGCACCATTCCATCCGAGCCTTTCATGTTCACGCTGTGGTGTACGCTGTGGGGGTTGCTTACGATCACGTGCCGCCGCGGCGGACGCGAGCCGAGCACGCGCGCGCAACGCGGCTCTGAGCGGAACATTCGCTCGTGCAGCCTCAGCGCGCCCATGTTGGCAGAATTCAACTAACGCCACGCTCAGTGCCAAAGCCAAACCTCCGAGTAACACGTAGAAAATTCCAGCTACTTGGCTCAACGTCATTTCTGTCATAGTAGATTCCTACAAATACACACAAACTTTAAAGTGACAGCTAATATTCACATAAAGTAAGTTTCCAATAAATGTATGTTTTTAATACTAAATGTTAAGAGAATTGTAATAAAAATGTCCTTAAGATTAGAAATACTTGCCATAAATAATTCGAGATGTATGATAGTAAGTAATAAAAAAGTAAAAAAAAAAAACATAATTATGGATGCCAATTTATGAATATTTTATTTCATTCAAACGCGTCATAGTTTTATGATATTTCTTACCTCGTCTTTATTTAGATCACAATCGGCCTTTTTCGTCTTCATAATCCATTTATTCCACAATTTTGTTATAACTCCATCTTTCTTGAAATTTAAAATGACTAAGTTTATCGCCTCTCTAAAAAAGATAATACATATTTAGTTAAGAAATATCTTTAAAACATATTTAACTGATGAAGGCGTTAGTTTGCGAAAATATAAGTACTTCATTACATGTCTAAAAGTAGGGATGATGAAAGTACTGATTCGTTGTTATTTTTTCCTTCCACTTGGAATTGATTAGCTGCAGCCACATGTAGCGTTTTCAGGCACATATTGACCAAATAAAATCAAACGTTTTTTGTTACAATACGAACATCCACTCAGTGTTTTTAGATTTTTTTATTTAGTTAATTAAGTTAAATTATGAATAGTTTTCGGTTTACAATTTTTTTATAGCATTCATTTAAAAATTATAACTATCTATAACTGTGATACCATACATTTTTTGCTGAGTTCTGGATATGACAATTGTGTAGGGCTGTTTCGTTATTCCCATAGAGGTAGTAATAGTAATAATATTCGTTAAATATGACAGGCGAAGGAATTAATTCATACTGCCAATTCTGGAGTAAGTGTCTTGTGATAATTTCCATGTTCTAACAAGATGTTGGCACTCTGATTAGAATTTTTCATGGAGTTTTCGTGGCATCTCAGAGTTTATGCTCCGTGGTATTTATTCCTTATCCACTTCACGTGGACACAATTACCAAACTATAGTATATAAAACACCATCAATATTACAAAGTATAGAGCCAAATAACACAAGAGTATGTACAAATCATAAAATCCACTACATGACAGACTAAGATCCCGTCAAAAACTCTTTTACCATGGAGGTGTAAAGCCCGTCATTATAACACGCTTAGATATATCGCGTTCTGGGGTCAGCAGATGTATACACAGTGAACAAACGAATGGTAGAAACCTGGCAAAGACCAAACACATAGTAGTAACCCGTTACAGCTTTAGTTTGCCCCGTTTCAAGATTAGTCATTGTTAATCTAGATGTCGAGAGGCTGGCAAGGCGGCATGACAGCTACGACTTTCGATGAATTGGAGATCTTTCGGTAACCTTTGTTTTTGAATTACACTGCGCTTGCCGTTAACTACATTTTATTTTTTTATCAGTCTAAATTAAAATCTGCTTTAGACAATTTATCCATCAATATAACTTTTCTCGAGCTATAAGTGCAATGACTGATTTAGGAGGGGTGGATAATAAAAGTAAGAATGCTGTGCAAAATGTTTCAATGCTAAAAAAAGTGCTTGTTGGTAACGCTGGATTGCTTGTTCGATAGCAAAAATAAAAATTATCTTCGTTATTTTTAATTTTTTTTAATACAATTCCTTCAATTAATATATGTTGGAAAAAAACGTAATAATGCGAGTTTATAATTTATCTGTAGCCGAAAACTTTTACTACAGAACAAATGTTTCAAGATTTATGAGACACACTATAGATAATCATTCAGTCAAATATCTTGGCTATAAATTAGTTTGCCGAATAGTAACGTTAAAAAATATCTATGAAAAATGAACGACGCTCTGCAATAGTAGTTACGAAAAATATGTTTTAAAAAAGAAAATCAAGTTTTAAAGGAACGAGGTTTTCGACAGGTCGTGAGCGTATAAAATGAATGCTTGTAAAGGAAATATTTTTTCCCCCTTTGCTATCTAGAACGCTCATCTATGTGCAAAATCGAATCATGCTAAATATTTTAGGACTCTCTTTGAAACCGTTACGAGACCCTGATTATTTACAGGTTCGCTTTATAACAATGGACAAAAAGTGGCTTGCCATTATAACTACGAAATAATATGTAAACTGTAAAGTTTATGACTTGGAAAAGACTGGAAGAATCGTCTCCAAATTCTAAAAAATTTAGAAGCTGCTTCCACTAGTAAAATTACGGGCTCAATTTTCTGAGAAAGTTTTATAAGGCCGAGAGATAGTAATGAGTACGGGCACGTTATATGAAGATTTAATAAAAAACAAATGTGTAACTAAGCCCGTGAAAAATGGCAAGGCAAACTTGGAGCATATGTCTTGCTTCATTAAAATAACGCTACGCCGTACAAGTCTGCCGTTTGATTAAAATCCGAGACACTATTTTTTTAATATTTCGGCAGCCTTCATATTCGTTAAATCAGAAGGCAACAATTTAAATCAAATAGTAGTCAATACAATACAGAAGGATCTCTTAGGTAGGTAGGTATCTATGATAAGAAAAAGCATTATACGACGAGTACATTTATATTAAGCGAAAAGTTCTCTACTCTCTACACTCACCAAGAAATGAAAACGTGAAAAATCAATTGAGATTTATAAAACGTTATTAAACACCCTGACTTTTACATTGAACGCCACTGGTATTGACTGAAATATTGAACGGAGAAACTCTTTGACATTATTAAGAAAATATTTTTAAGTGTAAAGCAGTGGAATAAGCTACGTACGATGAAAGGAAAGGAAATCTTTTGCTGTAAAACGTATACAGGGTGTAAAAGTGTTGAATAGAAAGCTATCGAGGTTTTACTTAAGTAAAGATATAACATTAAAAATCATTTTTATTATTTTTCTATGTATGTTTATTTTGAATACAATATTTGGTAGGAAACCTAAGACGTGTAAATAGCCCAGGCGCGATAAGAGTAATTGGTTTTGAATGTGATGGTCGTAGGAGCTAAGGCGCATAATCATTTATTAAAGAAAAATAATTAGCGGAACTATAAAGTACTCACCGAAGGCTGAGGACAGGTATTTCTGTTGCGTCGGTGAGGCGGGTTTGCTTATATTTGCGGAATTTGATAGAGTATTAAGGGTCTATGCACGTTGTATTATAACCACGAACGACAATACACTGAATGCAACTATTAGTATTTTCGCTAAAATGATATGTGAAAAACAGCATAACGATCTTTCGCTGCGCCAAACGGCACTTAAAATTCCGCATCCCTTACTAGCGTGGGAACTCAATAACTGAAACCTTCCCAGGTGCTACTAAGTCGCAGCTAATCCCTTATTCTAGTAACGTTTTGCGCCGAACCAATTTTTATTGCAACTATGATAACATACCTTGTTATCGTTTTAGCCACAAGAATTGTTAGAAATAGATTAGTGTATATACAAAAAAAAAACAAATGTTAATCAAATAAAAATAAGCATGTTTCTGAGGCATGGCTAATTGTTGTATGTAAGTCGAATATTCAGATTGTGAGCAACGGCTCGATGCCGTAGTGTCACGCTGCGTTTAGTAGACCAATCTCGTTTACAAAGGGTGAGGTCTGATTAAACGGCTATGCTGAAATTTGCTACATGTGTTTACCTATCATTACCATCATTATCAGCCTGTAAGAGATTCAATGCAGGGTCATAGGACATTTCCCGTAGGAAGGTATGGGCATAAACACCACGCTAGCCCACGACGTATTGGCGATTTCAAATAATATATTCTTCCAACCTACGATGGTATTACAAGAAACATTTCTCAGGTTCAGGTTTCGTCACGATGTTTTCCTTCACAGTCCGCAGATAGTGTTACCAATTTAAATTAGTATATGTAGACCAATTTGGAAAAAAATATGAATACATGTCGGAGTTCGAAACTGCTTAGATTGAATTGATATTCCACCGGTTACAGCACTAGACCACCATGATTTTTTTTAACCTATAATTTTACCTTTTTAGCTATTATTTTATTAATTACCAATGCAATACTAATTTACATGGAATACGCGGATTTAGTCACGGTCATAGTATATATATCTTCTTATATATAAAACAAAGTCGCCCGCCGCGTCTGTCTGTCTGTCTGGATGTTCGCGATAAACTCAAAAACTACTAAACGGATTGTAATGCGGTGTTCACCAATAGATAGAGTAATTCACGGGGAAGGTTCTGGTATATAATTTGTCAAGGTTTTGAGTAAATTGGTTGAAATCTATATAAATATAAGCGAAATACGACTGACTGACAATTACATATTCTCCTACAGACACCGACAATCCCTGACAGTAGGCGACCGTTGTTATAGTAACCAATAATATTATTCCCGTGGCAATAACTATATTTTTAGGGGTGTGCAATTAATGCTACGATCGAACCGAATCGAATAATGATGTTAAATTCGAAGTTTGAGTAGAAAATTCGAACTATTCCTATATTTTTAAAGTAAGGTAGAAATATTGCACTAATAGTTATAGGAAAAATTACAACATTTTACACTAATTTAATAATTCAAATGAAAAAAATGATAATGTCGTAAAAACTATTATTTAAACATCAAGATTGCCTTTGAAAAAGAACTTTAATTTACTACGTAATTCAATTTTACAATAATAAATTTCTATTAGTGAAAATATTTATTAAAAATATACTTTCTCCCTTAAATCTAAGTAATTTTATAGCATTTCTTTTTTAACAAAATATTAATAAAAATAGCCGAAATATTTCATTTTAAAGAAATTAAAAATATATTATAATTTTATATTTTAACAGGTTTCTAGAATTTTTTGCTCTTATTTTATATTACATACATAAAAATAATGATTTAAAGTTTAGCACCCAAAATTCATTAACAACCAATAAGGTACCAACATATAGCTTTTACTATATTGGTATATTTTGAGTGGTCTATTATAAATTAAAAAATCGGTTATAGTTTATAAAGAACATAGTCAGTTCCGTTGAAAAAAAAAAGGATTTTGATATAAAAATAAATGACATATAATTTCTTGAATTTCTAATTTTCGCTTTTTCCCGCCAGTTTTTGGCTAGAAATAGAGATACAGTAATTTAGAATGCACTCCATGGCTGGTGTCGACTATAATGGCGTTGCTGGTTAGTTCGTAACATTCTATAGTTAATGCTTATTTAACGCATAAATGAAATTATTTGAATAAGCTGAAGACTTCGAATGATACGTGTGTTCAATTCGGATTTCCGAATTGTATAATTCGATTCGATTTGATATCGATTAATTCGGATATTCGCACACCCCTATTTATGTTCATTGAATTAATAAGTTTTCATTTAAAAATGACATTTTAAGTCAGTATTATTTCGAATTTTTGATTTGCAATCTATAGATATAATAAAAATAATGTGTCTATACATAATATCAAAATACCTACTTTTTACTGACTGGATATGAAAGTGTATAAGCTACATATAGTAAAAATTAAATTTTTAAATTTATTATCAGTCTATATGTCTGTTTGTTCCGTTTAATCTCCGAAATGGCTGGACCCACTTTGACGGAAATTTTACTGGCAGAGACCTGAAATTGCAGGCTATGTTATTTTAGACTAGCTGTTATTCGCAACTTTGCCTACAGTGGAATATCCGAAACGGGTAAAATAAATTTTTACATAATAATGGCTGGCAGATAGCTGAACTCATAAGGAGTGACTTAGGTTATTTTATTTTAGATTAACTGTTACTCGCGACTTTTTCCTGACATAACCGAAACGATTGAACCAATGTTCACCTGACTTTTACATATACATAGCTGATCTTATTTTTTAGCTGTTACCCGTGGCATTGCTCACTGAGCAATACCTGAAACGGCAATACCGATTTTTACGGGAATTTCACTGGCAGATAGCTTAACCCATAAGAAGTAATTTAGCTTATTTTATTTTAAAGTAGCTGTTACCTGCGCCTTCGTCCACAGTGATATCTCTAAAACGCTTTAATCGATCTTAATGGGACTTTTACTGGTATATAACTGAATTTATAAGCACTACTTAGATTAATTTATTTTAAGCTAGCTGTTATCTGTAACTGTGTCCACAAAGTAATCCTCAAAACAGATAGAACAATGTTTACGTAACTTTTACAGGCACGTAGTTGATCTTATAAAGAGTAACTTAGGCTATTTTATTTTAGACTAACTGATACTTGCGACTTTTTCCTGTCCAATGTGGAATCTCCAAAATAATTCGACCAACTTTAACGATACTTTCGCTGACATACAACTAAAGTAATGAGAACTAACTAGAGCTATTTTATTTTCAACTAGCTGTTACTCGCGATTTCATCCGTGTGGAATATCTGAAACGATTGGACCGATTTTCACATGACTTTCACTAGCAGATAATTGAAGTTATAAAAACTAACTTAGGTTATTTTAGTTTAGACTAGCTGTTACCCACAACTTCACCCGCGTGAAATTTAGCAAATGTATGTTGTACACTGTAAATATAAGCGTGAGGCGTGCACTGTACTGGATTCCAAGAATTAATATAATTGTAATCGTATATTTGTATGTAATTTGCTTAATGGTGGTCATTTTGTTTTATTTACCGCGTTCGCGTCTACATTACTCATTAACCATAGCTACGGGAAGTTGGACCCCATCTTTCGCGTAACGATTTGAAAATTCGTGGAGGGTTTGCCCATAGATTTCCCATTTTTGCCCACCTTTTAATTTTATTGCTCTATAAAAAAAGCTACGAAGATTTAAATTGCGTAGGCCAGCATTAAAAAAACTATCAATTTTTTTTTAAATATCAAGGTGGATTCTTGAAGTATGTCGTTTACCCACGGTTGCCCACCTTCTACTTTTCTGACAAATCAATTTGTAGGGGGCGGCAAGTGGAAGGGGGGAAAGAAAACTTGAGGGTTTGAGAATGTTAGAACGATGCATTTGAATCTATATCTTTTAGCCACGTTTGCCCATCTTTTACTTTTTGTAAAAGTCAAATTCTAAGGAGTAAAACTTGGGGGAAAAGAAAAAATGAATGGTTGACAATTTTGTAATGATGCATTTGAATCTAATTTATTTGCTCACATTTGCTCATCTTTTACTTTTACTCTTTACATCTTTTGCCCATTTTCTACTACTTTTAAAAGTCAATTACGAAGGGATAAAATTTGGGGGAAAAAGTAAAATTGAGGGAGAATTCATAATTTTTCTTTGATTGCCCCCTTACTTACAGATATATTATAAGAAGAATATGACGTTCTATACTCTAGCAATAATAAATTATACTGTACCTACCTCACGATTAACTTTGGAAAACTGGGACTTAATAAGGACCATTCCCATACAGAAGGACATAATAAGTAACTAAGGGTGGGCAATAAAAAAAAATGATGGGAAGTAGCCCAAAAATAATAATTTGTAATTATAAAAAAACTGCTTACAGATAGATATAGAGTCTTGAAATCTGGATGTATATTAATGTAAAATTTTAAGACTTCAATTCTTTCTGTATTTTTAATTAGTAAATTAAACATAAACTCTTTGTTTATAATTCAACATTATAATTAACATGTAGATAGAAGAGGTTTTTCAATATTAGACCAGACACGTATTACCTTAACAGTTCCATTATAGAATTTATTGGCGAATAGAGGAGCAATTACTTTTTGTATGATCGCAAAAACTTAATTATGTTAATATTATATATATAACATCTTTAAGAGAAATTGTATAACTTGAAATTTTCATTACTTTCTTACACAACGTAAGTGAGCACTGAGGGGATTCTATAGTAAGTTAGTATTTACAAAATGTACGTGATATGTTCAAATAGATGGAGTGCGTGTCGTACTCACAAATTTTTTTAAAAGAGCATTTCTGTAATTAAACTTCTTCTCACTATTTTATATTGCTTTAATACAATTTAAAAAACGCATGCGAAGCTGCGGGTATCAGCTAGTATATATATAAGAATAAGTGATTGACTGAGATATCAACGCACAGACCAAACTACTGGGACTGTGATCCCGAAAATTTGCATACGGATTCCTGTAGGTGAGCACTAATGAAGGATTTTTAGAAATTCTACGCTTGAAGTACTTTTTAGTGAGGTTTTTTAATGAATAGTAATAAGCAGTTTTTTTTAATTAATTAACTATCTTATATAATCTTTTATAAGCATAAAAATTCCAGACGAATTTCTTTCTTCGAATTCGCGACTTCTATGATATAAAATAAAATAAAAATGTAATTTAGACTGATATTCTCCTTTCTTTTTCGAAAGCAAACCACGGCACAGATTTACAATAATATCAACTTATTTTCTTTTGTATATAATTAAAAATAACGTAAATACTCGTACAATAAAACGGGTAGTATAAATTTGAAACACAGACTAACTCCCCGGCTGACGAGGCCCAAATGCAAATTTACGACTTTTCAGTATTCAGCAGGGGATTACCGCGTGGAGTCGAGATTTCAGCTCGATAGTAGGAGCTCTCATCTGTGTTGGGATATATACGGGTACGGTGTCCCCGATACACGTTATCACATCATGCTGTTCTACTTTTGCTGTCATCGTTTTTGTTAAAATTGATGGCTTGCTGCTAGTGGTTTTGTATTCTGATATTAGAAATTTATTCAATCTTATGGTATTTTACACTGTATTTATGAACACGACCTATTCTGTTCTGTTTATAGGTGAATTATTGATTTAAAAAATATATTGATACGACATGGAACATTAAATGATTATGTGTTTTAAAAATACAAAGTCTTCAAGAAGATGGTTCTACTTGCCACATAAATTCAAATTCATCAAAATTGGTCAAGCCTATTAGGAGGGGAAGAATTACGAATATATCTAAAAATTATATTTTCATTTTAAAACATCCGATATTAAGACTTCATCATTTACTTACAATGTTTTAAGAGTAAACAAAGTAATTGAAAACCTAATACTAACTGAATGTAATATTTTGATTTAACTAACACAAATTATTTAAAAAGGACAAAAAATATACATGGAAAAAATATATTTTTTTTTAAATAAGTTATTCAAATCATACAAGAAATATCGATACCATATTAAATAATCAATTAAACAGAACGACAAAACGATCTCTGCTTTATAAACCTTATAGAATATTGAAGAACCTATCGCGTTGTATATTAACTTCTTGTCATAATTGACTGTAGCCGTATTCAGCCCACAATGTTTATGACATGGCGATACTAAAATACATTTCAATGTACGGCTATTATTGTGGAATCAATTAATTAAGCTATAATAATTAATTCGATTTTTGTATCTGGAATACACATAAATAATTATAAATATTCACCACGTATATATGTTAGTACAATTGTACCTTCTTTTTATAATGCATTTACAAGTAACGAAAATATTACACTGCTTAATCGTATTAACTCATTATTATATTTAAAAAAAGGGTTGAAACACGGAATACATCTTTCCGAAAACTCGTAATGAATATGCTCTACTTGGCAGCTTAATTATGCCCAAGATTTATGTAATTATTTTTTTTATATATAATAGGGGGCAAACGAACAGGTGGGTCACCTGATGGTAAGTGATCACCGCCGTCCATAGACAGTAGCAACACCAGGAGAGTCGCAAGTGCATTGCCGGCCTTTTAATATATGTGGGCCTCCGGCGCTCTCACTGACCGAACGAAATGCAACAGTGCAAGCACTGTTACTTCACGTCGGCTTTCTGTGAGAGGGTGGTACTAACCCGGGCGAGCCGACCCATTCGTTCTGAAACCAGTAATGGTTTCAGCGTAGCTCTACCACCTAGAAAATTATAATTATTGCAAAATAACTATGAATTTTATAGCCATTTCTAACTATTGTTAATGCATAAGAAATTAAAACATCTCACCACTATGAAGAGAACAACATCAAAGCTATTTAAAAAATAAAATGTCACTAAAACAATATATTGTTTCTGTTGAAATATTCGTGGAAAACCGTGCACAGAAATGTAACACTTAGAAAGAGAAGGAACCATTTAATATAAATCCAGCGGTTTCATAGTAATTAATATTACTTGCCCTGAAATAAATTAAATCTGCAATATCAGTTTGCGTGGTTTTTCGAATAATGAAGAAATTATTGTTCCGAGATGAATTAAAGTGTGTTGTTTTTCTAACTGACCAACGCTGATGACACCATAAGGGGCTTTTACACCTTCTCCGAACTACTAAAGGGAGCGCATAAGGCACTCACCCGATTGAGCAACGAGCACAAGGACCAGTGGGATCTCGGCCCGGGCTGTTGCTGTATATTGCAACATACGCGCGTTGATCTAAAATTAAGAGGAAATTTACTACCGACTTAAATATGGAGATATGACTTTATGTAAACGAAAATATATTAATTCTGTTTTTAATTATTTAAAAACAGAAATATTTTACTAAAATAGTTGAATTGCAAAGAATAATAACATAGTGTTTATCTCTATAAATCTAGAATTCAAACACAAAGGTGACGATCTGCATACTCGTATACTAAAATAAGCGTTTTCTAAATATTACAAACATTTCAAAATTCTATAGAATTTTTTATACATTCATCTCAAAGGAGACCATTTATAGATTGTACACCTCGATATATTTTTTTTAAATATGAAAGCTCTCTGTGCACAATATAAATTCATGTTACCAAAGAAAACCAATGTGTTCACATTTAATAGCTAGATGTTTCATTGTGTGTAGCGAGCAACGAGCAATATACACCGATCGAGTGACTGGACAAAGAATGTTTTTTTCTGCTCGCTTCACTGTTCTTTTGTATTGGAATTTGCGTCCAGTTTTCAAAGTTGTTTTATTTGGTTCCATCAATACGCTGTGATTGCGAACAGAACCATAACTTCTCGTTCGGTATGTATTTTTAAAAACGTCAATTATCAAAAGGTATATTGTATGACGTGTGAGAATGTTTACAATCTTTGTAAAGGATTTCAAAAGGGTAAGTTTTCATGGAAAACCTCTTTTGATATACACATCTTTTGATATCATGTAAAAAAATATTGAATGTATTTATATTTTCTTTCACTATTTTCGTACAAGAAAATAATTGTTCAAATACCTCAGTGTCGATCCTTTTGGCGTGGCTATAGCGAAATTGAGGTGCTTATATCGGCAAACATAAGTCGCAGTATCACAACCAATATGGCCTTCTGAATCTGCTATATAGGTGAACGTAGTCTCGTCTACATTTAAAATGGAATCCCTTGGCAAATTATTTCGTGGTACGTGGACGGTCTGAAATTATTTCACATACTTTTTATTTGTAAATATTATTACAGAGGACTTGTATTAGGTAATTTAGTAATATAGTGAAATTAATGAGGATTGGATATTTTTAGACCATGATTTGAATGTTTATTATAAATGCAAAATAAAGAAGAACGACGAGGGACATCATCATTATCATTTTACCCGTAAATTACCCTTATCCCTCCTAAGTAGGATCGGCACAACATGTTTTCCTTTTCCACTCTCCCCTGTCAGATGTCATCTCAGTATTCACACCTTTTATACACATATCATTTTTCACACAAACCATCCACACCTTCTTCGGTCTTCCTCTACTTCTACATCCGTCCACTTTCAAACTCAAAAATTTTCTTGTTACTGACTCTCATCTCTTCTCATAATATGCCCGTATCATGCTAACCTATTACTCCTCAACGTCTCTGTCACTGGCTCTATTTTCAAACTTCCTCTGATATGCAAATAATTTAGTTTCATATTATAATGATCACATATATTAATATGGTGAAATCCTTAACATTATAGGAATGAGAAAATAAGAAATGTACCGTGTTTCTATTATCAAGGCGCACAATATCAATTTCGTCTTGTGACTACTGATCCACTTTCATTAGCCGTGTATACAATCAAAGCTGAACTGTATAAAATTGGTTTTGTGCTAGCCAATTTATAATATGAGATATAGAATGGGTAGAGCGATAAGATTTATGAAGAAAAAACAATTAGATAATTAAACATATTCGTGTATTATTGAAAAAAAATATAAATGAATAGATAACTCATTCAAAATATGTGTAATAAGAATTGATGAATCAAATTTCTATTTTGAAAATAATTCGCTTCAGCTCCGTTTCAGTTTACTATTAAGGATCTGTTACCTGTATCTTAAAAGGTCATATGCTCTTACTTCGGTATAAGGGAGACTTGGTATATAGTTGAGAGACTGCGCTGGTTCCGCTATGCGTTCCACTATTAAATAAGCGGCGAGATTTGCAGTGTACGAACAGACCAAGATGAGAGCAAAGAACCACCAAACCGTGCCGACTATTCGGCCTGATAGTGATCTGTTTTAAAAAATTAGAAATGAAAATGTTTAAAAAATGTGTCGTTTAAAAAAATACTATTAGTAAAGAAGAATTCCTAGTAATTAGGATATAACTTTCATATAGGTATATTAATTTACCCTAAATTGAGCCCAAAACACACATGATATTTACGGTCACAGCTGTTAACATTTCTCAGTGTTAAAATGCACCATATTTAATTATCTGTGCTATTATTACTATAAATTCTTTTTTTATTGAGTTGTTTAATGTACCGCCAAAATGAATTAAATGAATTACTATTATACTATGACACACAACCTACAATCCTTGTTTAAATTCAAAAAACTACATATGAGAAATGTGAAGTTTTTTTTTACGTATAAAAAAAAACGATAATTTCCTTCGATATATCTTATAATCAACTGTCGCAAAGGGAATGGAATATAGATAAGTAATTTTATTACAAACAGAATCTCGCATCGGTAGACATAACAAGGTGATTATCGTGCGTTCCTTTTTTACTCGGCATTCTTGTATACAATATACTACGTTTTATATCAGAGACGCACGATTTAACAGACGACAAGGAATTTAATTTAAAATACCGATGCGAATACAGCTTGAATATTGACCGCATTAAAGAACGAACCTCGGACCGGTTTTATTACTTGAATTTAAACTTTAACCTATACAATAGTTATAGCTTCGCATAAATATGGTACTTGTTACTTAATAATTCCCTCTGATGTTCAAATCAAATTTTAAAGTGGGTTAATAAAATTGTATATAATATAAATGTAGTAACTTTCAGAATCGAGCGAGCCAAAGCTACGAAAGTCTAATACAAATAGTATATGAAATATTCTTGTAGAGATGCCGAGCGCATAAAACTTAGGTAATGTATTAATGATTTAGCATACCTTGGTACTACATCGCTGCCTTGCTGCATAAATGATCCAAGAGAAAACCAAAACGAATTCCAAATACTAAATTCGTTGTGGAGAATTATCTAAAACAGAGTACGTAATGTAATAGTTCATTTTCTCGTCTTTAAGGTCGGGCAACCTTGTAATTATTACTTGTAATTAAGTGTTTTCAGAAGTAATAGTTATGACGTAGCTGTGTTAAAGATAATCTAATTAATTATAATGTACTCGTATACTTCATTAAAACCCCATCTGTCTGGCTACGCTTAAGTTGAAAATCGATAGTTAAGGCATCTCGTAGGTGTATTCCAGCAGCATCATTTAAGAGCAAGTTCATCTACTTTTTTACGACGTTATTCATTGTAGACCACATCGACAGCTAACACTTCGCCCGTGGATTACCTACCCTTATATTTTCTACAGGGCTTAAACAGTGATAAGAAAACTTTTTCACATTACCAAGTAGCAGATGCCCGTCAGTACAGTCAGTCTTTAGGTATATACGAATAGTGTTTTCTAAATATATATATGTGTTCAAATAGAAAGAGAAAACATTTGTACATAATATCTATCGCTATAAAGTAATATATAATAGCTAAGTAATAAAAATATGTCACAATTATACCTCGTTTGTGCTGTTGATAGGATGGTCCAAGTGAGTGTCTGTTATTGATATCGATTTCCACTCTTGTGGTGAAAATCTCGACACCAAAAATAGAACAATGCTCACGGCAAAGAAACTGAAGAGAACGCAAAGCTGCGAACATACATTTGGGATTTTTGTTCGTTTCATAACGGAATGGGCATTATACGTGAACTCTCATCTATCGCTGTACTTATAAACGTTTTGAGTTAGGTATTCTTAGAATCTACATTAACTTTACTACAGAATAGATATCTTTATCTCCAATATCATGTTTAAATAGCACTACGTTTAAAAACATTTATTCTCATTACTAATTAGGCTTTAATCTCATAATTAAATGGAATCGTGTACGTTGCTTGCAACATGAACTTTATTGCATACTGTATAAAACATATAACATTATTTTAGGTGGTTTTACCTTCAGCAGTATACTTAGTCTGGCCATAAATACTGTTACAATTAAAAATAAACAAAATATTACATTTCAATTTGGAATCTGTCATTTTTATATGATTGTTCATTGAGTTTTCTCATTTTAGCGCCAATACATTGTATAATATTTTGCGATATTAAAATGGAGTGGGGTGATAAAGAGAACCGAATCGCTGTGATTGCATTACACAAAGTAGGTATGGAGCCAAATACAATTTTTTTAACTCTCCATATGCTTGGTATTAGTCAAATGTTTGTATACCAGGCTATTAATAGGTACAATGAGATCTCCTCTGTTTGTGACAGAAAAAGATCTGGCCGTCCAAATAGTGTTCGTATGAAAAAGGTGGTCAAAGCAGTAAGGGAAAGAATTCGAAGAAATCCTGTCCGAAGGCAAAAGATTTTATCACGAGAGATGAAGATAGCACCTAGAACCATGTCGCGTATTTTAAAAGATGACTTAGGACTTGCAGCTTCTAAGAGACGTAGTAGTAATTTCTTAACTGATAATTTAAAAAGAATAGGGTGGTAAAATCGAAACAACTACTGAAGCAATGCGCAAAGGAAACTCAGCACAGAGGAAGCACAGGAAAAATTTGTTTATGGATGAGAAAAATTTACAATTGAGCAACATTTAAAAAAAACCAAAATGACCGTATTTATGCTCAAAGCTCTAAGAAAGATTCCCAATTAGTCGACAAATTTCAACGTGGGCAGCATTCGACTTCAGTGATGGTTTGGTAGGGTATTAGCAATGAAGGCGTGACTGAGCCATACTTTTGTGAAAAAGGTATCACAACATCGGCACAAGTATATCAAGATACCATTCTTGAGAAGGTAGTGCAGCCCCTTAACAACACCATGTTCAATAACCAAGAATGGTTCTTCCAGCAAGACTCGGCGCCGGGTCATAAAGCTCGGTCTACGTAGCCTTGGTTGGAAATGAACGTTTCGGACTTCATCAGATCTGAAGACTGGCCGTCGTCTAGTACCGATTTTAAGCCGGTGGATTTCAATTTATGGTCAATTTTAGAGAGTAAGGCTTGCTCTAAACGCCGTGATAATTTGGAGTCCCTAAAACAATCCGTACGATTGTCAGTGAAGAGTGTTCCCATGGAATGATTGCGTGCTTCTATTGATAACTGGCCTCAACGTTTAAAGGACTGTATTGCAGCCAATTGGCACCACTTTGATTAAGCTTTTTATATTTTAAATTGTTCTATATTTATGTGTTAAACCTACACACTGTAAAAGTGACAAATGTTATTGGCAATAGAAATTTTTATTTTTTCTTTATTTCAGTATTTATGGCAAGAATAGGTATACGAACGGCATTCACGAAAGATGATCGATATCACAATAACATATGTCTTATGTCCCTAGCATTATTTTTAAAACAATCTATGATAGTAATATGGCATGCCAAATTTGTTTTAAACTACACCAACACCGGATAGTGAATTTCCTTGTGTCACGAGCATACATATCAACTAATGTTTTGATTCGCTTGCGGCTGTACGTGGACGCCAGTGTTGCGGAGATGGAAATGGAAACATTAATTTACCAGAGTTGTATTTGTCATCGCTCCTATAGGCACTAGCAGCAATACACTCTTTTGAGAAACAAAAATATATAGGGATAATTTAGAGTTATAATCATTTTAATTCTTTTATTTCCAATAACAGAACCAATTAATAAATATTTTGTTTGAATAAAAATTGTACGAGATAAGACGTAACGTAACGTTAAAATGTACATTCGTACTTTTTTACCGTTCTGAATATATTCTTAAATTCAGGTTTACGCATAATAAATATAAACAAGGGTTTAATATGAAACAAAGTTAAAATATTGTTATAGGAATCAAAAATTGGCGTTTATTTATCTTTAACTTGTTTCTATGTTATTCCTACAGTATAAAATTTATTAATACCTTAATTTTTTTTCTGCACTATTATATTCAGAGCGGTCAAAAAGTTTGGCGGTGACCGTATTTAGCTATTAAATTCTAATTTAACTCTGAAGTTATTTTGATCTAAACTTACACAGGTGATTGTTATTAATACTCTTGCTATCGTACTCACCCATATTTCCTTGGAAAGCGGTTTCAGGAAACTAAACGTGTCAGCTAATTGTTTCGGTATCTTCTTATGTGAAACAGGAATTTTGATCGATAGAAAAGGTTCAGTAAAGTCAACGGTCCGTTCGCGATCCAACGTGATCGTTAAAGGTGCTACTGCGATGTCGGCGTCCTAAAATCAACATGTCTTATTTATTTATACTTTATAGGTATATATTTTATACTTTATAGGTTAGCAGTTTGACCACAATCTCATCTGATGTTAAATGATGATGTGGTCTAAGATGGTAGTCGTGTTAAACCTAGGGAAGATTGGCTCTCAAGTGCAGTTGCTGGAATATGCCAACAGGTGCTTGGCGACAGATGCTCAACTGGAGAGTGGTAACTAGCCAGGCGGACGTGGAAAAATATTCACGGTGTTTAACTTCACCGAAAGGTCCGACTCAGTTGATAGGATACGAACCAACGTTCTTCGACGCCGTGTTCGAACCAACTGAGCCTCTATTGCTTATTATATTTTGTACATACGATTTAAACAATACATAGTAAAACTTAATGGTAATGTATAGTTAAGCCGTGAAAACGTAACAAACAAGCGAACGATATTACAGATTATAAATCTGTAGATCGGCTACCCGTCGCCACTATCGACACTGATCACTAATATAAAGATTAAAATATTCATGGCATGTTACATGGCTTTCATTTCTCCTCATGACATGCTCATACCATGCTAACCTATTACTCCTCAACTTCTCCGTCACTGATGCTATATTTAAAGTTCTTCTTATATACTACTCATTCTTAATCTTACTAACATTCCCATCTCTGCCACGTTTAGTTTTTTCTTATTCGTCTCTTTAGTAGCCCACGGTGACGTGATCAGTTACTACGCGGACGGTTACCACTAACGGCCTGGAACGATTCATGTCTCTCCCAAAATAGCTAGTAGTGAGAGTCTTAACGTACTCTTCGGCCTCCCACGAGTGTAAGTAAGAAAATGAACCAAATCTCGCCTTTACAGCACCACCACGTAATGAAATAAACGGGCAACAGAACAAAAGAACGTTAACCTGTCAATTCTATCAATACCGCTATCTACTGCTACTGTCGTCTGTTTCACTCGCTCACTCGCTTTTTTATATGGAAATTTTTTAACTTATTATTTTCACTTCTCCGTACGTACGATTTCGCAAATATTCTTTTTCATACAAATCTTGTACTGACAATTACAAACACAGCAAAAAAGTAATTAGACAAATACAGTTGTGAAGCGATGCACTTACATACATTAAATAGTTGATTTTTATTTATGTATTAGTAACACGTGTAAAATAATTAGAAGCAACTCATTAATTTTAATGGGTCGTTAATTTAATAACACGCGGAGAATGTACTCTAGACCAGGAGGCTGAATTTCGAATTGGCATTATTTCGGCAACGGCTATTACAATACAACAGACTAATTCTCTGTAAAACAATGTTGAACATCGCCGCTATATTATGGATAACCTACTGGATTTTAGTATATCATATAGTTTTAATAGTACATAGGTTTATATACACATTTCGTATACATAAGAGCAATACATTTAAAAACGGTTAGATTGATAACTATAAAACTTAGCTCACCTAAGTATTTTAAAGCTATGTTAAGTTGGTACTAAGTTTTATTATGTAATTGTAACATAGACGAAGTCGCGAATTGCAAATAGTTTTGCAAAAATGTTGCTTATATCGTCCAACATTTCAAGTGGCCGGCGACGTGTCTTTAAGTAGGTAACAAATTTTTACTTTGTGGGTGTTCACATAGTGTTCCTATTTCCCTTACTGATATTGTAAATGTTTAAGTGCGTTTGGTTGTTACCTTTTCAAGCCTTAATCACTCTATCGATCCTCGGTTCATACATTTCATTCATACAGTAAAAAGTACTATTCTTAATGGATAGGTCAAATCTATAATAACGCCAGATAAACACCACAGGCAAAAGCTAGTACAAAATAAAATGAACGTCAACTATAATTTCTCTGCATATTAGTTCCAGGCGGAATATGAAACAATTTGTAATAACAGGCCTTAAAAAATTCTCCGTGTTCAATTACAAAACTGTAGATTCAGTGGATAAGCCATATGATAGAGGATACGAGAATTGGTTCCGGATTGCGACTATCAGTATCAAGACCAGAGTAGCTCTTTATTGCGGCTCAGGTGGAACGTGACAATGAGGCAAGATTATTCGTGCGTGCAACCGGCGTTCATCGATTTATAAGATATTATCACGTCAAAAACTTATAAATTACCAATTACAGGTTAATATTTTTTTTATACAGTAAAATTATAATAATAACGAACTTTTCATGACCATATCTGTTTTGCTCAGTGTCAAACGTATATAGCCGCCATATTTCTTTGAGTTTAGATACTTATATCCAAAATTAGTATTATTATAGTATATTTTACAATTATTCGTTTCGTGTATATTATTACCGTACTTGTAGACTGAGGTTAAATTAAAAAATATATCCTCAGTCTACCTTGGAACAGAGAAACAAACACTTAAAACATATTACGCTAATGACTCTCCATAACCCTCCCTGAACGTCATTATAGAATGCTAGGCTTATTTCTATATTTTCCTGTCTCGTGAAGGTTTGATAGATGTAGATAGATCGATTTAAAATAGTTATCGGGTATAAACTTTTATATATGTATTGTACTAACAGGACTGGACGGACATTATCCTGCCCTGATAATAAAAAATATATACTTATGTGCATGAAATGCTTAAGACAACTAATTTATTTAATTTGATAAAGATTGATACTCTACCCGTCTAAATAGCCTTCCAATTATTTCATATATGTAACCATTTTTTAAGTAGATAAATGGGTATACTAAGCTATCCTTAAAAGTTAGACTAAGGCATCGCAGACTTGTTTGTAGATCTACACAAGAGGAATATCTCACTATGCACCATTTTGTTATATCTCAAAATAATTAAGGCAGCATTTTCGATGAAAGTTCCTAGGCGGCTTCACTTTTTTCAATACTTGTAACAATTATCGTTACATTTCAACCAATTTACACAAAACCTTGACAAATTATATACTTCAACCTTCCGCATATATTACTCTATCTATTGGTGAAGACGGCATTACAATCCGTTTAGTAGTTTTTGAATTTATCACGAACACACAGACAGACAGACGTGGCAGACAACTTTGTTTTATAATATTTATTGATGTAATTATATAAGTACATATATGCTATTATATGTTTTTATTTGATTACTTCTATAACCCTTTTATTCCTTTTAAGTAGCTCTTATAAATTATTATCTCTGTTTAGTTCCTATGGTAAAGAAAAAGTACAGATAAACAACTATCTGTGCTACTCTCCGAAATTGCAGGACCTATTTTGGCAAAGACAGTTATAATATTGTTCTTACATTTTGCATCATTTTTGCTATTTTTGCTTATTCCCCTCACATACATCTGTACAACTAACAACATTGAATCCGAGAAATTAATCAAAAAGTTGTTTTTCATTTTATCATAGCATCGTTGTTTTCTATTATATATCTGAATAAGGTTTTTCATGTAAAATGAACCAGCTTCCTCAAAGCAAAAGTGTATAACATTGTTATTAACAAGCAAGTATTACCTCAGGGGTTATAATCAAATAAATAAAATTGGATAGTATCTGTAGTGCGGAAGTGTAAACTGTTATCCCTTTGCGACGGCACGTCACTAGCGCTCAATGTTTCATAGGCTTGTTTCAGAGTGCACGCGGATGGCGGGCGCTTGCGTGGGCGCGTGTCGTTGATATGTACGTAGACGCCGCTAGCATCACTGTGTTAGCGGGTTTTTTTTTTCGAACTGACCTACACTGTTAGCCTGGCAAGGCCTCTACAGTTTCACCGGACTTATGTGTCAGCGGGGCGGGGAGACGTCTGCATACATTTGAACTACACGCGCCCACGCAAATACCCGCCATTCGCCTGCGCTCTGAAATAAGCTCTGAAATAAGAATATTTTTAAAACGATGAAATGTACTAGTATATAAATATATATGTATATGTGTGTATATTAGGGCGAAACTATCTCCATAATTTGTACGAAAATCGTTTTTATTACTTAGTTGGAAAGTAAAAAAGCGACAAAACTAATAAAGAATTTCCAAATATAATAACAACAACACACGACAAAAAAAAAAAAATAAACATGTTGATTGGGCTACTTGTGCGTATTAATTCTTTTCATGTGTTTCTATAGTATGCTTTGTGAAAATCATAGTAATTAGAGTCAAAGCAAAAGATAGAAACCTGGCAGGGTAATATTGCTTATATTTTTGTGGAAAAAACAAAATTATTTTTTTACTATTAAGATAAGATATTTTATTGTGGTAACCGTCGTCAGAGGTTTTAGTGTCGCAATTAGTGAAACTGATTTTCAGCACAAATTCTGCGAATGTCTATAAAAAAAATGTAGATATAATCAAGCGTTTCTCATGTACTATTTATAGGCTTTAATGTGTTTGCTTGTATGGTTTGAATATTGTTTAATAAATATAGTCGTTGTACGTTACTATTTAGTTACTAGAATGTATAAATAGACTCTAGAAAACGATTCTTTTGCTGTAATTACATAAATACATTACATAAAACATTTCGTTGAATTTTTAATCAAAAAATGCTTAAAAATTAGTAGGTATAATTTATGCACTTAATGCAATGTTCATTCTCATTAAATATATATGTATATACTAATGGGCCTAGCAGACTTTCTCCTGCCCAGAAAATAATAAAAAAATCCTCGAATCAGATTAAACCATTCTTGAATCCACCTGAAAGAAAAATTCATCAAAATCGGTCCAGCCGTTCATGAGCAATTCAGTAACATACACACGTACAGAACAATCAAAATATAGGATGATTTGATACGTAAAACTTCTATATTATACATGCAACATACACAAATTTATATTGAAATGAAACTTTTTTTTTTTTCAATTTCCTTAAAATATCCTCTATATTAAAAATAAATAATTATAATACTAAAATAATTATTTCACCGTTCAATTATAAAGAAACTCATATTTATATATTCATTGCAAAAAGACAAAATTAAGTTGAAAGATTTAAAGGGGTTCGTTCACTCCCATTCGAATATTTCCGTGATAATCCCCGACGCTCAGTCACGGTCTATTAAATATGGCCGTCGAGATCCCCTTAACGCTTCGGCCTATTTATCATAATACGAAAATCCATTTCGTACCGACTCGAGTCACAAGACTATAGTTTCCTTCTTTTGACATTGATTATTTTGCCTTGAACAATATGACGACTTCACTTACAAATTCAACACCCTTATTAAAATTTTCATGAACAATTTAACAGAGATTTCCACGACTACAATATTTCTTCCAACCTAGTAATATTTCGATTCTGAGTATTGGAAATACAATTGCCCTGTATATGTAAATAGAAAATATGACATCTATTTTAATACTTTTTAAATTAATTTTATTTTATAGCTAAATAATATGAAGAGTGCAATTTCGTTCAAGAAATTATTGTACAGTACATATTTGACTTATAATTTTTTTTCAAGTACTTTACAACGCATTTTCAAAAGTAGTGTATATACACATATATATAAAATAATAGTTAGCTCAAGTACAAATATATAAAATGATAGAAGCACTATTCATAACGCTTCACGCGCACGTTTACGCTGACCAAATTTTTTATGCAAAACTCCACACGGTCGAAGTGGCGAGTAACAGCTAGTCTACAATAAAAGTAGCCTAAGTTAATCTTTAGTAGTAACCGGAGCAAACAGACTGGACAAATATTTACAAAAATTGATTTTTTTATATTAAATACCCTCCGGTAAAATGCTGTTACTTTGAAATTACCAATAAATACTACAATTTTATTGTATGTGTATAGATTAACGCAGACGCAGTCTGAACTGAAATGAAGACTTAACGATTAGAACACTTTATTATATACATAGTTCATACTAAAAATAATTAATTACAAAAAAATTGTTACTTTACATCTGAAGTAACTGTGACCGTTATCTCGTATCCTTTACTGTATACTGTAAACTTCAGGTTTACAAGTATAAGTGCTTTGATTATGGACAACAACAAGGTTTACCTATTTGTGTAACTCAAACAGCAGAGCCATATACAGCTGGTCTTAGGAAAACCACCTGATAGGCGCTAAAGTCCGTCCGAATGTAAAAAGACAAAATATGCCAAGAAAATTTTCTATAGAGTTAACTTGACAAATCCCTATACAGGGACTGAGATTTGTTGTTATTTTTATTAGATCCGTTGCACTATCGATAACATTATTTCAACAAACTATGTGTATAAACTGAACTAAACTAACTCGGTAATAAATAGTATTAAATTTGTCAAAGTAAAAATTAACTCACCTTTCTGACGATTTCATCTAATACCCTGGTCCAACTGTGTGACTGAGTAGTCGCTGCTAGCTCGTTTGGCATCCTTCGTTAATTTAAAATAATCTAAAAATAAACTTCATTGGTTGAGTCCTAACGATAACCTAATTTTAGTAAAATGACGGAATAATAGCAATAATATTGTTACGCTGCAGAAATTATAATTCATAACAAATTCAATATACAAACACTTGATCCCAAGTTTCTTCGCGACCAAATCCATGAGATCTTTGCAAAACCCCTCATATTGATCTTCTTTGTGGCCATATTCTTTAGTTTTTTGCATAAGATACGGCTCTGGAGGACTGTCGTCACGGAGTAAGTTTTGTTTGTGTTATATGTTGCGGGCGATCGTAACTGTACGTGTATCGTAGATACTGGCTGTAGCCCATAAGTGTCTGTCCATGTTGCTACCTAAAATATAATTTATTTATTAGCTACATGGGACATGCATATTTCTTTATAATTATTTTTACAATATGTACACACCTTGGTATTTTTTTTTTTTCGAACTGACAACACTGTTGACCTGGCAAGGCCTCTACAGTGTCACCGGACTACTAAGGGGAGCGCTTAAAGCAATCACCCGAAAAAAAAAAACCCGGTAAACCTTTTTGGCCACTCTGAATATAGCCATATGTTTCTGGTTGCCCATAATATAGTCAAGAGTTTGATACAAAATGAAGTAAAAAAAAATAATAATATAGGAATCTAAAATTGGGATTTATTTATCCGTTAAATTGTCTGGATATTATACTTAAATTATTATACCTAAATTTGTGTTCTACGCATTTATATTCAGGGCGGTCAAAAAGTTTGACTAAGGACTACACAATTCGGAGAAAAAGGATAGCCTCTTCAGAACGAGAGTTTTACAATGAGAGAATTTAAGACTCCCGATATTGCTACTGAAAGAATGGTACTCAAAACTTTCAACTCATTGATTTATGAACGCTAAGAAATCATTAGTCAGTCGCGAAACTGACTGACTGAAATAAAGTTAAAATTAACTTCCGACGTAAGAACATGAGAGCTGATGTACAAAGTTTATCCAGAGTTTAATAAACTCCATGAAATGGATACACCTTAGTAACCTCAACATAATAACACTTCAGTATGACTTACATGTTACGTTACCTAAAGATTTGATATTAGTACAACAATCACACGTTTATTCATATCATTTTTTTTTTGTGTTTATATATGCTACATTAATAATATAATATAGTATGTATATGTATGAATGGTAGGGTTATCAAAATTGCCTTAATTATTTATGATGTTTGGAAAAAATGTCGAGTTCAGAGATCGAACACCTAAGAAAAATAGGCGAGTAATTTTAGAGACGCAGGCTCAGGAAATATTCCATAGAGAAATTAATTCCCTGCAAAATTATAGTGCAATCTGTGGATTGCCAATATTTCTGAAGGGAATTATATTTACGTTATTTAAAAGAGAAATCTTACAGGTTAACTAATTACTTTCTATTATAATAATAAATAACAAAGAATGTAATTTACTAATGGGACCGAGAGAAAGATCTACTTTCTGTCAATATTTTAGATAATGTTAAATTAGAGGTAATATCTTCGAACTTAAAGAAATCTAGTTCGAAACTTATATTGAGCTACCGATGAAAGAAAGTAACATACTGACGTCATTGATATTGGCATGATGATGGTTACTTTTTTGTGTATCATTGAATAACTAGCACTATCGATAGGAATAAATATATCACGTTAAGAATATTAGCGTTTTCTGAGGGGAACTTTTAAAAACTTTCAAAGTGTAACGTGAACACTCTTTATTATCGTTTAACGCATTCTATATGAATGTAACAGATCATCAAATCTAATTTTAAATAGATACTAGTCTATTATACAAGGAAAAACGTTCACGACACTTATGGCCTGATTTCTTCTGACTATTATTTGTATTGGGCTAATCACTAAAATATGTAAAAATAATTGTAAATTACATTACCTTCAACATAGCACTTTGAACAGTCATCTCGACCACGTTCAATGTGAAATTGTATCGATGGCCCTCCTCATTGAACGATATATTTCCAGTTAATCCTTCAATATCAGTCTAAAACATGAATTATTAATTTTAATCTTTTATTACTGATTGCTGTTACATTTTAAGTCGCCATAGAACTTAATTAACCCTGATGCTACTTATAATTTATCATAATTGTGTTATATATACACATTTATTGCATTACATTCCGTTTATGTAGTTATTTGATTATTTAGAATAGCACAGAAACCAATCGTAATGATTATGATAAGTAGGATATATTAAGATGATTTCCTTTTCGACTATTTATTTAGTCACTGAAAGACACAGATCTTAGTATTAATTTTAAGTACTTTCACTAATCGTGTGAAGGTTGTTTATCTAAAATACACATAATTTTTTTTTCCTAAATTCTATTAACATACACATTTTATGCTATCACATACTTTTTGGTCCCAATTTACTTAGAATAAGACAATCTACAATGGTACCCATTGCCGTTGAAGTGTATTATTGAAGTGACAACTTCTTATGGGATTCTAAACCGCGTCGGTACGTAACGCGTTACGGCGCCAGTCCGTCTGGCTTCCATTTCTCTCACGGTAGGTGTACATATTCAAGAATTGTAACTAAGAATACACTGTATTTTGCAATCAATAAAATATGTTATTAATACATAACCTTTCCTTACATTATCGTATTAATATACATACAATTTAAGTAATAACCTAAGTTAATCTCAAGTGAAACAATTTCAATATTAGATAATTCAATTTAGATTAGTTTAAGTTATCACGTCTGTCGGGTGTTCCGCGGCACACATGTATTATTGTTTTTTTTCAGGCTGCAGCTGCAAGAATATGGTCACAAAATATCACCCAATAGTATGCATAATAAAGTATCATTTTGAAATAGCATGTTTCGTTTGATTTTCTATTTAGCAGGATTACATTAATGATATTCAGTACATATTTTAATTGAGCATATGTTATTAAACATTCATTGTAACCCGTTATTGTCCATCATCATTAAAATTCAACATGTGGTTACTGTAAACTGTATAAACACGAACAGAACGGCAAAACAAAGTGCAAAAAAAAAAACTATATAAACTAATACAAAATATTACCTTTTTTATTAATCTTGAAATTTTATCTCCATGTTCAAACGGTACCACCCAGCTTTTGCCCGGATTGCAGTCGATAACTTTAGTGGAATTTGTTAGACCCGCCTGCCCGCCGTAAAGTGTTTCTAAACGCATCAGGTTTTTTTCTCCATAGTCGTCCAAGAGCGTCCATTAATACTTGTACCCCATCGTACATGAGAGCTGTCTCAGCCTATGTAACATGAATACTTATTATATGTTATATCGATAGTTACTTTATACTAATGTATTCTTGTAAGCTTGTAATTCTTGACTATAAATCATGCGTCAAAGATTTAAGCTCTAAAATATAAATTACTAGATGATGATACCCAAGACTTTCTCTGCTTCGTTTATTACCTTAATAATATATACGAGTATTATTTATAGAGAAAAAATATAAACACCACACCGTTTGCCCCACTTCTTCACGGCAACAATACCCACAAGACTGATCGCGTACTGCTTATATATTTTTTTATAAATCTATATTAACTAAGTCTTGTTTTGAAAAAGACTAATAATTTACGAAGTAAAACTAAACAAAAATATTCAAAATATGCTCAGTAGAGTTTGAAGGATACGCGCACAACCGTAGAATTCTATCATTTTATTCATATAAATGTATTAAACCAGTGATGTTGTTATGAGAATTATAACACTTAAAATCCTAAACCTTTAAAGTACACATCGTGAAAAATCGTTTAATTACTTCACTTCAACAAGTAAGATTTCGATATCAACCACTCCATATATTATTAGGTTATCGCGTGGTTTCCTCGCTGGAAAAATAAAGTAAGAATGGTATGTGCACTCCAAATTCCAATAACGATTGTAGAAAGCTTTTGTTTGGAAAAACTGTTGAACTGTATAAAGAACTCTATATCACAGGCAAGGAAATGAAGTGGCTGTTAGATGGATCTTAATAATCATTGAATAAGTTTTTAAATTATTTATCATATACATATACTATATAAGCTATTATTTACTATTCCAGAATTGTCATTATTTACACATTACTCTATCTTACATTCATTATTATTATATTGTTACAAATATTACACATAAACAACGGATGACTCATAAACCGTGGGAACCAGAAATTATTTAGTTCTAAAAATACAACTTCTCGAGTTTCTATCTTTCGAATAATGTCCTCATCCTTCTAAAGATTTCCACCATCCTTTACTAAAGATACACAAAGATACCGTGGTGCGTCCAAGTGGCGGTCTATTCAAGATATCGCAGCAAATATCCAGAAAAAATTAAAAAAAACTTTCTAGCGAACGACGATCATAAGTTTGATAATACGAAATATCACAGCAACACCCAAAATTGAATGAAAATACAGTAAACTTATATGAGGCGATTTTCATAACAATAAATGCGCCTATAAGTATGTAATTGTAATGCCGATTGATTTTATACTCGTAATGAAATGAGCTGGATAATTTCACAACACTCAGTAGCATTCCACTCAAACGTTACACGATATGATGATTGGAACAAAAGTCATGAGTTAACTTTACTTGGTAACAATTCCTTCAGGTATATGTAGTCGACATGAAAATGCCTCATGTGTATTCACTCAGAAAGGGGAGATCATATGGAATAATAATTTATGCAGGGAAACCTCACTCACGGTTTCATTAGGATGTACGCGAGTTAGTAAAATCTACATAAACGTGTTATTACTCTCCGTCAAAATTTTCTCTGTTAGCCGTCGATTTCAGCACCTTGTGCGGAGCTTTATGTTCTTCGTTGGGTTGCTATAAAATGTTCTTAATATAAATGTCACAGTGTATTTGCATCATTGTCACGAATGTTTTGAAGTTGCTAACAATTACCCCGTCAATGGTTTACACTTTATAGAATTTTCAAAATGGTTACTTTGATTAAGGATAACTTTGATGATTTATAATATATGATAGTTTATATAATTAGGTTATTTTAATTTAAGAGCTTTCTTAAAAAGAGTTACGTCAACGGGTCATTTTGTTTGGACCCGTATCGCCCTCGATAATTTACTACAAAAAAGAGTGCTGGATTCGCGATAAACAGAAGATGGAGGGCATGCCTAACAGAAGTGATGACCTAAATAGAAGAGCAGAAAATGATTCGTTCCAGAAATATGTAAATCGTACAGAGTATTAAAAATCTGGAGTAGCCCATGTCCAACAGTGGACTGAGAAAGTCTCATTAAAATAAAAAGAAAACTTAAAATCAATACCAAAGAAAGTTATTTTAAATAGCTTTAGTAGAAAACTTTTACTTCATTGAAAAACGTTGCGAAAGTTTCAAGTCGCTTGAATGACTTCAAAAATACCTGGAAATGGATATATCGGGGTGATGAGTTGTTCGCACCAGATTGAATTATAACATCTATACAGATTGTGCAAAATCTTAAATAGTAATTCGTTTCCACTCGTTAGTTTTTTATAATTAGCCAGCATATATTAGAAAGTGTCTTTGACAACAATATATATAGGTCTGACGGTTGTGACTACTTTCAGGTCCTCATTTGTGGAGGCTTACTGTTATTTTGGGTTATACTTTTTTTAAGATCAAGTAATGTTTAGTTATTTTACTGAGAACATATGATAAACATTTCTAAAAGCTCAACAAATATTTATAAAGATATTCAAATACACGAACTCTATAAGTTAAACCTCCATATCCTTCGATTTTCTGGTGAAAGTTAAAACTTATAAAGTAAGGAAAATATTGAAAGTAAACGACGCATGAAGTTTTACTAGATAATAAATATCAATGACAAACATATAGAACTTGCGAACGTAATGATATTACTTCATAATGTCGACAGATTAAAAGTAAATCTATAGTATAAATTCATATAAAACTTTCTCACATTATCATATAAAATTATTAAGTCACAAAACATAAAGTAAACAAAAGTTTTGTGCCGATTAAAAACTTACTTTGTTAAAAGTAAAAAAAGAAATTAACACCTATAAATATTAAATAGAAGACACTTTTTTCTTATATTTTCAAGCCTTAAAGTTTAGTATTTTCTACTTAAGCTTTTTAATCTCTTTTTACTCTGTATTCTTAAAGAAGTTTTGCTTTGTCTTTAATATCCGTGAAAATGGATTATTTTAAAGTTTTATTTTCGTAATATACAGTTTATGCTATAAGTACAATTTATAATACATTTTATTTAGTATATGATGGTTTGATTATTGAATCTATGCTATTGAGGCAATCATATTATTGACCTATTCTTCGTACTATTGACTTAAATAAAATTACTTTCTTTCAAATGAACTAAAGTTTTTACTCGGATGAGCTTCTACACCTTCGTTACGCTTTGAGGCGAGCATTTGAGGCACTCAGCTGAATGACATCTACCACAAGATCTCAAAGTTGCTGAACCTCAGTCTAAACTATTGTTTTGAATGTAAATACCACCGATACGGATCGAGCTAACTCAATAACTATAACTAAATTAATTATACATGTATATGTTGGTGAGACACAAGTGTGTCACATGAACGCGTACATGTATATAGGATCTGATAATTTTGGCTAAAACTAAGTAGCCAAACCAACTATAGATCTACTGTGTGTGCACGTGTGTAGGGTTTATAATAGTAAGTGCTGACAATTAGTGAATACGGTGTCACTGTATCGCGCAAGCAGCGTGCTCGAGGACTCCACGCCCGAGTTAACCACCCATTGTCGGTATTGGGGACAGTTGTTGAGCAGGCGTGGGAAGCGAGCATGTATTGTGTAAGGCATCAAAGGGATACCAATCGTTCATTGTCGTTATTTAATCGGGAGGATCAGTAAAGACGTTTTCACGATCATCTCTTATATCACGGGATGTCGGGATTAGGGGTATAGTTCACGGCGGATACTACTAACAGGCAGGGATAGTAGACGGCGGTATCGAAAAGTTACGAGGGATAATGTAGGGTAGTCGACAGAAGCTCCATATCCTTTTGGAGATCGATCATCCAGACGTATTGTGGGCACCTAAGAAGCGATTTTGCACTTGCAAAATTTATGTTGTACTAAAGTTTTAATTCGACATATGAATTGGTGATAATATGTGAACAGGAAAGTTATAGGTTAAAAGGACATACGTTTATAGGTCGTGAGTTTATGTCTCAGCGCTCTCTAAGCAGCACAAGAGATACAATCGGCGCAATGATATCTTTGTTCCGAACTGTAAGGACATGTGCGTTAAGAATTCGTTTTCTATCCAGCATTACACCCTGTTATTTAAACTATTTGGTCCAGGAAATAGACACTAAATAGCCTGAAGAGCTTGTATGTACTTAATCTAAATAATTACCTCGAATTTACTCGATTACTAATGTGGTCAGGGAGTAAATAATATGACTGTGTAATTAGTGTAACACCCTATCTCGACCTTAGAAGATCAAGGTAAGTCGTTGATGACAGGTATAATAGGAATAATGTAAAATGGACCCCTGGTATACATTTGAGCGAATCGAGTTGTGTAGGGAGAATTCACCTACCATTTTGTAGCGGAAAGTTCTATCAAAAATATCAACTCGAATTATTATTCACTATCCGGGAACTTGAAACTGAGAGACTTCTGAATAACTTAAGCACTCTAAACCTTATTGAAACCTTTGACTACATCGAAGAAGATCGCAAAAGTATGACATGATTGAACGACCATGGTCGCTAAAGTTGGACTAAATGTACTTTTGAAGTGGTGCACTTAGTGTTTACAAGTGTCACGGGCTCAAGCGTAGTTAGGCTTTGAGTAGTTACTTAGATGGGCATAGATTTAAATCAGTGATGATAGAAAAACTAAGAAATAGCCGTTCATGAATTTTCCTGAAAATAACGAGGACACCAGAACACAATAGCTATCGGAGATCGTAATTTTTTGCCGGGTTTATAAATATCTATCACTATGGTATTCGCCCAGGTGGCTGAAAAATGGTACTAGGTTATACCTGCACTGAAGATGCAGATCCAGAGGGTTATGAGGTAATCAGGAAGAAGTATGAGAACATCGTTGCTAGTACCATTGGAGCCGACGGATTTTCCAAGCTTCAGATCTTTTATAACGACAAAGACCTCATTAGATATTGCTGAATTTAGAACATCCACAGAGGATAGCGTGATTACATGCTAGACTGAGGATTAGATTGAGCTAATATATACAGCGTCAGTTTTGTCACTGTTCGTATAAAACTGCGATTCTAAGCTCGTGGCTAGGCAAGCTTAAACTACATTTTGATAGAAGAAAGGCTAATTGACTAACGTGCCATTCACTACCCCCACATATTAGTCAATCTATTACTAAGTATTATTACGCAAGTAAATAGTTGCTATATACACTCAACCGATGTTTGCGAAGGCGCCCATACCGAATGGTAAAGGAATGGATTGAAATGGTAAATGAACGAAGAGTTTCACCTATACTTTTAGAAGAAATTTATGAGATTTCCCTTAGACTAACAGCTACAATTAAGTATATAGTTACACCTGTAGCAGAACCGGACGTATATGGAATTGAGAGCGGAGGTAAAAGCCTAGAGGCGACTAAAACATTCATAGAACCCGGTGGCCTACCTGATGGAGTACATGTCTTAGCTCAAGTTGCTATTGAATTCTAACTATTGCAGCTCCCCGGCGTGTATTTTGTGCATTTACCATATTTGTCATAATGAAAATGCGGCCTAATAGCCCAATTCGTATGGAGAGATATCTAGGATAATAGACAAATACAGACACATTTCTCTTCATTGTGTTGACAAACAATATCGGAAAGAGTTTTGAAAGAGTCATTGCAAGCCGCATAATTAGCTACATAAGATCTAGATAAATCATGTCCCGTTCTTATGAGCTTATATCGTTTTACTTTTGGTTTCGTAAATAAAGATCGTCGCTGTTATTTTTTAGAATAAACTGATTCTATATTTAGCTAATACTTTTTAACTGCATAAAGTAAAAAATATTTTCATTAAAAGGAATTCAAACATATTTTGATCATAAGCATTTAATATCTGTAAAAATGTGGTAAACTACAATAGAAAAAGGATTATCTTACTAGTAGTTGCTTTGTTCTTCCATAGAGTAATACAGATATGATGTTAAGTTAATAGAGCCATTTACTATGATAATGAGTTGGATTTTATCTCGATGGATTACAAGTACATACACGTATACATTTATTCCCCATAACATTCATATACAGAGTAACTGACCCTTCGAATTTAAAATTATTAATATTACTAGAACACTATATATCTATTGAAAAGAAATGTATATAAATGAACTACAGGAATAATTAAGTCGTGTAAGCAAATTCTGTAGTACAAACTTATATATTATGTTATTATGAAATTCTTAATGTAACTTAGTTCGTCATTCAAACGATCTTTTAAAATACTGGGTAAAAATATTCTAATATATTAACCAAAAAGCCGTCTTCGATTAAATCTTTATACAACGTGGCTTAGAAAATTCATTATTCAGTAGATGTCATAATGGGTGTACATTCTTGAGCCATTAAATGAGAATGAGAATGAGACGTAAAAGGTAGACCTTAAATTCAATATAATGAGTCTAAATACATTATAATGCAGTATCTAATATACATTTAAATACAAACTTTAAAATACTGACTGTATATTTCATTTAAGCGATTGTCGTTTCCCTTATATATAAGTAATACATGAAAATCCTCCGATAAGTCATTCGTTAAGCAGTAATATTTATACATATGTATCCTAATCAGAATCAAGTAATAGAAGTGTAGCACCTACCGATATAGTCCCCTTGAACCGGGGATCCATTCGTCGTAAACCGTCCATGAAATCGCGTACAATCTTCCGCGAGTGGTCAACGATGCGGAACCCCGTTATATTGACCGCCCCGTATTCTGTGACTTCGTTTTCCCAGTGATCGTCCATAACCTATTTAAAAAGTTCAATCAATATCTTTAAAAAGTATTTATAATATATAAATATATATTTATAACATCATAATTACTTTAGAGTATGTCAAAATAAATGTATAATTGGTTACATTATCATCGTTATACCTGTTACTTAGTCTAACTTACGTTTTACTACCTTTCATTACTAAATATGTATTAGCCACAGTCTTAAAGTAAAAAAAAACAACCTGTGAATTACAATAAACTATCGTATAAAAATATAGTGGATGTAACATTAACCTTTGTTAAGTAATTTTAATACATTGAAAGGAAAAACAATTAATATTTATAAAAATCAATATTTTTACGTATATGTGAAGTTCTCTTACTTGAATAAATATTAGGTTTCGTATACGACTAATTTTTGCATCGAAAGAAATGGGCAATTATCACTGTGATTTATTACAGTAGCAAATACAGATGTACTTTGTACATGTATATGATTATGTTGCCTCTAGTTCGAGTTATAAAGTACGAAGTTGTTAAGTGAACATCGGTTACATTAGCTTTACTACCGTTTTTAATTAAAGCTGCCTGTCTGTGGCTGAGTGCAATGTATTTGAGTAGGTACACTGTACATACATTTTATGTATTTGTAATATTTTTAGCAAAAGAGTTTTTGGGCTATAATTGTATATTACAAATGCTTTGCTTATTCTGTAATATTTTCTTTGGTTATTAGTAAACAATTCTTTAGCCCTATTGCGATTTAAAACTCGAGGAAAATAGAAAAGCGATATTAAAAAGAGACAAACATATATATAATTAATGATATTAGCATGCGAATGAATGAGATAGAATACGTTGTACAGTGTACATGCGCGGTCTCATTGTTTGTACGTTTGTGTGTGTGCCTGGGTATTACGAAGCCTCGGGAAAAAGGCGTCATAACCAGCATGGCATGTTGTTAATGCCTATCGTTTATATGAATATTTTATAATCTTTTACGTACTCTTCTACCGCGTGTGAACTACACACATATTTTTTGTTATAATAACATGAAATATCAATCTGTCATATACATACATACATACTGTCATATACATACAAGCAACTTTTTAACAAGTTTAGTGTAAAATTTTGTCACATGTTGCTCAACGAAATTAAGTGATATTTAGGCAGACGTGCGTCTGCCTTACTTAAATATGCCTTACCATCAAGTTATTGTTATATAATTTCGTCTTTCTATACTGAGTTGTGTAAGCATTTTGCCAATGAACAATCACCTTTTTGGAAACGAATTAAAGTGTAAATATAAGAGAACAAAGCTGCCAGGTACTATAGTAACAACGATAAAAACTAATTAAACGAAAACAAGCAACACTCACCAGTCCACTGAGCATATAGTGATATGTCCTCCGCCCCAATTGAACTTTTCGAACGTGCTCCACCAATATGTTTTTAGCGTTTTTAGCATTGCAATCGAGTACAATGCGTTTGTTACCCCAACGGTCATGCTGTTCCATAGCTAACAAGAATTCCATAGCTTCGGACGCGTTATTAATTCGTTTCACAAGTGAGATTCGGAAGGCCGTACGTCCCGGTTGCATTGATTGGTACAGTTGTTGTAGCCTTAGTAATCCTGACAGTCAAAAGGAGACTTATTATTTTTATTTGTTAGTTTAGGCTTAGGGGTTTTCGATTATATGTGTAACTATACATTTAGAGGCTTAGTTAATTATGTAAATATGTTATTACTCTGTGTCTTATTAAATTAGTCGTTCACATTTTACCTGTTTTCGAAATAACTGAAAAATTCAGTTTACATTATATTCATTATTTTTTACATTAATAAGAGTTACTAATTTTTAAATTCAAACAATGTATTTTCACATACGTTTAAGATTAAATACGCGTGCTATTTATTTATATGTATTATATAGTATTATAAAAATAGTAGATTTGATATTTTGTTTGTATTGAATAACAGTAAAAAATGCTTAACCGATTATAAAAATTCTCTCACCTATACAATGCTATGTCAATAATGAGTAATTTAGATCATGTTATATTTTAAAGCCTTCATTAACATTAGCAAAAACACGAGCGAAATATAGTCACTGCATATTATATAACAAAGTCGTCCGCCACGTCTGTCCGTCTGTCTGTATGTTTGCAATAAACTCAAATCTACTGAACGGATTATAATGCAATCTTCACTAATAGATAGAGTAATTCATGAGGAGGGTTCAGGTATATATAATTTGTCAAAAATTTGTGTAAATTAGTTGAAATATAATGATAATTGTTGAAAGGATTGGAAAAAGTCAAGCCGGCTGGAAGCTTTCGTCAATAACGCTGCCTAACCCCTTTGAGGTATAACAAAACATTACACACTAAGTTATTCATCTTTTATATATCTACAAAAAAGTCTGTGATGACAAATACCAATATTTTAAGGATAGCTTACTGTACCCATCTATCTTCTAAAAATGGTCACATATAATGAGGTAATTGTATTTAGACGGATACAGTATTAACCCTTATCTAATAACCCTTAAACATGTCATGCACATAAGTATAATTTTTATTATCAGGGCAGGACAACGTTCGCCGGGCCTGCTAGTTAAATATAATTTAGATTTTGAATTTATGTAATCGTTTATTATTATTGTGATTCCTATAAATACATTATTGTTTAACAAATATACTCGTGAGAAATATGTTTGTTATAATACAACACCAAGATATATTTGTTACTGAAAATACAACTAAAAAAAATCTGAGCTTATCAATATGAAAACATTAATACGAAATTGATACTGTCTCAAGCATTTTTATATGTCGGACTATTTTCCAGCTTTCCCAAACCAATTCGAGTCCACGCGAATTTTATCGAATTAAACGCCCCATATAAAACAAGCGAAACGAAAAAGGGACAAAGCGTGTTCCGAGGAGGAAAAAAAAAATAAAAACTCTTTTGCCTCTGCGTGACTGGATGGGCTTGTACATTCGAACATACTTATAATAATATATCTATCTAATGAAACGGATAAATAGGATACAAGTCTTTGTTCGCGAGCACTTGAGTCGTGTCCGTTGCGCATTACTTATCTTGATGGAATTGACTATTGTCAAAATAGATTTTTATTAAGAAGAATATGTATGATTTAGTAATACGTGTAATAAGTATAACATTCGTAAAACTATAAATATATATAAATGTTTTTTTTTATATTATAGGGGGCAAACGAACAGGTGGGTCACCTGATGGTAAGTGATCACCGCCGTCCATAGACACTAGCAACACCAGGGGAGTCGCAAGTGCGTTGCCGCCCTTTTAAATATGTGGGCCTCTGGCGCTCTCACTGACCGAACGAAACACAACAGTGCAAGCACTGTTACTTCACGTCGGCTTTCTGTGAGAGGGTGGTACTACCCCGGGCGAGCCGACCCATTCATGCTGAAACCAGTAATAGCTTCAGCGTAGCTCTACCACCTACAATGTATATTGCTATCATCATCATCATCTTACCCTTATCCCACCTCAGTAGGATCGGCACAAAATGTTTTCCTTTTCCACTCTCCTCTGTCAGATGTCATCTTAGTATTCACACCTTTTATACACATATCGTTTTTCACACAATCCATCCACACCTTTTTTGGTCTTCCTCTACCATCTATCCGTCCACTTTTTAACCGACTTTAAAAAAAAGGAGATTATCAATTCGTCAGTATCTTTTTTTTAATGTTTGTTACCTCATAACTTTTGATGATCATTTTTTATTTAAAAGCTGGTGCTTCCCGTGTGATCCCATTTCAATTTGGTTTAGTTCTGATAATGGCATCCATGAGGAAACCATAGAACCATAGAAATAATTTTGCATGAAGTATATGAGCGACAGATGGACGAATAACCTGCGGTAGTTTGGTGAATCTGTAGAGGCCCTAGTACCAACGGGGTATGTCAGTTCGAAAAAAAAAACAAAAACGAGTAACCCAATACCAAGCCAACCGATGATTCATTTTTTGTTGGAAAGTATGTACTTCGAGGGTAGTATGATGAGAGTTTGGTTGGGTTCTGATTATGGTATCCATGACAAAGTAATGGAACTCTCCAATTCTTAGGAGCCAATTAACGATACACGGCCGAATCTATTATACGAGTATGCTATCCGGATATTTGAGTCACTTACTGTATCGTTGTTATGGTCAAGTAATTGTCGTAGTCGAATATGATGATCAATGGAACTTTTTAACGGCTTACAACAAGGGTATGATCTGTGACAGAATTTCTAACTGTTTGTAATCAAAATTCAATGCACTTGCGTTTGTTTGTCATTTTGACGTCAGTCACCGAAAGCGGTTAAAAGCCGCTAAAATTGCTAGTAGTATATAACATAGGATTGGTAAGCTCAACACTGTTTGACCTATCTCACCTTGAATGTTGGCATATCAAAGTGTTTATTAATGAAGAAAAATTTATATGCTACCCATTTTATTAAAACTCTCCAGTGGCGGCGGGGCGGGGCCGGGGGAGGTGGAGTGTACTAATCACCGGGGTGCTACAAAACACCGGCTTTCTTGCCATTCAACCGATTGTCATTGACCCAGAATGTTTTCATCCTATCCAATGAACTATAAACTGAAATAGTAACAAACGAAAGCGGATACAACTATTACTATATAAAGAAAGACTAATAAAATAGCAGATAGTTTTACAATGTGGTCTATTAAGCACTGTTTTTTTTTTTAATTCTGGTTAGAACTTTTTACTGTCGTGTCATATATTATTTTGCAGATTTTACCTCACCTTAAAATCATTGTACATTTACACATTTCTCCATAAATAATTATTTTCTTCTATTTATTTTTTTGAAATTTCATGTTTATTTGAATTTTATTACATCTGAAATATACAATTTTTATAACTACCAACTAACAAGACATCAAAACTATGTTATTAATTTCTCTTTTCATACTGTTAGAGTGTCATTTAATGCTGGACTATATTCACAATTGTAAATCTCAAATCCAAAACAGAAAGTTAATTAAAATGTCTGTTACAGAATGTCACCAGAGTAAGATACACGTGAAAGCAAGTTAATAAAAACATAGTAAGTTCAGGCAACGACAGAAGGTTGTCCTTTCTCGTTTGACAGGTTGGGAAAAGAGATTATAGTAGTTTCAAAGCTATAACAGTGCAGATATGTGCATGAATACTGTCGTCGAAATGATTACAGTAGACTAATACTCTTGTTACAATTTTCAGGATGACTTACTTTTTCTGGCTTTTTTAATAAGAGTACTAAGCTTTAATAATGCCAAATTAGTTATGCTTGCCTACCTTTTATCCAATATATATTATCGTAATATAGATTACTCGTGTGATTTTATCAACTTTTACACAAAATATTGTACTATAGAGATAACAAATATAATTGTGTTTTGTACATAGTTTACTCGAACAAAAATATTATTATATTGATCATTAGACTTTTTAGTTTCTTGACCCCTCCGCCCCTCTAACTTTAAAGTTATTGTCAGGCCGAGGTCCTGTTTTAAACTTAATTGTACACTTAGACGTACATAATTAAACTATATATATATATTAGGTACACTGAACATATATAACCACCCCCGTTTCCCGAGCCTAGGTTCGTTTCCCGTAGTGCAGCTCTCGAGCTCACTGGTTACGCGATACAATAACTCACCGTTATATTTCACACGGCACTCTACAGACATGCATACCCACATACACACAGTTGGAGGATTTTATTTTGTTTTCCCCCACACGTCGTTTAGTTAATATTGGTGTTAGCCAAATTATCAGATTCGAAACACATGTATGAATTTATGAGACATGCATGAAAATGTACGAGTATGTCTTATGAACTAATACATGTGTGAATAGTTAGCTAGCTCAGTTAGTTTAAATCGATGCGCGTATGTTGCAACGTACAGCAATAGTCCAAGCGGAGACCTCACTGGTCCTTGCGCTCGTTGCTCAATCGGGTGAGTGCCTTATGCGCTCCCTTAGTAGTTCGGTGAAGCTGTGAAGCAACCATACTGGTGTCACCAGCGCAGGTCAGTGAGAGAAAAAAAAGATACCGCCTAAATCTAGTAGCACTACAACTGAACCGTCAGTAACAAAATTGGTTCTCCATAACGATTCTTCTTATTTAAAAATTATTGTGACATAATTTTTGATTGTGATAAAATGCTACAAAAGTTATTGAAATACATTATAACAACTATTATATGAGGAATGGTTCGTAACGTTAGTTGAATGAATTTACGAAGCGTGGTATTGTTCTTTAGTGTTTGTTAGAGTAAAATGATTTTTTTTTAATACTCTCTAGGTTTGCGTTGCACCACAATCTCATCTGATGTTAAATGATCATGTGATATATATGGTAGTCACGCTAAGCCCTGTGAGAAACTGGCTCTTAGATGCAGCTGCCAGAATACACCAGCAGGTGCTTGGCGACAGGTTTGCAACTTAAGGGTGGTAGCTAGCCAGACGGACTTAGAAAAAACCCTACCACCATGCTATGGTTTTTATCACGATGTTTCCCTGCAGAGAAAGCTCCGACTCAGGTGCCAGGATTCGAACCTACACCCTTCGACGCTGTGTCCGAACACACTACCGACTAAGACGTCATCGCTTCAAAATGTGCTTCAAAAAAGTTCATAAAGTTATATGTACTTATTAGAAGCATGGCTTGATTATTTGGCCCGCTAGTAGCAATACAAAAAATATTGATGCAGTGGTAGCTAGTTTCCTAATTGAGTCCGCAGCTCGTAGCGTACGATGGAATTATATTTCTTAAAAACAAAAAAAACTAACAACTGTTACAGGTCCGCCACAAAGGAGAGAGGATTATATCGGAGTACGGACTGAAAATCGCTTGATCATCTCCTCTGCGCTTTGTACTTACAAGCCTTCGCACATATCTTAGTACCCCTCGGTAAGCGCTGTTCCCGATAGAGACCCCTCACCGAAATATCCTTCAGCAGCCATACAACCTCTTTGTTGTAATTTAACGGAAATTTTATTTTTGATTTTACCATCCAACTTGTTAATAAACATATATTTTATATTGTTTTTTACTTATTGAAAGTACAATAACGAGTGCCACTTTAAACCACTCGACTTTACTTTTAACAAAATAAATTAAAATGATTTTATATCACACGTTTCATTTCTAATAAGTCGTGTGTCATTTTTTGCAATACCATACGTATTTGAATAACTCGCTTTGCGCGTATCCCTGATAGAATTGAGATTAGTTTTGACCGAATCCGTAATAGAAATACCGTATGTGTTGGTTTTTAAACTGCAATATATCCGACTGTCATTATCCTTTTTGAACTATTTTTACCATAGGTTTTAATCGATGTGAGCGGTTGTGAAAGATATTTTTAACTTCAAATGTTTTAAAATAATTTACTTAATGTAGGACTCACCAATAAAATTATAAGACTATTTCTACTGTATGTATATGCACACGATGGGTTAAATACTTTACCCCTCCATGCATTCGTTCATCTCGAATTAGCCGATACGCATAACTTCGTCTTTGTCGTTTGTTATCCAGTTGCCCACTTCCCCACTGACAAAGAAAAACACATCGCTGACAACGTAGTACATAGAAATCGAATTATTATAAAACTATAACAACTTTATACTTAATTAAGATATCGTCATAATATCTTTAGATAAGGGCCAAATGAATAGAAAAGAAGGGAAATTAAATAGAAAAATTGAAAAAATCCATCCAGTAGCTTTTACGTGATGCGCACACAACAGCATCGGTTTTATTACAAAAACAAAATTGAACATTCGTTTAAGGCGTGTTTAACTAAACATTGTTTAAATTTTAAAACCTTGTTAAACACATGTTTAAAATACTTTTTTTACAAGTGTGTGTCCAAGCGGTATCTAGCTAAATATCAGGTTTATGTTTTTTTCATGCAAGCAACTCTGAATAACATATTCATTCAATTCAATCTCATCTTTCAAAAACTTTCCAATTTACCTTCGATTAATGATACTATTGTTGATCGAATAAATATACCAATCATACTTTTGTTCACGTTTTCATTAAGATTATTTATTTATTTTAAGTGAAATAAGTTATAATTATTGTGATATTTGGTTTAAAAAAATGACGTCATTATTAAAATAAGTAATATATAAAATATTACGCCAAAGTGCGTAAAGCGGAACAACAGTATAATCTCTGATTAAATGCATTGTGAAATGTCAATAATGTCATATTGTAGTGGTTGTTGTGATTTACTCGTGAATCTCTAAAATGCTGTAATTTATCTACATCTTTCAAATTAATTATACCCACGAAATCCATAATTTAACTACGATACGTCTTTTGTCAGAAAATTTTTTTTTTCTCGAACTGACCTACGCTGTTGGCTTCGTCAGGATTCTACAGTTCTACCGGACTACTAATTGTCAGCAATATAGAAATCCAATAAATCATAATAATAAAATAAGAACTGTGAACTAAGAGTAGAGTTATACAATGCTTAAATTTAAGTAGTGTCTATTTCTAAACAAGGGTAAGGTACTCTTTTGTGATTAAACTTTTTTAAACAAGTGTTCAACGCGTATTTAACCTTTTTGTAATAACGCGGCGTATGCTTATCATTTTATGTATATACATATAGGAATGTAAATTCTAGAAACTCATGACATAATGGTGTTTTTTTAATGTAGTGACCTGTAAAGTCCTGTGTTTTCCCATTACGTGGTGATATAACATTTCGAAGAGTATTGTGATGATACTGGTAATAACATTCTTCAAGCGTCAATATTTCACCGTTAGCTGATAATACTTGTAAATAAAAGTGGATTAGGAAATTTACAGATATTCTAAAAAATATTATTTCGCAGATTCTTGTAAATATTATTCGGTATCAATTATTCGGTTACTTTCTGCTGTATATAAAAACTTAATTTAGACAAGAAAATAAATAATAATTCTAAAATTAAATATAACAATTTGACCGAAATCGATAGGTTTTTTTATACAAATCAAATCAAAAATACTTTATTCAATTTAGGCCCTAAGAAGGCGCTTATGAACGTCAAAACTACCACCGGTTCGGAATACATCCCAGTCATCGAGAAGAACCGGCAAGAAACTCGATCGGGTTTATCTTTTTAACATATACTTATATAATTAAAATTCATTATACATTACAATCGATTTTAGTGGATGCACAGAGAGGAGTCAATTCCAGACATCACCATCGTTCACATATTGATCCACTCTATAATAACCCTTTGACACCAAAACCCGCTTAACATGGCACTTAAACTTATAGCCTGGCAAATCAGTAATATGCTTTGGGAGTTTGTTATAAAACCTAACACTATTACCTAAAAAACTGTTACTGGTTTTACTGAATCTAAAACATGGAACGACCAGTTTGTCACAGTTTCTAGTTTTACTACGACTATTACTACGACATATATATTTTATACGACATGTATATACATATATATTTTATAATCGATCAATGTCCCTAATTAATCATTATCGTCTGCTGTCTCGTAGAGGTAAAACGAAGGTAGTTTTACTATTGAGAGATAAATGTGCGGGATGGAATGTGGCGAAACTTTCTGACGCACCCGGACTATTCGCACCATGTGTCGTCTCAACACTCGTGACCCTTGAGGTTTTCCAGTGTCGCGGACTAATGGCCTGTGACGTCAGCTGTGTCCTTAACCGTGCCCCGGAATCTATTATAAACTTGTCGAACACGATATGAGCGGACCCATAAATGGTTTGTTCTTTTGAACATATTGAGTTTATCGACATTCATAGTATATAAATATTATTTATTACATTTCCTTTGTTTTAAGCATATTCAATTATTTTAATATGAATGCTAATAATAACGCAACTTTTTCTTTAAATTATACACACACACACACATATATATATATTCATATTAGCCTCAATCTCTATCTAGCCTTTAACCATAAATTTGTATTCAAAGATAACTAAACTAAAGCATGGTTTCTGACCGTTATTTATGTTTTTGATTTCTAGTTTTTATCATAACTAAGATGCATTTAATATTACTCAGTTATTTAAAAATTATGACAATATTATACAGTTTTCTTAATATTTATGATTATTAATGACCCCATGAACTTCGTATCACTTGCATATATTATTTGTGTAAAATACGGTCAAAATTTGATAGAAAATTTTTATTTACATTATAAATGCAACACAGTTATGTGATTAATCAGTCTAAAGCTTTCTCGTGTACTATTGTTTCCAACAAAACAGACCAAAGAGATCGAACCTCATACTACAGCTATGAGACTGACAAATTTCTGAACGCGCCTATAAATATTTGTCAAAGGAATGACAATTTTTTATTTCTAAAATAACGAATGGCCATCTAATGTTTCATAACTAGGAACATTTTGTATTTGAAAATGAAATTGTCTTTTTAGTATTCTCTGTTACTTATTACTCACGTTTCTCACCGTTTAAGCCTTTCTTGAACTTTCAGAAATATTTCAAGAACAAAATTAGTCAAATCGGTCCGATCATTCTCGAGTTTTAGCGTGACAAACGAACAGCAATTCATATAAATAGATATTCTCTATGTTTTATAAGTATCTATGTTATTGCTGGGAATCTTGAAATTATGATATTGAATTCCATCGAAAGATAAAATATAGTCTGGATTCCAATAAATATATTTGTATCTGTTAATAACAGACAAATAGAATGTATACAAATAAATAAAACTGAAGTATCTGTTTCTATTATCAAATCAACAGCTTTTTACTAAATGTATATGAAAAAGTATATAGGGTGGGTATACTTATAACAAAACCAACTTCTTAAAATGTTCGTTTTTTTGTTTATTTGTTCAGGTTAATCTCCGAAACGGTTGAATCGCTTTTGACCGGATTTTCACGTGCAGATATTTGATTTAGTTTGGACAAAACGGTTCCGCGCTAATATAATAAAGAAGCAGTGACCAGGACCGTGCGCGCCCCAAACGCACATTTAGACTGAATACTTTTTTTTTTACTAAATTTATTCCAGACGAAGTCGCGGCAACAGCTAGTTATTAATAAAAACCTTTTCACAAAGCTGGCTTTTCTTCATGTTACATTTGAATATACATAGTACATGTTATTCACAGAATTGAGACGTATCTAATAATACCTATTATTTTAAAATTCAACGAGCCGCTTAGACAAAGCAGTTTACTGAAGAAGTAACAAATAAATATAGGAGATATATGCACTCGATTTTACGCAATTTTAGTAGTAATTTTGGACAATTTAAACCTTAATTATGACTCATGTGTGCCGCATATGCCTGCTAGTCATCAAGTCACTATTATGTAAATCTTGTCGCGAACCCCCTACCGTTAAATGGCGTATTCCTAGGGGTACCCGTACCCTACTTTAAGCAACTCTGGTTTAGAGTAAATAATCAAAACTCACGTGACAATCTACATCATTTTTATGTTTTTTTTTTTAATAGTTGGTTAATTTTGCACGGCTTTCTCTTATGTACATTATTAACCTTATACCAATTGAAAATATAATAATAGTTAAAAACCGGATGAATAAAAAACTTTTTGGCTCTGGACCTAACGACGGGTCTGTGGTTTTGTTAACACTTCAACAAAATTGTTACCGAAATTGCACAGAGTTCTCGAAATGCTACTATTATGAACATTGTTAACAGCGCTAGCTACAATTCTTAACGCCGAAGTGAACTTTAAACTCTGCCACTCAGGTAATGCAAAAGATAACTAGATGCTATAATTATTACCACCTCGCCAGGAAATCCATTAAAACTACATTTCGTGTTACCTTAAACTTGATAAAAATATTAAGTGTAATTTTTAAATCGACGTTGCCGCCGGCCAACCTGGAGCTACTTAAATTCAATTTCGTTTATTTCATAAGTCTTTCCCACTATTATTACATTACTGCTATACTCGTATACTAAAAAATAAACTTGATTTCGTTTTACATGAGAATATTAGTTTGTTACGCTGATTTTTTTAAACAAATTTGTCTTGAGAAAAGTTATAGATACATTGAATTGTTTTATATGAGTTTGTTTCTTACACCTTCACGCTTTAACTTCGCAATCGATCATTGTCAGAAGTCTAGAAAAGGCCGTAGGGTTTGTTTTTTTCATTTCTATATATATTCTATCCTGATAAAAAGGGCTATTTCTGAGAGATAAAAATAAAAATACTACAACGCGAGCGAATCTACAAGCAAAATGTTGTATGTAGTGTTATAGGCAATGTTTTTTTTTCCGAACTGACTACACTGTTGACCTGGCAAGGCCTCTACAGTTTCACCGGTCTACATATAGGCAACAATTTATGAAGACCCAATAAAAACACCTTAGTAATAGGAACAAACACGGTATCAGCAGCAAGTATGGACTAATTATTGTATCTATTACCCTTAGTGTTATTACTCTTCTCATGATGTATTATATTAGAATAATAATGCAATGTCATTTATAAAAAACAAATAATACATACTGTGGTAATATTGCAGTGTATACTGACGTAGTAAAACAAAGAAGAAAATTAAAAAAAACTTTCCTTAATTAATAATTAAATATGATGACACGATTATTTCTGATAACCACTGAAATATATTTATATGTTAGGTAGTACGAACAAATTTTTATTGTACTTTAATTGTCGAACTATTGTATTGTAATGTAACTTATTATTTTTATAACAATAGCATTCTAGAAATGTGTATTATTACATCATAATTCAATTAATCATAGCGTGAAAAAAAAACACCTATCTCGACGTACCAACGTTTATGGAAAACCGAAGATTATCCACAATATAGCACCATTTATTTCGCGATTCCAACCCACTATATCTACATAGAAGTCAATAATATATCCAGCATTAAAACTTACTTTATAATTAAATTATACTTTTTATTATTCATGTTCTGACGATATATTACGCTTTCGTAGTGTTACACTTTTAAGGAAAATTAAAATTTATCGCTATGTAAAAACTGATTTTTATCGTGTTTGAATCCCTGTATCTATTTAAAAATCAATAGTGAATAATACATCATCAAAGATGACTGTATAAACCATTATTATTTTTTAATACTTTAAATACTGACGGTATCTCACGCTTTTGCCATATTCGATTATTCTTTACAAAATAATCTTTATTTTATTTCAAATTTAAAAAAAAAACACCGAAATATATTATTATCTTAATACTAACCGTGTATTAGTTATTAATAATGTCGTGCTATATACAAAATGTTGGTTAAAAATATATTAATAAATGGCGGTAGATTCATAAAATTAACAAGTTAACGAAATTTCTAGAAATGTTTGTAAAGCTCTCACCACATTAGCAAGCGAACATTCGCTGCAGTATATTACGAATCCTGTGGCTATATATACTTGTATCCGCACAAACTTCGATGTTTCAATTGCGGATACAAATCATATAAATTTGATGGAGTGTTAGATATAGTTAGCTTTTGCCCGTGGCTACGTTCGCGTTAATGAAGATTTGATCTATCCCTCGGGAACAGTGGTTTTTTGTATAACAGGTACCCAATATCCTTTTTTGTACAGCTGCCAATTTGTACGTAATATTTCACAATATCCGGTTGTAGTTGTAGTAGTTCAGACGTGAAAGCGTAATAAACAAATTTACATTCATATTTGTAATAGCAGCGTGTATAAATATACACATACATATGTGTATGATATTAAATGAAGGTGTATAAAACTATAATAAGACCAGCCGGGCTATGAAAAAGACGGATGAGAAAATATTACATGTGGCAGAAATGCGAATGTTAAGATGGATGTGTGGTGTAACAAGAGTTGATATATCAGAGGAAGTTTGATAATACCAACAGTGACAGAGAGGTTGAGGATAGGTTATCATGGTAAAAGCATATTATGAGAAGAGATGAAAGTCATGTAACAAGAAAAGTTTTGAATTTGAAAGTGGACAGATATAAGCGTAGAGGAAGACCGAAAAAGGTATGAATGGATTGTGTGATAAATGATATGTGTATAAAAATTGTGAGCACTGAGATGACATCTGACAGGGGAGAATGGAAAAGGAAAACATGTTGTGCCGACCCTAATTAGGCAGGATAAGGATAAGATAGATGATGATGATGATACATACTGTCACATCTTGTACTAACGTTAGGATTGCAGCAAATAACTGTTTAATTCATTTCAAATTATAAGTAATAATAAATCAAGTAGTATAAAACAGTCGTTGCAGCATATTAACAATTCTTGTGATTTGGCTTTTCATAGTTCCATATAAATGGTTCACATTTATATTTTTGAATATTCTTTAATTACTCCGATATTTTTTGACTCAATTCAATGAAATTTTGCGGTCTAGCAAATAATCCAAATTTATTGAGATAAAATTCTGATGGTTCGCTTTTTCATTTCGCCATTACTGACACCAATATTATCCATATTCATGTTTATATAAACTGGATATAAAATTTTTCTCAAAGGCGAATGTTTACCTACATCTATCGTGATAATGCGAACATTCGCCGAAGCTGTTAATGTGGCCGCAGCATAAGCCGTTGTTATATATTTATTTGCTTACATTGAAATGCAGATATTACAAGAGCTGCACAATTTATTTCTCATATAATCATACTTCAAAACGTATTAATATGTAAGTAATAAATTATTGAAATATTTGTTAAAATGATTAAAAAATGGCGGTGATCGTCCCTGGATATTTACAAAATCTGAAAAAGTATTGTTTAAAAGTGTATAAATTAAATTTTAATGAATACATGTATTTATTCATTTTTTGCTAATTTATTCGAGATAGATAAAAAATCGATCATTTGAACATACCGTGACATAAGTTTCGAGTTCAAATCCTCTGCGAAGGTAAACACGCTGCCACTAAAATATAATCTTTAGACGTTTGAATACTAACCCTCGATAATTTATTTTAGAACGTGACGTATCCAGCGGTAAGACTCATATTAATTATACACGTAACACTAACAGAAAATATACTTAGGATAATCGATATCAAGCAAAACCTGTGTCAATTTTAATGTGACGTATTTTTCTCTTTTTTCTAGAAGCGTATAAATGAAATTAAATTTCTGCTTTTTTTGTTAGAGATGTAACTAGCCCGTTAACGTCATATAGGTATGTAAATATTTTCACGATTGTTCCTAGATAATAATATATGTATCATTAGTTTTGTTTGAATATTCTGTTACATTAACAAGAAGAGTATAAATGAAATTAAACATTTACTTTTTGCTTACATATGTAATATCTAACATTTGTGATATCTATGAACAATCGTCAAAAATATCTGCAAAAATATAAGCTTTTATTTATATTATACTAGCAGGCCTGGCGGACGTTGTCCTGTCCTGATAATAAAAAATATATACTTATGTACATGAAATACTCAAGGTAACTAATGCATTTAATTTGATAAAGATTAATATCCTATCCGTCTGAATAATCTTTAAATTATCTCATAACATGTGACCATTTTTTAGTAGATAAATGGGTTTAGTAAGCTATCCTTAAAAGAGAGGTATATGCCATCCGAGACTTTTTTGTAGATTTATAAAAGAAGAATATCTCGCTATGCATTGTTTTGTTATATCTGAAAAGAATTAGGCAGCATTTTCGATAAAAGCACCCAGGTGGCTTGACTTTTTCCAACACTTCCAACAATTATTGTTACATTTCAACCAATTTACTCAAAACCTTGACATTTATTCTGACCTTGACCTTATACACCTAAACCTTAATATATTATTCTATCTATCGCTTAAAATCGTATTACAATCCGTGCAGTAGTTGTGGAGTTTATCGCGAACAGAAACTTGTTTTATAACATTTACTGGTTCTTTAATAAAGTTAATTGACGAGAAAAAATAAATGTACGACTTATGACATAAATTGTAATCTATTAAAATAATAAACATAAATGTTTATGTATTTAATATAATACGTTATTTAGTATAATCATATTTTAATGTATGGTCAACTCTTTGACTATAAAACGCAAAATGAGTGGTGGCGGTTGATCTATATAAAGGCCCTACAGTTTCATAAGCGCTTGTCGGCCACCAGAAACGTAACGAGTAAGTTCCATAGTTGTTTATATTGAATTAAATTCAAATATATATTTTTTGTGTCTTTTACATTTTGCACTCTTCATGATTCTACATTTTGGTAAACAGACGCGGAGAGGTCGGGTTTATTCGTATAAATTTTTACAAAATAGTGACAGTCCATAAACGAAGATGTCGACAACATGCTTTTGTTCGGTCTATCGATGCTGTGCTTTTGTGATTTTTTGGACGCGACATTATTTTGTGTATTGTAATCTTAATATTTTTTCTGAAGGTACGCGGTCTGCTCGTTGCCGACCACGCGGCAGCGCGCGGTCTGCCGGCCACGTGCTGGCCAGGCGACCGGCGCCCGCCATTTTTGCATATACATAACTTTGTCACACGCTCACACTACACAGCAAGGTTCTTTTTTATATCCTTATACGTTTTTAATTATACATAAGTAAAATTAGTACAAAGTTATGCCTCACATATAGTGTTTGTACTCCAGTGGGTTACAGAACCGGACCAGTCGCTACACCCATAATAACAATTAATAGCATTTTGTTTTCTGTGTTTAATTAAATTTGATTCCTTTTTCGCAGGTAGCAAGAAAATATACATACTCATTCACGTAAACCTTTTAAAAGAATTATGGATGGATTGCGTTTGGAGTAAGTTCCTTTCTATATTTATTCTTACGCGTTTTTTAATATACCTATCACACTGCACAATTTGTCTCTTAATCATTGTTTGTATTCCCGTTACTTTTTTATGTTACTACTACACTAACAGCTACACCCGTTACAATTAAAATGAATAACGTTTTATTTGTATACAATTAAAATTCGCCTTATTTTTCACAGGATACACACGTCTTTACAACGACGCGTCAGAGTCGAGAATCCGATGAGAATTATTTGTTGCCGAAAAAAGATACCCGAGTTAGATTAAAAATAAAAAAAAAGCTAATAATAATAGTAGAGTTAATAATAATAGTAGATGTAATTGCTTGCTTTAATATTTTTCGATTTATAAATATATTTTCTAATTTTCCAAAATTTCATTAATTATTTGTCGCACGTGACCTTCTTACTCTTTTCGCTGATTACTTTTATTATTGTTCTTATATTGGCATGTAATTAGATTTAAGCATAGGCGTGCGTGCGTATTTTTCATTTTGTCTTGTAAAAAAAATCTGTAGATTTATATTTTTTTTCAAAATGGTTCAAGTCGCCAAGTCGCATGTAATATAAATATTAAAATGTGTGTAATATTTACAGTCTTTTATTTTTTATGATGATAACCTTATATATATACACACACACACAGACGCATTCATTACAACATTTTTTTTATTCATTAGAAATTTATACATTACTTGCAATTACCCGAGACTTTCTCAATAGCATGAACGATGCTCTTTAATAAGTGTTTAAGGTTTTTAGCATTCGTTCTATATTTCCTGAGAAAACTCCTTAGAAAAATTCGCAACCTATGGGTCTTTCAATATTTCCTAATTTAATTGTGTCATGAACAACTTATAATAACAAACCTCCTACAAATGATGGACGTTTAACTGACAATTTCAAATATGCACATTCCGCAACATATTCTCATTTAGTAAAACAAATATGATAGTAGATATTCACTTGGGCATTGTTAAAATTCATGCTCATACTCTGTCTGATGCATTATCTATTTTAGAGTATTTCAGTTCGAACATAAATCGTATGTAGGTAGGTAGGTACGTACTATATTGTATCCGGATAAGGAACTTTCATGATAGCTGAATAGAGTCTATATTTAAATATCCATCATACATTAGTTTGATGAGCCAAAAAATAGGTGGGTAAACTGATTAAATTAGACCTCGTGTGTGTGTAGAATACCGTATATTAATACTTGGAAAACTATTTAGGCTATTTTTGATAATAAATTACAAAGTAAGACATACGCCGTACGAAGTGGACCAGTGTACCAACAAATATTTAATACAGATACCTTATTGTTCGTCGTTTAGAATGGGATCCGAAAAACGTAATTCATACATCAAACGATGTGACGTGGTAGACGACGTATATGATATATTAATAGAATGTACTCGATATCAGACGGGGAGACAGTTATTAACAAGTACTTTGAATATAAGCATTTGTGAGGTATGAGTATGAGAAGAGGAATGGGGTAGGTCACGGCTCTTTTGATATAGATTCATCGTTATCAGTAACTTACTTCTTTTACTTGCAATTTACACTTTAAAATTCCGAATAAGTCGTTGCGTATATTTTTAATACGAACTGCAGAAATTGGTGCAATTACCAACAATACACCACCTACGCAACAATCATACAAAATACACAATACGCGAAAACCGAAACACGTACCGCCAATTCGGTAAATTCTGTGACGCTTTGATCTATGTCAATTCAATTTCATGCTGCAGTTGTTCCGTGTTTAGCTTCGATAAAAAAAAAAAAAAAATTAGACAATTTGTGTTTTCGTTCCATTCAAAATATATCGAACACTTTATGAGTAAAAGTAAACACTGTGTTTGGTATTCGATTTAACTACACAATAAAAGTATATTTTAATGCAAGTAATAATTATATCATATATGCTATAGCTATTGCGATTCTAGAAGTTTCTTTATTTATTTCTTGTCGTTTTAACAATACGATAGATATATTTATTAAATGTATATAATGATATATATGTATTTAATGGTAATTAAAACGAAAATAGAAGTTTTATAGGATGTTAACATAAATGATATCATGGAGTTTATATACTTAACATTAGGTAACGTTAGTTTATATCTAAAATAATAAAATATAATCTTTCAATATTTTATATATATATATATTTATTTATATTATATGGGGCAAACGAACAGGTGGGTCACCTGATGGTAAGTTATGACCATAGACACTAGCAACACCAGGGGAGTCGCAAGTGCGTTGCCGACCTTTTAATATATGTAGGCCTCCGGCGCTCTCACTGACTGAACGAAACGCAACAGTGCAAGCACTGTTACTTCACGTCGGCTTTCTGTGAGAGGGTGGTACTACCCCGGGCGAGCCGACCCATTCATTCTGAAACCAGTAATGATTTCAGCGTAGCTCTACCACCTATATACAAATAATATATATATAAATAATATGATAGATTTAATTTTTATTTCACTTCTTAGACACTTGACTTCTATCTAAATCAATGATTATTGTCATAGTTTAATATAAGGTTGATATAATTTTAAGAAATTACGATTTTAGTGATGGTTAACTGTTTAGCAATGTGTGTTTTCTTGTAGTGGAAGAATAGGGTACGCGGTGTGATACTTATGTTGTTTCCTCTGTACATAAATTATGTTGTTTATATTATAAACGACGCAAACGGCGTCGCGGTTATTGGCCAGTACAAAAATTCAAATATTCAATTACAATATAAACACGTTGTAAAATCTTTTGTAATTCTAGTATCGTAAAAATTAACGTAATATAACTTTTTTTCATATTATTAACATGGGATTTATTTATTAAAATTTGACTAACAATTAAAATACTACAATATATTTAATAAGTACGAATAAATGTTAGTAATAACGAAATTTTCATAAATCTCAACGGAGGTTTGTTAACTTTGGAAATATAAATATTAATAATCAGAATACCAAGAATCGATGAGGATGATGGAGAAATTCTAAATTGTGTTGTAATTTCATCAAGGGAAGTTCACGACTCACTTAATAAAGACATCGAAAGTCAAAGGAATATTGACTCCGTGGAAGGCGCACTCGCCCAGTTTGTGACAGAGAGCCCGCTTAAAAGTCATCGTGGTGAATTCGAGACGAGCCAATTAGATATTAATTGAACTTATTATGAATTACATATTTATTACGTGTATTCGGTCGTAGTACTGAAAGACGCTTTTATTAGTTTCACCTTTATGTATGAATGTAACGTAATGTTTGAACTTGATTTTGACGCACTTTAAAGGATCAGATTTGAATCAAACTTTGCACTTTGCACTAACTTTACGTTTCGTAACCAATAGATCTGGTAGTTAGTTTAAAAATGTCATACAATGCGCCACACGCTTTTATAATAGTGACATTAATTTTCTCATCAGTACTTTTATTCTTATGCTAAGGATATTTTTTTTTACTTTTTAGTTTGATTATCGTGTTTTTAATTTTTTTAAACTATACTTTATTTTTCGCTTTTTAGTTCGATTGGCTTTAAAACATTTGTCTTTAATATGTACAGATTGATTTCGAAAACATATTCAAGCTCTATCTCTCTTACTCCCATGCAAAGGAAACGAGTAGAAATTTATGAATCCTTGCGAATCTAATCATGACAATCGGATATTTTCATCGGATTATTACATTGTCATGGGTTTTCGACGAGTAAAAGCGTGCTTCTAATTTTTGTTTTTAACCAATACTTTATTTATTTATTTACTTTACAAAGTTTACCTTCAGCCAAATAAAAACGAAGAGATTCCACGGAGGTTGTTGGCATTTAATTTTGGCGGCGGTTAGGTGGTAAAAAATCAAAATGAAGAGCATCGTTTTGAGAACACAAAATCAATAATATAATTCGTTCCTATATTATACAAAAAAACGTAGAGTGTACTTATGTACACGCATTAGAAGTTATACTTCTTCGGCGTAACAAGACAAAAATCTTTTCAAAAATTATATGTTTCGCCTTATTCTACGTTTGTAGAAAAAACGACACTAACAATAGAAAAAAGGTATTGAATCATACTTTTTTTGAATAAAATGTTGTAGCTAACTTCAATGTGTCGGTTTTTCGTGACGGTGTACGCGCGCATCGTAAAAATGTACTCTAATCATTCTTCCCTAACGCGCCAAAAGAAGTATAACTTCAATAAATGTCGAAAAAATATTTGATTCATCTTCATATACACAAACAATTTTTCTGTAAGTATGTATATGATTGAACTCCTTCTAAATAGTGAGACAGATCTTGATAAAAAAAATTATGTGTTGTCAGGTGGATTCAAGAATGGCTTAGATTCACAATTGGAACCGCTAGGTGGCGTAGCGTTCTGACCTTATGCTTTTTTTATTTTCAGGACAGAAGAACGTCCGTCAGGCCCGTTAGTTATTTCGTATATTCAATACATATGTACTAATAAACATTTTGGCTATTACCGTTGTCTTGATATTCATGTGAGGTAACAATATAACGCACAATTCGGTTTTTATACATCACTAAAAGTCAACCACTCACATTTTGTAATCTGAGATTGTGCCATCATCTTTTTTTTTTTTTTTTTTTTCGAACTGACCTACACTGTTGACCCGGAGGCCGCTACAGTTTTACCGGACTACTAAGGGGAGCGCTTAAGGCACTCACCCGATGGTTTTTAGGCGAAACATCTCAAGGGCACTCGGTGCACCTCGGCTTGAGCTGTCGCCGGATTCCCGACCTAACTAAGCTAGCTAAGCTATCTATCCATGCAATACACATATATGAATTCGTGAAAAATGCATGTGTGACCATGCATGTTTCACGAATGTATATGTGTATTTGGTATCTGACTACTGTGTTATGTGACCTATTTCAGTCCGAAAAGGGCAAAAAAACAGCCCACCACTGAGTGCCTAGGTGTGCAAGTGTGTGGGGTGATCGTGTAAGTGTAGACCATGTGTAAACCACTGTATTCGCGCGAGTAACATACTCGAGGGCTCCACACCGAGGGACTACCTAGGCTCGAGCTGTTACAAGAAAAATCGCGACGAGTGTGCGGGATCGAATGTTCACCCCTCGCTCAAGGCGGTGAGCAGAGAGAATCGCGGGCGTGGGCGCAAACACGCATCTTTTCAGAGGGGATCGAGCTAAAAAATAAAGTACAATGGCACGGTGCCGATTTAACTAAATAATTACGTAACAAATCCTAATGTATCGGTCTATTATGTATGAACACGCGGGTTCGATCTGATATTTTGATTTACGCGAATTTATTTATGCGCGGCGCGGGTTAATTTCTGTACCGTGGTCGCGACGGCCGGGAAAGCGGAGATAGCGTTTAAGAGCCCGAGCTCAGACGTACTATTAACTAACGCGTTAAATGCGATTATCTCTTGTACATCGTGTACCAAAAGAAGACGAGCTATCCAGTCTATACCGGAGGTCGATACTGAAGCCGCGATAGGTGGCGCAGGGGTGGACAGAGCCTTTTGAGGCTGGGGCTTGGTTTTAGGAGCCGAGGGAGCTGGCGGAGAAGGCCTTACGCGCCAGGAGAGCGCGCTCGGCGCAGGAGCGGATGCTGCCGGCGCACTGGAGGTGCCCGGCAGGTCGGGGAAAGCCTTCTGGCTTTGTATGGGCGGAGGCGGAGGCCGCTTCGTTCGAGCCGGCGGGCCGTGTGCCCTGGACCGGGTCGCACGACCGCCGCGGCGGGGATGGGTCGAGCGAGGCGCACGGGGACACCCGCGATAATTCGCGGTATGACCCGTCTGCTCGCAGAGGACGCAGCTCGGAGGCTCGATGGATTCGGGAGTGCGGGGGCACTCCCTAGTGGAGTGATCCCCGAGACACTTCACACACCTGGGACGCAGGTGGCAGTGCCGGGCGGAATGACCGTACACCTGGCAGTTGTGACACTGCGAGGGTACCTGGGACTTGCGAGGACGCTCGACGAATACAGGGGACAGGCCGCAAACCGAGTTGAGGCTGAAAATAGCCTTGCCTTCCAAGGTGCGGTCCAGTGTGACCATCACCAGGTTGAAGGGGGCCTTCGTGCGGGGGTGGCGCATACGCTGCACGCTCCGGACCGGGAAGTCCTGAGTGTTCAGGCAATCTGAGATGTCGTATTCGGTGAGTTCAGAGGGAACTCCTCGAATGACGACACGGAGGTGACGCTCTTCCTCGAGAGCGTGAGTGAAGAAAGGGAGCTGACGCTCCCTGAAATATCTCGTGAGCTTGCGATGCTCATCGGGGGTCGACACACGGATAGAAATGCCGGCAACAGTGTTGACGGCGGATTGGTAAGCGATTTCTTTCGACTTAAGGTCGTCCGAAATCTCTACCCAGCGGGCTTTGTCACGGAAGGTGACGGGAGGCGGTGGGCGTGGCTTTTTAGCCGCGACCGCGGGTTCCGCAGCCGGAGCTTCAGCCGAAATCGCGGCAGAGGGCGTGGGAGAGGCTCGGGGCACCCGAGCGCCACCTATATTGGACTGCTTTGGGACTGAGCGTCCCGTAGCTGAGTCGCTGTCGGTCTGAATCGCGGCGCGTGACGGTTGTGAAACCGTCTTTATCGGCGGACGACGTCGCGGGCGCGGGCGCGGGCGCGGGCGCGGGCGCGGGAGCGGGCGCGGGGGCGGCCGCGTCAAGCTCCATGTCGGACTCATCGTCGGAGTCGCGGTCGGACGGCGCGAACGGGTCGTCGCGGAAACAGCGCGGAACTCCAAACTCACATACATTCCCGTTACGCGCGTAAGTGCGTCGGAGTCTATCGAACTCGGATACTAGCAACGGGTTATGCTGACGCGCGAACATATGGAACCTAATAAGGTCCTCGAGTTGGACGGTGTCATCTAGGGCCTTAGGGGCCTGAAGGGGCGGCGGGATCGCGGGGGTGGACATGACTAACCTCCCTGCCTGAGGGGCAGGGGGGTGCGCCTAATTTAAATCTAACGGACAATCCGTGTCCGGGCCAAAAGGAAAACGCGACGCGACGCGAACGCGAATCTTCTCTTCAAACTGCACACGGCGCGGCGCGAAGAACGACGCTCTGCACGGCACACGACGCGCTGCACGACTCTCGAAGCGCAGCACGAGGCACGACGCGTAGCACGGCGACTCGACGCACTGCAAACAGTGTGCACGGCTTCGCACCGAAAAGTGCGGTTTAAATGGTGCACTAATGGAGGTGCACCGTCGCTCTGAAAAGAGCGTACGATCGACAGTAGCCGCTCGAACACACTAAACTTCCGGACACACACGAAAATATCCGACAACTGCGCGCGAGTTGCCGAACCAACGGACCGTCAGAGCTGCGAGCGGGCACGTGCGCACCCGGCCGCTGCTCGAACGAGACTCTCTTGTGCCATCATCATATCATTTGTCCGTCAAATATACAAGGCGAATCAAAATTATTTAATTATTTACGTCAAATTTACAGTAGTTAAAATCTTATACAGTATACTCCATATTGACAACGATTTCACTATTGCTTGTCAATTTTATTGAAATGATTGTCAATGTAAAGAAAATGTGGTACATTTTTGACAAAACCGAGAGTAATCTTTTACTATATTTTCCTTCTGAGACTTAACACTTTAGGAATTTATTTTACTAATTAAAATAGATCTATGGCAATGTATTATAATAAATATATTTTATAAAAATCGATTTAAAATTATCTTGGTTAAATTATACTTAAATATAATAAATAGAAAATATACATTTTAATCACAATTTAATGAACTTAATGGAATAATTCGATAGATTAATTAATAAATTCGCGAGTCCAAATTCCAAGTTTTCGTTTATTCTGAAAGTTTTATTCGTGAATATTTAGTTGGGACTCTTCCATCCCGTGGTGTCATTAATATTCATTATTGTTTATGAGTGAAAATTAATATAAGCTTTTCGATGACTCGCAAACAGGGCGCTTTTGAAAAATACCGCGTATACTATACAATATTACTTCACAAATAAATTGCAAATAAAAGTGCATATAGTTAGAGATATGTGAAGAATTTCAGAGGTAGTAAGTAACAGACAACATGCGGTAAGTTTTTACAGTAAATAATATATATGAGATTTCAATATTTATCGATTAGATTCTAGTATTACTAGCATCTGACTAAGCGATATTGCTAATCTATATATATATTTATATTTATATATATATAAGCGGAATACCACTGACTGACTCATCACGATTTCTACAAAACTCTATGTTCGATTGACTTGAAATTAACCATAGTTACTCCTTTTGCAACGTAGACGCTCGCTAAGAACGGATTTGAGTTAAAACCTATCCTAAATACATTTTTCAGCTAAAATTACATATTCTCCTACAGATACGGACGGCCCCTGACATTAAGCAACCGTTGTTATAGTATCCAATAATATTATATCCGTTGCCATGGTAACAAGTTTATTTTTAGGGCTGTGCGAATAATGCTTGAACCGATTCGAATCAAATAACGATGTTCTATCAGAGTTTTAAAAAAAAATCTATTGTGTTCTATCCGAGTTCCGAAAAAAAATTCGAACTATTCGATTATCTTTAAAATATGGAAGACTTGTTAAACAAATAGTTATAGGAAAAAATACAACAATTTACACTATTTAAAAATGTTTATTAAAGTCGAAAGAAAAAATATTTACAATACAAGATTTAAATGTTCTTGAAAGAAAACTTAAATTTACAATGTGATTCAATTTTACAATAATAAATTCATATTAGTTAAAATATCTATTAAAAATATATTTTCTCAGTTAAATCTAAACAATTTTATAGCAGTTCAATTTTAACAAAATTTGGATAGAAATAGCCGAATTATTTTATTTCAAAGAAGTTTAAATATTTTGGTATAATTTCATATTTTAACGGGTTTCTAGAATGATGCGCTTTTAATTTTTAAAACATGCATTAAAAAAATCTGTTGTAAATTTTGGCACTCAAAATTCGTTAACAATTAATAAGGTTGTACGTATCCATTTACTACATTTAAATGTTTTGTACGTCCACTTACAAATTAAGAAATCGATTATAGATTGTAATGAAAATTATCAGTGCTTTTGGAAAAAAAATTTAAATAAAAATAAATGACACTGAATTCCTTGATTTTGTAATTTTAAATAAAACTTTCTTAAATTGAAACTGTCAAGGTGGATTCTTGAAGTATGTCGTTTGCCCACGTTTTCCCCCATCTTCAATTTTTTTGATAAGTCAATTTGTTAGGGGCGGAAAATGGGGGATAAAGAAAATTGAGGGATCGAGAATTTTGGAATAGTTCCTTTGAATTTATATCTTTTGCCCACGTTTGCCTATCTTTTACTTTTTGAAAAGTCAAATTGTAAGGGTAAAAATTGGGGGGAAAAGAAAAAGAAAGGTCGAGAATTTTGAAATTATGCAATTCAATCAACTTCATTTACCTACGTTTACAAATCTTTTACTTTTTTGAAAAGTCAATTTTCTAAGGGGTAAAAATTGGGGGGAAAAAATTGGGGCGCTGAAAATTTTGAAATGATGCATTTGAATCTACTTCTTTTGCCACGTTTACCCATCTTTAACTTTTTTTGAAAAGTCAATTAGACGGAATAGAAAAAGTTAGGGGTCGAAAATTCATCATTTTTTTTCGATTGCCCACCCTTAGTTGCAGAAATATTTTAATTAGAATATGACGGTATACACTCTAGCAATAATCAATTGTACTATGCCTACCTCACGATTGGTTTTTAAAAATGAAGACTTAATAAGGTTCATTTCCATACAGAAGATCATCCTTTCAATCGCCAATTATTTTTCTTTGATTGCCCACTATTACTTACAGAGATATTTTAAGAAGAATATGACGTTTTATACTCTAGCAGTAATCGAAAATGTTTTGCCTACCACACGATTAATTGTGGAAAACTAGGACTTAATAAGGCTCATTCCTATATAGACGGACATCCTTTCGATTGCCCATCATTTTTTTTCGATTGCTCGCCCATGCATAATTAATAGATACATAATTTCAAAATTCTCGATTCCTCAAACTTTCTTTCCCCACTATTTTCACCCTTTAGAAATTGACTTTTCTAAAAAGTAAAAGATGGGCAAACATTGGCAAAGGATATTATTTCAAATGCATGATTCAAAAATTTTCGATTTCTTAATTTTTCTTCCTCCTCCTCTACCCTTACCGCACCGTACAAATTGACTTTTCAAAACAGCAAAATATGTGCAAACGACATACTTCAAGAATCCACCTTGACATTTTCATTTCTTGAAAGTTTTTTTGGACCCTGCTAGCTCACGTAATTTAAGCTTTCATAACTTTTTTTATAAAAGTCGGCAAAAAAGGTGGGCAAAAATGGGGAATCAATGGGCAAACCTTGTACGAATTTTCAAATCGATATGCGAAAAATGTGGGGTCAATTTCCCGGTGCTATAAACCATAGCAACGCATTGCATTTGCATATTGCGTGAGTTCAATGAGCACTGTTTTAATTCGTGAATATTAAATACTGGTTACAGATAGATATAGAGTTTTATATATTGATTTATATTAATACAAAATTTTAAGACTTCAATTAATTCTGTATTTTTAATTTAAAAAATACTTATCAACTCATTGTTTATAATTTAACATTATAATTTATAGGTATTTTCAAAATAGAAGACGTTTTTTTTTCAATATTAGACCGGACACGTATTACCTTAACAGTTCCATTATAATTTTTTTTGCAAAATAGAGAAGCGATTACTTTCTGTATGATCGCAAAAACTTAAATATGTTAACAATATCAATATAACAACATCTTTAAGAGAAATTGTATAACAAGAAATTTTAATTACTTTTTTATACTGTGTAAGTGAGCATTGAAGGGATTATATAGCAAGTTAAAGTTCCAAATATGTTGTTGTTGCTAAATCCCATCCAGCATATTGTTAATATTTACATATTTAATGTACACGTTACATATCACAGTAGGTGGCATGCGTATCATACCTACAAATGATTTTAAAAGAGCATTTCTGTAATTCAACCTCTCCTCACTATTTTATATTACTTTAATACAATTTAAAAAACGCGTGCGAAGCTGCGGGTATCAGCTAGTAAAGTATAAATATACTGATACGAATTAATATGCTTAGCAAAGCGACGGGTGGTAGTCATATTTATCTATTTTAGTAAAATATAGATATTTCAGGTTATAATAAATATAATATTTTTTATTTTATATATTTTCATGCCGCAGAAGATTGCATTAAAATGTAGAACGCTTGCTCTAAAAGGGAGTGTCACCGACAAAATGTTTAAAGATTTATTGCCATGTATGTATATATATATATATATATATATTAGTACTTCGAGGATGTATGATCGTAAAACAGTAATGAATAACACCAATATATGGAAATTGAATAGAAAATGAACTGATTGCAGGAAAAAATAGAAATATACAGAACGGGGCGAACATATTAATGATTATGTTAAAATGGTACAATCATATATAAATGCCTACGAAAAATAATAGTGTTATTATTCTATGATAAAAATTATTTTTGGTAATTATACGGCAAATTCATTTTTCTATCTTTTTGTTTTAATTAATTTTCATGTTTTGATTAAAAACACCATGGAGATACCTTTTCTGAAAAATTCTCCAGATCAAACGTTCGTCGATCGTACTTTTGCTATTTGTAAGAAAGGAATATATAATTTAATAGTTTCTTGCTAAGTGTAAAATGTCGTCAATCTGTTTGTACTTTCAAATTTTTGTAGTCGAATCTTAATTAGTCGGCTCGTTTATGGATACATTCATAAACAGTTGCAAGAAAATCTTTGGTTTTCTAATAATAGAAGGTTATCAAACTTCATAAAGTATGGCACCACAAGTATAGTCTTTTCAAAACAATTCACATAATTTCTAATATATCATATATTTATAGCATAAATATATATAGAAATTTGATACTTGTTTTTCTCCTAATAATATGAATTTTACCTTAATATTAATGAAATATTCTTCAACTGAGCTATTAAGTTTCCAACTTGCTCTGAGCACTTTGAACGTTTATAAAAGGTGAAAATATAAAAATAGCGTAAAATAGCGTCGCAATTCAAGGAATTTCTTTTGTACAACACATTTATTTAGTTTATGATGTCTAGCTTACTTTCCAAAGAAAAGATTAAAGATCAACATTGAGCATATACGAGTATTCTTTATTATTCAGCGTTCTGATATGACAAACCTAGACAAAATCCGTTCCTAATTGTTGAACGTTGTATTAATTATTAAATATTTATTATACTCTGTCGTTCGGAAGTGAGCCATAAGTAATATAATAGAGGGTACAAATATGTTATTGCTGTATTAACGAACTGGCCAATTTGAATCACAATGAAATAACTACATGGTGTCCAATTTCAGAATAAAACTTTTATCGCGCGAAAACTTATAACATTCTTAATTTAAAAAAAAAACATAACGTTTGAATGTTCGATTTGTAATTGTTTTTAGATTCAGCTTTTATGGTAAAGGTGAATACAGCAATAATCGGGTTAATTTTCGAATACAAGTTTCGACGTGGGATTGACGCAACAGAAACTGCTCGTAATATTAATGTTGTGTTTTGAAATTAAACCGCTACCGAATGCATCGTGTGTGTTTTGGTTTAACCGCTTTAGTAGCAAAAACTTCGACATGAAGAATGAAACACGAAAAATGCAGTAGCATAAAATGCTTTCAGACAGTTCGAGGATCAGTACAGGAATCTATCGCAAAGGTTATAATGATTTCCTAATTAAATTTAATAAACGTACAAACAAACAACTAAAGTAAAAACTTTGAATCAATAAAAATAATTTATAATAACAAAAGATACATTTTAAGCATCAAACGACAATTTCACATTTTATTTCCTAATATAATGAAATGCATATATAAATATCCACACTGGTATTACTTCACTTGTTACACAAATCGAAAAACTGAGGATATACAAATTAAAGGCACTCCAGACTACGCGGGTTGAAACGTCTTATTTAGTTTAGTACTTCGTTACTGTGTAAATAAATACCTGCTCAAGAGAACGGTTCTTGACGCCGCTGTTTACGACACTGTATAAATACCAATTTGTATGTCATTTCCAATAAATTCACGTTAGCATGTATGTTACAGTGCATATGGGCGGATGGAAATGAAGTATATTTTTCATTCATTTCATATAAAATGGTAACCGTCAGTTGATAGAGGCACACACAGTCGGGATAAATAATTGGGCAGCAATATATATTTTTAGTAAAAACTTATAATTGTGATTCGCATAGGTATGTCGCGTTTTTAGAATGGGCATATAAATATCTCTAGCCGCATGGTCGACGATTTAAATGCTGGTCGAACGATAATGATAGCAATCCCAATCTGTCAACAAATGTATACCATACTACACTTTATTTACTATGAGAAGACATGAAAGTCATGAAATTGGGTTTTCTCTGTGCAGCTACTAATAACAATTGCATTGTTTAATTTATTTGAAATATGCATCTATTTATGTTAAAAGATACACCAAATCGAGTTTCTTGGCGGTTCTTCTCGATGATTGGTGGTAATTTTGACGTCCATAAGCGACTTTTCAGGGTCTAAATAGAATATAGTATATTTTGATTTTAATTAAAAAAAAATATAACTAAAAATACGAGATTAATAAGGCCGTAGAGACAATGATAATTGTATAAAAACTCTTTAAGTTACTAGAATAAACATAAATTAAAATTATAATGGTGTAGCTTCCTACGATAAGTAGTATATATATGGCATATCAAGGTGTCAGATTGTTACAATTTTGAGGTCTACTATCATTGTATATATAAGTATGAGTCAAAATCAAAATCAAAAATAATTTATTCAGTTTAGGCCCTAAGAAGGCGCTTATAAACGTTAAAGTTACCACCGTCGTTGCACCCAAGTAGCCACAGCCGTGAGGAAATTGCAGGCTTAAAATGAATATGTAATAAATTGTAATGTCATTAATATAATTCAAGTATGTAGTCTACACTAAAACAATTATGAGGAAAAGATTTGACATTTTTTTGTTTGTAATGAATGTAATCAATAAATACTACACATAACCGATTCTAAAATTTCTTTAACCTAGAGAAAACTACGTTATCAGTGAGTAGCATAGGCCGTATAATAAATCTACATCTCCACTGATTCGAGCAAGGTCGCGAGCAAAACCTAGTATTGTACGTAATTGTATACGTTACCTTAAACACACCCTTTATGGATTAAGTTCAGTATCGTGAGAGTCTTTATAATTATACGAATAGCTATTATTATAATTCAGATAAATCATTTGTGGAGTAGTCATACAAATAATTACTTGGGGTAGTATTTGAATCCACAACAAACATTGCGGCGACGGCAGCAAAGCGGCCATTTAAAGATGTCGATCCACTAAACCGAACCATAGCATAACTATATACAAAAATAGACACTTTGTATTGAATAACATGACACAACGTCCACTAGACAGTTTCATCATAGATCAATACCATAGCATGCCATGATCGGATCGACACCGAATTCCCTATGGGAATATTTGCTCGGTGTTTATACGCTCTGTGCGTGGAACGATGATACGGCCATTATGTATGCGAATTATTCGGAAGCTAAACGCGTTGCATTCCCATGTCACACATTGTTGGTACATTTCAGTGGGCTTATTAGTATCCGTCGTGTTTTTTTCTTCTCTGATACGTTCATAATACAGTCATAACATTGATCGATATAGTGGGCTGAGACTTTAAATCACAATACCATGCTTATCTCATAATTTCTATTAAAATTAAATTATATAAAGCCAACAAAGAATTCTTGAATATTTAGAAGGAACAATATTTTCTTTATAAAAATGCGTTTATTACCTTTTATTAAATACCACAATAATGTTTTGAAACTTGTAGAAATAAATAAATTTTTAACTTTAAGGCAAAACAGTTCCGTGGCAAGATTTTATCGTCGGTTTGAATATTGAATATCTTGTTATCAATTGCTTATCGCATGCTGCAGGAATCGACGTAGGAATTCGTTCTTTTGTCATGTCGATAGCAATGTCACTGAATGTTTTCTTGAATACGGTGCAGTTATTCGAAATAAAATTTGCATCAGATAGACGATGCCAGTGGAATAAATATGTTCAGTATCAAAAGGAATAAATTAGTAGCACCTACTTGTGACTTCGTTCGCTTAAATGACAACATAAAAAGTTTGATAATAAGAAAATTTATTTTAGCTCCACCTACTAATGGTGAGTTATAGTAAATTGGATAAAGCAAAAATTCTCGTCATGGAAAAACAGTTAGGGGTATGACACCTTTTACTGACCAGGTCATATGGTATTGGAGTTCATTCGTCTCAGATATACCAACATGCATTTTAATATAGTATACTAATTACCTACTTAACATTTGCTTTATGCTATTACTATTTATTTCATTTAAAATTTTAACAAATAACATGTTGATTTATTAGTTCACAAAATTTTTTTTTCATTAATTGTTACATTTAAGTAGCTTCTTCATAGGTAAATTGTGCTCCTAAATAAATATAAATGTTTGAACGAACCCCATAATTATAAAAGTTAAAGTACTGTTATTTATGTGTTATCAGTTACTATTATAAATAATATGATACAGTAAATGTAAGAAAATAAAGATAACCTTATTGAATATTAATTTGAATAAATATCTAGTATTCGAATTAAATCAATTGCTTATTTTTGATTTTAAGTTCGTACATTATTATTGTATCAGCAATTATATAATCGAAAAAAGATTTTTCACATTTCCGCTGGCTTCAAAACCCATTCAGGGTAATTTAAATAATGGAAATACGCTTGTTTATTTTGTAACCACATTCAAATAAAACAAGTCCTGAATTAAATTCCGTATACTTTTACTGCCATTCTTCAGTATATTAGAAAAGCATACTGTACAAAAAAAAACGATATTTACTATTTGTAATCTGAAAATAGTCAAAAGTTTAGGTTTTCTCGAAAAAAAATGACGTATTTTAAACCTAAGTCCTATTTATTATTTTTATATTCCACGTCTCCGATTTACACTTGTTAGAGAATGAAGTACAATTGATTTTCTTATCTTAAAGTGAAACGGGCATTTACTGGCATAAAAATATGGTATACGAAGTTATAACATTGTTTCTGACTAAAGAAACAGAGACTCGAACACTTTGGCATCCTTTCGCTAGTTGCCATTTCAGTTGAGTGCTTTTGCACTCGTCACCAATTCCCTTGAAGCTATCAAAGCTATTCAGACTAACAACGTTTATCAGATCGGAATAAAAATATCTATGTTATTTAATTCATTCTATACAGAACTAAATTAATTTATCAGCACAATCATAACCTTTGACTAGCCTCTTTACTGAGATATACATTTTATAGAATACTAGCAGGCCCGGCGGACGCTGTCCTGCCCTGATAATAAAATATATATATTTATCTTTATCAAACGCTTCAGGTAACTATTATTTTATTTGATAAGGATTAATACTGAATCCGTCTAAATAGCCTTCGGATGACTTCATTATATGTGACCATTTTTAGAAGATAGATGGGTATAGTAAGCTATCCTAAAAATATAGGTATACGCCATTGTAGACATTTTTATAAATCTATAAAAGAGGAATCTCTCAGTATGAATTTTATTGTTATATCTCAAAGGGATTAATAAGGCAGCGTTTTCGACGAAAACACCCAGGCGGCCTGACTTTTTCCGATTCTTTTAACAATTATCATTATATTTTAACCAATTTACAAGAAAATATGGACACATTATACACCTAAACCTTCCCCGTAAATTACTCTATATATTGGTGAAAATTGCATTACAATCCGTTCAGTAGTTTTTGAGTTTGTCGCGAATATCCAGACGGACAAACAGACGCGACGGACGACTTTGTTTTATAATATGTAGTGATTTAGTATTAGAAGTGTCGAAAATATCAAATATATAAACTGATTGAATATCAAACTAATGGGAAAATTATATGACCTATAATCTTATTAATAATGTAATAATATGTGGGTAATATAAGATTATAATCTCAAATATTCCTTTTCTAGGTTTGTGGTACATTTGATTAGCAAAATTATTATCGATATTGAATTCTTGGCACAATTAAATTAGTATCGTAGCTTTCAATTCGTATAATAGACGACCATGCCTAAAGTAATAACATTATTAATTCTATCTGAACCTATGAAATTTGATTATATCTACCGTACATATAGAAAAAAAAATTGTACTGACACGTGTATCTAGCTACTAATATTTTATTTTTGTAAGAGGGACATACATGGAATTTTAAAAACATATGACTATAATCAGAAAGTGCTAATTATGAAGTAATGCGTTTTACATTTCGTATAAAGAAAAATTAAGTGTAGGAGATTGTTTGTAACATTGTGCGTACATACGTGCGTCCCTGTGTGCATGCTAGTGTGTGTGTGTGTGTGTGTGCTGATAGTTGCTATCTGATAGTTTTTATTTTTCCTCTATGACACCAGAGTATAATTTTGTGCGAACCGACTTCAGAAACTGATGTAATTGAAGATCGACATAACTGCAATGACTGTTGGTATATCATCACCGGTCATCATTTATCTGGTAAACTATAATAAGTTTATAGATCCATAATAAAAGCCATGATATACTAGGAATCCACGTGTACCATTCACTTGAAGTATTTTATTAGGTTTTGCTACGTATCTCAGATATTATTTTACTACTCAAAATATGTTATTATATTACTAACCGTTTGCCGGATGGATTTCCTATCGCCAATACCGCAAAATCACCCGACTTTTCTCAAATAATATTATATAACCGTCTATACTTATACCCACTTTGAATTAAACTAATATAGCTTAAACGTATACAAATTCTTTTACAGTGTCTCAGTGGTTTTAACCACTTATGTAACTTTCCCAAAGAATGAATTTCCAATAAGTACCCTAACTCATCTTTGTAATATAAGAAATTACAATGAAAGTGTTTGTACGACTCCAAACCAATCTACAGGCGATACATTTTGTAATTTAAGTAAAACTACTCGAAAATGTTACAGAAGCTGATTATTTTATTCCATATCACAATTCATGTTTTTTCTAACAACTCTGTTACCATGGTAACCTAATACGCCATCTCGTGGGAACAACGAAACGCTGCAAGAGTGCTATTAAGTAGTTATCTAACAAAACTATATACATTATAAACCTAATTTATTACGTTTGAGCTAATTAATTATATTATAGAGCTCGTTTCAGCAACCACGAACTTTAAGCCGCGATCCGCAAAAAGTTTAAATAGTCCGTAAGAAAGCTAAATTTGTTAGCAGCTTAATCCCTAATTTGAAATAGCGACCTCGGCGTCGTAAATTTTAACATTCTGTGTTTAATTTATTAGGCTAAATTTTAGAAAACTGTTTTCAACGTAGCTAGTTCACGGTCAAAAGAAATTGTGTTGTACGCCCATTTGAAATATCTCTTTAATATTAAGCGTAACTTTCAAATGTATTTATTTTAACTGTAAATTATAAGAAGCTATTTATATTATAACGTATATTAATAAAAACGTACTGATGAGATTATATTGTTTCCATTTATTAAAATATAAAAAAATTAAAAAAGTGTGTGTGTGTGTACTTATGTACACGCGTTAGAAGTTATACTTCTTGGGCGTAACAAGAAAAAAAATACATTTCTAAAATTTTATTTTTCACCTTATTCTACGTTTGTAAAAAAAACGACACTAACAATAGAAAAAAGGTATTTAATACATACATACTTTTTTTGAATAAAATGTTGACTATGGCTTACTTCAGGGTGTCGGTTATTCGTGACGGTGTGCGCGCGCAACGTAAAAATTTACTGTCATCATTTTTCCGCCAAAAGAGGTAGTTAAATAATATATATACGAATTATATATTAATTTTATATCGTTCCATTTTGAAATGTAATTTTGCCTTGATAATTGTCTTTGTAGAATGTATATACAAACTTATATTTGAAATCTAATTGAAATGGCAAAAATGTACATACTGAAGGCAAAACTAAATTACATAAGTTGCAGTGCAGTCTAAGTCTCAAACAGACTTACAATTCTAGGATTTGGCACGTTAAAGTTTACGATCTGCATTCGGTTCGCTCTCGATAATCCTTGTGAAAACTACCGTGTGTAAGAAATGGCATCATAAAAAGTCATGCCAAATATTAATACTAATATAATAAGTAATGTATAGATTTACTTATCACTTTTTATCTACAATTAAAAAATGAACGAAATAATGATAGGTCATAATCATGTCTGTACTTTTACACACAACAGCCAGTAAAAGACCCAACTGAAGGAATATAAGTATTCTCCCGAAGGAAGCTATATACTCACCACGCAATCCCAAACTCAGAAAAAAAATATTCTAGACTTATCCCACATACGGTGGTACTACAAGTACATTTCTCAGGTTCCGGTTTTTTCCTCACGTGGTTTTCCTTCACCGTCAGCCGATAGTGTTACCAAATTAAATTAAGAACTGTACGAGAATTCTAAAAGATTTATTACTACATGACAGGGTCCGAACTTACGGCTATGGATTTGTGGATTTATGGATGTATTTTATAAAAATGCGTTTTTTATGATAAGAAAAGAAACTAGTGAAGTTCTTTTTCGTAAGTAGAAAAGCAAGGAAGACTTAAAAGACTTCTTTGATAACTCATATATATCTTCTTCATTATAATGCGTTTATCTCTAGAATTACGAAACAGATTTTAAAAATTCTTATTGCATTACTAAAAATTTGACATAATTTATTCAATTGTTTTCGATATCTCATTGAAGTGAACAGAAAGTATTTTTCAACTATTCACTAAAATTAAATAAATCAAATTATATAAATGTATTAGACACAAATCATTTCAAATTAAGTGACTAATACTGTGAGATGCATTTTATAGTGAGGTAAAATCTAGCAATCCTCTATGTAGCGCGTTAAATTTAATGGACGACATACGGACGCGCGGTGATAATCGAATGAAACTCACCGTGTGTAGTAAACGACAGTGTAAGAGAATACTACCGCAATATTTGAACGAATTGAAAAGTCTGCGAAATTGAATATGCACGTGATTTGATTCATATCCGCCTTATTTATTATGCAGAATGCAAATGGGTATTCAGGTTTCTCTATTAATGTTCCATGAGAATAAAAGTAACCCGTTTAAAATGAAACTGAATTGTTGTTTGATTTTCACGCGAGTTTTTGTTTTCTTTTTTTTTTTTTAATTAACCAGTTTTTAGTATTTATATGCCTTGCGGCTATATCGTAAAATGTTGTAAAATATTTAGTTATCTGACTATATTAATAAATCTGTAGTTTTGTTATGCAAAATTTTATAACTACTACCTAACGGCCACTGTTCACAAATATGACGTTAAAGAAATGTCTGTTCGTTTGTCAAGAATGGTTTGCCAAATTTTATGAACTTATGTACACGGGAAGCTTATAGCATTCCTCTGTTGATGGATTATAAGAATTTTCAATATAACGTTTATTAAACGTAGCAACAAATATATAAAATTAAATTTTGGTTTATTTGCAACCGATTGTCATTGTCATTATGTGCATAGGAAATGTATGTCGTTCAGAAATTAATAGACTATAGAACTTGAGATTTGAAAGAATACTAAAAATTGTTTTTTTTTTCGATCTGACCGATCTTAACAACAAGTCGTACACGGGTAGTGTAATTGACACGTTACAAAAATTGTCAAATTTAGTTCATCGCGAAGCAATTATTTCATAAGCGAATTTGATGATATGTTTGTCAAATGGAAATATAAATCATTCTACCGTTAATGTCATTATCATTATAGGTTGAACCAAAGATACTTCTAAAAATCATAGCATTAAAAAAAAAATCAAATAACGAGTCGTAAATGATCACTTGTTAAAAACGCGTGCGGCATCACGACCATTGTTAATACGTTCATTTATATAGTTTACCCGATAAAGTAACTCATTAGTTAATAGAGATAAAAATAACACCTATTACAATAACTAATTAAAACTGCAAGTTTCTAACTTCTCATCTTCATCTACTTGCAGAATTATGTTCTACAAGTTATTTCATTTGATTTTGATTTTAAACTATTAATATAATTAAATTCTTACTATATATTTAAAATATTATTATGTCACTTCAAATATTCAATTTTTATTTGAAGATAAAATGTAAGGTAATAATTACAAATAGAGTTCGAGTTTACACGTTCGGAGATAAATTTTTAATTCGGTGGTCTAAAAGCAAAGGTGGCAGAGTTCATATAATACCTATATCGATTTATTTTTATATATATATGATTTACATAACTTTAAAAAACGTTTAAAATTGTTAGTATTATTACACTTTTGCACATAACATTAGATCACTATAAAATTCAGTAATCATATATCATTGGAGATGTTAATTTTTAACTAAGCACAAAAAAAAAGTGTTTCTTTGGTTTAATTATGTAGCCATATAACAACATAACGGAGTTTGATATGCATATATATATAGCAGATAGTTACAAATAAGGTATACTATACCTATATACCCGTTAGTGCCATTAATACATTGAGTGTACATATTACACAAAGTCATCTACAGTCGGGGGCGTCGAGGCAAGCGATAAATTACCGGCAACGCTGCATACCGATAAAATAAATACCTATACTTATAGGAGAACATTATACTAGAACCGTTGCTAAATGTTGATCGTTCAGGATATTGTTATATGTTACCAAAAGGCTTCCCTAATAAATCCGGAGAACTTTCATAACTTCAGGATTCAGGCGGTCCCGAATGAGGTGTTCATTTTCTAGGTATATAAATAAGTATTATCTATGACCGCAGCCGAGCGTCAGGGGAATTTGAAATAAGAGTAAAAAACACAGAGCCAGTAACTTAGTTAGCGTCTCTTTAAAGTGTTATATAATGTTCATTTGTTATCGAAATAAAATATGAGATGAAGTGAATAAATAATTTCTCTTTCAGATTTGATTTCAGCAGAGATACTAAAAACCAGTAAGATAATTTATATTACGCTAGCTGTGCCTACGGAATCGCACGAGTTTATAATTATTTGTTACAATTAGTATTAAAATAGCTTCCGTGTATATGTTTGTGTGTCACTATGTTAAAATATCGAAATATACTACTATTTTTTATGGTTAATAGTTGTATGGTTTAGAATCTGCGATACCATCTGTATACTACCAGTGTAATAATATATATAATTTTTTTCGAACTGACTACACTCTTGACCTGGCCAAGGCCTCTAAAGTTTCACCGGACTACTCTACCTCATTGTAATATAAAAAAATAAAGAGCTTACGTTATGTACTTTCCCTCCTACTTTTTTAATATTATCATTATAACGCTTACCACTTTAAATATTCGTCATAGATCAACAACTATACAATTGTTAAAATTTTGTTTCTTAATTAGAGTTTATATAAAATTTCATAATCTGTCATAAATATGTTTTATAAGTTTTCGCAGATAAAACTAAAAATCGTAACCGTAAAATGGTCGGTCGATATGAGTGTTTACACTACACGCTATTCCCGAGAGACCTACTACTCAGAATATATAGCATACGAGTTACTGTTCAATCTATGCAAAATACCTCAACGTAGAGAATAGATTTCAATAAAATCGCATACACATAACAAAATGGATTCAACATACGATAGTAGAATACTTATATAGTTATATTGATGTGAGAAAAGAAGTTGCTCATCAAATTTCAAATTACGAAAGCGTTACCTAAATGTAGTTGTTGAATGTATTATCTGATAAAGACTAATGTTTCCAAAATTTCACTGCAAACTAGTTTTTTATTATATAACTGCAAATAATATTTAAATTGCACACGGAACGTTGCATTACATACAGAGTAATTTGAAAAATGAACCGAAAGCAGCGTCGCGTGAAGCCAATCCTTTGATACATTATAGTTACATTTTATGAGATTTAGTTCTATTTGAGACCTCCAGAATGGAATTAAAAAGGAAGCTTGGCGCTTTTCCATCGGCAATAGGCACAGAGTTAAACGACTGCAGTAACTATTAGCGGTCCAGACCGTTTTCACCGCAATCTCTTTCGTGTCGACATTTTATTATCGGAAGAGTCAGCTCCGTTGTAATCCCCGCCGAGCTGTACAATTTACGATTTATAAAACCACCATTTTCTGTTGTAGAACAAAACGATAAAGAAAATACTAATACCTTACTTGCCCGGAGTTAGCCTCACCCCTTTCCTGGTGAGGTTTATCTCAATATCCGTTGATATTAAAATGTAATTCGCAAAAGAAAAAGAGGATATGATACTTTGGTTTTACTTGATAAATTTAGTCAGAAATGCTTACATACCTTACATTTATATATACATACTATTATTATAAACGAAGATAAGATTTGTACATTTGTAGAAAATAATCCCGGTAACTTCAAAAGTTTTGCTACTAATAAATAGCTATCATTTTCCTAAATGTTATGGGCTGTTTTATTTATTTTTCTATAATAATGAACGGGTTAAAAGTCGCTGGTTTTTTTAGTAAAATTAAATTATACTCTATATGAGATATACATTATTACCTCCATAATTACAATAGAAGTCTTTCATCTCGTGCGAAAAAAAAAACATTTGCAATAATTTAATATTGTCACTCTTCATTTTCATGTAAATAATTTAATCGAAATTGTATGATTATATAATAATACCCTTGTAATAATATAGAGTACTCCTATATTTATTTATTCATCATTCCTTACGAAAATATTGAGTAAAGATCGTTTTAAATTAATCACATTTTATACTTTATTATAAAAACGTTGTCCATTACATTATATATATTAAGTACAGCAATAAGTAGATAATGTTCATTTCAATTATTACTAATAAATTTAATTATTATAAGTTTTATTTCTACAATTACTAAGTTTACAGGCAATAACTGCCTTATGTACATTGATGACCGATATCATGAGTGTAATAATGCTTGACTATATGCTTGACCACGTAAAAATAATGAAAATATGGTAAAATACCGAAGGAAAACTATACAGCTAGGTTATAGCAATTTAAATGTATTTCTTTAATTTATATACATAATAAAACTTTAATAATATTGGTAATGACGGAGACACTTTAATTACACTTAGTCTCGTACTGACTTCTCATCGCTGAAGTTGAAAGTCAAATAGAAATGTCAACTGCCATAGCGCGAAGTAGGTATTCAGAACCTATTCATTATTACTTTGAAGCAAATTAAAGCACCTTACTTACGGTAATCTGTCAATATTTGACTTCCGAAGTGAGGACGTGTTGTGTATATACTACTAATAACGGCCCGTGTCTTTGTCCGTGCTAAAGTCGATTATATAAAATTACTAACAATAAAGCGGTGAAGTGTAGCAAATAATAAAAAAAACCTTCACCAAGAGAAATTATAATGTATTATTCATTCGTATAAATACACCAATATCCTATTATATATATATATAATGTAAATATTACTTTATATCTAATAGAATTTCAAGACATTATTATTACTTTTCAGATGAGACAATAACAAAAATTCGCAGAGTAATTAAAATAACATCTATAAATGTCAAATACTCACTAAGTTTAAATAAAAATATATAGATTATTTATTGTTATATTTTTTCTACATGAAATTGACAAGTATAAGAAATAATAGCATTGTTAGGAGATATACAAAACAATAGTAGAAACTAGGAGAAGCTAACGTGCAACAAAATTAGAAATGTACAAGCTATATTAACACATTGTATACGCAAATCATACATAAAATACGATCTATGAACTATTATTGAGCATTCACAACAATCTTATATTTGGTAACACAAAGAAATACATTTATGCAGACATTCTATAGCTTCACAAAAGTGTATGTTCGTCGGAAACACATATTGCGATTTGTACGAGGCAATGATGATTTAAAAAAAAAACTTTATAAGTTTTAGCGTTTGACCACAATCTCACCTAATATTAACTGAACAGCTGCTTCATACTGCAGCTACCATAACCTGTAAGTGCTTTACATCAGATTTTCAACTTGAAGGTGGAGAACTAACCGGGTGGGCTATAGAAAAATCATGTTTGCTATTCTACGCTTTCACTTATACTTTTACCACGATGTTTTGCTTCATCGAAACCTCAGGCTTATTTGCAAGCATTCGAACTTATATCGATCGATGTAATGTCCGAGAATGCTAATCAGTGAGACATCATTACTACTTTTTAATAGAAAATCGTTTGAACAAGTTCATTTAGTTTCTTATGTTACATACGAATTAAGATAGGAATCACAAAAATACACAATTTCCAGGATCAACTTCCTTTATAAAACGAATTATATTTCAGCTTTTCCTAAGAGAAATATATTTAGAGATAAATACGTATACAATGTAACTTTCGATTGCTTTATTCTGTGTAGAGTGGATATAGGAAAAAAAATTACTTTCATATTTGGACTTCTAAAAAGCATTCCCATAAAGCTCAAACAAAATGCAATATAGGCGAGTAACAGTTTTTTGTTGTTTTTATGATTTCGCATGGGGTGAATGTATCTCCCTTCCATATAAACTTTATGGTTTTGAATGTAATTTTATGTTAGAAAAGTTCGGAGCTAAATTTTATACCATTAAGCTTTTCTGTAAAAGTCACATATGAGTAAACTATTCTAGGACTAACTTAATACGACCTACTTTTTAACCGACTTGGAAAAAGAAGGTTTTTTATGTATGCCAATGAATATCTCCGTCAATTGTGGGCTGATTTTTATGATTCTTTTCTTATCTATATATTGGTTATACTCAGGAGCGCTTCCATTTAATTTTGATGAAAATATTCAACCCTTAAGGGGGTGAAATACTCCTAATTGTATTATCAATCACTTCTCGTCTACTTTGAACTAATTTTGATAGTTTTATTTTATTTGAATTGTTAATATTTTGTCTTATTCGAATTTGAAAAAACAAAATCCAATGTTAAAGTTGAAAAATAAAGGGATGAGCTGCGCTTATAAGAATTGCACTAACAGCTAATTTTAATAAAAACTTGGCACAAACAACAGTTGTAATAAAAATGAAATATAAGATATCTAATACCTGATTCGATCATGCAAATGGAGGCAATAAATAGAACTCCTCAGCTACCTTGTGCTTGGGCTCATATGACTCGTTTTGACTAGGACTTTATCTGGGGTTCTAACTATTATCGAAAAGGACGCAACGATGAACAGAGCAGGAGTGCAAGCGGAGCGGTGTAGAAGGAATAATAGATTAACACACTAAGGCTTACTTATTTTATACTCAATAGAAACCGTACATTATGTTGATTTATATTATACGTTATTTCATTTTAAATATTATTTAGGTTCAGTAAAATTAAAATCTTACTATTACACGGCGCCGTGTACTATGTGTTACCAAACACATTTATGTATTTATCGTATGTTTTTTTATAGTAATTTGGTTTTTATACCAATAAATAATATCGAGATGTCAGTTATGTTAAAGTATAAAAATTTCAACAAAAATGGTATTTTCGGTTTTACTTTTGTTTGTTTTCGGCATTCAATGTGTAAATCTTAATTTTATTATTTTTGACTAAATATCTCTTTGATTGGATTTATATTAAGGATGAATAAAAAAAAAAACAATAAAATTAACAGCTAATATATTTTAAGATTTACGCCAAATACAAAAAATATATATAATAGAAAATATCCCCGCTGTGTAGATGTAGTAGCTATATACTGTATTCAAATAAGGTAGTAACCCTTTATTAGGGAGTCCCCGTGTATTTCAAGTGAAGCTAAGCCACCGACTCAAGTATTTTCGTCTTTATTTCAAATTCCCAGAGCTTTCGTTGGGTGTCATAAATAATATTTATACTACGAGCGCCGAACACCTCATTCGGGACCGCCCCACACCTGATTCGAGTTATGAAACTTTCGTAGATTTATTAGCCAAGGCTTTAGTAACAAGTATCATGAACGATTTACGCTCTCTACGAAAATATACACATCGATGAAATCGATTTTGCGTTCCAAATGCAAACAAAACGCCTTTTTTTTTTCAATTATTAATTACATTATAGACAATTTTAAGCTTCAAATTAAATGAAAAAATCAAAAAGAAAAATGATTCTGCCTTTTAGTATAAAGCCTTAAATAACTGTTGTTAAACACCCATTTTTCATTACTCATGCGTTCTCTTTGTTTCATTTTATATATGACTAGCTTTTACTCGCAGCTTCGCTCGTGTAGATTTGACCAGGTACAGTATTTTTTTACTGGTAGAAACGTACCCTAAGTTTTTTATAGACCCCTGACAACATATATGAAAAAATTCATTATTATTTCATGATAACCAATTCAGTAGTTCCGGTTGATTCGCACGGATTTGAACCTCCGTCGATCTATGCGATGTTCGAACTGCTGAGCACGCAGTTATCATCGCTTGCGACTGGCTTTTTTTTTCTTTTTAAGCCCCTTCTCCTCAGACGTAATCCAAGATCTTAATTTCTATTCTACTATCTTTTATTATCACATTTTATTTTATTACAAGTTACTATTCTACTTATAACTAATACAATCATTCTTATGTATATGAGGCATCCCTTTTTAGTAGCTTTCTTATTTTATTATAAACCATCTTTTGTTGGATTACATTTTTATACTTCTTATTTTTCTTAATTGTACTAATTTAACTAATAAATGGTTACTTCTTTCTTATATATGCCTTCTTTTTTATTTTATTCTTACACTTCTTTTTTATTATTTGCCATTACTTATTTCTTTTCTATATTTACTTTACATTTCTTTCTTTTAACTTTTACCCTTTTTAACCTATTCCTTCCCTATTTATTCCTGATTCCCGCGATTTTTACCACCTCGGCAATAAACTCGAGGATGGCATCGCGGGGATCATCACTAGCCATTAAGGCAGGGAGATTGGGGATGGTGAGTTTCATCCCGGTCTTTATCTCTAGGTCATTTCGGGACGAGCCGAATCTGGGACAGTATATTAAGAGATGTACGACTGTCTCGGCGGTATCCGGATCGCACACACACGTCGGACTGTCTTTCAGTTTGAACCTGTGCAGGTACGCCGCGAATCCCCCGTAGCCGGTCAAAACCTGCACGTGGGAGGGCGCGAGGCGAATCCTTTTGAGGATACGATGTGCATCCTCTATGGATGGGAAAAATGCCCGCGTTACCTCCCCCGCGATGGAGGACTCATAACGCTCCTGCCAGGCTCTCACTATGACTTGACGTATGGTTCTCTTGGCGAATGATATGGGATACTGATCGTAGTCTGCTGACACTTTCTTGTGGGCAGCTCGCTTCGCGAGGTCGTCGGCACGTTCGTTGCCAACCGTACCGACGTGAGCTCGTACCCAATGCAGGCGGACGGAGCCCCCATGTGTACGGATCTGCCTCAGGGCCTTTTTAGCCGCCAGGGCCAGGCGATGTGGGGGTACCGGGTTCGCCAGCATCTCCAGCGACGATCTTGAGTCGCTAAAGATGCCGACGTCCGAGGCTCCCGCCTTCTTAATCACCTGTATCGCCCTTAGCAGTGCAAGCAGCTACTAGATTGTGCCTACCATACATCAATTACGCACATTTAGGAGTGTTGTGTTTAGGGAGTAGCTGGCATTGAGGTAGTATTTAAATGGGCTAGGCGAATATCTGTAGCCAATTGGCTATAACAACGCATCACCCGTCATAGTGAGTCAGATTTCTCAGTGGTTGCGGTTTATTTTTATATTGCGCTGTGCTTGCTACAGGATATAATGCAATTATTTTCTCGTGCTTGGTATAGAAAAAAAAAACTCTTATATCCTCTTTATCTAAAATCTGATGAAACACTAAAAAAAATTGCTTACCGTCATGCGAGTCGTACATATAAATGATTTCTTTCCAACCATAATATAATATGGTGTCCACGATGGCCTTGTGATAATCGGGTCTCATGCTTACAGCGTGGTCTATCAGTCCAGATGATGGCGGTATTACCTGTCAAATAATACTAGTTTTAAAATCTTCATATAGAGGAATAAGATTTAAAAAATACCTGTCTTTAGATAAGCGTTTTAGTTGTGCATTGTATACCTACTTTATTTATATATGCAATGAATGTGTAAATTTATGGAAAATACCGACGGTATGGTGTATAACACCTATTTTAAAGTAAGGAAAAAGAGAAAGTCCTTTTTTATTTTCTCTCGGTCAAACTAGTCAATTCAAATCAAGGTCTTATAATCTTAGGAATATTCAATAAAATCGATAGTCATAAATATATTTTATATTATTTAAAAAAAAATTAAAAGTTGAACTAATTCAATATAATGTAATTCCGAAATTATTACGTATTTTGATATTTTTCATCATGATATTAATAAACATAAATGCAAATTACTTGTCTTCTCATCTTGTGACTGTATAGATATTAATATATACTCTTTAAACGTATTGATTAATTATTTATATATCTATATTTAAAAAAAAATTCGTAATGAGTTCGCTGATTATACAACACAGTTTCGAATTCTTCAATAAACATAAATATTTCGTAAAGGAAATTATCGTGAACTTAAAATTTGTCCACAAATCTGTATTAGAAGAAAATTATATAATTTAGCGCGTATGAGACTTTTAGTAATTGTCTTACCTTTTCAGGAAACCAAGGTGTTACGAATGGCATTTGAAAGGTATTTGTGTAGGAGTGCAGTGTGTCAAATGACTCTGGTGTCACCGCGCCGAGCATCGCGAACACGCCGCGAGCGAACTGGTTGCAGACTGCATCGAATACACACATTTCAGTACACTTATAGATAACCAGGATAAATTTATTTAAAAAGATTCTTAATGTGAGAAATGAGTTGATATGCCACGTATTCAAGTACATTCAGCCGACCACACCCTTTTTAGGAAAACACAGCAGTGCGAACACTATTGCTTTGCGGCAGAAATAGCTTTGATATTTCTGTAGTTTCGATACCGATCTCTTTAGTTAATTAGTTTGTACTTTTTCGTACCTTTGTTTCCTTATACTCTGAGAATGACTGGGAATAAGATTTATTGGAATTACATACTGGACATCCTTTACAGACTTCAAGCCATCGACCGTATTCAATTGAATACCGCATGTTACTAAATGTTTATCCTAATAAGATCTTTGATTCATTCACTTTTCAATGCACAGGAAATAGGGATCCTAAATTACATTCTACTGTGCCATACTATGAGGTAACACTTTACAAACGTTTCTCGTTCATAAGATTTAGTACATTTTGCCACAGCATTTTGTCAGAACACTGTTCGAAAGAAGCAATTATGTTGTATGACTTTATAATAATATCTCATCACCGAGTGTCCTATTAAAGCTCGAAAGAATGGGGAACAATAGGGCTGATATATACAATCAAATAAAAGTTCCTAAATATAAGATAAAACAAAAGAAATATGTTACATTATGCCATGTTGTAACAGACCTCATTTTTTGTCATAAGTTACACAGTTCTTACATTTAAATATAGTATGCTTATCTAATTGTACTCATGAAAATTTTTAAGCCTTTATTCATAGCAATAAGTTGGAACTGCTTGTGTGGTCATAATGCTATATCAGCAAAAACCTTATATTGTACAAAAAATCCCGTTTCCAAAAGATGCATTAAGTTTAAATGAAGCATACCCCCCCTAAAGGTAGGCCTACTAAATTTTAACAAAATACCCCTAAAGAAATGAAGCGTTTATATTAATTTTACAACGGTAATATTCTTAAAGCAAAACTCTCATCAATCAAATATCAAATGTCTATTATAACCATATTTTCCGAAGTTAACCTGACTTGTTCAAATGTATTTATGGGTAAAAACAATATAGAAACTAACGAGGAGTGCCAATTACTTACCGAACTGTGTTGAGAGTAAACTTTATATGAAATTTGTTATTTATAATCACAGCCTTTACTTCGTTAATTTGAAATGTTTTAATATTTTTTTATTTATATTTTGCCCTAACTGTGCTCGCAATTCCATCCACATAGAGTTTCATATATAAAATATTTTAATGAAAAAGTATTATGTGTGCTTTGGTTTATTCGAATTTAACATCGGTGATATTCCGCTTCCACGTGCTTTGCGAATAATTCTGATAAACCAAGCGCAGTGTAATAAATAATATTCACTATTAGCAGCAAGCCGTGCCTCACACTCGGTTCATGACTCGAAACGTGACGAAAAAATGATTTGCCCCTTATTAAGCAAATTGTGAGTACGGAGATTGAAATTTGGCATAGTTAAAGTTCATGTAGATATGGAGTGTAGAAAGATTATGGGGTCAGCAATCAAAAGTGTCTCACGCACTCAATTACTTTCCATCGATTGACATGCAGCCATTTATTTACAGTGTAAATGTATATGTTGACTTTCAAGGCGAAGCGTGTCACTAAACGGATTTACTTAGTTTTATAGGTTCTCTTCACGCAGTCTCTTACAATTATTTTTTTTAATATTCAACAAAGGTGTACTCATCAAGCTTCTGCCACGTAATTTGTCCAAAATCAAATTACAATACAATTTCAGCATTTCAACATCAAAGTTCAACCATAAACGTAATTTAATTAATCGAATGTCAAATAAAATTATTAAAAACATCTAAGTAAAACAATTTTGAATATAATTTAGAAGTAGGATAAAGAGTCAAATAGCCTAGAATCAAACAGTAACGCCTATTGTAATTAATTCCAATTTAATTTTAAAATGGTATATATTAATCTGTTTCTTACCGGATAAATTGAAGATACATTTTTTATAAATAACTTTAAAAACCTACAAAAATATTTACATAAAAAAATTCGATGTTCTATAATCCAGTTGCTGAGGAACGCTCACTTATTTTATTTTATTTTAGAATAATAGGTGATCTTACAGCTAACAAAAGAACAAATAAAAAAGTAATAACATAAATAAAGCCATTTAAAAGTTCACACATATATAGTTATGTTGGACCTACTACACTTAGATACTGATAGAATCAAAATACAATGCCATTGTTACTCTTTACTAATAGGATTTTTTGTTGTTTTAACAAGTTTCATTTGTAAGATATGAATATAAGATCTCGGTCTCTTTTTATTGCTATGAAATTTAAAAGCCACCTAAGTTGACACTGTCACAGTTCGATAGAAAAAAAATCTGTAGTCAATTGACTACCAGAACGCATCACCCGTCATAGTGAGTCAGATTTCTAAATGGTCGCTTTTTTATGTTGCGCTGTGCCTGCTATAACATACAATACGAACACTAAAATAATATTCTGTAGCTAACGAAGTACACGGCGTGGTTAATACAATTAAAGAAACTTAGCTGAGAGGCCATTTTCCATAAATTTCTTTTCACCAAACTACGGGGCCCGTGTCTTACACATTTTTCGATGTAAATGGTTTTCCCCAGAAACCTTCGTTATCTGTGTAATTTCAACAAGTCTTCCATTTATGTTATATTATTATCTTCTTATGCTGAAGGAATAGATAAAAGGTAAGTTTTCTTTGTTTGACCTTTTCTTGGCATGTCTGCCATAATCATTTATTCGTAATGTAAGAATAATTACAAACGTATGAACCTTTGTGTACGGTATTTAACCGGGTTAGGAATACTCCAGAAATGTATCCCGTATAATCCCATCTCTACTTATACGTGGGGTGCATTAAAAATTGTAATAATTCTTGATCCTTATAAACAGGAAGAAGTCATGTGACCCATAACATCTACATTTTTTCCTTTCATAAATTTTTTTGTCTGTCTGGTCGTCTGCGAGTTGGCATTGTCATGATGCAAGTTGATGCGTAGTTATTGGTTATTTTTACGGAATTTATCTATGAACTCTGGCAAATAAACGATCATGTACTAATCGCCATATACTGTACGGCAATCTTCCAAAGAGTAGTCACGTGTCCAGTTGTAATTTGTAAAAAATAGCAATGATTAGGTTAGCGCACACTTGCCACTTTGGTTGGTTTCGGAACACTTGCAAAGTCCCACTGTATTGGCTGTTTTGTTTGATGATCCTAGCTGTAAATCCGTCGTACACCATCTCATATCAAATTTGACGCTCCTTTATTAAATGTGCTAAGCATGGCAAATAGAAGTCACACAGTTCATTCTTTGAGCCTCAGTTAAATTAGGATGGGATTCATCGGGAACACAGTTTTTTCATATTCAAACGTTGCCTATGCCTATGTCTAAGAATGCCCGGAATTTATGTTAGGTCACGTTTTTGATCATACAGCTATATCATCAATGTTATGTACTTCACAGTCACAAACGGTCGACAATCGCGAAATCCTTACTGAGCTTAATACGAGTACGTTGGACTTCCGCAAACCATCTTGCATAGTAATTTATAGTCAAAGCAGTTAGAAGATGAACAATACACTGCTGAGGCGTCAAACTACTATTAAAATTATATTAAATCATACTACGATAATTTTCACGTTAAACGTATGATAAAGTAGACACGCAATGTTTAAAATGGCGTCAAAAAGTGTAAAAACCGATGACAAGCAGTTACAATATTTAAAAATCAAATAATTCCATTTTCAAATGTCATAATTAGTTTTTCAATATTCTTAAAATAAGTGAACAAATTTGGGTGTCTCGAAATGATTTTCAGCTTTATATTCATCAAAAGTATAGGTCGTGTGAAATAGCATTATGATAAATTTACCTATCTCTTCTAAACGATAGTTAACCACAAAGTCAAAAAAGTAAAAGTATAAATATGTATATATAAAACATAATCAAGGTAAAAGGTAAAGGCAATCATCAAAACAATAACTGTAAAGTCTAAGATAACAATAGTTTAAATTTACTCGTCAACGTTAAGACAACAAAAAATACAGAGCGTGAAGACGGATTAACTAAGACAATTCACTTTATTTTCAAGTTCATTAAATTTAGCTCCTCTGACAGGCTTTTAAGGTAATTGCGTTAGGCTGCAATTACAATGAAAGGTATGCCAGCCTGTGCTGGGTTACTGAGTATCTATCTATTAACAACAATGAACTCACAATAACGGGCATCTTAACGTCATTGACTCTTATTGTTCTCTTTACTTATCGGGTTATAAATATAATTGGTGGATGTCTGTTGTTCAAAAGAATAAAAATAATACCAGAATCAATATCTAAAGACTTTTGTTGAAAATCGTTTTAGAATTAGAAATGAAAATGACGCTCTACAAATAACAAGCTACCTTTGAATTACTGTGTTTGTTATTCTTATAGATATATAGTTGATATATTCTTGTAAAAAATATGAACTATGTTAATATTATAAGGGCTCATTTTATATCCAAAAAATCGTTGAGGAATGCATACATTTCAAATAAAACATTTTGTACTAATTAATTACCAAAACTCTTTTAATTTTTTAACTATTCTCTACCATTAAAAACGGGATAGCTCCATTGTAATATTAGTTAAGAATAAATGATATGTTAACATAAATTATGTCATTGATATATGTACTTAGTTTTTTTACTGTATATATCTTAATATACATAAATTACGTGTCCCGTTATTTGTCCGCAATGGACTTCTAAACTACTGAAACGATGTCCATAAAATTGTGCACACTATGTACAGTATCATCCAACTTGAAAGATAGGATAGTTTATATCTTAATTTATAATCGAAATATTATTTTATAACGAATTATTTGTTTATTTACAAAGAGTAATGATTTCCTCTGTTAGTTCGATATGATTCTAACAGATGGCGATATAAGGTAATTCGTTGACTGGATTGACGTTCGCGTAAAGCCGGACCGGGTAGCTAGTAATGTATAATTTTAGATAATAAATTCATTCGGTAATGATAATACGAGTGCGGTTTCGCACGAGTTTCTTATTTGCCGATATTTTACTAAAATACTATACTATTATCACTATTTTATTGAGATAAATATTAAAATTCAAGAACATAAAAACTAGCTTCACGAGAAAAGATGAGGCGCCGTCAAATTTCATTATGGTAGTACAAACAAGACGGTGTTAACTTTATCGATCTCAAATTACTAACATCAGTTTTCATGTGATAATTATTAAAGGAAAGTTAATAATAATACGTGTACTATAAAATAACGACTATCAGCTTAAGTCAGAAATTTAATAATTAAATTTAACATTTATTAACTTCATTAAAACTTTGAGGCACCTTTGTTTCCTCGCCGCCGGCCTGTTTTGTCGCAGTGACACGACACCAGATTCATAAACAGCGATTTAAATAATTTTGATGGTTTTATTTTGTCACAAACAAAGCACAACATAATGGAAATATTTATAATGAATCAAATGTATTTTACATATTTTTAAATGTATATTTTTTCAAGGCTTGTCTATTTACTTATTAATAAATTATAATAATTAAGAAAGATGTCCTCATATTCATATATATATGTGTGTATATTATTTTCAAACATTTTATATTCTACTAGTTTTTGCTCGCGGCCTCGCTTGCCTTAATATGGATTTGATTCAGATGTAGATTTTCAGTAACCCTGCCAATCATTACACTCTGTTCATTCACCAATAACGATTGTTAACGATGTGAATTTATTTGAAATATACATCTATATATGTTAAAAAGATAAAGTCGATCGAGTTTCTTGCCGGTTCATCTCGATGACTGGGTTGTTTCCTGAACCGGTGGTAGTTTTGACGTTCATAAGCGCCTTCTTAGGGCCTAAATTGAATAAAGTATATTTTGATTATGATAATGTGTATACAAAATACCATGACGTTGGATTTAATAGTTATGGCGTGAATGCGTAATAAACAAACCAACAAGCTCACTGTCTCGTTTATGATATTACTTAGTATTTTAACAAATCTACGCTATGAATAGTGTCAAGATTTTTTCATTTTCAAACAGAATCTACATAAGACGCATATCTAATAATTCTGTATACCAATTTCTATATATATATGTATGGTAGAATGTATAAATATACGAAGAAACGTAAACAGCATTTGTGACTAAAAAGCCACTGTTATTGCGACCCACGAGCTCAAAGCTGAGTTTCGAGACCGCAAGCTTACTGTTGAATCTCTACTTACTTTATTTAACAGGTTTATGTGATAAAATATTAAAGCAAAACCCACGGTCACGTAAATTTAATCAAAATTCTATGTTTTTATTATAATCACTACTATCTAGCAGAACCCCTAACAGGGTCTAACTTGCAGTCTTAATATTTTATATCTATAAAAAAGAGTATTTCTTTATAGTTAATTAGCAGGCCCGGCGGACGTTGTTCTGGCCTGATAATAAAAACATATTTTGATAATGGTAATTAAAATAATTACCTCATTGCATGTTACCATTTTTTTAGAAGTTAGATGGGTATAGTAAACTACCCTTAAAAGATAAGTGTATGCCATCTCCAGACTTTTTGATAGATCTGTAAAAGAGGAATATCTCACTATGCATTGTTTTGTTATATCTCAAAAGAATTAGGCAGCGTTTTCGATGAAAGCTCCCAGGTGGCTCGACTTTTTCCAACACTTCCAATAATATATTTCAACCATAAATATAATATATTTCAACCATAATTATATTTCAACCAATTTACACAAAACTTTTTTGAATAATATACCTAAGCCTTCCTTATGTACTACTCTATCTATTGGTAGACCGCATTATAATCCATTCAGTAGTCTTTGAGTTTATCGCGAACAACAAGACAGACGCGGCGGACGACTTTGTATTATAATATGTAGTGATATTTTAATATAATTTCTATAATAATATTATTTGTCACATAATAAATACTAACTTTAAGATGAAATGAGATTATTTTTTTATTAATTTAATATGAGAAAACCAAATGCCAATTAAATACCATTTTAAGACGTATTGGTGATTTCATACATCAAAAAAACGATTAAAAGTAAATGTTACGAATTTGACATAGAAGTTTTCGAAAAGATCATGGCAGGTTATATCTAGTTTGTAATTACTTTAAGGGTTCTATATATTCATGGGGCCATACTAAGCATTTCTAGAATTAATATGAAATAAATATTGTAACTGGATAAAAAGAAATTTATTATTTTTGAAAATATTAACCCTCAGCTTCAATGCACTTTTTCATACGAATAAACAAATTTGAAAAGATTCATGGCATTCTTCTGTGGTGACCTTAGAAATATGCTTTTTACACTCTTCATCAGTGTTTTCTGATGTCTAAAATCTCTGTTCTACTATTACTTTCTAAAACAAAGCTGAAGTCGCGCGGTGCCACCATGAGGACTATATACAGGTTCTCTACGTTTTTCCCTTTCAAGAATTCGTTTATCTGTCTGTTCGTGTGAAAGCTGGTATTGTTATAGTGTAAGATGATACGGTTTTTCTGGTTGTTTTTTCTGTAGTTATATTACGTAAAGTAAATGGTTATTTAAATTCCGTTGTACCTTTTTTCTTACTTAATCGACTAAACTTAAACTGAATTAGGGCGTTCAACTCCCAAAAGAGGTGGGCATACTTGCGTCATATAAATTCTTCTACCGAGATAGTAGCCCAATTGAACCTTCATTGACGTAACTGGAAGGTGGAATTGTGCTAAAGTATCGACGCATATTTCATCCCATACCAAGGATGGAGCCGTCTTCGAAAATAACTTACACTCTCTCATCACTTTGGCTACTTTTCACGACTTAACCATTAGACGGAATACAATCAAATTTGACATAGAACTAGCCTGAGACCTGAAGAAAGGTACAAGATATTTCTCACCTAGAATATTTATAATAACAAAAGAACTGGCTTTTGTTCACGGATTAAATAATAGAATAGGTAATACTAAATTAATTAAATAATATTTTGTTTACTAAAAACTAATGTTTTAAAAAAGTTTTAATACAATTTAATAACATAAGAAGAAAACAGTGTCTAACAAAATAATAGAAAAGATGAACACATTTTAACCGTGAACGAAATCACATTTTCACTAGAAATTGTCCTCAAAATACAACACAAAAGCAATACAAGTGTTTATTGTTCGTTACAAAATTTGAAGTACCTTCAGCTTCCTTATAAGATTACGAACTTCAGTTTACTTTAGAGGCACTTAACCAAGAGTAAGGTACGCCTCATGCATCTTACCGAGTAATAGCAGAACTCATTAACTTAACCCCAACTATAAGTAAATATTATTATTATTTAAGCTGTCAAATTACCAAATAAGTTAATTATTCTCGTCGTATAGTGATAACATATTAAATTAACAGAAAACTTGTAATATCTTCATTTAAAGTTATAGTTAAATATTGTAAAAAAATGATTAAATGCAGGCATCCATACTAAATTGAAAAAGTTATATAAAATCGTATACATATAATGAATAAATAAATATAAGGACACGACTTAAAACATAGTTATTTAATTTCTGGGCGGTCAATTATGCTCATCGCACAAAAGTGCCGGGGGATTGAAACCGCAATCTTATGGGCCAATATTAGAGTTTAATATTAATGCACTAGGAAGCCAAAGTTAGTAGCAGAAAACTATAGAAAAGAGTGGCTAATTCAAATCATATGAAACGTTCATATCTACTTGTTTCCTTGGATATCAATATTTCTTTTAGTGATTTTAACAGAAACTTGTACAAATAATAGTATTCATTAGACCACACGGCTTCTAACAGGACTATAACAACATATATTCGCTGAATAGAGGAAATAAAAAAAATATGATAATTACTTCTTAAGAAGTGTAAATTAAATATAAATGATGTAGTATGAGTATAAATATGCCTAATATATTACGCTATCTCTAAACCCAGATATTAAAATGACTAAATATGTAGATATATCTATCTCAAAACAAAAAAAAAAAATATCGTTATTCCACCATGGAAAGTCGGAAAACGCTTCTAATTAAAGCAAATAGGCGCGAGAGTCTGTGGCCGAAGCTCGTTCTCCCTCACGGCTAATTTGCCTTTGTTTCTCTTTTTTAATTTCCGCGTCAGTATTATCTTATTACATCTATTCACGAGCGGACATTAAAATATGTTCGTCTTTTTATCTATTGTCATATTTTAAGACGAAATAAGTTGGGGGTCGGCGATTGTCGCTCAATGACGGGAGATAAGGTTTTCTTGCCTGTGGGATAATTTAAATTTGTCTCACCAACTCTGAACTGTTGTTCTCTGTAAAGGGCTTTACGAGCACATTTCAGATTTTTATATTCTTGACATTTTATCTAGTCTTCTTATTTACTTGCTTTTATTTTCTAATTTTTCGCGGAGGCAGCTGAAAGACTTAATTGAGTCTATAAAACCTTACAGTATTTTACATAAGCTATTAGGAGGTTAGTACATCATTTGATTGTACTAAAAGTGTAATGAAATAATATTTTCAAGTTAAGACAATAAGTTAAATTGACAATTGAATTGTGTTGTAAATTCTAATCAATAGCTGTCTAATTGTCACAAAAGAAGTGACAAACGAGTAGGTAATTAGGATTTTTTTATTCTGAACTTACTGGACATAATCCATGTTATTACAAAAAAATTAAATACGCGTCGAACACTTGTTTCTACTTAAATACTATTTAAATTTAACCATTGTACTACACTTGTCTAAGTAGGACAGTTCTTATTTTATTGTTGTGATTTATTTTATTTCTATTTTCCGGCTAAACACGTTTCGTAGTAAATTATGGATTTCGTGTAAATAATTAATTTGGAAGATGTAAAAATAAATTACACAATATTTAAGGTTCACAAGTAAATGACAACTACTACAATATGACATTATTGACATTTCACAATGTATTTATTCTGAGATTATACTGTTGTTCCACTTTACGCAATTCATGTTGTTATTTAAAACTCATATATTGCTTATTTTACTAATGACATCATTTTCTTTGAACCAAATCTCACAATAATTATAACCAATTTCATTTAAAATAAATAAATATTGTTATTGAAGATTTAAACAAAAATATTATTCGTAAATTAGAACGTTTTTGAATGAAGATATTGAATTGAATGAATGCTATTCAGAGTTGCTTGCATAAAAAACAAAAACCAGATGTTTAGCTAAAGAACGCTTAGACACACTCTTTTGTAATAAAGTATTTTAAACATATGTTTACAATTTTAGACACTGTTTAGTAAAACTCGTGTTAAACGCGTGTTCATTTTTGTTTTTGTAATACGACCAAATGTTTTTTATCAATGATTAATCATATTTATCTTTTTTAATTCAACGTATTATTGATTGTTTCGTGATATCTTAGTATTAGTTAACGTTGATTCTAAAACACCTATCTATCAATATTTATCAATGTCTATTTTATTGCATGTTCCTTAATACTTTTGAAATAATTCTTTTATTAAAATAATAGTGATATTAAAATATAACTCTTCGTAATAATAATAATATTCAGCACTGGTATTTATTATAAAGAAGGAGGACAATTTACCGGTAATGCTTACACTAAGATAAGTAATAGGTTTTAACTTGAGTCGGTTTTATTCGATACTATTCCGTAGTACGGGCGCTGCTGCATTTTGCTTTAAGTACTAGACGCAGAGAATTGTGGACTTTAAAAATAATCCTAGACTGAGTAAAAGCCTTATAAACAATACAGTTTCTGAGAAACATATTTTCAATTGATTACCTTCAGTTCACCTTTAGATGTATCGAATTTCGTCTCTTTAATTTTACGCTAACCACACGGTATTCCTTCGAACTACTTCAATTAACTATCTCGATATGATTGATATACTTTTACAATCTTCTTGGAATTCTGAAATAAAGCTAAATATCTGTTTCCAAATATAAAACTCTGTATCCAAGAAATATAGACCCGTAAAATATTGTCTATATCAGAAGATAAGATCGTGTAGTTAGCTCGGAAAAAATAATACGTTATTTTCGGAATAAATTATCGGGCGTATATTTTGTTTTTACTTTAAAAATATTAGTAAAAAAAAAATGAATCACTCTTAGGAGCCTTGAATGTTTTAACACGCATATAGAGACTCTTAAAATATCTTCTAATGTATTTATAGTAAATAAATATAATAAGTAAATACAAAACTAAAACTAGTACACAGAGTATCAGTTTCCTTAATAATAATATAGCATACACAATACAATGTTTACAGGATGGTTTCAGTATCACTTGGGATGTAAGAGAAAATATTATAGAAAATATGATAAAATTCTTCAGGGACTCGCGCTCCTGTTCCAAGTTATCGATCGAGCAGTACAGTCGGGCCGTTAAAACATTTACGGCATTCCGATCACGCTTAGTGCTGATGACACTTGTGTTACAGCCTACTCTCCACTCAAAGACTATGACAAACAGTATTGAAAACTTAATTTAATTTTAGACGTTGTCAATATTTGAATACGGACATCATTTATATTCATATCAAGTACAATAAATGTACTTATAATTATGCTTAAAGATTGTTCTTATTGATAATAATTCAATTCCGATAAAGAAATTACTGTATACGTTTTATATTTTTTACCCTAATGTTTCTGAAGAATTTTTTTCCAATTATAATATTATGTACATGTATTTCTGTATTTGTAGACTAAATGGTTTGATGAATTTTAACACATCAGGTGCCATTAGACTGGTCTTAGAACTATTTTCAATTATATATCTACGAATAAGGATAAAATATTAAACAGCACAGATAGTAAGTTTCAGTCCTACCTTTCCAATGGAATTCACGTATATCGACAGCAGCCAGCTAGCTCAGGTATATTACGGCTCTTATCCGTTGCCTTCAATGTTTCATTATTGCCTTATGAATGTATTATTTGTAAATGTAATTTTTTTCTGAACTATACGAAATGTACTTGAATATAACAATAATTAACCCTCTACACAATACCACGATGTTGCACCCAAGACTGGAGGCCATTTGATGGTAGGCGGTTACCGCAGCCTAAAAACGCTGTTTACACCCTTCTTTTGAAGAACCCCGTACTATACTATACTATTCTCGCAAAAGACACTATTAGATCACGTTCTTATCTCAAATTCGTCGTATATCCAAAATATATATACATATGTATATCGATCCAATATACCATATCACTAAGAAGCTTGTTATTACTGCATGTACAATAACTATACATCTTAAATTAATTCTACCTGAAGTCTTTGTGATTTGTCCGAAGTAATTATTGAAACGCCTAAACCAATCCTTGACAAATCTTTGCTATTAGTTAGAGGACTTTTCAGAATATTATTTAGGCCTATTACGCTTTTCCATAAGGGCTATGCAGTGGAATGATGATTTTTTTAAGAGTTAACTTAGGGTAGAAGTAATCACGTCTGTCGCCCTGGGAGCTGTTATACAAGCCTGTGTCGTTAAGGCGCATCAGTGTTCGTTGCACCTCCCACCAATCCGTCAGAGGAGGGTCTAATATTAGGCCTACCATCTTAAGTTGAGGCCCTGCTGAGGGACCGACACCTGTCGAGTTGGGTAGAAGTATTGTCCGCCCACTCGGCTAAGGGTGGGAGAAGACCACCGAGTGGGTTTAATCAGTACAAATCTGGCATTCCCACTTATGCAACGCGGTGAGGTGGGTATCGCAAGAAAAAAGAAAAAGTGTAAGAAGTAATAAAACAGCCCACAATTAATCTAGATAGTAGCTAGCATAATAATAAATTCGAAGGTAAACGAATATAACTATATTATACACTGGAAATAATTAATGTTTAAAACTACCAACATCGATGTTTAAAATTTCAATATTTGACTTTTTAATAATAACAGTATTAATCGTATTATTATCAGTGTCAGTTAATGAATGCGTTGCTCTCTCCCGGGGATTTAAATTAATTTTGAATGAAAATTTAATATTATCTACGCTCACACTTCTCGTAAAAACAAATTTGCTGTTTCAATGAAATTACTCTGACTGACGCATTCATCATATTATTAATGCAAAATTAAATAATATTTAAAACGATTCAAATGTTTCAGGATAGATTTAATTTATACTTTGATTAATATTCTGTATATTGCGGTTTTACTTAGAATAAGTTTATTTTGAACTTTTCATTTACCTTTATATTACCCTAATTGTACAATTAGTCATTACGAATGTAAATGTGAAAATAGATACCGTAGTATAATAAACATTGTCGAAAAGTTTTTAGCTTTTAGAAAATATGTCTTTAAATACATATAGGAGTAATCCGGCTCTTTCACTTAATAATACCTGGGTATACTTCAATACAATGGAACAAAGAACTAATACAATACCATGGATTGAAATGATAACATAAAGGGTATTCGTGAAGCATACATGCTTGGTACACGTTGTGTTTTACGAATTCATATATGTATGATATAATAGTTAGCTTAGTTTAGCTTAGCCTAGTTAGATTCGGGATATTCGACGACAGTTCAACCCGAGGCGCGCGATGCACTCTTGTGCTGTTTGCCTATATAAAATCGGGTGATTGCCTTAAGCGCTCCCCTTAGTAGTCCGGTGAAAAATAACAAAAAGTGTCTCCAACTGACAACGTTATTTACGACAAAATCTCTTTAATCATTCATTGAAATTTATCTTTTTGTAATTTTTTTTATCGATAAATAAAAATTAAAACTTATTAATGATTGGAACGTAAGCTTTCGTAATAATTAAATCAGTTGAGCGACGAACGAATATACATTAATCTCATTTCATGAAACATAGATCATTCGGAGTGAATATTAAGCAATAATATTTAACTATACGTGTAGTACTGGACCAGGAGTTAATAATTTATGAAATAAATACTTACTGAGACGTGATAGCTTGAATGCGTCAGCTGTGTTAATGACGTCGACATAAGCTTGCAATTCTAATCTACGACTGCTTATGTTTTGATTGTGCATTGTCATTGCGTACTTGAATACATTTTGAATTTCTTCTGTGTTTTGATCGAATATTGCACCTGTAATTAAATAATAGTATTTACTCAAAGAACAACACAATAACTGTTTTGGAATTAATAAGGAACTGGCTTTTGTTTGTGGCTTCGCTTTCGTTGATGTAAGTTTAATTTATCGCTCGGAGAGTACTCTTTTTCCTGAACAAGACGTACGATATGTCCTTTTCTGTATCTCTGACAACGTGTAAGCAAAATTTCATGATCAGGATTGAGTAGTTAAAGCGCAAAAGTGCAACAATCTACAAACAAAATCATCTTCGCATTTATCATATTATAAGAATTAGTAAAGAAGTAAGAACGGTGAAGAATCAATTTACAATGAAATTATTTCCTTTCAGCGAAATATATTTCTATATTATTAGTTATATTTTAACAATATCGGAATAATTACAAACAAATAAACTCATATTCGCATTTATAATATTATAAGAATTAGTGAGGAAGTAAGAATGGTGAAGAATTAAATTATAATGAAAAGATTTTCTTTCAGCGAAATATATATATGTATATTATTAGATTTATATATAACGATATCGAAAGAATAACCTAGTTAGGTAATATTCATATGTGAAATTATTTTACATTACCTATACGAATCTTAGAAACTAAATATAAAACAGTTTATTCAAATAACTCAATACTTATAAAATAAAATAATATATATCTCATAATCCCGAAAAACAAAAATGCGAACTCTTAGGACATCTTTAACGATCGTATAGTAAAAAAGCGAGATCGCCCGTACAATGAAAGCGTCATCGGCTTGATATATGACTGCTGACCAAAGCGTTTATCTGAATCACTAGAGCCACGGCTCGCTGACTCTTTTAATATTTCCAAGCGCAAATCCTCTCTGCTTTACGTGGTCGACCAACTATAAGACTATGTCGTTTTCACTCCTTGCGGTTGTACGTTATGTTCTGCGAGCTATTCCGTAACTTCATTCTTAGCTATAAAACTCTCTCATTTTGAACGTCATTTTGTTCGGTGGAATGTTAGGAAGTTTACAGCAGTTTTCACATAATTTTCATGTCTCTTTAGAATGCTGTCTAACTGGGTAATTGTTGTTTCATGTTAGAGGTATTGTTTATTACAAAAAATATCTGTTACATTTAAGCAAGCTATAAATTGATTTAAGCTAATAATGTTCTCGGTTATGTTAGTAGTCTATACATATAATAAAAATGAAGTATCTGTATATAATATCAAAACAACGACTTTTCACTGATTGGATATGAACGTATACACAAGACCGATTACAAAAACACAATTTTTAAAATTTTTGTCTGTCTGTCTGTTTGTTCCGGGTAATCTCCGAAACGGCTGGAGCGATTTTGACAGAAATTTTACTGACGGATAGGCTGATATAGGCTATTTTATTTTAGACTAGCTGTCATCCGTGGCTTCATCTGTAGTACTATCTCCAAAACGATTGAACCTATTTTCATGGGACTTTCACTAACAGATAGCTGATCTTATAAGAAGTAATTTACAATTATAAAAAAAAAACGCATGCGGACCTGCGAGCAACAGCTAGTATAGAATAATATTAGCAACAATATAATTTATTTTTAAGTTATAGGGGATGTTCTGGTGTGAAGTACCATCTTGCCTTATTAAGGACAATTTTTGGAGGCCAGTTTCGCTTTGCTTACCAAATGACCGCCGAATTGCACGTCCCTTGATACGAGTATGTCAACGCCGAAGATACCAATACTGGGCTTAGCGACTAAGGGGAATCCCTAAAAACTAGGCATTGCCAGAGAACGAGGGGTAACCTGAGCGAGGACGCTCAGGGGAAATTTTACTTCACGGCACGTGCTGGTAGCCACCTCCCTGGGGTATATTTATTTTTAATGTCACCGTCATAAGTTTGACTCTGACTCACCGCACGAAACGCAAGCACTATTACTTCACGTTCACGTCGGTTTTCTGTGAGAGGGTGGTACTATTTCCGAAATATTATGACTAGTTTAAGTTTTGTAGCTTTTGCTATATTTTAGTAACAAGTTAACTCAAACATCATAATTATATTAATATTTGGGCTTTTATATTTATAATGATTGAATACAATATGCTGTAATTTCCCGTAATTGAAGAAAGTTATAATTTTATAGACTCATGAGCCCCAATTAAATATGACCTCTCGAACTACTGATCCGACTATTTAAATTATTTTAATGACAGAAATATCTATCTTATTTATGAGTGGTATACGCTATATTGTATTTCCCCTAAAGTTTTTATAGTAGTTTCATTATTAATGTTCGTAAATTATATCGAAGTGTTTGCCCATTTACCTCTGATGCATAGCATACATTTTGATTGGTATGTTATACAGTAAATTATTATAAGCTCTTACATTTATCAGACGAACGTTTTTGCCAACATACTACATCAAACTGCAGTAAATAAACTGTTATCTCAGAGCAAAAACGCAATTAATTAAATTTTCAGTGTATCTCGCATAAACTCCTACTTTGTTCAGTTAGTATTTCTTTTTTACAACTAGCAAAGTGTTCTCGCTTTTTATTGAACCCAGCTCATAGCATTATCGTATTACCCGTTGCTTGAGTTTACAAGTAAATATAAAATAATCTCCACGTTCGAGAGTCTTTATCACGTTTATACACCCTTTTTATCTGTTAATATTTATTCTACATCACAGAGAATCCAATAATGCCTTTATATGTATCTGAGCCAGTATACCGAAACTCCTTTGAAAAGTAATCGTCTCATCGTATAAGCAATTTACAACACAAAATCTGCTTATAAAAATAAATTCCTCGTGGATTCTCTTCGCGACACGAGGTATAATAATAGCCTTTATTATTTCCATTTCAAGATTATTTTAAACAAATGCAATAATTTTTCATTATATCTTTTACTTAGTTTTCATGTTGGAAGATTTGTTTGTCCTGGAAAGTGTCTTACCTGGCCGGGAGATTGTAACTTCATTAAAAGAAGATTAAAAGAAACTTTATCAGAGCAACAAAAATGTTCTAAATCTCCAGTGGTCGGCAACTTTGTAGTGTCAGGGATTTTATGAAACAAAACTTTTAATAGAACAGTGAAGTGTAAAATATTATTATTATTTAATATATCAAAATATCACCTTAGCGACATTCGTATAGATCAATGTAAATCACGAAGATTTATGAATGAGCAATCTTAACTCGTCAATACTGTATATAGCAGAGTTATTAAATCAGAACAATTTACGAAAACATTTACTTCATATACCGTCCTATTTACAGTTTGATTTATAAAAAAGAAACAATTGAGAATACAGGTGTACGAAATTAATGAAAATTTAAGCATTTAGGTAGTTTTTTTTTTAGATATATTTTCACTGACCTTTATAGTAAAAGGATTAACAATTGCAAATCATAAAAAAAATCAATTCAGACTCATAACGAGAATATACTATCATCTTTAAATAAAACAAAGACTAATAATTTGAAAATGTAATTTAAAGTATAGATTAACAAATGTAGTAAGGTTATTATTATTAAAAAAAAAAAACAATAGAGTTTTCGGTAAGTCAATTGAACTGCAAATTTGAAAATTAAATGTAACTAAACAATTACATTTAATTAAATTGAATAAATAACATCATAGGAAGACGCTGAAGGAAAATAACACGAGATTAAGCATAATATGGATAAACCTCTCATTATGTTATATATTGTAGAGTCCGGTCACGAACGTGTAAAATACCGTCTATAATAATCAGTCCCACCTACTATTCACTTGCATATTGGTCAGTGTCTCAACATCGAATACCGGTTAAACTGAATGATCAACCGCTGTATACCTGTGACTGAGGTACCCACATTATCATACTGAATGTAATTTTATCCAAACATATTAAAAATACAACTAAATGGTCTTTAGTAATTCCCACACCACGAACTATCAACAATTATTAAAGAAAACAACGAACTAACCCTACTACCGGCTAACAGTTCTCTGTTCATACGTTATACAGTCAAAAATAAGTCCTATAATTCTATATTGAATGATGGGTGGAATGATAAACCTATACATACATAGTATAGTAAACCTAACAATATATTTCACTTGTATTTCTTATTCTGAATATGTCCAATATTATTTGTATTTTATTACGTCTGTGTTAACTGTAAAATGCTAAACGCAGATATTTTCAACAAATTTTATTCTGTATTACCGAACTAGATGTGCACTACAGATGTGCTTCGAAGCGTAAACTATTGATAGATACCGGTTTGTCGCCTCTTCCCCTATTATATTCCACTGCGTTCTCACTGCACTGAACCAAGCCAATAGAGCTATATCACCAGTTGTTTTCTTTATTTAACATACTAAATTCTCTTAAAACGATTTAAAAGTCTAGCAACAAATTCTGAAGTGTTTCTATAATGTTCTATTTCGCTAGTAGTTTCGAAGCTTTATTTTATTATTATACGAAATAGATTTCTATTTGAAACGTGTATTCGAATTACGTTTCCGATATTTTAGTTATAGTTTAAGACTAATCTATATACCAATATCTTTACTATGCCATAAATAGAGATATAGTATATTGTAGTATAGTATATTGGTTGAATAGACATATAATTATTTTTAAATTAATTTGGTTTTGGTTTGACACTATCTATTTACTTTTAATAAAATCTAGAAAGTTTTATTGTAGTAAAGTTTCCATTTGTTCTTAATACTTGCAGCTTATTATAATACCTTCTATCATTTTATAATGCCAGTATATATAATACCACCCTTTAATTATGCCCTTTCTCACTTTGCTATTGTAACACACCTAAAAAAGGGACAGATGAAAATGAATAATAATAAAAATTATGCAATTTATTCCAAGAAAATTTTCATATTTTAAAGTCTATAAATATCCCAAATATATTTTCCATTACTTATTTCATAAATTAACCACCATTTCATGAAAACATATGAAAAAGAATAATGCCATAACCTTTGAAAGCACAGTTTTCCATTTTCTCATCTTAATAAAAATCTATGCGACAGCTTACAAGTATCTCATAAAATGTCTAATATAGCAGACAGCTAAAGTGCTTATGCAGTGCATAGTTATTAAAGCTACTTTACATATACCAGTCAATGATGTTCGTCTACTACGTACTTGACAGACGAATTCAACTTTAGTTAGTCTCACGATAGTAGCCGTTGGAAGTTAGCCAGCGGCTACATGAGAATTCTTTCTAGAACTATACTGTACTTCACATAAAAAGTTAGAATTTTAAATGCTATGACTACCATGCGTCATTGTGCGTTCTTTTGTAATCGGTGTTTTTTATTTCATGAAAATGTTTTACCTTCTATCGTTTATTGATTTGTCGCCCTAAAATTTTAATACCGATATTTTTTTTATGGAAACGTTTTAACTTTTGTACGAGATAATCACAATAATTTGAACAAAGTAGGTAAATATTGAAAGTAATCTTCTTAATCTATTTATTTCAGTAAAAACACAAGTAAACAATTAGGGCTCGAATGAATTAAATTTCAAACAACATAAAATGTTAAACTTAAGGCAATTTACTTAGAATGTTTACATAACAAACTCTAAATAATACCGTCATCGTTCTATCTGGGAGATAAATAAATTTATTAGTAGGTACAGCTACACGTACAATCATTCAAAAATAAATAACTAATTTACATGTTATTACAATACCAGAAATTATTACTAACTAAAACTGTTAAAAAGTGTCGGAGCATGCGGCAAATGTTTTCATTGGCTCCGCTTTGATAAATCTAAATTAATTGTACAAATGTCTCGAATATGTTAAGTGATACCTCAAAAGACGCGGCTATTAACGGACAAATCAGTTTTTAAAATCATTTAAAATGAAATAGTTTCAGACAAAACACGGAAATGTCTATCCGGAAAAAAGTCAGACATTTGTGTTTTTTTTTATATTATAGGTGGCAAACGAACAGATGGGTCACCTGATGATAAGGGATCACCGCCGTCCATAGACACTAGCAACACCAGGGGAGTCGCAAGTGCGTTGCCGGCCTTTTAATATATGTGAGCCTCCGGCGCTCTTACTGACCGAACGAAACGCAACAGTGCAAGAACTATTACTTCACGTCGGTTTTCTGAAATTCTTGTATATCACGTTGTTAAGTGCATAAATTCTCGTATTTCATTAAATGTAATATACGCAGAGGTGCACCACAACATAGGAAACAAGACACTATCCTCAAAAATACTGTCTACAATAATCCCACAGAAAATACCGAATAGCCAAAATCTGACATTCGTGACAAGGAAAGGAAAAAATATTTCAGTGAATCAATCACCTAATCAGATTTACAGGAAGAAAGATTTCTTCCTTGATCTTGATGATTACGACAGACCTGAAACCAGAGCATATGGAGGTGCAATTTACGAATACATAGTACACAAGCGCGTCCATTTAAATCCATACCATCTGTTATCGAAGAGTCAAATATCCACGGATATTGAAGTTATAGTGGCACTAAAGAATAATCCCAAGGAGGGTTGATGTCAGGCGTGCGCGGCCAATTGTAAAAATAAGCCAAATCATACATCACAATATAAGAGGATAACAAGAAGAAAATTTAATTTTTTAAAAGCAAGGGCTTAAGTTTTATATTCAAACGGCTGAAAATTAAAATTGATACAAACGGGACAAAAATAATAATTATTTGTAATATGAGATGACTTTATACAGCTGTACCTAAGTGTGAGTAGAAGTTAGTATAAGATATTAGTTATTATTTTATCCTACATAACACGCCACCAACAGATCCCAGGCAAAAGTTGATCGTAACAGTGTCTACGATAAAAGAGGTATTTTGTAACACGAGGGAGATACCCAACTTCGGTTGCTGGTAATGTTACAAACTTTATACAAATATTGTTAAAACTTTTCACGCTGTTGTTTCTTGAAAACTCAATATCGGAAGAATATTCGGTTCAAAGCACAAATAAATATTATCGTATAGGTAGTTAAGCGTCGCGGGAGCGTCCGAGTGTTTTTAAAAATTAAACACAATGTATTCTCAACACGATTTACTAACGAATTAAATTTTAAATGATACATTGGTCTTATGTAGTATAATATCCTCTGAACTTGTGAACACCAGGTGGATTAATAGTGAATAACAAAAATAAAACGCATATCCATATAGACTAAATATTAAGTGATTATCGTCGATTAGTATTTAAAAACATAATAAGTAAATAAGCTATGTCAGCGTCGTTATATTAGCATGTCGTAATAAGGCAGGGTGTAAACTGCATAACTAGGTATTTCTGAAACACAACAACGTCTTATAAATGCAGGTTATAGAAATAGATAATGAGAATTTTAAATGAAAATCGTTCATTTTATTTTGTAACTGTCAACTCTAACTTGAAATTAATATTTGAACTAAGTTACTTAATCTTTTACATTAAAATAAAATTAGTGAAAAGCCAAAGTTTTACACAAATATTGCAATTTATTCTTTTACTAGTTGGTGGAAGCCACTCCGTTATCATAGGAGTTCTTTTGTTGTGTCATGGTGACCGCGTTTTCAATCTAGTATTTTATATTATAATATGTTGTTACTATTTAAACCCGCCAATCCATCTACTGATTTTAATGGACTTTATATTGCATGGTATGGGCATGTCATGAGAAAAGATGAAATACAGGTAACTAGAATAGTTTTAGGTATGAATGTGGACGGATATAGTAAAAGAGGAAGACCGACGAGGGTAAGGATGGATAGTAAAAAATATCACGGCACTTGATATCTGAAACGTATTCGATCTTCTTAGTCAGTAACGAAGTAGAATTGCTTGACATTTTAACCAATTTTAGAATAGCCAAGTTAACATACTATACGGACCTCTTTTTCTCAGTCTAGTAGAGTAACAGCAATGCAGGTGTATCGCTGGTTACGGAAGCATGAAACGAACTATTCCAGTGAGGTAAATAATTACAGTGGAGTGTTCTTCAATTATAACTTTTGAAATATCGGATGGTCGCATAAATTATACTTTATACTTCTATATGGCTCATAGTAAAATACCTTTTAAGTGTTACCAATATTTTTCTATTTTACTAAATCTATATTACAGTAGAATGGAATTTGAAACAATTATGCGTATTCATTATATATATGTATATTTTTGTACCTCGCAACGCCTGCTGCAATGTAGCAACTTTGCGTCACTTCTCTTATTTGTTGCAGATTTGCAAGCTAATAACTGTTAGCGTACTAACAGTTGTAGAAGTTCCGTAAGTGGTTATTATTGGCTTTGTTGTGTTTCCAAATATTTTACAAATTGTACCGAGTTCATCTTTGCCGCCAATTAATTTTAACAACGTAATTCTATTTAAAATATAAATTAATAATTGCTATAACCAAAGTGTTGACATTCGTAAACAAAAAATATTTAAAATAGATCACAAATAAGATAATGACGATGTCTTAAAGTAGACAAAACATATAGATTAGGTACACTAGAAAGACTATTGTAATTCGAGAAAGTAGCTACCAAAGTAGCTATTTAAATTCACAAGCAAAATTACATTATAAAATAGCCGTAGCTCATTTAGAAATATTTTAACCACCTTCGATATCAAGTTGGCTTTTAATATTACAGTGCAGCTTTAAACATCATAGTGATGCCCTGTGCGTCTGAGGTAACACCGAAGCCCCGTCATAACAGAGATGCATACTTATCGGTAGCTCCTATATTTGCTCGAAAGCTAGTTGAGTACTGATCAGAATGTTATTGTTGTTAGCATCGATACGACAGAACGAGACTTGCATATTTTCATATAATGTTTCTACTTTTTAAATAAGTCAGATAGAGGTTTAGATATTAAAATGGATTAAATGAAATTGATAAATATGTGTTTTTTTTTAAATGCTCCTTGGTATCTAACTTATATAATTTTTTATTTTACTTATGTAATTTAACTATAAACAATATATAATATTAATAAGGTTTTTGAAACAGTACGTAGGGACTTTGCCTTTGACAAGACAAGTTTATGAGTCGATAGTCCGGTAAAACTTTTAAACAGATACAGTTTGGTTTTTGTTTGTGCTCTACAAAACAAAGTCATTCGCCGCGTCTGTCTGTCTGTCTGTATGTGTGCAATAAACTCAAAAACTACTGAACGGATTGTAATACGGTTTTCACCAATAGATATATTAATACCTAAGGAAGGAACAAGTATAATTTTTCAAGGTTTTGTATAAATTAGTTGATATATAACGATAATTTTTAGAAGTGGTGGAATAAATCATGCGCCTGGGAGCTTTCATCGAAAATGCTGCCTAATTCTTTTGGGATATAATGTAAAAAATTTTTTTTTTCAAACTGTCTACACTGTTGACCTGGCAAAGCCTCTACAGTTTCATCGGACTACTAATGGAATAATGCATAGTGAGAAATTCCTCTCTTAGAGATCTACAAAAAAGTCTGCGATGGCATATACTTATTTTTAAGGATAACTTATCATACGCATCTGTCTTCAAAAAAATCGTCACAAAATGAGGTAATTGGAAGTCTATTTAGACGGATACAGTATTAATCCTTATCAAATAAAATACATTAGTTACCTGAAGCGTTTGATGAACATAAATAAATATTTTTTATTATCAGGGCAGGACAACGTCCGTCGAACCTGTTAGTGTTCTATAAAATGTATATCTAAGTAAAGAGGCTAGTCAAAGGTTATGATTTTGCTGATAAATTAATTTAGTTCTGTATAGAATGAATTAAATAACATAGATATTTTTATTCCGATCTAATAAACGTTGTTAGTCTGAATAGCTTTGATAGCTTCAAGGGAGTTGGTGACGAGTGCAAAAAGCACTCAACTGAAATGGCAACTAGCGAAAGGATGCCAAAGTGTTTGAGTCTCTGTTTCTTTAGTCAGAAGTAATGTTATAACTTCGTATACCATATTTTTATGCCAGTAAATGCCCGTTTCACTTTAAGATAAGAAAATCAACTGTACTTTATTCCTTTTAACAAGTGTAAATCGGGACGTGGAATATAAAAATAATAAATAGCACTTAGGTTTAAAATACGTCATTTTTTTCGAGAAAACCTAAACGTTTGGCTATTTTCAGATTACAAATAGTAAATATCGTTTTTTTCTACAGTACGCTTTTCTAATATACTAAAGAGAGTCAGTAAAAGAGTACTGAATTCCATTCAGGACTTGCTTTATTTGAGTGTGGTAATAAAATAAACAAGCGTATTTCCAATATTTCAATTACACTGAATGGGCTTTAAAGTCAGCGGAAATGTGAAAAATCTTTTTTCGATTATATAATTGTTAATACAATAATAATGTACGAACTTAAAATCAAAAATAAGCAATTGATTTAATTCCAATAGTGGTTATTTATTCAAATTGATATTAAATAAGGTTATTTTTATTCTCATACATTTACTGTACCATATTATTTGTGAAATACAAATGTAAAAATAATTAATAACACAAGAAGCAAAATATTTAAATACACCGGCTACTTCACGTGTCTTTTATCTTATCAGGCATTCCAATATCTTATCACCACATATTATAAAACAAAGTCGTCCGCCGCGTTTGTCTATACGTTCGCGATCAACTCAAAAACTACTAAACGGATTGTAATGCGGTATTCACCAATAGATAGAGTAATTCATGAGAAAGGTTTGTGTGTACAATTTGTTACGATTTTATGTAGATTGGTTTAAATATAACGATAATTGTTGGAAGTATTGGGAAAAGTCAAGCCGCCTTAAGCGTTGCATGCACATAGGTATATATATTTTTATTATCAGAGCAGAACAACGTCCGACGGACGGCTAGTTATAAAAAAATACTTAAACAATCAAGTCTAAAGATTCGAGTCAAATACATTCCATCAAATGAAATTTATCATTGTTACAGTACGTTAGCATTCATATACTTAATTTTCTACTAAGGTAGACAGACACTCGCCTGTACTTACAACAAATTCCTTTTCCATTCTATCTTTCATAAACGCATGTATAACGGAGAGTGGTCTGAAGAACTTTTTAATATAGTGCCCTCATCGCCGTTTCAAACTCACACCACCCGCCGTTCGCTGGCTGCTCATCCACATACCCTAAAGTCCAGTACAATGCCGACAACCGTAAGGTTCTTATAGAAGCTTCATTATGCGCACGCTAACGTTGTGTAATAGGTTACCAAGCACGGTGTTCCCCCAGAGTTATGACATGGGGCTCTTTAAAAAGGATTAAAACACGCTCTTCAAGGTTGGCAACAAAACAGTGATGGCCCTGGTGTTGCGGTTGTCCACAGGCGATGGTAACCATTTAACATCAGATGGGCCGTCTGCCAGTTTATTGGCCTTTGACATAAAATATATATATATATATATATAGTTAGTTATATTATGTAATATTCATAAATAAAAATAGTTACATTATTACTTCAGAATAATATCATTTCCAATTAGGATATTACTTATATCAAAACAAAGAATCATGTTTAAAATACGTCAGCTTCTAGAAGTTTATTTATCCTGTAACTTTAATTAAGTGGTTTCTGTTGTGAATTACTAAATAGGTATAAACATAATATAAATACTTTTTTTTACATAATATATTAACCCGATGTAACGTTTATTTATGACAGATCTTGAGTGAATTTTATTCGTTGCAAGGATTTGTTACTTACTATTTCATTGAAGAGGTCCGAAAAGAAAGCAAATGGTAAGCCTTCTAAAAAATGTTCTTTACATTAAACGATGTCACTATTAAATATTGTAGAACTCGTACCAAAGTGATAATGTTCAAATTTATACGTAAATCTTCTTAGATAGATTTTACAGCACTGCGACTGCAACACTTCATGTTACTATGTAATGAATACCAACTTGTTCCGAAATGTTCTCGTGGCGAACTTGCCATGCAACGTATAAGGAATAATTAAGCAGGGTGAATTACTGAGATGTAATGTAATCTGTACATCATGCGTAATTCGATTACATATATTTATAAGAATAAGTAAATAGGTTTGAGAGAAACTTGAACAGAAAACTGTACTTTTTATGAATCCGCTATTTAGTTGATAAATATAACATTTGTTACAAAACAAATGTTTATAGTGATCTGTACCAAAGTAGCAGGAAATTGAGAATATTAATGTATTGGAATTATCTACATGACACACAATAGAACAGCGAAGATATAAGAAATTAACAATAGTATTTAAGAAAGCAGTGAATCAAATATATAATTAGACCTGTTTCAGAGCGTAGGCGGGTGTGGGTACTTGCGTAATCACGGACAATTAAAATGTACGTAGACGCTGCTAGCATCACAGTGATTTTTTTTTTTTTTGAACTGACTACACTGTCAACCCGGCAAGGCCTCCACAGTTTCACCGGACCAATCATCACAGTGAGTACTTGTGGGCCACATATATTTGAGTTACGCGCATCTGCGCGAGCATACCCACCTGCACTCTGAAACAGCCCTTAGGTTTCACTAGTTGTTTATATTAGAAATATTTAACGATGCCCGTGTGATTGAAACTTTAACTTAAAATATTTAACTTATAATGTTGTATTTTATATAGAAATGTTAATTTCGGTAAGATCTTTAAAATTATACCAATTAGCATTCTACATATGGAAGCGAATAGAAATAAAATACTTTTCTTATTCATCGACTCGTCAATACCCTCTTGGCTTTAAAACGTAGTTTGAAGCGTACTACAATCGTGTTGGAGTTCAGATACAGCCGCGATGGCGCGCGGACATACGTACAGTACATAGTAATAAGTCGTGATTGCTGTGTTTGTGTACCACCCGAGGACGACTGTCGACTTTTCTCGAGCTCGATCTCTCTCGATTCGTTCTTTTTAGAGCGATTTAAACCGCAATTTTCAGTGCGAATTTAAGCTGCACCTTTCGGTGCGATCCATGCTGTCCTATCGAAATCCACTCCTGTGGTCGTCATAGGAATATCTAACGGTACCAACAAGATAGTGGAGCATCCTGCCCGCTCACCGACTGCTCCTGCGGCTAACGTTAACGGTATTGTTTGACCTTCGTGAATTACGTAGTCAAGCCCTGGTATCTAAGATACTCTTTTTTCTTCTCCGAGTATATGTTAAGGCATAGCCCGGTGTACCGGTATAAGATCTCAGTCTCGAGCTTGATATGGCCTCTCCCTAGGCAAAATATGCTTCCTATATTGTGACGCATTGCTGCTCGCCCACAGATCTCTTTGTTCGGACTCGGAATAGTCTGTTGAACCCAAAAAGACGCCCATCGCCTCTGGCAGGGAGGTTGTTTGAGTCCAGTCCTACTCCACCCTTTCCATGTCACTATTTTCTAATAATCACCGCTTTCCAATAGCTTCAATAGCTTGAATTATTAGGATTTCCCAGTTGGGGAGATACACCAGATGTACCATACCCGTACGAAGGTACCCTTCAACTTAGACCTGGTTATCTTGGATCATTCCACTTAAGTAAAGGCCGTTTTCGATCTCAATTCTGTGTGCGGCTACTCAGGGATCTCCGTCAAGGCTATTATGCGGTCAGGTAAGACATCCCGCGAGCTATCGCGCCATGCCCGTCGTTCCAACTTTTTCGGATCCCTCTGGCTCCTTGAGCTCTCAAGTCCAAGCTTCAGTATGAGAAGGCACAGCTCAGCTCACCTTACCCACTAGTTACCTTCGTTTTCTCCTCCTTTTCTCTCGGTGGTATCGATTGGGTGACTTAGCTGTCCCTTGCACTCTACGTACAGGAAATCGTTCCGTTTAATACCATGATGAATAGCATTGAAGATCCACGTCTTCTAAACACGATGTTTAGTTTTCCAGATTTTACGGTTTACCGGTCTGTGTTCTTGATCTCGACTTTATCAAGCCTCAACTCGAGCAAAATATTCTACAATTCTGCCGTCAATACATTATCGTTCTCCATAGAGTCCTATTCAAAATTTCAACCAAGGAAATCTCTAAAAATATTAAGTTACAAGACTTTTCAGTCCAGGAGGTACATCGATCGTGTGCGATTCGTACATCCGATGTACCTCCTGGACTGAAAAGTCTTATAACTTAAGGTTTTTAGAGATGTCCTTGGTTGAAATTACCGGCCTTACCTGATGGCTTGGCTACGAAGAAAGTACGATACTCTAACCTCCCAGCTGACGCAGATGCTCTCAGGGTACTATTCTTTTGAGAATTACAACGCCATATGCTGAAAAATTGCACTAAAGTGGTATCATTGTGACTGCGCATGAAGTAAGGCACAAGACATTTTAGCCGTCTGTAGTTTATGACACTAGACATTCGACTTAGTGATTCGACCTAGTTTATCTTATCTGTTCGAGCCTCAAACTCAAAAGATAGCTCCTTGTGAGGGTTCCACATCTGCTGGGTTGAGTGAAAGAAATGCAAAAGTAGTTCTCACTTCTCAATCTTAAAGCTTATCATACATGAGAAGATCTATCTGCAGATCTGCCTGATCGCATGTAATTCATACCGTGTACAAAAATTACACATTCAAGTTTACGAAGATATGGAGGCCAGATGAAAGGCCAAATGAAACAATTCAATCAAATGACCCTAATCGGAAGAATTAAACAAATCTTGTAAGACGAATCCTTTCATTTGGTGTCTGAGCAACAGGCGTCTGGACGTATAGGTACATATAATATACTGATATGGGTAATATACTAAAAAAATATTACAATAGCGTTGTGGTTAAATTATTTTTTTTTGTAATTTATCAAAAAGTATAAAACATAAAGACCGTTATGGTTCAAAAAATGTAAAGACTATTATAATAAAGGAAAACGAAATTAATATTATGACTTACTTTTTAATCAATATTTTATTGATGATTGAAATAGTGATTGAATAGTAATCATGATAAAATTACACAAACTGTAAACAAATTACGTAGCTCATTCCGAAAATAACATAAAAAAGTATCGGGTAATTTTGCTAGTGAATTTCAGAAACCAAAATTATTTTAAGTGTTATAGGTCCACCTTTGTTAAAACAATTTTTTGGCCCACTGTATATACATTTTGTTTTAAGTGTATAGTTTTTTTTAAGACAAAATAATGTAATAATTCACCTTTGTTCATAATTTACACACACTACTTGCAATTAACTGGAATGAACTGATGCTATTGTTTCGTGTGTGTACATTCATTCAAGTATATTCAGTCAAACGGAAATGCCGCAGATTGTCTATACAGTTTACTCTGGGTGTGTCTTATGTAAAAAAGATACTTGACATCTGCCCGATATGGAATTTCACATCGCCAGTATCTCAGGGATAATTTTATTTTGAACCTTCAATATTTTTTTCTTAGTGCTTACCCGAGTCATATAAGGAGTTCCTGTACAAAATGCTTTTAGACCCACCGGCTTAGAACAGTTCTGTCAGTCATCTTAAAATTTGTTTAAAATAAATAATACTAACAGGCCCGGTGGCCGTTGTCCTGCCCTGATAATGTACATGAAATACTTAAGGTAACTAATGTATTTAATTTGACAAGAATTAATACGGTATTCGTCCAAAGCCTTCCAATTATCCCATATGGTATCACATATACATTAGTAGTAGTATCATTTTTATTAGATAGATCGTATAGTAAGCTATCCTTAAAATATAGGTATATGCCACCGTAGACTTTTTTGTAGATCTATAAAAGAGAAATTTCTAATTATACATTGTTTTGTTCTATGTCAAAAGAGTTCGATGAAAGCTCCCTGGCGGCTTGATGTTTTACAACACTTTCCAACAATTATCGTTATATTTCAACTAATTTACACCTAAACCTTGCTCATGTATTATTTTATCTACTGGTGAAGACCGCATTACAATCCGTTCCGTAGTTTTTGAGTGACAGACAGACAGACGCGGTGGACGTCTTTATTTATAATATGTAGCGATAGAAGTTGCCTTAAGTTATTTTTAAAAAAAGCTTTTTTTTATTTTAGTGACCAGTAATGGAACTTTTATACGAGACAACAACATAGCGTTTTGAAATACTGGGTAGTGTAAATATTTTATCACAGTTCGTGTAAATAGATTATAATGATAAAAAATAATAATATTTTTAATTAAGACGTTAAATCAGCTTAATAAAAAACAAGTTCTGATACTATTCACGTTGGGACCTGCCCCTTACTACATAGTTACTAACAGAATTTTTATTTGAATAAAAAGCGTCACAAAAGAGCCCCATCGAACGGCGCGGTGCTTCTGCTACGAGCTTACTCGTGAATACACAGTGGCAGCCAGTGCTCCTTGAACTCTGGAAAAGTCATTTTACAACGTCGGTTAAACTCGCAGTGAAAGAACTGTTACCATCAAATGAATTAAAATGTACAAATAATTTCACGTCGTGCTAGCAATTAAATTAGTTTTTACTTATTTTTGCGATGTTTTGCAATTTTATACGAATATTATTGTGGAAAAAAACCATTATAGAAAAGGTTTTGACATCCTTATTGAAATCCAGAAACTTCTCACTAAAGTTATATAAGACTTTGAAACGAGAAAAGCGAAGAAAGCTACAACTTGAATCCATCTCATGGACTTATTTATTGTCAAAGGTGTGAACAAAATCAAATACGATTTCAGAGCTCTTTAATTTACGTACGTTGGAGTATTAGTAAAATCGTCATCAAATACATATATATCAGCTTTTTGTTCCTTATCTTAAGGAATACCAATCCTAAAAAGGGTTAAAATGCGGTATAACATTTTTAAGGATTTCGTTGATTTTCAAGTTAATATCCTAAAATTTGGTACTTAGTGTTTAAATTAAAAAATAGAAATAGTCGTTCCAATACGTTTTTCAAATTAATCCACCTTAAGTTATTAATACGAAATCAAATATGTCTTTGTATAATATACAAGATATTTGGATTAAGTGCTTAAATCGATATTTTTTTTTTTTATTGAAGTTTCCACGATTTTGAAGGTAACGTAGAAAAATGAAATTAAAAGACACATGTTATAACGTTTTTTTTTATTAAAATGAGTCCTTGATAATTACAAATAAGCGATGATGGCTCAGCCGGTAGTGTGTTCGGACACAGCGTCGAAAGATGTAGGTTTGAATCCTAGTAACTGAGTCGGAGCTTTCGGTGAAGGAAAACATCGTGATGTAACCATAGCATGGTTGTAGGGCTTTTTCTAAGTCCGCTTGTCTGGCTACCACCTTCAAGATGAAAGTCTGCCGCCAAGCACCTGTTGGTGTGTTCCGGTAGCTGCCCTTGAGAGCCAGTCCCCCTCTAGGCTTAGCGTGACTACCATCTTAGACTACATCGTTATTTAACTTCAGATGAGATTGTGGCCAAACGCTATCCTATAAAGTATTAAAAACAAATATTCAATGAGAGTCTTCTATTTGGTTCTTTTAGAGTTACTCATAGTGATGTCACATGTATGATTATATTTTCATCATAAATGAAAATAATTGTTGAAAAGATCTAAATTCTTTCTGTGGTGTTGAGAAAAGTATAAAAAAATATATATGAAAATTTGAATGCTTTAAAGACATCAATATAATAATGTTTCGTTCGACTTTCTATTAAAAGTATATCCTAATTAACATTACAATTTTTATACTGTGACACCTTAACTAGGCAACCAATCGTCATAAAATTGCGCATACACGTTGTCAAGGGTGCAAAAAGGAAAAAGGATATGGGAATATTTTATCTAAAAAAAAAAAATATTGTTCCCGAGGGATAGGTCAAATCTACATTAATGCTAGTGAAGCCGCGAACAAAAGCTAGTAATGATTATTTGTATCAATCACTAAATGATTTACTTAGAGAGTAAAATATATTTTTACTTAAATAATACGGTATGCTGACATTTAGAAAGGTAAAAAAAATTTAACTGCAAACAGTAATTTGATCAAATAAAACTTATCAATTTCATTTTGAATTGTTTTTCGCTACTGGGAAAATGTATTATTTTAAGTTATCGGTAATTTCTAATACTGATAAATGTGGAAATCCATTTTTATTATTTCTTAGTATAGTAATGCGATACGCTTATGAAGCTATCTTATCTTTTTATTTATTAAACAAAAAGCTATATCTCCTTATAGAAAGTACTAGAAATATAAAGCTGATAGTTAAGTTATAATTGAAAGAACAATGCCTTATTTCTCCGGAAGCAGAATATTAAGTGGGAAACTTAAATACCAAACTTAAATATTTTTTTAAACCGAAGACAGCTGAAATTGAATAATATCAGGTATTTAGTAAAACAAAACAGAAAGTAACAAGAATAATTTATTTATGACCACTTTATAGAATGATAAGCATCGTATAGCAACAAGCGTTATTAGTGGTCGAATATTACATTTAATTGCGCATGTGCACAAAGTGCTCTACATGTTCCCTTTTTTAATCATTACGAATAAACTTAAAAGTATGCTTTAAAATGAATTTCAGGCTTGTTTCGCTTTCATGCATTTTAATTTTACTGCAGCGTAATCAGAATTATTCAGTCTTGTATATTCGTATGTAATGTAAACCAGTAAAATTATAGTGAGTAAATATTACAGTTGTTATGTAATATTTTTAAAATTACAAAGATATCCAATTATTACACTTAGTTTATTTATAAGAGCAAAGTGAAACATCGAATATAATACTTTTCAGAATTTAACCTATTTTGTGTCACGTGATTCTAGTCTGATACGCGCAAAAGAGACGCCCGCAGGCAGTTGGAAAGAGAAAATCGATTCGCATTCAAACGTACACGAAAGAGGTTATACTAGCGCAAACGTGAGATGACAGCACAACAAAACTAATGCGTTTAAACATAAAAAGTAATTAATAGTGATACAATAAAATGAAACTACTGTATTTTAAACGCGGACTATACGGGTAAAAATAATTTAATAGGTCACAATATAAATATATAGGTATATACTACGTACTATAACATTAACGCATGTGCAATAAACTTACCGACTGCTATTTTCTCGATTGGGAAAAGCTGTGCTGATAACACGCCTACTTGCAAGAGCAACACGACGGTTAGAAGCGAAACGCAGCGTTTTCTAGTATACATTTTCGCGTTCAACTATTAATATATAGTACAGACACCCTGTTTTCGATATGGCATTATACTATAAACGTTTTTGAGCTTTTTTAATGATTGATAACTGAGTTTTTAAGGCGTTATTATGCCGGGATGCTGCGTACAAAGCTGAGACTTAGGGGCGACTGATGTCGAGAGAGTATGGCATGGGAGCGGGGGTGCTACCAGCCCCGCCTCGCCCGTTTCATTTTGTTCACTTATCGTAATATAGCTCAAATAAGCTAGTCATTTATTTTATGATAAGTGTATTATATATTTTAATTTAAATACGACGTTTCTATTTCAAATATTATGACCGATATTTGACGAATATTTCGAAGATATAAATTTATTACAAAAATTATAAAATGGAATGTCGCACAGTTTTATTACTCCTTAACACTATTGTTGTTTCGGTTTTCATTACTATTCTGCATTTTCTTTGTATGTAAGCGTCAAATTGAATGTAACTGTTGAGGTTGCGCGCGTCGTTATTTTGGGTACAACGATTACGATTCTTCTCCCACCCCCTCTCAGTGGTCCCCGAATTTTTCCTCCCTTACGCACAAACCACATCTACCTATATACCCTCTGTGTTCAATAATTCAAATCAATACAAAATGCAAATAGAGATGCAATAATTTAAAACTTTACAAACAGAACAATTATATTAGTACGAATTTCTATTGTATTGATTCTCTTTCCTAGGAATCTATTAAAATCTAAAAAGAAAAATGGTTTAATTTAAAAAATTTGGGATATCTCAAAGTAATTTAGCTAATATTAAAAACATCTGAGTACATATTTTTACATAGGGAAATAAAATTCCTATTTGAATAAAAAAATTGCGTTACATTTTTTATATGCAATATAATATAATAAATATACAATAATATTTAGCAATAGGTTCATACAAGTATAGAATACGCGATGTCTCATTCTAATGACATACCTATAAAAAAGAATAGTTTTCGCATACCTTTACAAGAGATTCATGTTTCTGATAAAATTTACATTTTACATTTTGACATTGTTTTAATATTAAATTATTATTGTAATGTAAATGCCATGTCTAGAAGTATAATAGAAATATATAATAAACGTTGATTATGCTACAACTTTTGTTAAACGAAAATTCATTTGCATAGTGATAAAGCATTTTCTATATCTCGTGTCATTTATTCCCACTCTAAAATGTAATATTTCCAAGAATGTACAGATATTTTGATGGTTATAATTACAAGCCACCTTTAAGCTTTGGCAAAATTGTTACTCAAGCTTACATGATCATGTGATTGAATATTTAGGGTATTATGTAAAAAGGCATTTACCTTCCACGTTTTATTCTTAGAAAAATTAAAAACGTATCAAAATTAATAGGGTCATGGCTATCTATACTTTTATGGCAATTAAGTATTCATGTCTGTTTCTAGAAATATCTGAAACTTTTAGCCCAATCCAAAGATCCCTTTTACTGGTAAATTACGTCACCTTCACTTCGACAGACATATTATTTTTATATTGTAACTAGCTGTTGCCCGCAGCTCCGCATGCGTTTTTTTTATAATTGTAAATTACTTCTTATAAGATCAGCTAACTGCTAGTGAAATTTCAGTGAAAAACTGGTTCTTACGTTTTGGAGATAGTACTGCAAACAAAGCCTCGGATGACAGCTAGTCTAAAATAAAGTAGCCTATGTTACCCGCTGTAATTTTAACTATCCGTCAGTGTAATTTCTGTCAAAATAGGTCCAGCCGTTTGGAGATTACCCGGAACATACAGACAGACAGACAAAAATTTTAAAAATTGTATCCTTGTTATCAGTATCGTGTACACGTTCATATCCAATCAGTAAAAAGTCGTTATTTTGATACTACAAACAGACACTCCAATTTTGTTTATATGTATAGAGTATAGATAACGCATACAAAGTCGCGAGTGGTTGTTAGTGTCATATAAAATAAAATAGGTAATAGCGGTCTATAAAGGGTATAGTATAATGAAGACCACACAGTGAAAATCTTTAAGTAACATTTTTTTTATTTTCGATAAGGAACGTTTTGCAACTGATCGCCGTTTTTAGCTAAGGTAAAAAAAAACAATATGAAGTGGCTTGTAAATATAATACAAATAAGTTGAATTATTTGAGTTAATAAGAAGGAACGTTGCAAACATTCAATAAAAAGAATTCTCTTAAAACTTTAGCTGGAAAAAATATCACGATCACCGAGAATTTACCGAATGAAAAAGGCCACGGTACCGTTGTCACAGTAGCGCTTGATTAACTACGACACCTCGAGGAATTTTATTTAAAATCTCGCTTTTCGTTTATATTTATTTCTGTTTACCGACTGATACCCAACAATTGGTTAACATGAATCTATAAATAGATTACATGCATCATCATCATCATCACCTGGACGAGGCATAGGCAGAGGCCCGGAAAGAGTTCCGAAGGAAGGTATGGGTATAATCACCGCGACAGATCCCGACGTATGGGCGATTTCAAATTCAGTGAAATTCACAGTCCTGTTTTCCCACATTCACAGGTATTACACATTTCTCGGGTTCAGGTTTCCTCACGATGTTTCCCTTCACCGTCAGCCGATAGTGTTGACAATTGAAATTAGTAAATGTACGCGAATTCCGAAAAGTTCTGTGGTACATACCAAGGTTCGAATCTACGGGCATCGTTTTGCTATTACACCCGTCAAACCACTCAACCACCACTATTAGATAGACTATAGATTACATTACTTAAAAATAATTTTGTGCCATACATTTAACAATGAGTTTTTATACAACCATTCATTCTTCCTAATTGATTAATTCTTTAGTGATAAATAGATTAGATAAATAAACTAAAACAAAAAAAACACACACACACATACACATAAAATCGTAAATTCGAGGTATATTTAAAAATAAACCCTTATATTATCTACTAGCTGTGCTCGCGACTACGTCCGCGTGGAATTTCAATTCTAAACACAGTGATTAATAAAATCATAGATAAAAAGGCGTGTCAAAACTCGACATGGGCTCTTTGTGAACGATTTTGTTCTTCGAGACGTGGCGTGGCACTACAATGTCTAGTAGTTGCTCACACTGTGAATGTATAATTCTGACTTTCGATACACGGGGCGGCACTCAAAACAACAGTCAGCAATGCCGAAATCTGTCCAACAGCTTTTACGTAAATTGCTTCTCTTTTGTGTTTTTTTATAAGTAATATAAATATATATACGAATACGATATATAGTCCAGTCCAGTATAGTCCAGTGGTTTATGCGTGAAACGCGTAAAAACGACAGACAGACAGACAAACAGATAGGTAAAAATTCTAAAAACAATAGAAATACGTTCTATCACTGGTTCTCAGACCCCTTGGAATATTTTTTCTAAAATATATTTCATGTACAGATTTCACCTCGTTATTATTTTATTGTATATACAGATGATCTATTTTTTGAATTATTATTGGTCGTAGTTTCTTTCACGTGAATATATTTTATGTTTCATGGGAATTGCGTCTCTTATCTGAGTTATAAGGGGGCTACTTCTCATTATTACTTATTAACACCTATAAGAAAACATAACGATAGATTTCAGATTGTCGTCGGATTCAAAACTACATTCCTCTGAAAACTATATTCAGTTTGATTTGACTCTTTTAAAGTGATTTGCTTTCTGATATGCTATAAATAATGGGCACAGATATCATATTGATTATTTTCATGTAAAAACTCCAACAGATCGATGGATACACATTACGTTCGTAGATACAAAATTTATTACTAAGCATAAATATTGGATATCCTTAAAAATATTACACATGTGAATCTGAGTTTGTTTGTTACGTTTTCACGTCTTAAGTACTCAAACGGTTATCATGGCACGTCGTCAGTGGTACAAAAATGAATTTAGGTTAGCATTAATTAAGAAAAAAATAGTGCTCCCGGGAGATATTCTAATCTGCCGTCTAGCAGCTTATTATATAATTGTGCTGCTGCTTTCTGAATCAAATCGTGTTGCTGCCAATACGCACTGACGTATAAGGTATTTCAATTTAGCCATCATCAGTAGCATCTTATTACGACGAGTGGCGTCTAGTATGCGGTCCTTTTGAAATTGACTGTATCTATACATATTCAAAATAAAAACATGTTAATCGCTTAATATATTCAATAATAAAGAATACATTCGCAAAATTCGTAAAATTCGAATAACTCGAATAGTACGCATAGGTGGTATTCGCAAAATTCGAATAGTAAAGTCTTTTTTTTTTGTTATATATTATAGGGGCAAACGAACAAGTGGGTCACCTGATGGTAAGTGATCACCGCCGTCCATAGACACTAGCAACACCAGGGGAGTCACAAGTGCGTTGCCGGCCTTTTAATATATGTGGGCCTCCGGCGCTCTCACTGACTGAACGAAATGCAACAGTGCAAGCACTGTTACTTCACGTCGGTTTTCTGTGAGAGGGTGGTACTATCCCGGACGAGCCGACCCATTCATGCTGAAACCAGTAATAGTTTCAGCGTAGCTCTACCACCTACAAGTCGGGCGAATATTGCATATCCTAGTTGCGATCAAGTACTCAGGTAGCACAAAGTTATTGTAGCATATTAAAAAAATATGTGTACACGCGTTAGAAGTTATACTTCTTCGGCGTAACAAGATAAAAATCTTTTCAAAAATTTTATCTTTCGCCTTATTCTATCTACGCTTGTAGAAAAAACGACACTAACAATAGAAAAAAAGGTATTTAATACATACTTACTTTTTTTGAAAAATTTAAATGTTGACTATAGCTAACTTCAGGGTGTCGGTTTTTCATGTCGTTGTGCGCGCGCGTCCTAAAAATTTACTCTCATCATTTTTCCCTAACGCGCCAAAAGAACTATAAATTCAATATTTCTTAGCCAACAAACAAACTTTATTTCTATAAACGAGTTACTAAATCACCTGTAAGGCAAGGACTTACTCTTCACTCTTTACTCGCATTCATAATTTTCTTTGACTGACAAACAATAAAATACACAAATTAGAAGGAATATAACAAAAGACAGATCTAATTATTTATTGATAACAACACACGCTTAGTAGTTTAATAGCATATTGTGTGAGTATAGGTACGAATTAGTCATATACCACACGATACATATAATATTCATTTACTTAAATATCTATACATATAATAATAATGTTTTTTTTTTTCGAACTGACCTACACTGTTAGCCTGACAAGGCCTTGACGGTTTCACCGGACTACTAATAAGAATGTAAATCTGACGTGTCTACTTTTTTTATTTTTGAGTAATAGAAATTTCAATCATTTTTAGAAATGTCTGTCTGTGTGTTTGTTTGAACAGGCATCACTTCTAGAAAATAAAATCTCATATAACTTAAAAAAGTTTAAGTTATTAAATGAACTTCTTAAATAACCACTCTAATGAATTTTATGTAGGTTTATGACTACATTTCCCAAGATCTCGCTATTTTTCAACACTGCTTTCTTTATTATGTTTGGTATTTTTTTGACATACTTGTTGATGCTGGGATTGACGCCTGGCCATGTCAGCAATTACTGCATTATAGTCACAATCATTTTTGGTATGGATGGATGGATGGTAGAAAATACTATATTGGTATATTTCTTTACCTGAGACTCGCCGGTGATTTATAATGTTAGAAGTTAAAAGTTTCGGTGATAGGAAAATATTAGTATTTATCTTCAACAGCTATATTGAATGATCAAGTTTCCCATGTTTATATAGGCACATAGTTGTTTTGCGTTAGGATTTAATAATTATACGAAAAACTAGAGTACATGCGTTGGTAATATTCGAATAGTAAATAAGGGTGATTCCTCAAATAGTACGCCCTCATCGCAATTTGCATATACAAGTATATTATAACAATTCCAATCAGTCACGCTGATTTCCTAATAATATGTAGGACAATATTCATATATAAGCATGACTACATAATGTGTTTTGAATACTTATGAATTGCTATTTCATAATACATACACCTATAACTTAACATAAATGAATTAATAGAAAAGTGTCTGATATTATAAACTTCAATTCATAGTTTTTTTTTTCATTTTGTAAATAAATCATCATACATTCGCATGAGTTGAACATCCCGTTGATAATGAAAGAGCTGTTTTAGAATTCCGGATAAAATGTAAATCTGAATCCAAAGGATCGACTTTGTAAAGGGAGTCGTCCCGTTGAAAAAAAAAACTAATTTCTCTCAGCCTTATAGAAATGAGAAGAGGGTCATTCATTTAATTACTTCTTAGCAAGTATTTAGTGAATAAATTTCTAATGTATGTAAATATGATGTGTCTTGTTATGTCTTTAGAAATAAAAACTAAAGCAAAAAAAACTAAGTAATATAACAGTAGGTGCCTCTATTATGCACCTAATATGTAAACTTTGGCAGGGAATTATGATTTTCAATATTTATAGTCTGACTTATAAATACTATTATATGTGCTCGTGACTACGTCCGACTGGAATTTCAAATATAAATTAAGTGATTAATAAAGCCATAGATAAATATGTGTATTAAAACTTAAAATCGGACTCATCCTTTGTGAACGATTCTGTTCGATGCACGACACGAAAGTGTCTAATTATTGCTGAGATTGTGAATGTATAATTCTGATTCTCGAAATACGGCGTGATACTCAAAACAACAGAGGCCTTGCCTCAGACATGTGTTTTATTTTTAGTTAATCGATATGTAGCTCGTTGGAACCATAATTATAACCTACTGAATAATTCGTTTGCTATCGAATTTTAAAGGCAAGTAAGTTTTTTCTAACGGTCTCATTCGTTAGGAGACTCATCGTCCTACCATCTACTAATCTTATCTTATGACGTCCTATGTACCCTCGCAGTATCAAAACTTTCAGGTGCACGGTCATTCCGCCCGGCACTGCCACCTGCATCCCAGGTGCATCGAGTGCCTGATTCCACTAGGGAGTTCTCCCGCACTCCAGAGTCCTTCGAGCCTACTAGTTGTGTGTTCTGCGGGCAACTGGGTCATACCGTGAACTAACGCGGTTGTCCCCGCATGTCCCGCTCGATCCGTCCCCATCCCCAAGCCAGACGTGCGATCCCGTCCAGGGTGCATATTTCATCCTCCCGGACACAACTACCCCCGCCACTTTTAACCAAAAGGCTTTCTCTAACTACCGCGCAAGGGCCCCGCCATCTCCTTCGGCTCCTAAAGCCATGCCCCAGCCTCAAAAGGCTCAGTCCACTCCTGCGCCACCTAACGCGTCTTCCGTATCATCCGCCAGTATAGATTGGATAGCTCAACTCTTACTCGTTCACGATGTTCAAGAAATACTCACGTTCAACGCGCTCTTTAATATTACGTCTGAGCTAGGGCTCCTAAACGCGATCTCAGCTTTCCCAGCCGTTCCAACTACGTTACAATGTCTAACCCGCGTAGCTCATAAATAAATTCGCGTTAACCACAAATAGATGAACCCGCGTGGTTATGTGTAATATACCGTTAGGTCACAGCGCCACCACCATTTTAAAATTCGTCCAATCTCCTCTTAAAAGATGCATGTTGGCGCCCATGCCCGCGACTCTCTCTGCTCAGACTGAGTTTTATATATACACACATCACCCCACTCACATGCACACATGGATACACATAATGGTTGGGTTGTTTTTTTACCCTTTTCGAGCTGAATTAGTTCACACAAATTAGCAGTCAGATACAAAACACACGTGTGCATTCGTGAAACATGCATATTTTACACATCTATATTTCACGAACTCATATATGAATGTAATAGATAGCATAACTTAGTTAGATCGGGGTACTCGGCGACAGTTCAAGCCGAGGCGCACCGTGTGCCCTTGTGCTGATCGCCTAAATAAATCGGTTGAGTGCCCTAAGCGCTCCCCTTAGTAGTCCGGTGAAACTGTAGAGGCTTGCCGAGGTTAACGAAAGTAAAAAGTTTTTCGCGCATTATGCAAACCCTATAAAATACATTGTTAAGATAATAAGCAACGCAGACGAAGTCACGGGTATCATCAGCTAATATATAGATATAAAAAATATTTCCTAACCAAAATATTAAATACTGCATAAAAAATTGGTCACCTATACGAAATTATCAAGTAGTGACTGTTATTGTATACATTTACGTACAGCGATGTATTTTTCTAAAGCTACGCGATGTGGAGCGACGTAAACATCCACTCGTAATGGTGCACTGACGTGGACTGAATTTATATTGAACGTTGTTTTCTAAATCGATTTTAATTAAAGAACTAAATGGGTCCTTATGCAATACCAATTAAGATTCACGTAAATTGGAGAAAATAGTGAAATTTTGGTTAAAATGAAATTAGTTTTGTTCTCACATATGGTAAAAATAACTTTACTTAACTTAATAACTTTACTTAATATTAGAATTACTTTTTAATACCTTCCATTCACATTGGGTCGGTAGATGGGTCGGCAGCTTGACCGGACTGTCGTTGCGGTCAGGGCGTTCGCGCTAGACCTTGCCGTCGGGGTGTCATGGTGCTTGCTTGTTCGATCCTGTGCCACTCCATATCGCAGTAGACGGTATCTCGTGAGTTTTTTTTAGTCAATAAGGGTCTGACACTCCACAGTTCCCCAGGGCTCTGGGTGTCCAATGTAGGATTTCTTCCCACATAAATAAAAAAGGAGGGTTACGGAGAAATGTTTTTTTTTTAAATAGGAACACATTAATTTTAAAAAGCAAGCATCTCTATATCATTATTAAAGGTTCAATATATCTGTAATTAACCATAATGCTTACCACAGTTCAATAGAGTTGTTGTAATTGGTACTGAAAAACACTGAAAATTTACCTTTTTTCAAAATACGTTTTTAACAACTACAAAACAATATTGAAAATCGTCAAAGTATAATGAATAATTTTGGTATTAGTTGTACTTGCTCATTTTTATTAACGATATTATAATTTTTATTTTTTGTTCACTTTTTAATTTGCGCTACCTAGAATAATTATTGTTCTCCACATTACCTTTGGTTGGTTCGCTAGAAAACAGAACGCCTTGTAGCATTAAGCTCCCCAGTGCACGAACTAAAAAGGCGGTAAGGTATTCATTTAGTGCATTAAATAAACTTTTAATTAAAAAAAATACGGTGTCAATGGAAACCAAAAAAATAGAACTATCTACGAAAAATTCCGCATCAAATGGTTATAGTTATATGACGATAAATACAATAGTTTTATCTAATTTAGTTTATATTATCTAAGAAAATGAAGATTTTGTGTACGACCTTCTTTCACTCTGATTAATCATGAATATCAAAGCGTTGAAATATGGATCGGACAGTATCCGTCTCTATCTTTGTCTATCGTATATGCGTAAATCGCTTGGATGCTCTTTTGATGCAATATAAATAAATGTATTGCCTTGTCTTTTCAAGTCTCTGCTCTGATTATAATCAAATTCGTCACGGAGGTAGTTTGGGTCCTGGAAAAGAACTTAAACATTTTATCTTAAATATTTATGATAATACAATTACGTCTTTATACTAAACTAGCTTTTGCTTTGCTCGACTTTAATGTTGATTTTAAAGAACATTTTCTAGTTATAAAAAATTCTAGAGCTCTAATAATCTAGAATTATTTAAGGCGTGAAAGCGTAAACAACTAACTTTCGCACTTATAATATTAGTTAGGATTACTAAGAATACCACTACATTAGTAATGAATACGAAATATATTGAGACAAGGTCTTAGTAAATAAAAATCCAGTATTCAAATATTATGTATGTGTAATATTTTTTGTACAGAAACTATATTATGATTCAGAATAAAAAATTTATTCGCTCTCAAAAGATATTAATTGTGAACTATTCTAGAACTATTTATAGAACTACGTTCCGTGTTAATATTGTAGCTAGTTTCGTGTGAACTATGTACATACTAGAATATTGAAACTGTAGACAAAGCATGTTTGTGGCCACTTTGCTCATAACAAGTTGCAAAGTAATATCAAGTTACTAACTAAGCTCTAGGTCAGTCCATCATTAGTTTACCTTGGGAGGATTGAGACCATAAAATTCTAGTCCTGTTACAAATTACGTGCTGTTCCGTGTTTCATTACGTGCCCGCTTACTAGAACATAATTATAGCATAAAGTTTAATTTTTTTCATACGAATTTCAGGTAATGACGTTGACTGTTTAGTTCTCATTGAGTCGCTAAGGTTATTTACTCAAATCTAACGACATACATAGCACTAACTAATAACTTAAATATATCTAATGAAAAAAAATAAATTTTATATAACAATAAAATAAAATAAAAGTGTCTTCTTGTAACGAAAAAACACAACACAACAAAAACAAAAAAAACAGGTAAAAACAGACATCTTTTTACTGAGTATATATGGAGGTTTCTACGGTACTTGTAATAAAAAAAAAAAATTTTTTAAAATTTTTCGCTGTCTTATTGTTTGTTACGGATAATCTTTGAAACAAGCTCACCAATTTTGACGGAACTTTCACTGGCAGTTAGCTGATATTACTAGGAGTTACTTAGATTACTTTTATTTTAGATAAATAAATAGGTATCAACGCAAATATCATATCAACCCCATGTGCTCATTTGGTAGTGGTAGAGCTACGCTGAAGCTATTACTGGTTTCAGCATGAATGGGTCGGCTCGCCCGGGGTAGTACCACCCTCTCACAGAAAACCGACGTGAAGTAACAGTGCTCGCACTGTTGCGTTTCGTTCGGTCAGTGAGAGCGCCAGAGGCCCACTTATTTAAAAAAGGCCGGCAACGCACTTGCGACTCCCCTGGTGTTGCTAGTGTCTATGGACGGCGGTGATCACTTACCATCAGGTGACCAACCTGTTCGGTTGCCCCTATAACATAAAAAAAAAAAAATGTGCACGTTACTACTGACCAATTTCTATTTCTAAATTCTACGCAGTAAATGTTGCGAAAAACATCTACTTGATAAATAAAATAAAACCATTAACCAAATTAGGGAAAGAATTGTTTTCGTAGAATTATAATATTGTTAAAAACATTGGATAAATACTTAAATTATGGACAAAAAATATATCTTAACGATGTCGAAAGATCTAGAAAGGTTAATATCCATAAACAGTTTACGATCCGAGTTCCTTGAGACCTTGGAAGCTCAAAGGGGAAATAAAAAGACATTACCATTGCAAATTTGAGCAAGTTTGATTTGGATCAGTACTTCGGGAGCTTGGTCGTGGAAAACAAGTTTTTACTTTTATATCTAAAACATTATTTATTTACTCCGAATAAACACATTCATTATAAAATATTTTTTTCACCGCGAATTAAAAGGATGAAATTGTCATTGATTTACTTCATTCCATTATCACCTATAAATATACGTAAATGTCTTCATTAAACACAACACCTAATTACTTCCGAGCACTTCGAACACTGTAATTATCTGATACTTATATAGTATCCTAAAACTATTTTATATTAATAATTTTTTAAATGTTAAAAAATTGTAACAACTCACTGTAAATTTGTTTGCAAAATATTTAAGCTGTTTACGGCGATCATTTTAAACTCTACTAGCAATTACTCGCGGTTTCTTACTTCGATATGCAGTAATTATTTTTGGCTCTTTATTTTATATCTATATGTATAACAGAATAATTAAAAATGATCAAAATATACTCTATTACTTATTCCAAGACACTTGCAACTTTTTTGTTAATAAAAACCAAAAAACATATCTTTAACATGTCAGATTTACATTCTTATTATATTTATATGTACAGATAAAATAAGATTATCAGAAATTGTGATATCTGTGATACGGTTTGCAACCAGTGGAAGATACCATTATTACTGTAAATATGTACAACTGCAAGTATACTTTGACTTGGAGCATTAATGATGGTTCAGTTGGTAGTGTGTTCGGACACAGCGTCGAAGGACGTAGGTTCGAATGGAAGTAATTGAGTCGGAGCTTTCGGTGAAGGAAAACATCGTGATGAAACCATAGCATGGTATATCGTTTCTAAGTCCATCTGGCTAGCTACCACCCTCAAGTTGAAAATCTGTCACCAAGCACCTGTTGGTGTATTCCGGCAGCTGCACTTGATAGCCAGACCCCTCTAGGTTAAGCGTGACTTGCCACCTTAGACCAGATCATAATTTAATATCAGATGAGATTGTGGTCAAAACGTTTACCTATAAAGTATAACTAAAAAAAAAAAAATTGTTATTATTTAAAAAAGTTACACACAGTGTATTATATCGTCGGTGATATCTAATATTGATATTTGATCTGTAAAATGTGATATGCTACCTAATAAGGAAAATCCTAATACTACTTCCTGATAGGTATCCGCGGCAATGGGAATGTTTATGGAAAAGGCCGGGGATCGATGTGAGTGCTTTCTCTGAGTCTAATTTGGGTAAATTGTGTTATATTGATTCGTATTTAATTTGTACAAAGTCTACGGTTACTCCACACATGCCGAGTCCCACGAATTTTTTTTTTTTTTTTTATATTATAGGGGGCAAACGAACAGGTGGGTCACCTGATGGTAAGTGATCACCGCCGTCCATAGACACTAGCAATACCAGGGGAGTCGCAAGTGCGTTGCCGGCCTTTTAAATATGTGGGCCTCCGGCGCTCTCACTGACCGAACGAAACGCAATAGTGCAAGCACTGTTACTTCACGTCGGTTTTCTGTGAGAGGGTGGTACTACCCCGGGCAAGCCGACCCATTCATGCTGAAACCAGTAATAGCTTCAGCTTAGCTCTACCACCTACAAAAATATTTGGTTCTTTTTAGCCTGACTCGTAACAAACAACAACTGATTGAATAACTGGCTACTAATAATTACTAATTTTCTGTAGAACCTATCTGATGTATAATGTTGGCATGCATTATACTTAAAATAAAGGAATAGCGATTAACGAATGTAATCTCATACTCAGCCTCATATCTAAAAATGTTATAACTTAAATTCAATCCATCTGATAAAAAATCGTTGGAAAATTTCGTAGTACAGTAACGTTTTGTAACAATAAGGTGTAGATTAGAGATAAAGTACTCTGAGATACATTTTTTAATAAACTCTAGTAAAAGCAATGTTTTTTTTAGGATTGCTTCTAACGTTCATCTCGTGTGTCGACGATGCAGAAATTACCGACATAACATTATAAAAACCGCAAGTATACTCCTTAATTGCTAAAAAATTATCTATATTTGATGTATTTTATACACTGTGTGGGAAAATTATAATATGAGTTTGTTTTGATTTTAGAATGTCCAAATAAATACTGCATTATTTTACTCAATACTGGACATGGTGGATTTATTATATCTCCCTTTTTAGTATAAGAAAAGACGGTAATGCATTCTAAGAAATATAATTATCAATATTATCGATCTTATTAAAATTGATATTAATAACTATATTGTTTCATATTGTGTCATATTATATCATATTGTATCATATTGGATCATATTGTATCATATTGTATCATATTGTATCATATTGTATCGTATCGTATTATATTGTATCATACTATATCACGTTGTATCTTATCGTATTGTGTATCACGTGGCTAAGCGCATAAATTTTCGTTTTCTTTAAGTGTAATATATGCAGAGGTGCACCACAACACAGGGAACAAGACGCTATCCTCAAAATTACTGTGAATGCAATAATTCCAGAGAAAATACCGAATTACCAAAATCTGATATTACTGACAAGAAAAGGAAAAAAAATGTCAGTGACCCTCTTGAACCAGATATGCAGGAAGAAATCCTCATGGTTACGACAGACCTGAAACCAGAGCCTGTGGAAGTGCAATTCGCAGATACACCCTATACAAGCGCGTCCTTTGAATCCTAACCACCTGTTATCAAAGTGTCAAATACCCACGGAATTGAAGTTATAGTGGCATTAGAAAAATAATCCTAAATAGGGTTGATGTCGGGCAGGCGGCAGATCGTAAAATTAAGCCAAGTCATACATCACAATATGACAAACATGTTGTGCTGACCCTACCTAGGTGGGATAAGGATGAAGAAGAAGATGATTAATTTCTATATAACTTCTTAGGCAAATCATCGAGCAATAGAAAAACATAGATAATTTTTACATGTTATGCTAAAATTACTACTATTGCCAGCGAAACGTGATTCAGTTAATTTAAATATAAAAATTGAAACATTAACAAAAATCCTTTTTCTTTTTATTAGAAAAGATGTTTAAGTTTTAGAAAATTAATTTATATAAATCAAAATCGTTCATAGCGCAATTACTTTTGCCTACATTGTGCAACAACATTTAGCAAGTCGTCCCTCTTGTGCTCGTAAAATATAAAAGCAATAAATGTCAAGCACAAACAGCCAAGTTTCACAACATAAAAGTTTGTGAGCGGTGGTAGTGATGGCCTGAGAGACCAAGTGGCTATTCAGCATCTTTCTACAATATTGTCTGGCAGAAAGCATAATATTTATTACATTTGAATGAAAGTATTTTCACAATCATATCACTATAAACTACAATGATTATTCGAAAAAACAAAAAGAACCTTATCCTTCTCAGATTAGAACATTGGCATAATAATGAACTTTAAACTCTTTGTTTATTCTGTTTATTATTTTATTATAATGGTTTTTTAATTAAATTGCAAGTTAATTATTGTCCTTAATAAATGTTTAAGGTTTCAAATATTTTCAGTGCTATCATCCCAGATGTCGAGTTCGCCAACTTTAACAAAGACTTCATCCATGTAAATGTATTATCAGCTTAAAGTATTTAAAACGAATTTCCTAGATACTCAGGCGGAGTTACAAGGATACTTTGTTTATAGTCTTATTCTTAATAAACTGTCTTTATTTTTAAGATGACAAACTGCACTTAAGCCAGTTTGTTAGTGTTCCTACGATATTTATCAGTATGACTTTAGAACAATCATCTAAGTTACAAATAATTATATTAATAAATCTAATCTTTGCTTAATTCTCTTTAGCCTGCATCAAATCTATTCTAAACCGACAAAGACTTATTAAATAATCAAAGTGACACTTCACTGTGTTCGCGCAAGCAAGCTGCTCGAAGGCACCATTCCGGAGGATCGGACCTCGGCTAGAGCAGTTGCCAAGGGAGGCCTAAGTGTGTGTGCTGGGGCAAAACTCACAGCCAAGCCGCGGCGGCGTGATATGTGGGCGCACACACACTCTATTTCAAGGGACGGATAGATACTCATGGTTACGTAGAGAAATTTCTTCGGGAGGGTCGGTGAAAATGTAACGCGGACGTCTTTTGTAACACGGCGCATCTGATACTGTGTCGTATGTCACAGTGGATACCATTAACGGACTGGGACGATTAATGGCTCTATCGAAATAGCTAGTTGTGAGAGTTTTGACGTACTCCCAGATAGACGGCATCTCCAGGTCCCTATGGAGGTCGACTCTCCGGATGGACCACGGGGCACCGATTGCCCTACGTAGAAAGCGGTTCTGCAGTTTTTGTAATATTTCAAAGTTCTGTTTTGACATATGCGCGAAAACGGCATGACAGCTATACATCAAAATAGGACGGATACACATTTTATACAACGTGATCTTGTCTGAGGGACATCTTGCTTTTAGATCATAATAATGAGTGTAAGCGACCCAAGACCATAGCGGCTTTGTTTCGCACTCTCTCTACTTGCGGTTTGAACGTAACGTGAAGAGACATTTACGCAGGCCGGCATTACAGCGGTGACTATAGTTGTCAGTGGTCGCCGTTGTTTTTGGATTGTACTGTGCTTAACATCAGGTATAGTGCAGTCACTTTGCTGTGGTACAATAAAAAACAAAATAATAAAAAAAATAGATGATTTCAGTATTGGCGTTTCCTCTGAAAAGAAAAATCTAAAATAAGCTCTAGGCCGGTATGTAGGAGAACGTATGTACAAAACTTGGTTTTGTTTTAAACATATTTTCTTCCATTTAGCTAACAACTTTAAAATATCTTAAATGCACCAACGTTCTAAGCATTGGCATCTAAATGACTATGTGAACTTGCACAGAAGGAACCTCGAGAGTTGTATTTATTATCAAAGTATTCCGCGATGCGAATGGTTAGACTGACCATTATTCACTAAGATTTAATATTTAACTATACTATTAATGTCCTCATCGTACAAAACATAAAATACAAACCCCGCTGGTCTCCACAAATTGACCGTCTAAGATCGAATATACCGACAACTTAACTCTTATTTTGTCACAGTTAGTTTACAAGCGCACCGATTACTAAGCACTAGCGACGACCTTTAGCTAAATTGCTTCACCAAATTGCTAAACGTATAATAGGAAAAACTGAGACGAAAAGTCAGGGCTAGTTTGACCACTTTAATACTAAGACCATGAAGCTCGTTAGGAACTTAAGACGCTTGCTGCAAAACTTTATGAACGCTCTATAAAGAAAAAATGGTCAACGAGCTCTCGTTGAGTTTTATTTATGCTCATAAATCAAAGACTTGTGAACTTAAAAACACCTACTAGACAATGAAAGCGATGGAACTATAACACTTTACAGACTCAAAATCTAATAGAAAGTTCTATGACAGCATTAGGACCATCTTTGGCCCTCGGTTGAAAAATAAAAACTTACCAATGTATAACAGCGACATGTTAAGACGATTACGAAGGTTAAATTGCTGGCTTAAGCATTTTAGTGAAATATTAAATTCAGCTACTCACAACTTGGATTTAACAAACGAGTATATCGACTCCCTACAAACTCTACCTACATCCTCAAAGTTTAACGAGCCACTGTCTTTTAATGAATTTTTAGAGTAATTAGTACTTTAAAGTTGGAAAAAAATCAGTATTTGACAGTCCAGCTAAAATTTATAAATATAGTCTTAATGTTCAAAGTAGCTTTATACCCACATTGCAGATACGGCTAAATTATACTGCCTTCTATAAAAACTCCTAGCCCATTAATTGGGAACGTTTGGAAGCAAAGCGGTCCGAATGGCGCAGGATGGTGAACAGCCAAATAGGGCGAGTTCGAGGTTCAGCATAAAGCTGACCTTGATACCAAACGCGACCAGCTAAAGGCGCGAGAACGGCGATCGGAATTTTGCCGCGAAGATAGGCTACATAAGTCATCTTCGCGCACACCAGCGCCATTGTTCAGACTACGTTTAAAAGTGGTCGCCATGGTCGAAATCGGTCGGAACAAAAATCATCAATTTAAAAAATATCATGTTCTTGACTTTTCTTCGCAATGGACCGAGGAATGTTTACATGGCCTGTTGAAAATGAGTCCTCAGTGCTAACATCTGCACAGGAATGAATATCGTCAATAGATAGTATAATATGATTAATTTGCAGCAAAAATAGCGTTGGGTATAGTACCGAGCATTGTGAAACGTCAATACGTATGGTTTTAAAGTAGTTGCGATCTACTACGACTCTTATGCATTTACCGGATAGAAAACTAGCAGCGTATCTGTGCAATACTCGGGCAATCCACAAGACGGTAATTTCAATAGACGGCCTAATTAAGCACCATCGCTTTCTAGGCTGATAGGGATACAACTCACAATGACTCCCTTTCATTTGTAACATAAATTAGAAGATAAACCGATCTTTGATTTGTGACATAAATTAGAAGATAAACCGATTCAGTATAATTATACTTTTTTTACTTTTAAAGGGAAGTCATTGTGAGTCACCACAGGGTGAAAACCGTATAAACGATCACTTATTCAATAGAATTCTTCTGAAAGTTTATCACACTCTCGTTCACCTTACAAAAGAGAATAGCTATGGTGATAGATTAGATTAGATTGTAATTATTACAAAAATGATATAAAATGAAAAAAAAAGTTTGTCTTAAATGTTAACAAGAAGCTAGGTTAAGTTAAAGTTGCAAAATTTTAGCATTGTTACATTTGTAAAAGGTGATTTTTTATATGGATTGGTCAATATTCATACCGATGTTCCATACATATTTCATTTATTTTATTTTATTTATTCTTATCTGCTAGCTTTTTGATGTCTTTTTGGCCATTGGGGGGTGTATTCTCATAGGTCGTCATGCATATTACGGATACGAGAGCGCAAAAACACGTGTTAGCATAAGGTACAACTCAAAGGACAGTATTTGAACATCACTGCCCGACTCATTCGACTTATATACATACAGACTGAGCAGTTTTCGCCGGACTTCCCTTTGTGAGGTAGTAATTATTTACAGCGGAGCATTTGCACCCCATGGACGCTAGGTTAATCTATGCTTAAAGAGCAGTCAAGCGACTTGTTTTTCTTTATTTGTCGTAATATAAAACTTCTTTACAATAAAATAAAACCTCTATCATCTAGGGAGTATGTAATTTTCTATCATCTGTATGAGTAGTTTCAGAGATTACAAATATATTTATAAATTTGCTTTTATATTCTATAGTATATACAACATACAGAATAGCTACAATCGCAAGCGACCTCATAGGCGTCAATCACAATAAGATCAATATATAGATTAAAACATAATTTATACCACCCAAGTAAAACTATGGATATTAATTCTTGCAAATCAACAAACTTCATCTGTTTTATGTTTCTGTATCGATGTACAATTATATATATGCATGATACTGAATAAAACAGAATATGAGAAACATAAAAATTATTTTTGCGGTTTGTTTAAAAAGAAACATAAAGTCCTTATTCTATTTATTTTAATGTACTCTTGACTTTTCCTTATTAATGTTTTAACTACGCGAAGTCTCTCATTTTGTATTTGGCTTTAGCTCATTAGAACTTCATTAAATTTCCAGGATAAAATGTTAATGGTTTGGCAATCTTTTCCCACATACCTCAATTTTTATTAACTTGTATAGTTCTTTTACTTATTTTGGTGTAACACTGGTAGCTAGTTTTGAAATCCTTGAGCTAATATCATCATGCATGGGCAACACACTACGTTAGGGCACCAGATTGGTTATATACAGCTGAATCTACTAACATTCTGTCCTGTGGTGCGTTTATCAATACGAATGCGGGAATCACTCTTACATTTTTCTGCCACCCCAGCTATTCTCTATCTGAGCTCTCAGCTTTTGAATATTACTTTTTATGAAATTTTTTCTTGGGATAATATTACCGACAATTTGTTTATTACGGATTTTTCAGTTTAAGTGAGGTTTAATTAGTCGGTATTGTTTAAATTATGTTTTCTCTTAAAATTATATCGCGGTTTTATTCTTGATTCTAGGTATTGAAACAGAAACTCTCGATCCCAGTCGAAATGGACAGGGAAGGGCACATCACACTTTTATTGAGATTACGAGGTCTTTGTAGATGGGAAATGAGTAAAAGATTTCTCCCGACCTGCCTGGTAGTAGGTTACTCCGATCTCTCAAGTTTTCTCCCAATCAAAAAGGTACTTTTTTCGCCCGGGGTAGTACCACCTTCTCACAGAAAACCGACGTGAAGTAACAGTGGTTGCACTGTTGCGTTTCGTTCGGTCAGTGAGAGTGCCGGAGGCCCACATATATTAAAAGGCAGGCAACGCACTTGCGACTCCCCTGGTGTTGCTAGTGTCTATGGACGGTGGTGATCACTTACCATCAGGTGACCCATCTGTTCGTTTGCCCCCTATAATATAAAAAAAAAACTTGGAGAAACGCTCCGCGTTAAAAAATCATTAGTCACCGGCCAAGACTTAAGCGAAGATATGCATAGTTAACCGCGAGATAATTGTTTGTTGTGCAATGATGATAACTTAGACACCTGATTTTAATAACCATATGTAGTCATGTTATCGAACGTGGTTCCTTACTGTTATGCTTCTTTATAGAATATTATTAATGTTAATAGGATTTCCTTTTACCTTTCCATATAGACTATTTAAAAAAGTTACGTTACGTCTTCTACAACTAACAATAGAAATAAAAATTATATTGTACAAGATAACATCGATTTTTAGTCAGAACTATCTTATATATAAAATTCTCGTGTCACAATGTTAGTTACCATACTCCTCTGAAACGGTTTAACAGATTTTTATGAAATTCTATATGCATATTCAGTAGGTCTGAGAATCGGTTACTATTTATTTTTCATACCCCTAAGTGATAATGGTTGTCCACCTCTAACTTTTATTTTTTATTTTTTGGACAATTTTTTTATTTCTTATTTTGTTATAATGAGGCATACATACAACCCAAAATTTTCACCCTTTTAACACCAACCCCTATTTTTTAAGTCATTTTAGTAATTAACAATTTTTCATCCCGCTCGATAACTGATCAATTATCACTTGGGATAACTTTCCCAGAGAAAGAGCTAATTAAAATCAAGTCATCGTCTTTTCTGTGAATGTTTCACTCTATTTCGATTTTTTTTCAACACTAGAAATTCCTTAGAAATAATTTATATGGCAAAACAACATTTGCCGGGTCAGCTAGTTTCTATATAAGGTTGTAGATAGTTTCATGACATTAACACTTTAGGGCACGAATAGTGCTAATAATTCAACTGGCAGTCGAAGACTATTCAAAGAAGTGATTTGAAATTTCTCGCAATGAAAGCCGAAACACTTAATTGCACTGGTGAAACCCCCTTTGCGGACTGTGGCGTATTCAAATAATACAAAATGACAAAGTTACTTACCGATGTGAAGAACTTTGCTAAATATTCAACATCATATTATTTGTACGCCTTAAGGAAAGTTACAGTTCAAAATTGATTTTAGGTAGAACATCTTGTCTTTAGTAGTTTTTGAACAAGAAACAGAGGGTCGATTTGAGATTAAATTGGAAATAGCTGGTGGATGTGAAATAATAGTGTACGATATTGTTAATAAAATATATAAAATAAAAACTGTTTAATTCGTACCAGAATGTTAATCTAACAATAATTCACTACTATCGTATTATGGATTCTTCTAGGTACTTTCGTTCACTGAAATCCTAAATAAATTATAGGACTCGAACTTTCAGTTACTCACCATATCGCCTTACGGTGGAGAAAATTGATCAATAATATTCTTCTTATTGCCTTTCAGTCGGCAAAAATACATATATTTTGATACTTGAAATCGCCATTAGTTTGTTGCTAAATCCATATATTCTGTCATAATAATGGCTCATGAGTGGCAGACATTTTATTTTCGAACTGACGTTCTCCTTTTCCCCTAACTGATATATATAGATTCACCGAGCTTTTTAGGTGACTGCTTATTTAATGGTAACTTGCTCAAGGATGCCAAAATGGTTGAATATCTGTTCAGGTTGTTGCCTTGAATACAACGAGACGAATCGAGGTAAACTATCTATATGAGCTAAGTTTACCATACATGTGTACGCTAGTGAAACATACAGGGTATTCCTTCATATGTGCCGCACGGACTGGTACATGTATGTCCAATATGTCAATTTTGGCTAAGGCCAGCTAACTAACGAAAGACAAAGGTGATATGGAAGCTATGTTCCTAATGAGTGTAGGGGCACGTATATGAGATGCAGTGTGGTTTAATTTGTTAGCTAGTAAATATGATGTAACTGTATCGCACTAGCAACGTGCACGAGGGCTTCACTTCGAGGTATCAAACGTATTCTTGAGACACTACCAAGGAGAGTCGCGGTGAATGTGCTGGAACGAAGTTAACTGCCCATCCAAAGTAAAAATGCAGCACATTATTTTCTTTGCTGTTCAACGGATCTTTACGAAAATTGGTATGTTTACATATTTTAACATTGAAAATATTTATACATTATTAATTTTGCTATGACTCAATAATTAATTACAATATATAATAATAACAACAAATAATAACAAATGTCTTTGGTGTCGCGGGTACAAGTAGTATTATTCATAACTTATTATTTGATCTAAAGTAAACTTTCTCCAGACACGTGTCGTTTCGTTCAAACATTTAAAATTATACACAATTTGCACTGAAACATAAACTGCTTAGCTAACTGATAATGTTTAACTAACACTGTTCAACTTGAACTGCGTATGCGCTGCAGTATGTACGTATTACAAATCAACAAAATAGTATATAGCGGTCGAAAGCGTATATAGGCTGGAGTATTCACTCTACCTCCGTGTGAATTATATTGCTCGTTCATATTAAACGCAGATATGAGCAAAGAATGTTAATTAATTTTTATTTTAAGGTGAAAACGTGATAGATAGTATCTGAAACTACCTTTCAAATATGAAAAAAATAATCTCTGGATGTTTCTAATCAGAAAGTATATCAGGCAAAAACGAAATAATAACGCGAACGAGAAGTGTAGCGCAACGTAGATTATTAGGGTCCGAGAGTAAGTTGACCTCCGACGAGATTAAAACATCATCAAGAAGGACCGAACTGTAAATACCTATGTTAGCTAGGTAACATACCGCACAGCTCGGCCATATTTTGAACTTCATACGCAACAGTCATGGTTTATACTCATTTTTTTTAAAGGTATCCTAATTGCACTGGTAGTAATTGAAGCAAGAACAGCTGTCTTAGTTATAATATATAGAAAAAATAAATAAAAATCAATGTTTTTTGTATGCTCGTCCTCAATGTTCCAAAACTGTTATTTTTCAGATTGTATAAAAGACACGTGTAAAGCCGAAGGTAATCGTTAGTTCACAAATGAAAACAAGAAACATATTGGATCCTTAGTAAAATAATGGCTTAAGAAAAGTAGTTTTTTGGGAAACGCCAAAAAACAAATCGACAATCACAATTTTTTTACAACATTAGCTCAACCCCCGGATTTACGTCAGTGTCATGAAAATTTACTCTCTCTGTGAGTTATACCTTGTAGAACCTTTTTATAATGAGCCCTTCTATTGCAAAAACTAAAATACCTAAAAATTCGATATGTGGCCTTGCTTTTATTAAGGGTACGATATATCCTATACCGCATACGGTATTGTGCATGAATGATAGATATGAATTAAATATATCTACTCAACATAGCACTTTTAAGAAATTCCAAAAACTTACATAAATTGTTTTAAATGGTAATTAGAACGACAATGTATGTATCAGGATTGATAAAGTTTTCAGCTCTCGAGGGTTTGTTTGAATTTCAATTTTCTTTATATAAATTGCACAATTTTGTATTAGTCTTAACTGTTCCAGTTTGATGCCCAGCATCTTGTAACACAGTATCCCTAGAGACCGCGTGAATACGTGACTGTTTTTAATTAAGCGGTACAGGAATCTCTTTGAATCTTTTCATGAAAGTCGACATAAAATAAACCAGTGGTTGACGGCGGAATGACCCCAACCTCACCGCTTTATTTAAGTCGTTTGCAGAATGAGACTGGACTCGGCATGCTCCTAATTAAAGATGATTCAATTAATAAAGTTTTCTATCTTAAAAAAGATTCTTCATCTAACATTCATCTCGAAAAACAGTTAGTTATATTTGGGTTAACTTTAATAATAGTAGTAAAAAACAATTTTTAGTTCAAATAAATGTGTTTCAAAACAAATGTGGAATTAATACCCATAATGTATAAAAAAAAAATAAAGCAAATATATACAAAACATAAATTAATGCATTCATAGTAAAATGGACAAATAACTGAAATATTCCTGGTAACCGGTGAGCGCCGTATACTCGTTGAATTTACGTTCACACAAATTGCATAATTGAGGAAAAGGCTTTTATTTGTTTTTCTTTTCGCAACGGTCCAGGGACCTCTTGGGTAAATAAAATTTTTACATTACTTCACCTATACTCGGCGAGAAGTATCTCGTAAGTTAACATATTAAATTGATAAATGAATTGTGAAAAATTATATTTAGACTATTATTCTAAGAAACCCGAGAACTTATATTATATATCCTTAACATTATCTTCTTGATGTTAACTGATGTCTGCATTCCTAATATAAAATAAACTAAGCGCTTGCTAAAGCATATATTATAAAAAAAAAGTCCTGCCAAATTTAAAACAATGGAATAACTGTGTTCTTCTTTGAATTTTCAAATCAATTATAGTCTGAATAATTTAAATTTCATAATTTGTAAATTGTAATTATTAACATTAGGCTAGTTTTCATATCTATTCGTTCTCTGAGTAATAATTAGGTATATATACATTTTTGTACAGCTTAATAATTAATCAAACATACGATAGGCTGCACAAGCTGAATACAAAATATCAATAACACATGTACACAAGACAATATACTACGCGTCGCTTATCTGGCACAAGTGCAATACGTAACGAGCATGCCGAGGCCATCGGTGACGTGAGCCCATGAGTTTTTCCCCTGCCAAAAATCGCCCAAATCAGCTAACGAAGTTTTCAAAACCTTTAACTTTTCTACTTTTGACAGCCCAATCTCCAGACCATTGCACAAAGATGAAGTGAAGTATTATAGACCTGCCTAGTCTAAATTATTATCATACATGGTTCGTTTATAATTGTATTATATATTTAGCATAGCATAGCAAAATATAGTTTAGCAGACCAGTATGGTAAACATTAGAATTGTGAAGATTAGACTAAACTTTTATTGCTGTGATACAAATTGGGGTGATCCATTACTACCGCCTTTTTTACTTCTTCTTAATATTATGCGTTTTGGAGCTCATTCGTTTCTTTTGTGACGATTTCACGCTTTAACTGCTCAACCGATTATCACGAAATTTCGCAGAAATGTTCTCGGGGGTACAAAAAAGTACATAGGGGGTACCTTTGATCCAAATAAAGTACTGTTCTCGAGGGTGGTGGTAAAATATACATTCAAGCGGATGAAGCTACGAGCAAAACCTCTTCAATTTTAGTTGGATTTAATATATTAGTTTGTGACTACAAAAATTCAAACATTTTCAAAATCATTTTTTCATACTATTTTTATTTATTGCAATTATTTGTTTAAAAAGGAAAATAATATGAGAAAGGAGAAGGCTTATTTCTTCAAAATCCGAAAATGCTGCCTCTACGAGTTTATTCTTAAGGACCGACGTAGGTGGAAATAGTTTCGCGATGTAATTAAATTTTCTATTGTATAATGTAATTTAGTTAATGGATGGTTGCTAGTCAATAATAAACCTGTGCAAAGTAGGTATATTAATTCTGGTATAGAGCAGTCATTATTTGGGTTTAACGTAATCATCAACAGAATAATAGGCTGTATACATTTTGTAGAAATTATAGTGCTGAGATTCAAACATTCAAATCAGTAATAATCGATGCACTCATTTATACAACGAAAACGCATCAGTTTCCTTGAGATTAACATAGCTTACGAAATTAAAGTTATCCATGTCTAAATAGGCTAAGACAACAGCTTAGTACCTTATTCTCCACTACTTTTCATGGGATTTTATTTTTTCTGCTTAGTACCTATTAACGACCTTTAGTGTCGTTGAAAATAAAACAATCGAAACAGTTTTCCTTACCATCGACTAATCGAAGCCTCTATTAATAAGTCAATCTACACTATACAATATTTGTATATTCTTTGGCAGAAGAACCTAAATAATATTGAAGGATGGAAAAATATTGAATTATGGCTGATTTTCGGCCACTCGACGACCACTAGTATTATTAAATGCAGTAAACTGAATAATATAGGGCATTATACACATTATTTCGTTCATCGATCCTAAGAAAGCCACTTCTTATATCATTTTTTTAACATTAAACTCTCTTTGTTTCCCCACTTTTAATCATTATTGCTTTGTTTATTATTATGAATATAACCGTTTTACTCTATATCTTATAACTAGACTTGTCTAAATTAAAAATATATGGCTTAAACCCGCGTTTTAATGTACCGTTAGTGGCTTTCTACCCGTAGGTATAATGGGTTTCTACTTTAACGTTGTTATAACTTACTCCAAGTGTGGCGATATTTAGTAACATAAAAATTGGCTAATAATTAATTTAAACAAGTAAGCAAAAGAATTATCAACATAATCATCGGTGTACTTGACCATTGTTATATAGTTATAGTGTTTGTTGATAACAATGCACAAAGCTTAGTTATCTGTATACTTAGCATCCCTAAGATAATTTGTATCCAAAAGCGACGTTGAATAGGTTATTCAAATTCTTAACATTTTGTACTACATATTCTGGCAGAGTGCCAGCCTTGAAATTGTCGACTTTTGCTTTAGAATTATGAGTTCGATGCAACCGCGGTTCCCGTCACCCGGAAGGCGGCGAGCAAGCTAAAATACTAAACACTGCAGAGATAATTATTTTTCATGAATTGTTTCAGCACATATGGCACATACGTATTTTTTAGTCACGCTGAATATTTTCCTGACAATTGTGGCGTGGCAGTTCTTTTTAAGTTATTGTAATTTTTGTGTTAAATTCACTGTACAGTCATTCCGTTACTACCACAGACGCCGTAAAGAGACTAGCTGAAAACTTTACAACTATGCTACGTTCCAGAACAGTTAAAATTGCCCACGGTGGAAAAAGTTCACACAGAAATAACTCAGCGGTAATTATGTATATCAAATACAATGAACATTTTCTATTATGTATATAAAAATATATGTTTTATATACAAAAATCTCCTCCTCCTCTCGTATTTCACTTCTTTATCCAATAGTAATACTTAAAAAAGATCTAAAAAATATAATAAAGTTTAGATATGATATTTTCACATCACAGACAAAATACAAAAAATCTTGGTAGCAAATATCTTGCCTGGAAACTCTTTTACGATCGCTTTAAATCCACGGCTTCTTGAGTGCATTAAATCACCTTGGATTTTAGGATAAGTTATGGATTCCACCGGGAGCAATTGTGACCGCGTGCTTAGATTTTGTCTTTTATCGCAGAGGGAGCGGGGATGGAAATGTGCTGAAAAATTCTAGCTAGTACGGTTATAAAGTCGGTCGTTATTACGTTGAAGAGGCGACTATAGCTAGAGAGAAGTGAAGTCGATATGGGGTCCCTTAGGACGACACCGATAACTTCTTGGGAAGCAGAAAACTAGCTTAGACACCGTATTAAAGAGAAATTTAAAATTAAAAGGAATGGAATATCTTTTATTAAACATATTAATTTTAAATATTACTAGAGTAGAATTTAAACTGTAAAAAATATTATATCCAAGACTTCTACGAGGAGGAAGAATGCCACCCACATTAATGTAATTAATGTTTTTACTATAAATATTTCATATATTTTTAAATTGTATTATAATCTGTAGTGTTTTATTCAACCATGAGTTAAAGTTCTGCTCGATCGGACCGCTAATTGCGTATTTCGCCAAAGCACAATAATAACTGAAAAGGCAAACTATTAACTTAAATTCATATTATGTGAAAGCTATAATATATTGTAAAATATCTTTTTTATAGATGTTTCTGGTAGGATGATCTTGATGCCATGCGTATCATTGTCATTGTGGTGGCTTTGTCAATGCTTGCACGTAATCTGTTTTCACCACTTTGGAAAACGGCGTTATCCTATGACAGTTTAAGCTTTCGTGTTTTCCATATTTGATGAGAGTTAGCATAAGCACATATACAATACATACATATATTATAACCCAATAACCCGATTGTTAAAGCGACCTACGGATAAAATTCTTACCTTATTAGATTAGGTATCAGTACAAATAAATTGGTAAGCGATCTCAAAACAAGAGAACAGAAGCTGAAATGTGTTCCAAATTCCAGTTTTTTTTTTTTATTTCCTGTTACTCTATATTTTGTTATAGTTTCACGCGGAAACTTATAAAAGGCCTTAATTTATGTCTAAGTACCATTTTTTTTTGCAACGCTTTAAGTTTTATAAGAGATTATAACAAAATAAAAATAAAATGTTAAATGGTCTTATGAGAGAGTTATAATTACCATTATATTGTCCTTTAGTGTTAATGTAAAATACCTTTGCAAAAAAACTAATTATTATTTGTCTACGTATATTAATACGCTGGAAAACAGTGTGTATACTTTAACTTCAACCGGATTCACAGTTTGGATAAGAAAATTCATCACTTATTAAGCGTCATGCACGATGTCTGAGCAAGCGTCGGCTCTCTGTTCGCTCTCACCACTTCATTATCATAGTTAAACACCAAAAATATGGACCATGTGTGCCTCTGTGATGTAAAGAGGATTCGCACTCCATTAACAGCCTTATCCTTAAAGTTTCTCGGGTAAAAAATTGTTATTATGAGTTATTATAAAACATATTTTAAGTGTAATCAGTTTTATTATTAGCAATTCAAAATATATAGAATATTCAAAATACTATTGGATTTAGATATCACGGTTGACCAAGATAACACCTACATATTTAATTTTTTTTTAAACCAAAAGCTACACGAAAGTTAAAGAAAATCGTATTTATTATGAACAGAGCCAAAGAGATTATTTAATACAAACAAATAACGTTCCATTATTTTTACTTACTGTTTGTTACAAGAGGCGTATTGATAAATGTGGAATAATCTAGGCATTAGTTCTTTAATAACATTCAATAACTATATAAATTGTGTAGAGATTGTATGTAAACTAATCTGTAGCAAATTCTAACACGTAAGTAACATCATATGCTTTCCATACATTCTAGCACAATTTGCGAAAACCAGACTACTCTATATCGGATTACCATCGGTGAATATTTGCTGTCTGTCGATCTTACAACTAATTGTGTAATTTCTAAATAAGAATGATTTAATCAAAATTATCCAATACGGTATCGGGTAATATACGTTTAACAGTGCAGAGAAATATAATAGTGACATTTGTTGTATGAACATTCTCTGTAAAACCTAACGTGTCTATAACTACAAACTAACAACAATAAATATAACTTGTCATTTCCGCTATTGTTTCTTTCCGCTGAGCAAGTGGAAACGTCCGTCATCTTAATTATTTCAACACATTGCTATAACTTTAACACAAGCAAGCATTCTTTGAAATTGAATTCTTCTATTTTAAATTTATTAAATAAGGAGGTAAAGTGTAATTATTTGCAGGCAGCAACCTCGGTAGCTACTGATTAGATTTTCCCTACATGACATATGCTACCTATATTTACCATATATTTTGAAATGATAATGGTTTAGTTGATAGAGTGATTGGAAACCGCGTCAATTTTTTTTTATTTTACGACGCTGACGTCGATACAAATTCTTGCTACTAAGTTGAAGCATTCGGTGTTGGATAGCATCGTGAAGGAGGCACAGTTTGTGGTACGGTTTTTTCTAAAGCCGCCTGGCTAGCAACAACTCTCAAGTTGAAAGTCTGTCGTCAAGCTCCTGTTGGTTTGTTCTGGCAACTGCACTTGAGAGCCAGTCCTCCTTCGGGTTTAACGTGTTTATTATTTTAGACAACATCGTCATTTGATTTGATTCAGATGAGATTGTGGTCAAATGCAAATAAAACCCTATAAAAAATTATACCAAGTTTTATATTCATATTAGGGTAAAACAAGTCACGGACGGATCTTTGTTTCCTATACTACTATTAATAATTTATTAATGCTCCAGTAACGTTATATTTCTACAGTATAATTAGGCTGAGTTGCACCAAAATCGTGGTTATTGTAATTGTTAAAGTTAACTTTAACAATGACAAGAGTTGCTAACAGTTACATTTGCCAAAACGAGTTGCACCATCAAACATTTTGTAATTGTTAAAGTTATTAGGGTTGCCACTTCAATAAACCAATTAGTCCCTAAAATCGAAAACGTTAACATATTTTACTTGGCAGGACTTAGTTATAACTGTCACTATTGTTATTCTGTGACTGTCACCAGCACGCAAATTATTAAAATCTACAATAGTATTTGAAAATTTCATATGAAATGTTTTTGTATGCACTATATAATAAAATGTTATACAAGCATTCGATCCTGTAACGACAAAACGTTAGCTTCTGTCGTCCTGTGGGAATTTTCTAATTCTGTGTTTGTTATTTAGAGAAAGAAGCATTATCTTTAGCTAAAATAAAGTAAACTAGTGAATTTGACAACTGATTCAAACATTGACATTAACAATAACGTTAACCGGCCAACATAGAGCAGTAATAGTTAACGTTAAATCGTGACGTCATTTTAACCATTGTCATTTGGTGCAACCTATTTTTTGCCTAACAATAACTTTAACCGAATTTTTAACTTTAACATTAACTGGTGCAACTCAGCCTTAGTGAATTTCTACTAATGTAACCTATTTCATACATCAGAATGTATAAATTAATACTATCATTCGGATATGGAGAAGAAACACATAACTTTATTTACCTACTCGAATATTAATCTTATAAATTTTGTTTTGTCTATATTTAGTCCCAATTTTCTACATTTACAATCCGTTTACTAAAAAAAATATTACTGAACTGCTTCATGTGAATTACATGTAAGAACGTGAAGTTCAGCGTAATTTTTTAACAGTATTACTGAATATAACATTTATACCATAAAACTTATAGACAAACAGACCTAATTGAATAACATTTGATAACTAAACTTTTGCACATACGCTACTCATAGCGTACTAATACTGAGATATATGAATATATGTATACATAGATATATGAATACCTTTTTTATTGTCACGACTTGTATAATTAGCCTTATACTAGTTTATGTTAAAGGAGACCCGCCCCGTACACGCGCTAAAACATGAAATTCCCACAGTAATTCCGACAAATGCATGTAAACATTATCCCCGGTGTGATGGGCGGTCGGCCGCGCCGTACATCACTCCGTGTTACAAACCCAATATTGTAACGACCTTGTAAAATTGACGTCATTGCCCTATACGACAACCTAAACGTTTTTTAATACAAATGACTGCGACATAAACTGGCTTAAAAATGAGCCCTATCCAACAGGTTAATTTTACATGAATACTTTTCCTATTAAGTAATTTATCAAATTTCACATGATAATGTACTCCTTTAACGAAATAACTCAAATTGTTTGTGATATTCGATCCGAACTCGTGTTATCCGATAAGTTGTTTGAGCATAATTTAAATAGTTGTACCTGTATCAATTATATACGAGAATAAATATACGATATAAATCTTCTATTTTAGAAGTCTTTTTATTTATTTATCCTCAGCAACAGTCACTTTTCATAGTATATAATAAAGTTATAACAGTACATAGTATTTTGTAGTAAGATAATTATAATGTATTAAAATTTTACATAATGAGAAAGACATATATATATATTTATATATAATAAAAGCACATTGGAATCCAAAAACTATCCCTTATAACTTACGGCTGCAAACCTCAATTTATTCGTATTATTCGAATCGTTGATTTCGTTGAGAAAATGGAAATTCTAATTTATTTCTAGACTTAGGGGTCCGTATTAAATATTAAACGATGTAAGAAGGAACCGCGGACGATGTTCCATTTTAATAAAACTTTCGACTTTTGTTTCCTTAATTGAAATCAAATTTCTGTGATGACCATCTGCTACATTCCAGTCACGATCGCAGCTCGAAATTGCTTTTTACTTTTTCAAAAACAACGTTTTGTTTAATACCTTATATATATATATATAATATATACATATATATATTTTCTAGATAAAATAGATTTGTGACAATTATATATTACTTGTTCTTTTTTTTTGTACATGGCATCATTTTTTGGTATATACATTGCACAACTTAAATGGCGTTGGGCAGGCTATTTGATCAGATATGGTGAAGGCAGGTGGAGTAGGTTCCTGACCGAGATAGGGCAAGCGAAGTGTGGGAAGACCAATAGCAAGATGAGTCGACGACATCATACATCTTGTAGGAAAAATTTGGACGAGACTGGCACAGATCAGAAAAGAATGGAGTGAAAGGGAGGAGGCTTATCCCCTGCAGTGGGTTGAGAAGAGCTGTCAATGACATGGCAGGTCTCATAAATTTGATAAAGGTTAACAAAACTATTATTCGTTTACTATGTAAGATTTAAAATCGGAGACTGCTGATACCGCTTGCTTGGTAAATGGGTTAGTTGTATATGTCGACTACTCTAAAGAAAATATTTAATAACATCAGGTAGGTATTATTAATTATGATAATATTTTAGGTACAGAAAAAGAATGATTCCTTCATTAATTTTACTTGGATTTAACGGAATATTAAAACCAACTGAATTCATGATATTATTGTTCCAAATAGACGTGACTAACATAATGAAAATAATATAGTATAGTTTAGATTTAACGATATATATAAATCTTAGATATATTGAGCGTTTTGCTACTAACACGCACCCTAATAATATCTATTAAAGATATCATCCAAATATAACGTCACTGTGAATGAGGCCAATAAAAAAGAACATACATATCAAAGTAATACAAAGAATGCCTTTTCGTTTTATATATATATTTGTTAAAAAATTGATTAATATTAAACATATATTAAACTAATCGTTATATATGTACAGACGTTAAATATATTATAGTAAATACCAGGATTATTACAAAACTAACTGAATATATATGTAGTAAATAAGTTTAAGTTCAAGTATTAAAAAATAAAGCGCTTAGAAACCGGGATTGGCCGAAAGTAGCTATTTTAAACGTACCCTCGCAGGTCCGGAAGGGTAATGAGCCCCAAACTTTCGCTCTGTGATCATAATTTCAATTTAAAAGTTTCACAACTTAGTTTGTTCACGCTTAGCTGAAATCAGAGTGCCCCTGGACAAACATATGATGAGAATTATTAATAAAAATTAAAATCAAATAATTGATATAGTTATGTTATAAGGACGATTGGCTTTAAGTCCTCTTCTAAGTATACCTAACTTAATTCAGAGGTGCACTCTACTTATTACTTCTAAAATTCTAAGTACACATTAGTTAGTATTTACTCCCAAATAGATATGTCCTAATGTCGTACTACCCTTACTGTTTCTATAAAGTTTGGTATTTTTTTTCGAACTTTCTATACTGGTGACCTGGCAAGGCCTCTACAATCTCACCGGACTACAGCAAACTGATCTGCGGATAGCCGCAATGTACATTAACAAGTTCACAATTTACATAACGTAGGCGACTGATTCTACACCATACTGTTTGAGATATACTCATCATTAATATTGTATACAGTTTGCGATGTGAAAAATAAGGGCACTCCTTGAGTCAATTTCTTTCGAGTTATACCTCAAAAAACATTTTACGACAATTTCTCAGACAAACGTTACACGTCTCAATTTATGTCGTGGGCTAATTTAATTGCCACGCGTTCGACCGACCGACTGAACTCGAATCGATATGATTCTCAGTCAAGTGAGCTTACTTTTATTTCGTACCTCACATTTTTATCCTCTGTTATATAAAATCACCAAATCATAAAATAGTTTTAAGTCTCAAAAATAATTAATCAAATAAATAGGTATTTAAAGAACCGGATTGATCAATAAAACGTACTTTTTGTATAATTAACGCAATTATACTCGTACCCTTAGTCTTGGTGCAATCAACAACTGAGTTTTTATTATAGAAAAATAAAAAAGAAAGGCTCCACTTAACCCGAAAGAAACAAAGCATAATTGTTTATAGAAAATTGATAACGTAGGATTAAAGTTTATTTGGAATTTGGTACAAATTCAACGATATTTAAAATTAACTGTTCGAGAATTGCAATGTATATATATGTAAAAAAAAGTGTGTGTCGATTCACACATAATAGAAGTGAAACTTCAGTAAATTGACAAAAGAATGAGATGAATATATATAAGAAGGGTAGGATAATTACAAAGTTTATTTGTTTAAAAATGAAAGAAATTTGATTAATTTTAAAAAATATTTTTTTTTATTTAACATATGTTACATAATTTATTGCTCAAGTTCCATATTTTCAGTATCAACAAACAAGATGTAAAAATAATCACAGACACTGTTAAATAATAACACACCACGCTGACTTTTTATTAAAAAGCTGTAATATGCAGCCGCATACAGTGTACAGCAGTACACAAACTTTTCACATATACTAACACACGTTAAATGCTCAAATACAAGCAAGTATTAAATAGTGTGCAATATATGCACACACCGACATTTGCTCTCTCTCCCTCTGGCTCACTATTTCACTTCAAAAATAGTATATATATTTCTGTCTCATTCTTTGCCGGCTTCATCCTACACATTTTTGTATTTGTGTCTCTTACCTGTCGTTTTTCCGTTGCATCCGGTTTGAAATCCCAACGATTCTAAAGAAGTTTCACTTCAAAAATCAAATAACACCCGGGAAAATTGTTCAAAAACTTATTCGATATTTAACAGTAACTTATAATTCTACTACAATTAGATAAATAACGGTAATTTATTGTACAGTAAATACGGTAGAATTCGATGTTAAAGCATAATTATTTGAATGGGTAATGTTTCAATCCACTATATACAATTGTGTGTCGTATTTGCCTGATAATAGTGGAAACCTTATAACACTCGATTACAAATGTGACATTGCCACATCTACAATTAAATCAACAACCAGAAACTATTTCAATCTAAAGGTTTGTGGACCACTACACAAGCTTCATAGAGACATACCAGTTACTTCTCAGTACTGGTTCTCGGTAACTGACGTCTCATAGAATTACATTTTATTTACTCGATTGTAGGAAAGATAAGCTTCGTTACTCAACATCATCTACGAAATACTATAAAGCGATTTTGTTTCACGCTGCATTCTATAAAGAAAATAAATATAAAGCTACACCACCTCACTATTTAATTAAAACATAAAACTTTGGTAAATATACCTCTTTAAAGTTAAACTTCTTATAATCCGAGTTAAAATAAAACCGATATTATGTAAATATTTTCCGTATTCAGATATCTATACTAATATTCGAGACGATCGTTTGAACGTTTACGAAAATGATGTACTATAGCGCTATTTAGTGACTAGTTATATTCAAATATAAAGTCGAAAACAACAATAACTATAACACAAAGTAAAAAACCTAGATGAAAAAGCATTTAAGTGTAGTAGCATTCATGGTGATCGGTCAAACCGTGTTAATTATTGTCAGATATATATATATATATACTAACAGGCGCGGCAGACGTTGTCCTGTCCTCCTGTCCTGATAATACAAAAAAATATACGTATATGTATGAAACGCTTAAGATAGCTTGACTTTTTCCGATTCTTTCAACAATTATCATTATATTTCAACCAATTTACAAAAACGCCAAAACAAATTATACACCTAAACCTTTCCCATAGATTACTCTATCTATTGGTGAAGACCGTATTACGATCCGTTCAGTAGTTTTTGAGTTTATTGCGAACATCCAGACAGACAGACAGACGCGGCGGACGACTTTATTTTATAATATGTAATGATATCAACATCCGTATATATATAGAATAGATACGAAACATGTATGGTGCGTATTAAATGGAGGTATAAATGCAGTTTACTGATACAGCATAAGATCAATTACAGTCACGTCTGTTATCCATCACGTCTATTATCCTATAGGGACAGGGATTTGGATATTCTGACCCAGTTACCCCTATTGTTATGCTGGATTACATATTGAACTACAAACTCAAAGATAATCAAATACTTCTTTGTTTATCAATCTATACACATTATAAAAATAAATTATGTCCATGTAATACAGTTTTACTGACTTTTATAAGAATGTGTATACGCTAATTAAAACAAAAATCCAATTTTTATAAATTTTTCCTCGGTTTATGTGTTCCGTGTAATCTACGAAATGGCTGAACCCATTTTTTCGGGATTATCACTAGCAGATAGCTGAACGTATAATAAATAACGTAGGCTATTTTATTTTAAACCAGTTATTACTCGTGACTTCTTTCGCAATGGAATCTCTGCAGCGGTTGGAATTTTTGAATAAAATTGTTTATATGATTTTAAACACAAAGTGGTTATCATCATCTTCTTGCCCTCATCCCACCTAAATAGGGTCGGCAGAACATGTTTATCATGTATGATTTGGCTTAATTTTTACTATCGGTCACCTGCCTGACATCTACCCTCCTTGGGATTAATTTGTAGTACCATGGTTTCTGTTGTATATACAACGAACCTTCGTATATTATGCGACTGTTGTAACATAATTCGTCAGCGCGGCTCCAGGATTTTGTGTCAAGTAAATCCGTGTATATTGACTTAAATTAATAAAGTTGGAATCTTTAAACACAAAGTGGTATTACCATGAAATTAACTATTATTTGTTTAAATTGTATTATTGAACTAAATATGCTAAGGAGAATAACAAAATAATAAAAAAACGAATGTGATGACAAAAATTGCGGAAGCTTAGTCATCGTCGTCAATTAAAATATCGTCTAAAGTAAATGATTACAAACCAGATAGTTCGTATACAAAATGACGAAAGAATATTTAATTTCTTAAATTATGATTATCTATAAACGATACTTTACAAGTAGCTTCAGTAAATGATATCACGGAAAACTTTAAATATAAATTACAAACGTATCCTTAAACTCCATGTAACACCGTAACATAATTTAACTCAGGCAGTACTACATAACACAAAGTCATAAATAAAACACGGTATATAAGTTACATCCACATAATGTACCTAAATAACGCGTTATAATAGATTTTGCCGTAATGCGTCAAACAATAATAATTTATGAACAGATATTTGGCAAGCATCGGGCGCCGGAAACCGTGATAATTTCTGGTGAGTGGGTGTAGCGTTTAAGGCGAGACGACGCATGTTTGATTGCAGTTGTAACATATTTTTAGGGAATATTTATATCTTGCTTTGGTTTGTATCGTTTTATAATAATAACAAATATTTTATTGACATTCATCTTATCCTATGATAACAATAATTTTGCTAAATATATTTTACATTTACATTGATCTCCACACTAGGCTCGTGGTCTGTCTTGTGGCTATCCATTTCAGATAGTTTGTCTACCCGGTTAATAGCGCTCGTGTACGTTTGTATTTGTGTGTCTGTTTGTATGTGGTTACGCTAGTATGTTTGTATTTTATACAATTACTTTTAAGAGCTCTTCAGTGTTATGATAAGTTAAAGTTTGAAGCCATGAATGTCTCCTATGTTTTGCTTTCCATGTGTTACTGTCCCAAGTATTTATTTACTTTGTTGTATAGCAAAGGATATATATGTATAGTACATATAATACAGCCATTTAACTAAGGAGAGTTACTTTTAGAAATATGGTTTGTCACAACACGCAGTATACTATTTTTTATTATTTGTTTACGATTACTTATCTATAACTCTTCACAAATAACGTTTGCCCTTGAGGTGTTTATACAGAGAGAAAAAAAAACGTTTTGTTTTTTATTTCTATTTCTCTATAAACATAATAGTACTGGTATATAATTATGCTACTGAAAAAATGTCTCCAAATTCCGCGCAAAAATAATCATTATTTTAGCCCACGATGTAATGGTCTGAACTGTAAATTATGTAAACGACCAGAAATTTATCGTTCTGTGTTGTTACTGTTAGATGGTAGTACATCGTAGGAAATTGGTCGTGGATCCAGGTATACCTCAGTATGTTTTTCTGTTACAATCATACTATATAATCATTAAATTTAGAAAAAAAAACTATTTTAGTACCTACATTGTTTTATTTCTTCAATCTAGATTTCGGTTTTAGACAAGAGACTTCTCATTATGTTTTCTTTTAATTATTTATTATAAAATTTTTGTTCATACGTTGATATCAGCTATTTTCTTCTATTTATAACCAATGATTGCAGTAGCCTCGTAACTTCAATGACCTTCTCCTATGGCCAAATCTCAAAGCACTCTTGCTAATTTCAAAGGACTACCAATATTTCTCATTCTTAATGTATTATTATTATTCATTACACTTCAAGCATGATTTTTTTTAATTGAATTTATAAAATACTACACCCTAAGTTGTTCTAATAAATTGATAATTCTTTCAAAAGTGGCATTTAATTATAAGTTGCGATTCTTACGGTTATTAAAGAAATTAATAATTAGACGATATTTTAACTTCCAGTCTAAATATAAAATAACTGGAGTGATAGAAGTTACCAATATACATTTCAAAACAACATCGCTCTGTCAAGGTGCCCATGGAAAAATGATTGCCCAGCAACACTCGCAAAGGAAATTTAAGAAATTTCATCGAGCAACGAAATAGACCATTAAGCAAGATTATTAAAGAAAAATAAAAGTAATAAAACAAGTCGTGCGTACCGTGTATAGAAGAGGATGTTGAGGGCGATTGAGGGAACGCCGGGAAGGGCGGGCGTGAGGGTTCGTCAGCCAGTCGTTGCTCGACGTTCGGGAGGCTAGCTGGTCTGCTGACACAGGCGGCTCTATAAACTTTTCCTTGCGCGTGCATGTGAATGTAACCGCGCGAACATGTTTTTAAACGTGCCAATATAAAATATGAACTCTGACATGGTGAAATTAGACAAGATGGTGCCGTTTAATATTATTTTGAAAATTATCAAGATCTTTATTCTCGCTTTGATAATTATGTACTTTAACAGCATCGTCAAAGGTCAATTGCGAAGTGAAAAAGTTCCGATAGGTAAGTGAACTCTTTTATGTTTAAGGAAATTATTAATTTTATTTATTAGACTGAGTAGAAAAAAAATCTGTTTTTGTATACCCATAATTACTGTAATATATATTTCTTATAAAATCAGCTAATAAAGAAAATTAATTCTAATTTTGTCAAAATGTAATAAATAATTACTGTTAATAATTTAAATCAACAATTTAAAAAAACAATACCGGATAAAGAAAAGCAGTAATATTCGTCATCAATGAATGGATTGTTGATTTTTATCGAAAATTGAAATATTCTGGAAACGAAAAAAGAAATCTCAACCAAAAGTTTCTGTTTACCAAAAACTCACCTCGGGGCACGGTGAATGATTACAATTCTGTTTAATATTTCCTCAACTTGGGAAATACGATATAATTTTCTGATCTCTTTCAGGCGCAAGTACCGTTTCTACATATTAATTAAATTTTATTGTCTCGTATACAATCTATACGCTAATTATTTTCGAGGTATATTTTTAATATACTATATTAATTAAGATATGACAAAATAATTCTGTAAGTAACGCCTCAATATATTACTAAAAATTCAGCTCAATAGGCGACACACCTTAAGTCCTTTCGGTCCTGTCGGCTTTATTTGAATGCTATAACCATTGTATGTACACACGAGCCTATTCTGAAGAAATAGCTTAATTATTTGTATATATTTTAATATTTGATGAGACGTTCTGAAATGTGCGTACTTAATAATTGTAGATTATTTTTTTGCACTAAATATAAGGACCAACCATAGTATGTTCCACCAAAATGTCTTCATAAGATATATATAAAATACTTATTTATAAAAATCTTCGTAACCTCATTATTTTTTCCTAAACTTTGATGAGTGTATATTTTTTCTTTGCGGATACAACTGTTTTTTCTTATTTTATGTAATCAGGAAATGAACTACCAAAAACATCATTTTTTAGATTATTAGATATTCAGTATTTCAAACGTTTAGTAATAAATTTAAAAAGCCAAGTGCTCGTCCGTTAGTTGAAATTCGACAATAATTCATAAATTTTTCAAGTTCCAATAATTCAAAACGGAGTTTCTCATTTTTTTTTTATTGATAAAAAAACTAAAGATCGCTAATAGCTACTATATAAAAGAAGAATTAAGGAAACCAGCTGGGGAAACAGAGGAAGAAGATGTTCTTAATTGTTTTGTCTCTACTTTTTTATATATAGAAGAAGATAACGCAAAACGTGTATTCCTACTTTAAACGGACTCATTGTCAATTTAACATGCATGTAAAATGTGCTAATTTCGTTTAATTCTGTCAATATATTGAATATATTCAGCATTAAGTTCAATACGTTTACAATTTGCATAGACTTGATTAAACAAACGCCTCATAGATTTTCAAGCATGAAAACGAATGGACAATTATTGCACATTACGTTTACAAATGATGATGATTCATACAAATACAAGCCTTAGTAAAAAAATAACTAACAAAATTCCCTTCTAAATAAGTTTGTGCATAATATTGCATTCCATATAAATTGTTTATGTCATTCTCATCGAACATGTAATATTCACTCGAACAATAGTTCTGAAAACAAAAAGTAATTACTGATTTAACAATATTCTACGTTACATGTTGCACTTATTGCAAGAGAAAGCGGTACAAGTTCATGTGAACTATTGTACGAGTTTCAAAGCATACCACTCTATGAACTTCATACAAGTATTCAGTCTAAAACTCCTATTGCCAATAAAGCATCAAGTTATCAAAATTATTTAACCAATAATTATTCTATATCATCTACCTGTACTTAAGATTGATAAGGTATATATATATATAAATTGTTGTTCGTTCATCTTGCAAAAACTCAAAAATGAAATATTTGTGTAAGTTCAGGGAAGGTCTAAACAATTAGAAGCATAAATACAATTTATTTTTTAAATACAAAATATTCCTAGCTATGAAACATTTGATGTGTTTTGTCGTTTTAGAAATAAAAAAATGTCATTCATTTGTCAAATATTTATAGATGCATTCAGAAATTTGTCTGTTTCATAGCTGTATCATAGTACAGAGCTAGACCTCATAAGGTCCGATCTCTTTGGTCTGTTTTATTGGAATAATACAAAACAGTTCTGTTTCAGAAATAAAAATAGTACATGAGAAGGCTTTATATTGATTAAGTGCATAAATGTGTTATATTTATAATGTAAATAAAGATTTTGTATTAAATTTTAAACGCACTTTACACAAATATACGTAAGTGATACGAAGTTCACCGGGTCATTTAGTATGAGATAATATCAAAATACAAAAAATGGTACTTGCTCATCTATTTTATGTTATATTTAAGTGGCAACAAATGAGTACTTGTTGTTGTTAAAAATAGGCAAATATTTACTTCGATATAAGTAATAAATATACACATCACTTTACTAATTTGACATCACAGGAAAAGATTGAAAAAGAATATAAATTAGAATAAATATATATATGTTCAAATTTACTTAATGCATATTTTATGTACATTCCATCGTAACTTTATCAAGTATCAAATTTATATATAAAAAAAATCTCTCATCGTCCACTTCAGAAGCCATTGTAGCGAGTTTCAGCAAACAGACGCCTATTTTTCTGCCACCCTCTGTGTTCCGCTCTCGACGCGAGCACTTACACTCTCCTCGCCGAAAATAACTGCTTTTAATCAAATATCTTTAACCTTAGATATTTTTTATTCGATTCGAATTTGATCACGTCATCCAAATTGTTACTTTATTATATATACAATGAACATATATGTTTGTAATTGTCAATATGAATATTATATATCGAATACATTTAAATTCCACACGTTATGCATTCAACAGAATTAATCCTGTTGACAGGCAACACACGACAATTGTATTCTGTTGAATTTTTTAATACTCTATGATTTTTAGCGTTTGTCCACAATATCATCTGATTTTAAATAACGATTTGGCTTAAGATTGCAAACACACCGAAGCTAGAGGTGACTGACTTCGAAGTCAGCTGCCGAAGCTCACCAAGAAGCGCACTAAGAAGAACCCTTTTCGTCCCTTCCTCCCGTCTTTCCATCATGATGTATTCCTTCGCCGAAAGTTCCGACTCAGTCGCAATGATTCGAAGCTACATCGATCGACACAGTGCCCACTGAGTGATCATTGGTTCAAACTATGTTCGTAACTCCAGATATAAAGTCTAACACCGTGACTAATTAATGCTTAGTCGTTTCGCGTTTCTCGTTCCGCGATCACCCAATACAAGTTCAATAATCAAGCGAGGTAGTACGGTGTACATATACGATTATATCTTTACCATCATGTACAGGGTAATAGATCCGTCATATTCGCTCTCTTTTAATTTATTACGCTTCAGGATAAACCTGTGTAAATTTAGCTATTGCTGATACATTAGAGATCTGTAGGTAGTCGCCTTCATTTTTTAATTGCATTGTACTAGAAATAAAGTCGAGTTATTTTGTCTCGTAATCGGAGAAAAAATATTAATTTACCGGTAACAAAAGTACATCGGAAATGGTGTTGTAAATTTTTATTTGTTGTTTATTCATGTTATAATTTTTATTTAGAAAAGCCGTAACTTTTGCGAATTTATTTATAGGAAGTAATCTCCAAAGCTACTGTACCGATTTCGGAAAGTGCTTTATTAATAGGGAGCTATGTTATTCCAGGATGCTCTCGAGCAACTATTTGTTCCATATAAAAAAAAATCTCATAATAAGAACATAATTTATATTGATAAGAATATATTTCTCAAAATAAGATTTATATATATACAGCTATTGTCACGTCTGTAATTCGTGCGTCATATTATGATAAGAAATACGATATGGGTAATTAACGAAATCACAACCTTATATTGTTGTTATTAATAGACATAACGACGATTAATTACATAATTAATAGCACTACAAGCATGTCAAACACAGTCGCTGGCAATATTAACCTACACGGCGCTAATTATTTCCTAATACGTTGTTACATTTACTTTAGCACAAGAGGTATAATAGAGATGAATTTAGTTGCAAATCTTTAATTTCTTCCGAATTATGTAGCGTATATGAATAATTTCTAACCAGTGGCGAATACAGAGTTTATGATCGCGAGTGTCGAACCTTTATTTGAAAATATTAAATTAATTATTTTAGTCATTTAATTATATTGACTTTTTTCTCTTTAATTAATATAAGTTTATGCAATAGAATATATCGTCCATTTGTTTCTTTACAATGACATATCTTTTAATTCGAAGTATCTTTAGGATATACCAGATTATTTTTACAATTTTTATTTGTATTAACAGAATGCCAATGCTAATATTACAACTACTTGTGAATCCAATTTTTAATTTGGACTAAAAATATTATAATAATTCGTAATAACGAGTTGACAATAGGTAATATGAGTTAATAAAGCTACTACTACCATTAATCTATTTGTATGTATGATTATGAATGCCATTTAAGTAACAGTTACAGTGCGCTATAATTGAAATGGTAATTAATTATTTTTTTACAAAAACAAAAAAACAGAACAATTTGTTCGTTCGAACGTACTATCTTTTAAGTGAGTTCGATTTAACTCTTTTTTTTCTCTAACTCTAGCTATCTGGTTTTATTCACGGTAGAGTATTTTTATCGTTTAGTGGCTGCCCGTCCCGACTTCGTACTGGTCTACTAACGAAAGAAATGAGAGCCTTAATAGTACGATCACGTGGTAAAATAAAATGGCAACTGAACAAACCAAACGCCAATCTGCCAATATTTTTGAAGATTTTTCTAATATTTTCTTCCAACTTTGTCCTGACAATTACACACATAAGACAGAATTAGTCAAATATGCGAAGCCGTTCTGAAATAATGCGCTTATTATGTATATTCATCAAACTTGGTGATTGCGTTAGGCTGGATAACGACTACGATACACCAAGTCTAACACTTGACTCAGTGGCACAGTTAGTCGTTTTGCGATCGGTTGGAGTAATCGAGTAATCGGGGTGGTAGTATCTGTGATGGACTGAATTGCTATTACCATGCACATGGAAGTAAACTATGACAGTGACTCGAGTTACCAGGCTTGCAGGCCGACTTGATAGCGACGACTCACGATATAATTCAGATGTCTTAATGATCGCCGCTGTTTTTAGTTTCCCCTGTGCTTAAGCCATCATCTACAGTCTCATTACTTTGCCGTGCTGCAATATATACATATATATTATAAATAAGTATTAATGTTTTATTGGAATTGTACGATATCATCGGTCATGTTTCTAAATATATTTTTACGTGATATTTGTTTATTGAGTCCAGGTATTTTATTTTTCATATATTTATTAGAGAATTATGCCTTTATATTTTTGAATTCGAACGAACGCTGTTAGAGATAACGCTCTATTTTTTTTATCTAAATCGCTAGGGATGTATTAAAGATACATTTATAATGTACAATTGTAAATGATTTGTAATAAGCTTAATAGTTTCTTATCATAAGCGGTAGCCGACGCTTATTCAACATTAATACATTTTATAGGAAATAGTATGAGTTAGTCCATTCAATAACGTTAGTTATATATAGTAAATACTTTTGAATTAATATATAGATATACAGTAAATATTTATGCTTTCATATCATTGTTATAGAAGTACTAATGAGCAATATAAAATAATGGCGCAAGTAGCGTAAGGGTTGGATCATTTTAAACGTAATTGACGTAACATTAACGCTCTTCGAATAACTTAAGAAAGTTGCCATGCTCATATTAAATGTATGATATTTGAAAAGTTAAGTGTTTATGTTGAAAATTGAGAATACGTATGTGGCAAATAATTTTAACGAGTACTAACTACAACATTGATATATAAACTCGTTTCAAATTGAAACTATTTAAATTTTCTTTTTTAACTAAAACGTGTTAAAATAAGTTATACAAAATTGACATCAAATGTAATACTAATTCATATAATAACGTTTTAAATGTAAAAATCCTTATCAAACACATCTAACAGAATTAGTTTTTGAAATATTTATTGTATTTTACTTATAAAGTTTTCACTAGTAAGATTTCAATAAAAATATTATTTGTATAGGCGATAACCGCCCGCTTCGTTGTGCATATAAAAAAGGCACAAGGTCTATGGCAAGAAATAAGTAGCCTAGAACCATCTACAAAATGTTCCGCGTCGAATGGTCAAAGTCCTAGGCCGATGCCTTCAGTAGCTTTCTTCTGATTGAGTCACAAAATAACTATATTTTCATTAACTCTTCGGACACCGTTATACAGTAATACGATTGTTCGGACATCAATATGCAAATATAATAACAATCAACTCTTAAACCCTCATCAATATCAGTGATTAACTTCCTTTTTTCTAATCCTTCCGCCCATCCATTCAGCCCACATCTACCCACTCCTTCACGTCAACCCTCGCGATCTTGAGCTGCCCTTAAATAAAGATTTCTCGGCACAATGACAACCTGCGTATAACATATAATAATAGACGTTTGTATGTATGTCTTAAATTAATAAACTCCAACATCTTTTGAGTGCTCGTTACAAACGTAGGCACACCTAAGGTTCTTTATTTCGAGAAACATTATTTACGGCCTAGTTTTTTGCTAGTATTTTATATGACTTAAAAAGCATTGAATTGAGCTGTGGCTAGAATTAAAATTCAAACGTGAATAAAAAAAAATACTATTTATGAAACTTTTAAAATTAAATTATTTTAGTTTTGTATTATAAATGCGAATATGAGTTTGTTTGTTTGTTACTCTTTCACACCTTATCCACTGAATTGAACATCATGAAATTTTGCACTCACGTTATCAGGTGTACAAAAAAGTGTCTAAAACATTTTTTCGTTGTTTTGGTATTTAGAAATTATTGCCATAGCCAAGAAAAGTACCTACTTTTTATTTGTTCCACGTAATTTTAAATCTCTGATATTTCCTAATATATTTAATATATAATACGTTGTAAAGGGTAGTGTTTATATACACAAACTGCTTAACCTAACAAAGTATTTAATTGAAAAGAATTTATATAATATTTCTCAAAACAACGTCACAAATAACCAGTTATTTTTAAATAATATGTAATAACTATACATGTTTACTATGGATTATGCGTGGTAGGTAATAGTCACAGACTTTTTTATAGGCATATTTGAAATGTTCAATTCTATAGTTATTCTTATTTATTATCTTATAAAGTTTAGCCAGTATCACCAACTTAAGGGCCCTAAAACTGCTTGTTAGAAATTAATTAGAATACGTCGACATTTCTCTACTTTTCATATATGTTATAATATACATGTTTTATACATAGAAATCTTCCCGAAATATTGTCTAAATAATCGTATCACAACGACAGACGAGAATGGGTCATTCAAGTATTACGTAAGCACTAAGAAGAGCGCAGGGTGTCTTTCTTCTTTATGAGTAACAAGATGAACATTGCCCTCATCGTTGGGCGTTTAAAAATGGTAAAGAGTCAATCGACTCCATGTATTTTCATTATATACATATATAGATAGAAGATATATGTTAGATAAAGATTATGTACTCATTATTTAACTTAGGATATCTAATTTTTCCCTTGTAGCTTGTGTAAGAATGTATGATCACGGTGATATTTCAAAGCTTCGCTCTTTAAAAATATACTTTACACCCCGTTTACTCCCCTTAAGGGACAAAATTTGTAAAGACCTTTTCTGAGTACATTTTTCCACATTATAAGAGCGCGCGCTCTCTAAATTTTTTATCTGACATAGATTTGGGAGGAATAAAGGTAATAAGGTATACATACGTCTGTTTAATAGCTATATATAAATATATATAAATACTATCTTTTACTGTAGATTTGTTCTATCGCTCTGGAACAGTACATTTTTCTGGATGTAATATACTCATGTCCTTTTCTGTATCCTTAACACCATGTATGCAAAATTCTTAGTTAGGATATGTACGAGCTACAAACCAGAGATATTTAGTTAAATATTAATATGAAATCAAATGCTTTGTTCTTCGATACTTACCAAGAAATTTTGACCAATATACCAAGAAATACATGCACCTGTATTTATTAAAATATCATTAAAAACCAGTATCGATTAACTGCGACTGCTGAATTGTTTTGACAAAAACAGAATGTTCCAAAAAAATTCTCCTAGTAACGTTATGAAATAGGAAATGATATAAAAAATGGCTTGTCGGCGCATTGCATTATAATACGTCTTCCTAGGGATTTGAACGAAGTCGTAGTTTAAGAATAATGAGAGTTTATTATACTCGTAGTTATTAGAATGTGAAACATCATTATTAACATTACAAATTATGTACAGTATTTTTCAATTGTCCTTAAATCTAAAATATCTGCATGTGCAAGCCATATTACTCTGTTCTTAATCATTCACTATATCAACGTTATATTAAGGTATAATTTATGAAACAAGCACTACTCAAAAGTAGCGGCCGAACTTTTGACAGCTGGCCCTAATCAGCTTTGCTGCTGACCGTACAAGATTTCTACTAACTGCGACACGTGCAAACGATAAATGAGTGGGGAAAGATTAATGATACGGAAAAGTCGAAGCTCGCCGGCTCGTTTGGGGAGTTTACAGGAATCTATTTATACAACAATTTCAGAAATAAATAACTGTAACATTTATATACAATCGAATATTTTTATTATGCCTAAAATAAATACATTCAAGACTAATTAGGTAATGCGATGTCTTATTAACATATTAATATTATATATTATGTTCTTTATGATTGTCAAAACGAATATAGAAAATTCGTAATGATGTATTTTTTTTGTTCGTCTTTATGTAATATGTACACGATTTGTAAAACAATTAATGATAATTTCAATAGGTTAACAATTTTGGGATCATTTACTTATTTTCTGTTTACAAGAGGTAAGGACAATATGTAATACCCACATGATTTGTAGAACAATTAGTGATAATTTCAATAGGTTATCAATTTTGGAATCATTTACTTACTTTCTTTTACAAGAGGTAATGAAAATATGTAATACGAACATAATTTATAGAACAATTAGTTTTAATTTTAATAGATTATCAATTTTGGAATCATTTACTTACTTTCTTTTACAAGAGGTAATAAAAATATGTAATACGAACATGATTTATAGAACAATTAGTGATAATTTCAATAGGTTATCAATTTTGGAATCATTTACTTACTTTCTTTTACAAGAGGTAATGAAAATATTTAATACGAACATGATTTGTAGAACAATTAGTGATAATTTCAATAGATTATCCATTTTGGAATCATTTACTTACTTTCTTTTACAAGAGGTAATAAAAATATGTAATACGAACATGATTTATAGAACAATTAGTGATAATTTCAATAGGTTATCAATTTTGGAATCATTTACTTACTTTCTTTTACAAGAGGTAATGAAAATATTTAATACGAACATAATTTGTATAACAATTAGTGATAATTTCAATAGATTATAAAATTTTTTATCATTTACTTACTTTCTTTTACAAGAGATAATGAAAATATGTAATACGAACATAATTTGTGAAACAATCAGTGATAATTTCAATAGATTATCATCAATTTTGGAATCATTTACTTACTTTCGTTTACAAGAGGTAATGAAAATATGTAATACGCACATGATTTGTAGAACAATCAGTGATAATTTCAATAGATTATCCATTTTGGAATCATTTACTTACTTTCTGTTTACAAGAGATAATGAAAATCGGTTAAAATAAAAATGTTTTTTTATTCTACTCCCCCGATTCTATTACATTGAATATACCCAGCCAAAGGCTGGAATAGATTACTATTAGCAATAAGGCATATATGTATATAGTGTATGATAGTTTTAGCTAAGGTTAACTAACCTAAAAAGGAAAAACGGTACCTTACAGAACCAGTGTATATTCCGTGTGTGTGCACGTGTGTGACGTACAGTATCTTGTATGCAAGGAACTAGTGAATGCGGTGTCAATGTATTGCGTCAGCAGCATAATCGAGGGCTCCCGTCCGACTGATTGAACTTAGGCTTAAGATGCTACACAGGGAGGACGCGGCGGGTGTGCGAGAGCGAAGTTGACCGCACGACCGCGGCGGCGTAATCGGTGGTTAGGATGCCCAGTATCTAGTCATCTGTCGTCTTTTAAGGCATTTAGACAAAACTGACAGCCCATTATAATCAAGATGCATTAACTGCAGATACCTCCAACCAATGGTGTTTCAGAACGGATCAAAATAATAGTGTTTAATTAGTACGAGTCAATAGTATGGACGCAGGTCAATAGTGATCCCTGATATAAATAATATTCCAAAATAAATCCACCATAGACACCAATATAAAAATATGATTAAAAACACACACACACACACTTATTATTTTAAGCAGAACATGGTATAAAATAAGAATAATAATTTCTATTTTTATTTCAGAGTAAGGGAAAAAATAAATATCATCTCATTGATAATGAATTCAAAAGCTGAAACCCTTTGGCGGGTCGTTAATTCCTACGTTTGACCTTTTTATTTTATTTACATTGTTTTTTTTTCAGTTAATTATATTATTCACTTTCTAACTTAGTATTTTTAACGTAGTAATATTCATGACCTTTTGTTTTAAATAAAAATAATCAGTAATGATTAAACATTGAATCGATTTTTACTTAATGTTTCATTTATCGTACATTGAAAAGATAGATAGATTACTTACTATTATACATTACAAAGTTTCATTGGTAATCTTAACTTTTTTTTATATCGAAGACGTACAAATTGACTGCGTCTACGTGATTGTCATACCGTTCGTGCAACCATTTCGGTAGCTGAATCTACACTAGCTGATCTCCACTACCAGATCACTATTTCCTGATTCGGGTATTTATTTAATAAGGTCACATGTTACTAGCAATGTGAACGAATAAATACAATTTAAGTGTATACTTGTAATATCAAAATACAGCTTTTTACTAAATAATATGAGAGTATATACAGTACTTATATATAAAAAAAAAAACAATTTTTACATCTTTTGGCTGTCTGTCTGTTTATTCTAGCTAATCTCCGAAACGGTTAGATCGACTGTGACGGGACTTTCACTGTCAGATAGATGATATTATAAGGAGTAACTTAGGCGAGTTTTTTTTTAAATTAATAACTATTGGATTAAATATATTCACAGTTAAATATATACTAATTTAAAATATATTATGCATGACTTCGCTCGTATTGATATATAGATTCGACCTGTCTTTTTCTGTATATCTGATAACGTTTCAACCGATAATTTCATAATGATCGGTCGAATAGACAAAGCGTGAAGCGGAACAACCAAACAAACATATTCGCGTCTATAATATCAGTTAAAATTAAAATAATAGCATGTATTTGTTGTGGACGTCGTGTCGAAACTGATTTAAACTAAAGTCGATGTCAGTATTGTGACTGCGGTAATGTGTGATATATTTGTACGAGCAAAACATGCTAGCTACATTATTATTATTAAAAAAAAACTTTTATATACAGAAATATTTAACAGCATTTTGCTGCACCAACGAATATTAAAGGTAAAGTTTAACATGTATAGTAATTGTGGACAGTATATAACATAATGAATTATTTCCTATAGGTAAAGTTATTCAATTACTTGCCTCCTGCTAAAGAAAGATGAGGTTATAAAGCGATTGACACGTTCAATGTGATTTATACTTTCTGTTCATCCCATGTTTAAGACAAATCACTTTAAGCAATGTGTGGGTTATTAAGGCTGGTGCGGTCGCGATTCATTGATTCAATTGTGCCCAATTGTCAAGTCCTGTACTATTTTTTTCTTGTCCTAATTCATTACTTATATAAACTACTCGTATATTATGGTAATTTATCTTTAGCATGATAAGTATAAAAATTGCTATTTTAGCATGTATATATATACTTGATAATATATATACTCAGTTAAAGTGCGTTACCCTGAAATCAACACATTCAAGGGTTTGCATAATTTTCATATACTGTGTAACTAAATACGTATAATTAAAATTCAATTAGATAATTATAGTATTGTACATTATAATACCCCTAACATTATCTTTAATTTAAAACTAATTTGTTTTATTCTACGTACTTGTAAACAGCTACGTACGTGTATAAGTCATGGGATATCTAATAACTTTGTTACGCTGTTATGTTAATAGTTATTATTACTAATGGTATACAGATAGTTCGAGCATGCCCTTTTTATTGTACAATAAATAATATAAATGTGTTCATACGAATACAAATATAAAGTCTATTTTTAAGGAACATAACATAAGAATTTATTAAACTAAAAAAATAAGATAACCGTTTATATATTACACTCCAAAGAGTATATATCCTTCTCAAAAAGGAATTGTCACTAAAGCAAAATGTTCAGTTGACAAAGTGATTTCATCTTTTGTGGCCTCCTATTTAAAAATTCTAGATTTTTTTAAATACTAAAGACACGTCAATCATATAAAGTTTGTCAAACTGCATTTTGCTCCCACCGAGGAGAATATAGAAGTTTTAAAATTTATTTTAAATTTAAAGTTATTCGAACAAAATGGACTTTTAAAACAAATTTCATTTCAATTATTTCAACGTCTTGCAACAAGTTTACAGCTTACGTTCACTCGAAAAATAAAAGATAGAAGTCTTACATTTTCAATTTAATGCTTACTACTTTAAAAAAAAAAATCATATGTAAACTATTGACATTGGGTTAGATTAAGTAAAATTGTAGTACGAGGAAACTGAAGAGGACTTCCCAGGTCAACAGTGTTGTCAACTAGAAAAAAAAACAATATTAAGTAAAATTTAATTTAAGCACTTAACAAAACAGGAATTGTTGCTTATTGAAAATATATTTATGTTTTTATACAAATTATAATATTTATTTTTTTCCTATGTAGCTGCAATTAATCAAACCCCACTATTAGTGTACGTTCGTACTGTTGACCTGTACTACTGACTATATTATTTTGTTCTAAATTTCTACTAGCTCTTAGTAGTTAACAAGTGCCAACAGAGTATGTCAGTACGAAAAAAAAAGTAGTAGTCATTCAAATATCTACGGATGATAAGTAATCTATAGTCAGTATTGCAGTACTGTATATACTGTATAAGATAAACGAGGTTTTTAATGATACTCCATTGATTTGGGCCGAATGAGTTATAGAGATGACATCATCATGTACGGTATTCCACCACCGGACCATATTCTAGACTCCTCTAGAATTTATAGTAAATATTTCATATATACTATTCTGATGTGATTAGCAGAAAGTCGATTGTTCGAGGCGTCTACAATATGGTCCAGTAATGGAATGCCATACGAGTATATGATGATTTCATTCCTATAACTTTATCATCATCTTCTTAGCCTTATCTCACCTAAGTAGAGTGGGTACAACATGCTTATCATGCTGTGATGTATGGTTTGTCTTAATTTTGACAATCGGCCGTCTGCTTATCATCAACCCTCCTTGACCTTATTTTGTAGTACCACAACTTCAACTTCTAAGTTCGTATGGATGCCAAACGCGTATATTTAACTCTTCGATAACAGGTGGTAAAGATTCAAATGACGCTCTTGTGTACGATGTATCCGTGTTTTGCACCTCCACAGGCTCTGGTTCCAGGTATGTCGTAGCCGTGAAGTTTTGTTTCCTGATAACATTATACCCACATATTTAAAAGGCCGGCAACGCACTTGGGACTCCCCTGGTGTTGCTAGTGTCTATGGACGGCGGTGATCACTTACCATCAGGTGACCCACCTGTTCGTTTGCCCCCTATTACATAAAAAAAAAAAAAAAAAAAAAAAAAAACCGTAGGCTCACTGGTTTTTTTTCTTTTCTTGTCCTTTTTCACCATTAGTATTAAGTATTATTATAAAGCTAACTATGAGTATTTTCTTCACTTATACATTTAATTTGTCAATTGTATGAAGTAATTAACTTAATCGACCCAAATCAATGACGTATCCTGAAAAGCCCTTTATTCTACAAAGCATATAGTTAAGGAATTAATGTGTAGTCAAATATATTATATGCGTATACTAGGTATTGAATTTTATTAACAACCACACGTTATTTCTTTGCTATGATGTAACAGATATCTATTTATTTCTTTCACACAAAGGAGACATTAGTCCAAGAAAAATATCGTTACGAAAGTGTACAAATGATATCTTTATTGCGTATGAAAGTCTATTCCCTTGCAACAAACACTGAAGCTAATTTATCATTACGACTCACCTCATCAATTATGTACCGAATGTTTACCCTGTGACCGACACTGGGGTCAAGGCGTCTGGGTATTGAACTAATGAATCTGAAAACTTACTGTTTAAAAAAAGTAACAACTCTTCATTGCATCCGCTCGGGGCTTTGAACTTCACGTGAGATCAGTATTCGTATAGTGAACGTGAAGGTTTTTCAAAGAATGTATTGTGTTCTAAATAGGTAATACTTTATTACTCTCCTGATTTGTAGTTAATACTGCAAATTTGAATCAAACATATGCATACAAAAAGTTGTACTTGAAAAATAACGCTACTTCTAGAATAATAAATGAAATTTATGACTTTATATAATTAAAAAAAAGACCTAAATAAACTAATTTTTAAAAGCACTAAATATATTATATGACTATGACTTATATAGATCAACAAAAAATCACCATATACATAATATATACTTTAGATTATTAGACAAATAAGATAAATCAGAGTGTATGTTAAATATTGAATAATAAAAAAAAGAAAACGACTGTAACGGTCTGTTTTGTACAGTCCGACCTTGAAGGTTGTGCCATTTAAGATCTCGAGCTGCCTCTGTAGTCCCATCCATTCGCCGAGTGTGAGACCATCCGCACAGAATGAGTCCCATCGGACGTATAAACACAGTGTTACGAAGCGTACTTACGTTTGACACTGTTAATTACTTTCGTATTTACTTTATTGCTGCGTTTGACTTTTCAGATTTTGTTTGATTATTTAAAAAAAATATTTGCTATATATATTGCAAAAACAAGAAAACCGAAAGAGTTAGGTCGTAGAAAGGGCTTATAAGTTTGTGAATAACCAATATTAATATTAACTTTGTACTAATCTATACTCACACTCTCCATACTTCTACCTTATGATATTACGTACATATATATATATATATAAGTAATTCAAACTGTTTGTTATTTTTCATAATTAAACCTATCAACCGATTGCAATGAGGTATCGATGAAACAAAGAGTAGCACGGGCACTTAGAGGAAGCATAAGGTATTTTTCATTCCAAAATTTTTATGTGAGAAGAAATTACTTCTATTCGTACTGTGACTAAAATACCGAATGAATATTAAAATATTGACATTAAGTCGTTTTATAAATACTAAGGCCTATTTCAGAATGCAAGTGAGAGCGGGTGATTGCTACAGCGTAGTGATGCTGGCGGCGTCTACGTACATTTGAACTATACGAAACCGGGCAAGCACCCGCACGTACCCACTTGCACTCCGAAATAAACCTATAAGGGACATCCAGTTGTCGAAAAAAACATTTTTTTTTTTATTTCCAATATTATTCGTGTTTATTTTTTGCCAGAAAGTGTATAAATATTTTACATTACTAAACGTAAGCATCGAGAAGTATGACGAATAAACGGTTCTAAATAAATGTTTTTCGGCTCGTCGATACAAAGTTAAAAAATCCGAAATGTTTCCAAATCAATGGCAAATCAACTATCACTGAAACTCGTTACTAGCTATTAAGCAAAAAACAAACATCGGTTCACAAACAGAAGAGAAAAAGGTACCGAACTGTTTAATCTTCGCCTATTCTTTTGCCCGCGAGTTCGCTCGCGTTAATGTAGTTTCTACATATCCCTCGGCAATACCATTTTTTCCGAAATAAAGGTATCGTTTATTCTTTTCTGTACCGCTGACATCGTATGTGAAAAATTTCATAATAACAGCTCGAGTAGTTAAGGCATAAAAGTTTAACACACAAACAAACTCACTATCCATTTATAATATTATTAGTTATATCCATATATATAGCAGATATCTGTTATACCTGATATTATGTGTTCAACAACTGCTGTTTATTCAAAAGTAATTTTTTTTTAATATTAGTTCGACAAAATGACTGTACAATACCTGATGGAAAGTACGGTATAGTCCAAAAACAACAGCGACTGTCGGTGTTAAATACCAACGGCAGTCGTCGCTATCATACCGACCCGCAAAAGTGCCTCTTCACGGTTCGTTTGAAGGACCCGATATCATAAGTAAGACATCATATAGTAGATTCTATATAGGAAAATTAGTTCTGAAATAAAACTCCTTTACGTACGCTTGACTTGGCGAGTAAGCTGGTGAATGTGTGACGAGAGCATTACGAAAAGTGTGATCGAGCGAAGCGAACGGAAATTGAGAGGGAGATTTAAGTTAGTGAAGATAGAAAGAGTTACGTTTTGTACATTACTGTACGGGCAAGAGGGAGTGGTGCAAGCACACATTTTCTTTTTCTCTTTCTCTTTTAGCAATTTACGTTTCGTATATCTAAGACAGTGCAGGTATTCAAAAATATTAAATTATCAATGAAAATTCATCATACATTTCAATATTTGTAGAAAATTAATATATGCATATGTATATATACATACATATAGATGGAGCTAAAGAAGTTTTACTTCAGTCGTGTGGTCTAAAGCACGCTCGTTTTTTTAAATGTCCACGATATTTTATATCTATTTTCACTTTTCAGATACAATAACTATCCTAATGATACCTTAGTCTAATTAAAAATATACAAAGGCAATGGCATAACAGCACAGAATCAGGAAAATATGCTGCAGATCTATTTAAAATTAGCAAATGCCAAATGGCCATAGACAGTAATGGTCGACAATATTAAATTATTTAACGTTATCAAGAATGCAGGTGAACTGTTTAACAAAGTACATATTGCACTGCCAGATAATATTGGAAATAAAGAATTATTTGAGAGAAAGCAATTTTAGTGCCAACTAATGAAATTACGAGATAACTAAAAGATAAATATATGTCACAAGTAAGAAGAGATATTTTAGATGCCCCTTGGTCCGTCCGGAGTATCGACCTCCATATGAACCTGGAGATGCCGAGTATCTGGGAGTACGTTAAGACAATCACTACTAGCTATTTAGAGAGATCCTTGATTCATCCTAGTCCGTTAGTGGTATCCGCCTCGACTTATGACACCGTACCCAACGCGCCGCGTTATAAAAGATGTCCGTGATATACTTTACAGATCCTCCCGACGAAATAACTGTAGCCAACTTTCAGTAACCCTCCGTCCCTCGAAATACTGCGTGTGCGTGCCCACTCCCGCGTAATCATAGATCACGCCACCGCGGTTTGACTGTACTCCAGCACACTAGCATAGGCCCCTCTTAACAGCTGCTTAAGCCGAGGTCCGATCCTCCGGAATAGAACCCTCGAGCATGTTGCTTGCGCGAATACAGTTACACTGAAAAAATTTTCAAACACAATACAACTACGATTTCCCCGCACACGTGTACATTTTTTTTTTTTTTTTTTTTTTTTTTTTTTCGAACTGACCTACACTGTTGACCCGGAGGCCGCTACAGATTTACCGGACTACTAAGGGGAGCGCTTAAGGCACTCACCCGATTTGTATAGACGACTAGCACAAGGGCGCACGGCACACCTCGGCTTGGGCTGTCGTCGAATACCCGAATCTGACTAGCTAAGCTAAACTAAGCTAAACCTATCCGTATCATACCTGTATGAGTTCGTGAAATATACATGGTTACCAAGCATGTATGTTTCACGATTCCCGTACATGTATTTTGTATCTGACTATCTGTGTTCTAAACTATTTCAGTTCGAAAGGGCAAAAAAACAAACAAAAATAGCCCACCACTATGTGTACCTACGAGTGTGTGTGTGCACGTGTGTGGGGTGATCGGTGTTGTGTTGTAAAGTCGAGTGTTTGATTAACAGTGTCACTGTGTCCGCGCGAGCAGCATGCTCGAGGGCTCCTTTCCGGAGGATCGTACCTCGGCTTGAGCAGCTGCCGAGGGGGGCCTAGGTATGTGTGCTGGAGCAAAATTCACAGCCAAACCGCGGCGGCGTGATCTGTGATTACGCGGGCGTGGGCGCGCACACGCATTTTTTCGAGGAACGGAAGGGTAATCTGCGTTAGCTACCGTTATTTTATCGGGAGGATCGGAAAAAATATGTCGCGGACGTCTTTTATAACGCGGCGCGTTCGGTACGGCATCGTAAGTTACCGCGGATACCACTAACGGACTGGGATGATTCTTTGCATTCTCAAAATAATTGCTAGTGAGGGTCTTAACGTACGCCCAGACAGACGGCATTTCCAGGTCCTTGTGGAGGTCGACTCCCCGGACGTACCAAGGGGCACCGACCGCCCTACGAAGAAATCGGTTCTGCAGTATTTGCAATCTCTTGAAGAGATTTTCTGACATGTGTGCGAAAACAGGACAGCTATATGTCAGAATGGGTCGGATACACATTTTGTACAGCGTGAGCTTGTGTCTGAGGGACATCTTGCTCTTGGAACAAACTAAGGGATGTAAGCGGCCCAAGACTATGGCGGCCTTGTTTCGCACTCTCTTAACGTGGGATCTAAAAGTGAGACGCCTATCAAGGGAGACTCCGAGATACTTGACCTCGGAGGCCCAGGGGATCGCTACCTTATAGAGTTTAAGGGGCTTGAGTTTACACGGCCGCTGGATGGGATCGAAAAAGACAGCGGCACTCTTATCGGGATTGACTTCTATTCGCCATTGACGGTACCATTCGCCGAGAACGCGAACGGCCCGTTTCATGCGATTCCTAAGTACAGTCGGCCGCCAGCCGGAAGCGTAGATCACTGTGTCGTCAGCATAACAACCTAGCTCGATCCCCGGGGACCGAGGTAGGTCACTGATGAACAGGTTGAAGAGTGAGGGCGCAAGTATGGACCCCTGGGGTACACCTGAGCGTATCGGGTGGGGTGGGGACAGTTCACCTTCCACTCTAAAGCGGAAAGTCCTATCTGATAGAAAATCGCGAATTATATGAGCTAAAATATCGGGAACGCGAGACTGAATGAGTTTATGAACGAGCCCGGCGTGCCAGACCTTGTCGAAGGCCTTGGCGACGTCGAAGAAGACTGCTATTGTGCGTTTCGGTTTAGGCTTCTTCGGATTTACATCCGGATTGGGATCTTCGTTCCAATTGCCGAAGATGTACTCCGTGAGGCGGTGTACCTGATGTGTGCAAGAGTGTTTGGCACGAAAACCAAACTGCTCAGGTGGTAACAGATTTAATTGGGATATGGAGGCTTGGAGACGGTTCAGAAGGAGCCGCTCATATAGCTTGCCTAACGTATCGAGGAGGCTGATCGGCCGATAGCTATCGGGAAGCGTAGCTATCTTGCCGGGTTTGTGAATGCCTATTACTACGGCCTTTTTCCAGACGGCTGGAAAGTAGCCCTGGGACATGGCCGCATTGAAGATGCAGACCAGAAGAGCTATGATGAGGTCAGGAAGGAGCTTCAGTACCTCGTTCCTGATCCCATCAGGACCTGGGGACTTCCTATTTTTAAGACGCTTGATGGCGGCCGACACTTCATCGAAAGTGACCGGGGTTAGGGTATCCGCGGGCGGGGACGCGAGTGCATGTTCCACCGAGGATTCGATCGATCCAATATGGATAGGGTCAGTGTTATCAGTGTTAGGCGAACACTGTTTCTCTAAACTATTCGCGAGACATTCGGCTTTATCTACACTATCGAACGCGGGAGGCAACCCAGGACCTCTGTCAAGGGGGGGCATAGGAGTGCTAATATCTGACTTTAATTTTCGCGCTATATTCCAGTACGCCACGTGGGACGGGGAGATATCCTCCAAAAGCCTGTCCCACCTGTCGCCCCCGGATCTCCTGTATTCTAGATCTTACGAGTCTCCGTAACGAACGTAAACGAACGCGGTTTGCCTCGGTCGGGTAGGCGTCGTGAGCACGAGTCGCGGCGTTCTTTTCCGTGATCAACGCCCTCACGTCGTCCGGGAGTATAAAACGGCGATCGTTCGCCGCTTGTACCTCTTTCGAGGTCTCCCTTACGGCGGTCTGAAGGTAGTCGACCAGGGAATCGATAGCCAGATCCACGTCGGCTCTAGACACCAACACGTCCGGAATCCTATCTAAACTAGCCGATGAGAGATTCTCACTAAGATAGACGCGAAGCGAAGGATAATCAGCCACTCTAACCGACAGAGGACTGGTATCGGAAGGCGAACCTAATTGCAACACCACCTGGCGGTGATCTGAGTCAAGTTCGTGTACGACTTGTATGAGTCGTACCTGAAGCCTGACATTCTTAAGTAGAGCTACATCTAGCACTGTCGGACGACAGTTGTCCTGAAAGTGAGTGGGTTCCGGCGGGGCTATGACGTCAAAATCGAGAACGTCACCTAGCCTATCGAGTCTCATCCCGTTTCGAGAAGTACTCGGACTATTCCAGATAACGTTCCCGCTGTTGAGGTCCCCGGCTACTATGACCGATTCTCCTAAATTGAACAAAGCTTGGAGGTCGGACCCCAGAAGCTCTTTGGACGGCGGAAGATACGCGGAAACTAAAATAATTGACGGATGACCGGTCATCCCTAGTCTACACACTGACACTTCCATGTTGGACAGAGCGGGCGGGTCAACCGGCATGCAATAAAGCGATCTTTTATAATAAATCAGGGTGCCACCCCCGCGAGTGACCCTGTCGTTCCTGACTATACAGTAATTCGCGATCGCGGGACTGCGCGCTTTAGGTTTTAATAACGTTTCCTGTACGAGGAGAACGTCTATCTGCCGTTCGCGTAAGAAAGAAGCTACTAAGTCGCGTTGAGGTAAGAGATTCCTAGCATTAAAGAACGAGAGGGATAGACCGCGCGGTTTTATTCTATTCATAGCCGCGAATGCTATATCTATTTTCCGTGAGAAGCACGGGCTAGGCGCTGTACAGTAGCAGCCACGTTAGGAAATTGAGTGATCGCGTTCAGCAAGCCCAAATCCTGGTTGGAGTTCACTACGGCGTTAAAGGCGATGATCTCCTGCAGATCATGGTAGATGAGGATCTCTGTGAGCCAGGAGAGTCCGGGCAAATTAAAAGAGAAGGCGGGACTGGCTTGCGCCGGAGCGGGAGCGCTCTTCGGGGGCTGCGCCTGAGGCCTGGCGGCCTGAGGCTGAGGTCTGGGTGCCCAGGGGGCCACGGGGGCCCGTCCAGGCAGGGGAGCGCGCGGCACAGAAGGTGCCTCACGCGGTTTGGGAACGGCTACTACCGGGCGAGAAGCGCCCGGCAGGCGCGGGAAAGTCTCCACGGACATGAGAGGTGGAGGCGGAGGGCGGGCGGCGGCGGCAGACGCCCTGGGCGCTTGCCTCGCCTGACGAGGGCGTTGTGTTCGCGGGGCGCGGGGACAGCCGCGATAGTTCGCGGGATGGCCCGCGTTACCGCAAAGCACGCAGCTGGGAGGATCGAGGGAGGCTGGAGTGCGGGAGCACTCCCGAGTGGAGTGATCACCCAAGCACTTCACGCACCTGGGACGCAGGTGACAGTTCCGTGCCGAGTGACCGTAACCCTGGCAGTTGTGACACTGCGAGGGCGCATTGGACTTGCGCGGTGGCTCGACGGTGACGCCCGTGAGACCGCAGACCGACTTAAGGTCGAAGATGGCCTTGCCCTCCTTAGTGCGGTCAAGAATGACCAACACCAAGTTGAACTTGGCCTTTGTGCGCGGGTGGTACATACGATGTACCTCCCTGACGGGGAAATTGAGCTCCTTAAGGGAGTCTTCGACGTCCTCGATCGACACCTCGACCGGGACGCGACGGAGGACTGCACGGAGGAGACGCTCCTCCTCTAGGGCGTGGGTGAAATATTGGAGCTTGGCTTCCCTGAGAAAGGAAGTCAGCGCGCGGTGATCGCCTGTGGTAGGCACCTTGACTTGGATGCCCGCCGGGATGTTGAGGGCGGACGTATAATAGATATTCCTCGCCTTAAGGGCGGAGGAAATAGCCACCCAAGACGACTTGTCTTGGATGGTGACGGGGGGCGGGGGGCGGGGCTTCCTCGCCTCAGCTGCGGAACTCGCAGCCTCGGCTTGAGTAGGAGCGGGAGCGCTACGGCCGGAGGGAGCGGGGGCGTGCGGGACGGAGGGGGCACGCGCACCGGAGGGAACAGAGCCGTGCGGGGCGGAGGGGGCAGATTTGCGCCAGGAGACGCAGCTGTCTCCCTGCCTTGGCTCCGTGCGGACGGAGGCAGGGGGGGTTGTAACTACAGGGGAGCGGGGGGGGCCGGCCGGCCGGCGGTATGACACGACTTGAAAGCCGTCATCTGAGGCTGCCGCGGGAATCGACGGGTCGACATCCATGTCGGAGTCTGGAAGGGACTGCACGAGGCTCCCGAGGTTCTGGGGAGTGGGGTCGGGGGAGAGTGGCGACTCTAACGAGGTGAGGGCGGGGGCGGCAGGAGCTTTCTCCTTCCGCGACCTGGGCTTGGTTTTCCTGAGCTTTGCGACCGGGGAGCGCGAACGACCCGAGTCGTTTTCTGAGCCGTCCTCGCACTCCGAGTGCGAGGGAGAGGACGTCGCGGAAGCGCACGCGGATTTCCTATTGGGGTCCTTTAGAACGTCCCTAACGAATTCGCGATGTACCTCCGGAACGCGGATACTAAAATATTCGAGAATACTGTCAACCGTCCACGAGTTTGACGAAGCCATCTTGGCTAAAACCGCGAGGGGCGGGGGGCCACGAAACAACCTCCCTGCCTGAGGGGCAGGGGGGCGCGCCAAATCGAAAACTACGGGACTATCCCGAGTCCGGACCAAAAGAGCTGTGGGCAAAGTGCAATGCCGCACAGAAAGAACCTACGAAGCCTAGGGGGAGGTCCCTAACACTTCTTTCTTCTCTTCTATCTTGAGATGCTCTGCACGAAGATTTTTGCAGACACGACGCGCACCGAAAGGTGCGGTTTATACACCGAAGTGTAAGACACTCAGCGTACCAGGTGACGCGCGCTGAGTGTACGTTCTGAAAAGAACGTATCGACCAACAAGTCGGCCGATCGATCGACAAACTGTATACGCGCTAACTACTACACAGCTAACTAGTGAAGACGCCGATATCAGCGCTCCACCGCAAACCGGGATCTGTAAGAAGCAGAGTTATTATTGAAAAAGGACTTACAGTTATCTCGCTCGCACGAAAATCGGTCGATCCTGACAGAGAAGCGTTAGGCACGTGCGTACTCTAGCGCGGCTCAATCGGGACTCCTTTTCCACACGTGTACATACACACATGTAGGTACATATAGTGATTGGGTTTGTTTTTTTAATTATTTTTTTGAACGGAGTTAGCTTAGATTAACTTAGTAGTCAGATTCAAGATACATGTATAAGTTCGTAAAACATACATGCTTGGTACACGTGTATGTTTCACGAATTCATATATATATGAAATAATAGTTAGCTTAGGTTAGCTTAACTTAGTTAGACTCAGGGGCCCATCTCCTCATTGCATAGGTTCGGCGGACGAGGAGAAGTAGCTGGTCGTGTACCCAGTGCACCTCCCTATAAGGACGGAGCCCGGCGGCCATATTTCGCCGGGCTGACCACTGGGGGTGGCATGGTGATAGCTCAGCACGGGCCCATCCCGCCACAACTTAAAGCGGTGGCCGGTACACCGTGGGGTTTTAGTCCGTGCGAGTCGGACATAACCCATTCTATCCCCCGGAGGATGGGTATCCATAATGGATTTCCCCACATAAATAAAAAAAAAAAAATTTAGATTCGGAAAATTCGGTGAGTCCAAGCCGAGGCGCACCGTGCGCTCTTGTGCTGGTTCCCTATATAAAATCGGGTGAGTGCCTTAAGCGCTACCTTTAGTAGTCTGATGAAACTGTAGAAGTCTTGCCAGGCCAACAGTGTAGTCAGATCCAAAACAAAAGAGAGACCTTTAAAATTGGAGACAATAAACACGAATCAATATGACTATTCCTTTTATCATTTCTGAATTCCTTAGAATTATCAGCAGTTTCTTATCATAATATGATGTTAAATGTTAAGGTTCACATTACCGTAATGCGTAATCTTGATGCGCATCGACTGTGCAACGCCATTGGCTACAAACTATAGATCTGGGGCGACACATTAAAAAGCAATTATGAGGGTTGGAATAGTAAAAAAGTTTTCTGTGAAAGGCATTGCAATACTATATATAGATATGCCGTTTCAATATAGGCGTTTGCAATTTCCTCAATTTGGGAAAATCATAAGTTAAGAACTATTACCTGATAATTTCTTCAGCTAAAATACTTACCAGAGCTTACTCGCAAAAATCTGAATAGGTTTAGATGTGTACTGGCTATAATTGTAGCAAGATATTTTAACCTGATTTCGCTGACCCTGATCATTGACTCCAGCACAGCGATATCAGATTAGATAAATTAACACATAATATACAAGCCGTGATAATACATTTAATAGTATCACAAACCTGATATATATTAAGAACATCTTTTGAAATGGTAAATAGGCCTTCATGAAATTCCTGTCAATTAAAATCTCTTCATTTCCCATTATTAATAAATCCCAACATTCTCGATATCGAATACTTTCTTTATTACTGTTATGAATGTGTATCCAAATAAGAAATTTCCATAGGAATATGATATTAAATTTCTTCCAACGATGATTTTGGTATATTTTCTCTCATGCACATCGTTCGCTTGTTAATTGTTCGCTGATCTTAAATTTTTACATGATCATGTGGCAATTCAATAATGTGACTAAATCATTTCAATTTTCTAAATTTATATAATCAATGTTTTCTTAATTAAATAACCTGTTTTTTATTCGTTAATGTATTCTTTTATAGTATCACTTACTTCGATAACGACTTGTTCTTCTTCTTAATAATTGACATATAGATTTAATAATATGTATTTATTCTTTTGTCAAAGTTGAAAACTTTTAAAATTCCTCTGGAATTTTTGATCACTGTATCTGATAGATCTTTTTAACGACATAAGTTAAGGGACTCTAATATTACATAGAACACTTTAAGAATAATTTCAAACCCTTAATTAAATATTGATATCTCAAAAAATATTTTTGTGATTAAGCAACACTTCAATTGAATAGTCAAACTTTTGGCATAACAGTTTCACTAGTGTGGAATCGCATTTTGATCCAGAAATAGACCCAGGAACAAATGGTATAAGGTGGCGCACCTAGATGTTTAATTTTAACTATTACATAAAAGGTCAGGTAGGATTAACTTCTAATCAAAAATTAGCAAGATTGCTTTACCAAGCCAAGACTCTTTTAAGGAAAGCGTTCCAATACCGTACAACTAGGACTTAGTTTGACTTAAAATAACACTATTTACTTCGATTTAGATAACATCCCACTGTTTATTTTCTTAATACTGATTATAAATCAATTACTAAAAATAATAATTAAAACCACTTTTATTGGTTGGCTTACTGTCTGTTATTCTTTCCAGACAATTTTTCTTCCAAGTCTGACAAACCTTATGGTAACAAATAAGCAATTTATTAGTTTAATTGGCTTTAATCCTGAGCACAGATAATATCGTCGTCTTACTTATTTCTTTAAATAATCCACTGCGGTACTTCACCACATTAATTGCGCTTATACAAATATTACGCTAGGTACCCGAGGAGCAGGACAAATTAAAACAAACCTTTTGCATAGATTCATTTTCGAAACCATACTCCTTGAGAAAATAGGAAATTTTGGGGAACGTTCAGTCCACAATTGGTTTTTCTACTAGATATCGTGATCGATTGTGCTATAATTATTTGATGGCAATAATTATCTCTTATACCCAGATAAAAGTATAAGTGATCGGAAATATGTTAAATATTAAATGAAACACAATACCCGTTGTCGCCTGTGGGCTTTAAGCCCTACGCACACAAATTGACACTTGATATTATAAAAGGAGCCTACATCGTAATAAATTATAATATACTCACGGGAAGTGTACATAAAATTGTGAAATACTTCTTCTTTATAAACCTACTTTTGGGAATCCTGTAGATCGGTAGGTAGCTTCTCGTATTATACCATTACCTAACGAACTAGGTAGTGAATTTCGACGTTTCGCTTTTTTTTATTTCTAAGCATATGACAATTTGTTCTATTTACACTGGTCTGCAAAAATGTGTTTTTCTTCTCTGATTATAACTTATATGTACGATTACATTATAGTTGATGTCCCTGAATCTTTATTGAAAAATAACATAAAATATTTACCACGCATGGTTTTTTTTGGTAACGACAATTCTCCTTTCTAAATATCTCTATTTTCCGTATAAGTTATCATCAAACACTTGTGCTATGAAATTAATAATAAAAAAAGTTATCGAGTTCAAAAGTTGGCACTGTTTATCCATTTTAGTTACACCACACATTAATTTCAATGTTCGCGTCTATGTCACAACTCACATATAATTTTCTCTCATCCGTCTCTTTCATAGCCCAGCACGCAGATTCATACACCATGACTGGTCTTATAGTAGTTCTATATATTTTCCACTTTGAATCTAGGCCCTTTTAAGCCAATGTTAGTCTGATAATAATTCCGTTGAATAGTATAATTCTAACATTATTTCCTTCCTTTTCATTTTTTAGCGGAAGTGGTCGTGTGATTACCACTTGCTAATTTCAGAAGGTTGAAATAAAATAACTGACTCCGTTTGTGCAGACTAGTAATCGCTTTGGCAGCTGGATTACGAATCTCCTTTATTGAGCTGAGCAGGTTATATTTAAAGAAAACCAAAACAGAACACGTGCAAAAATTACAGAGAAAATACAAATAATTTTACAGTCGTAAAATAAATGAGAAACAAGGAATTAACAATACAAATGAGTAACAATGAATAGAAACAATAAAGCACGGACAATATAAGTATACAATAAAACTAAACAATAACAATGTGCTGTATTGTAACTGGGATTTGTCGGCAAGATGGTAATTACACCCAGGTAGCATGTGGTCGCCACCTGGGCGGTGAGTCTTTAATAATCGCCTTGTTAATCCGACTAATTTTAGACTTTCGTAGTGCCGCTTTTGAGCCTTTGTCTGAATTCTTGTAGTACACACATAACACGTTTAATGTAGGTATGTGTGTCGCTACAGTGCTCCCCCTTAAGCGAAGCGTACTAGAGGAATGAGGACGTATGGCACGTCACGATCGGCTGATCGGTACAGGCTGAAATTGATGAGTCGTAGGTGTGCGGCTTGATGCTGTTGGGGCGTAATATCGCGTTGCTTGAGGGTGAATTATGTGTAGATTGCTCGGCGTTATCGTTGATCCGGTAGAGAGGCTTGAGTCGTTGATGCAAGGCGATCATATTAGCGGACTTGTAATTGAATAGCGTAGGACTTGTCGTATTTCTTGCTGATGTTGTAATGTGCTTCTGGCGGTCGCGGAGATTTGATCGTATAGCCAAATGACACAAAGTTGCGGTTTCCTTTACATATTGACGTGGGTCGGAGGTTTCCGTGTGATGAAATATTTGTGAACTGCTTGATAGTGCTGCGTTGTGGTTGTGAGATGTAGTTAGGAGGCTTCGTTGATGAGTGGTGTTGTATTTTGCGCCGTTGATAACGTGTGCATGGCCTCGCCCTAGTGAAAACGTTGGTGTTTATATATGGCCGGGAGACTAGGTGCGATATTGTTACGCCTGTTGCTTGGCTGCCATCGTGGCTCATGTTCCGTGAGGCGTCGAGAGTGTTACGACGGATTTTTTCTGGCAGGTTTAGTCTTGAGGCCGTGAAAGTTGTGAATGACGGATTTGCGGAAGAAATAGTAATCTTCTTTGGCTGAAGATTATCTTGATTAACCATCTGATGAATGCTGTTATCTTGTTCTTGCTCTTGAGGAACAGCTTTGTAGTCTGTCGTAGAAGGGCTTGTGATTACTTCAACTCGGCTGAGTGTGTCTGCAACAGCGGCTTCTTTTAGGCTTCTACTAAAAACTGCTGTTTTGGGTGTCGCGTCTTGTAGCGATAGAGACGGTGGTTTTGTCTTGCGGTAAATAGTTTGGTTATAGTTGCACGGTAATATGCAATTACGTGCGTTTGCACCAAAACGACCGTGGTAATAACAATAACCGTTGTATGGTCTATTGTCGTACGATGGTGTTTGTGGGCGCTGGCTTGCTGAGCGACGTCTGGAGTCGTATGTGGCTTTAAGCTCAGCTAATTGGTCTTTTAGTCTTCGCACTTCGTTGTTGAGAGCGTGTACGTGTTTGGTGCAGCTTGTATAGTTGTTTGACGCGGTGTTTACAACAGCTGGCTCTTCAAATGTAGACACTGCTTGTGCCTGGTCCATAATTTTGTCAGCTAGGACAGCGAGTTCGTCTAGCTCTGTGTGCGTACTGATGACAGCGAGTATGGAACTTACGTAAGGTGGCAGATGGTTCATCCAAATGAGTTGGAGAGTTGTCTCTGGAAACAGATTACGCGCTAGTGTTCGCATTTTGCGAAGTAGATGAGAAGGCTTTTGATTTTCTAGTTTCAGTTCTGACAGAAGCTTATGGAGTCGACGGCTGTCGGATTCTTCGTATGTATCGATGAGGCGTTTCTTCAGAATAGTGTACTGATTCGTTTTTGGCATGTTGTAGAGTAGGTCTTCGATTTGCTCGATGTCCTGTTTTTCAAGGCGCGTTATTAGAATTTGTGCAAGTCGTGCTTCGTCTCTTCCGAGTTCGCTGGTTGCTGCCTCGAACGAGAAAAACCAGAGTTGTGGTTGGTCACGCCAAAATGGCGGAATGCTCATGGAGAGTGCCATAGTGAGTTTCTTTGTAGTGTGGTCTATGCTGATTATTTGTGACTTGCGCTCGTCATGTTGATGATATCTGGCTTCGGTGTGCAACGTGTTCTATGCGTGTTATTGCGTGATCGCTAACATAGACGTCCCTCATCACGTCGGGGTCACCACTTGTACGGAAGTGGTAGTGTGATTACCACTTGCTAATTTCAGAAGGTTGAAATAAAATAACTGACTCCGTTTGTGCAGACTAGTAATCGCTTTGGCAGCTGGATTACGAATCTCCTTTATTGAGCTGAGCAGGTTATATTTAAAGAAAACCAAAACAGAACACGTGCAAAAATTACAGAGAAAATACAAATAATTTTACAGTCGTAAAATAAATGAGAAACAAGGAATTAACAATACAAATGAGTAACAATGAATAGAAACAATAAAGCACGGACAATATAAGTATACAATAAAACTAAACAATAACAATGTGCTGTATTGTAACTGGGATTTGTCGGCAAGATGGTAATTACACCCAGGTAGCATGTGGTCGCCACCTGGGCGGTGAGTCTTTAATAATCGCCTTGTTAATCCGACTAATTTTAGACTTTCGTAGTGCCGCTTTTGAGCCTTTGTCTGAATTCTTGTAGTACACACATAACACGTTTAATGTAGGTATGTGTGTCGCTACAATTTTATCAATTGAAGTTTCGCAGTATACCAACCAACATAAGTCATTCAGATTGTTTTCTTATAATTTTCCATTGTAGTGTTATTCTATATACTATATATACCTTGGAGAAACTCTTCACCATGTTCATCTGATATAGTATCAAGATTTTCAAGGATTAAATTTGAGCCCAAAGAATGGATTACGAGAGGCTTATTACATTTCAGAACGTTATAAGCAGAAAAAAGTTCTTAAATGAATTCTTGGCAGTCGTTACCTTTTTATTATCGAGAAAAGCATCACATATCACCAGATACTTCTACGAAATCGATATTTTGTATGCTTATCAACTTCGTATTCAAGATTACGTTATAATATAAGAATAATCTCTCGTATTTGTGAACCTACGAAAATTCCTTTTTTCAACTTGCGTCGCTGATTCTGGGAAATTTCGTCTTAAGGTATCTTGTTCGCAGCTTCAACAAAGTTTATCATGAGACCTAGTGACGTGACTAATGTGAAAAGGTGATGTAAAATTTATTAAAAAGAAGTCATGGTCGTCGAGTACTTCCACTGGTGAAATAACAATCCGGTGTCCGCACGTTCAAACCACGGCATGTATCAAAGAATTTTTCATAATTCGCCTACTAAGTAATTGAAATTAGTAACACTATTATCTGTCAATGAAGGAACACATCGTGGGCTTGGATGTGGACGTAGTGGCTGTGCCTTTATCTTCCTTCGGGAAGAAACCTATGGACCTGTAGTTAATCTCTTACAGGCTGATCATGATAACTAAAAATTCATACCATAAATACGAAAAAAAATAGTTTGTCTGTAAAGTCGGCTTATTGGCGATAATTTTACGTGATAACGTCATAAGAAAACATTGATAGAAAATTGCATACCTTTTGCTGTAATTGTTGTTGTAATAAACAATGGAAACCACATTAACTTTTCACTTCAGTTTAAAAATAGTTGACAAAACTGTTCACGCGTGGGTTGTGCCCTGCCGCCGTCTCTCTTCGGAACGTGACAATTAGTCATGCTTTTACGTGCGCGCAGCCGGTGTTCATTGATTTATAAAACGTGATAACATCAAAAATCGTACTACAAAATGTGGATGTGATAGTATAAGACGAACAACGAGTAGAAATTCATCACATTGAAATATTTATAAACATGTTTTTTTTTATTGAAGGAGGTGATCGGTGTTATCGGTTGTCTTTAGCATGAGATACAAAGATATGTTCGATATGTTCACTATTGTCATCATGAGCGACCAGGTGATATCCTCTATTGACGGATATTGATTATTGGATATATTGACTTCATAGAAAAGAAATATATGGTAAAAATTTTACATGACGAAACGGATTAGCATAAATCATATAGGATCAAGGTTATCAGATTTTATCAACTTTTAATATCTGTGTTGTTTTCAAATTCAATCATTTGCTTAATACGATGCATAATTATTGCGTCACGTAGCTATTTAAAATTGCCTTCACGTAACTAAGTATACAAATTTAATCAAGTTTAATAATTGTATTATTTTACCTGCAGTGTGTTGTGTTTCTGCAATCATGTAGTTTTGTCGATCTGTTCGTTTAAACCAATTCTTTTTCCTTACACAGTTTTATTGAAATATTTGAATTCATTTAATTCACTATTTATTTGATAACTTGTAAAAAAAAATTCTGTACTGTGTACTAAAACTTTACAGTAATTAATTTACGACAATTCCCACAGCACATTACATCATTGTTAAAACACTCGGGTGAAATCTTATGCGTAGGTTTCTAAATAATGTAGTGTCTTATAAGTGAAGGGGTTCGTTTCATCACGTGAAATCTACACACCTGGTCTTTTACACTTACATTAAATGGTATGTCTTTAAAGATCTTGCAAATAAAGGTTTTTATTACTATCATTATTTTTATAAGAACTAGCGTATTTTATCTTTGTATATTCTTAGTGTGTCTACACAGTTGTTGTAGCGTTAATTATTTAAACAGTAATTATTGATATGTCACTTATTCATACACAGTAAATTAAGTCTAGATTTTATAGAACGTATTTTTATTTTCAATCAGAAACGTGGTACACTTGCACACATAACCATTCATGTTTTGGTTATAGTGGGTCTTATTTTCTCCTATTTTTGTCCTAAATTGGCTAAATCGTAGTTACTTATAACTTACTAACTTTTGCCTGCAGCTTCGTTCGTGTTAATGCAAGTTTGAGCTATCCCTTTAGAACGATACTTTTTTTCTGGATGATAACTACTCTACGAGTATATTCCTTTCGCATCCCTGACAACACGTTTGCAAAGCTTCATAATGATCTATTGAATAGTTAAGGCGTGAAAGCGTAACAAAAACTCTCACACTTCATATTAGTATTCCAAAAAATGATATAATACTACTATAATAAAAAAAATTAAATCTGTTAAAACATTAAGAATACTTTAAATAAATAAAAAAAAGTTTTATAAAATGTTTAAAAAAGTATGATATAAACACTCATTCATTTTTACGTTTGCAAGACTTTATGCAACAATTGTAAATCCTTTTTATTTGTTTATACACCTATTCTTGTCGGATGCTTCTGTCACTGGATCAATACACAGAAAAAAATTGCAATATCCTAGCTTAGCGTTAAGGCTGTTATTATTAAATTGGTGATATTTCACATTAAAACTCCTTATCCATTTACATCAAAATACGTGTATTGGTCATTATATACTTCGAACTAAAACTAATCCAAATTAAAAGAAAAAAAACGCAATGTGTAGATAAAAACGGTGCCCAGTGTATACTTCTCGACGTCACTACCGTTGTTTTCAATATTATATTCTGCATTACCCGGCCACCTAACTTTCTAGCGACCTGTCGCTCTTACATTTTATCTATGTAGCTAATTTTACATTTCAAATACACCAAAGGTCTATACAGAAAACGTACCTTTCATAGCTAATAGGAGGTTCATCCATACAGCTGGACATCGTATAAATGATGGCCTTTTTCTCTAATTCGGGTTTCATAACATATTTTCATGAATACTCCAATACATTTGAGAAACACAATTTTTATTTTTCGGCTTATCCTTCAAATTTAGCCATGTAGCTAAGCTAGGTTGTACTGCCGATGTATATGGTATTCATCAGATAAAAGGCACTACCACATAACGTCTAGAGCTAACGTAATGTAGTTTTTTAGATATAAATCGGATATTCTATTGCTTAAGGCGTAAATATGACCAGTTACGATGATTTTACTTGCTGATTGGCAGTTCCTTTTTTTATATTACTGAATTAAGAATTAATTAATTTTCTATGTGGTAGAGCTACGCTGAAAATATTACTGGTTTCAGAATGAATGGGTCGGCTCGCCCGGGGTAGTATCACCCTCTCACAGAAAGCCGACGTGAAGTAACAGTGCTTGCTCTGTTGCGTTTCGTTCGGTGAGTGAGAGCCCCGGAGGCCCACATATATTAAAAGGCCGGCAACGCACTTGCGACTTCCCTGGTGTTGCTAGTGTCTATGAACGGCGGTGATCACTTACCATCAGGCGACCCACCTGTTCGTTTGCCCCCTATAATATAAAAAAAAATAAGATTTATTACTCAGATATTTGACAGACTTTTGAAAGTTACTTAATATTTGATGTAAAAATAACTTTGTGTAGCACGGCAGATCTATCAATGAACAATGAAATTACGAATGCGATCTGTTCATTAGGTTACACAGAAAGACTCATAATTATATGTAAATCATATCCAAATTAAAGGAATAGTGAAAAGGAATATTCATTTTTAAAGTTTTCACAAGAATTCCATTCATTTTTAATGAACTGATTATAGAAAGAACTTTATGTTCTAAGTATGCAATTGGAATAGGAAAGAACATTAAATAACTTCATCTCATTAACGCGTACGCTTTTAATGAGACTCATCTTCACTTATTTCATACTAACTATGAGCACAGTACATAATGTAGAACTAAAGAGATAATTACTGCGAGTACTACGTGATACTAGGTCATTTGCACTTGGTATTTAAAATTAAAGGATGCGATAGAATTATTCGCACACATACAATTTAGCTCGTGCGGTTGCATCCACTCTGAAATAATTATTGCATTTTGAACGGTTCTTGAGTCAGTGATAAATTATAGTATAGTAGAGTATCACTTTTCTTCGAAGACAATTAAAATTTCTAATACTATTATGAGTTGGAGAACCGTAGTTTATTATGAACACTAAACAATCAGATAAAACATTGTATTACCTAAGCAAGGTATTACTGTTACAGATATATCGGGTACACAACAGTTATATATCCTTCGCCATCTATCAGTTTGACAAATTTGCATGGCATCCATTGACCACATGAGCTTTTCCAACTCAGTCCCAGGGGGCAGCAACCTATCAGTAAAGGAGCGTCCATTAATTACGTGAAGGGATCAGGGGAAGGAGGTGGTCAAGCCGAATCTCAGTAAATCTCACGAGGGGTAGACAGGGGGTTTCAGCAAATATCACGTAATTTTTTTAGTACATTGATAATAAATCAGATTAAAATATAATACGAGTATGTTGTTTCCAGATTAAAATAAGCCGAAATCTGATACAATTCTTTTATCTTCTATATATATCTATATAATTATTCAAATTTATAAATAAATGTCAAGTTATTTGCTATTGCTATATCGAAATGTAGTCCCCGATTATTTATTGGTTGAAAAATTATGGAGCGCAGTTTTAATTCCTAGTAATATTTATCGTAGTTATCCGAACGCCGCAAAGTAGTACAATAGCCCGTGGATTGTTTTTGCGTTACCAGCCAGCTGACAAAACACGCGCGACTCTTTAATGTTAACACTGGGATTTTAGATTACCATCTAAACAATCTCAAGTATTAGTCTTTCCTCACCTTAATAAAAATAATAATGTAAATTGTGTTTTTTAATAAATATAACGCATTTATACTCAAAATACAAAACTTCGAAAGAACTCACATGAGACTAGAGTTGTAAGATTAGGGTTGTAAGTAAAAAAAGCCTCACGTAATAAAAGGACACCTCCTAAGAGGCCGTGACAAGACTGCATGATGAAACAATTTCATATTTTTAAAAGTGAAATTCTCGAAAAACTACTAAAAATGAAATTTTTGAAACTACTTGTTTACGTAAAGTTTGTTTAATTCCGATAATTCATTACAAAGCTTGATATCACTCATCTTAATTTACATTTGCATATGTTCGGAATCAAATTCAATGATAACACGAACGTAACATAGAAGACAAAGCCTACACGTAATCTGCAGGCTACAGTTAGAACGGGGCCGCATGCCATTATTGTGATTTAGAATGTGGCTGTTCTCACAATGTGAACCAATAAATTAGATCTCAATCAGGTCCTCAACCTCCATTTGTTATTCGCACTTCTCATACGTGAATGGACTCCTGCACAAATGTCATAAATAAAAAAAGAACTAAAATGAGCTGCCATTGAACGCCTAGCAGAAGTACACTGAAATAAATTCTTGTCATGAGACTTGACATTGCAATCGTTAATTTTGAAAATGTGCAAATCGAGTTAATTATAGCTAATTAATTAATTTATTAATTTAATACCGGACGCGTAAGAACTAATTAGCCTCAAAATTACCATACGAAAACTAATTTCCTGACAACATAAAAATATCATAAATGTACATATAGTACGATGAGTGAGCTGGTAGATGGCATTGACAACAAATGTAACGGTTACGAGTGACGACAAAAATCCCTAACCGCGCGATTAGAATGATATTCCACGATAAAAACATACAGTAAACAATAATTATCACCTATTCTTTCACTTTTCATAATAAGAAGAATGCACATTGTATAATTGCAATTAAGATAACACTTTCCACGTTTGAGTACATATTAGATATATTTGTCACACTCTAGCCAAGTTAATCTAGCCAGAAAGTGTAAAAGTAAATATATTTTAGTAGTATACCACACCTCATTTGCTCTAATTTTTTTTTTCATTATTGCTAAATGGTGCCTGCAACTTCATTCACGTGAATACATAGGCTTTTGATATGCCACGAGAACTGCGTTTTTTGTAAAGAGTTAAAGTGGGGCGTTTTTTTTTTTCTCATTTTATCGTTACTGCTTAACGTCTATAGAAAAGACTAATAAATAGTATTCAGTTTAGAGAGGACTAAATTTGTGTTCATTTCTATATTAATTATAAACTTTAGTCCCATTTATTGGTTCGATTTGTTAGTTTTGTATAATTTGTTGTTACTTATTAAATTATAATTTATTTTCTACAATATCAGCTTAAGAATCAATTACTAAGTTTAAACATTCAATAATTTGTAGTAGTTAATTAAATGTTGTCCTTAAGTTAAACGGTTTAATTAAATGATGTCCAAAATGTTGAGGTATGATTGACCTAGTTATATATTTAATTTTGCACATTTCCCATGTGTATACGCTATTCCTCTATCGATTGGATAGAAAAGGTCTCAGAAATACTTTTACAAATCCTAAAAAATATTTTTTTTCATTCTCAACTGACTTAGAAAAAATATTGTACAGTTATCAGGTACATGTCGATTATCAGGTACATATAAAATATATATGCTATAAACATTTTCAATAATACTTTCTGATAAAAAAAAATAATCTGTGAAATACATTATTGTATTATAAAAGGCTTGACTCAAAGGGAATTAAGCTGATCCGTGAAAGTAGGTCAGCTAATTCTGATATTTGATTTCCTACAACACATTCAAAATTCATAATATAAGTAATTACCTAAACCGATACCGACTATCGATTAGGGATGATCGGTAGTAGAAAAACATCGATGTACGATAAACATCGATGTTTTCGGTAGCACATAAAATTGTCTATTCCATTTATTAAATATGTTTATTGTTATTGAAAATCCAATAAATAGAATAACCTAAAAAATAAGAAATAATACAATGAGCAAATACCTAAATATGGATTACAGAATAAAGATTTACTATAAGGATATGATTGTTTCGTCGCCAAAGTTTCATTATTGACAATATCAATAACAAATTAAATTCACTTCTGCTTTACGAATTCACTTATAACACAAACATACAAGTATCAAGCGAGCGTTAATGTTGACAGTTTTTTTTAATCTCCGAAATGCAAAGAAATACTATTCGTACGGCCTACTTCGTTTACGTTAATTAGTCTTATCTAAGTAAAATAGGTGAAATTCATAGTTATCTAGTCTCTAGCTAGCTTATCTAACGCTAGATGACCATAAAGGATATATTGACGTTTCGATATTTTATTCTCATGACATCGATGTGTCAAAAATGTCATTTGTCTGTGTTTATAAAGAGCTGTGGATAGTGTTACATCCAGAGGCATTAAATATGCAGATGCTACATTACATACAGAACATGACAATATACGTGTGATGTACAGTATATGCTATGTGAAGCCCAAGGAGGGTTGATATCAGGTAGGCGGCCGATCGTAAAAATTAAGCCAAATCATACATCACAACATGAGAAATATGTTGTACCGACCCTATTTAGGTGGAATAAGGGTATGAACAAGAAGAAGACATCGATGTGTCGATGTTATCGAAATTAAAATATCGATAGCAAAACATCGACGTATTTCAGCTAAATATCGATGTTTATTCACTATCGATGGATATCCATCATTCCTACTATTTATATAAATTTAATATATTTTTCGTTTCATATGTTAAAAAAATAACTCTAGTCGCGTTATAATAGTGTATTTAAATAACATGATCTTTTCGAGTCCCTCATAGTCGTTCGGCTTTATCAGAATGTGTATCTAGAACGTTCGATTGTATTTTTAAAGATGCATCAATGAAAATTGCGAATAGATATCGTGGGACGTGCACGAGAGCCAGCGTTAGGGGACAGCTTTCATTGTTTATGCATGAACCTATTATTTACGATTCTAATTTCACCCGTTCGTATTGAGAATCAACGAAATGAAAAAAAAAACGATTATAGTTTTCAAAACTAGAAAATATTTGAAAAAACCACATATACACTTTAATCAATATACTCATAGACTTAAACGGATATGAACAATTGTTGTTATTGATAGTTTCAGTATTATTCTCTACTAGCGCCAAATTATCATCATCTTACCCTTATTCCACCTAAGTAGGATCGGCACAACATATTTCCACTCTCCCCTGTCAGATGTCATCACAGTAATCACACTTTTCATACACATATGATTTTTCACACAATCCATCCACACCTTTTTCGGTCTTCCTCTACTCTAACTCCACTTTCAAACTTTAAACTTTTCTTGTTACATGACTTTCATCTCTTCTCATAATATGCCCGTACCATGCTAATTAATCTATTACTCCTCAACTTCTCTGTCACTGGTGCTATTTTCAAACTTCCTCTAATATCATCATCATCTCAGCCTACAGAAGTCCACTGCTGGGCATAGGCCTCACCACACGATCTCCACAGCGTACGGCTCTGTGCCGCCTGTAACCAACGGCTCCCCGCAACCTTAATTATGTCATCGGTCCATCTGGTGGGGGGCCGTCCCACGCTGCGCTTTCCTATACGTGGTCGCCACTCTAGGACTTTTCTGCCCCATCGGCCATATCGGCCATCAGTCGCTCGAGCTATGTGCAATGGGCGGGGCACATAGCTCCTCTGATATACTTATTCTTAAGTCTTATCCATTCTTGTTACACCACACATCCATCCACTAACGCTAAATATCATTTGATATATTTTTGTATTCTATAATTTATCAAATGATTCTGGAAAATAACAGAATTTTCAAATATTAAGCATAATGTCAAGAGAGAAAGCCAGTGTTGACTTTAGAGAGAACTCTCAATGTTATCCCGTGTTTTGCGTTTCTATCACGTTCCGGATTATTTATGTAGATGATAAAAGACATTGTAAACAATGAAATGCAAATAATAGAATAAACTATTTACTTTCGATTTTGAACACGACATTCTTTACATAACATGTCATAATCAAGATTTTGTATATATCACTATATATTATATAACAAAGTCGTCCGCCGGGTTTGTCTATTTGCAAATAACTCAAAAACTACTGAACGGATTGTATTACGGTCTTCAGCAATAGATAGAGTAGTATATGAGGAAGGTTAAGGTATATGATTTGTCAGTTTTTTTTTTGTAAATTGGTTGAAATATAACAATAATTGTTGGCAATGTTGGAAAACGTCAAGTCGCTTGGGAGCTTTCATCGTAAACGCTATTTAATTCTTTTAAGGTATAAGAAAACAATGCATACTGTGATATTCACTTTTATATATCTACAAAAAAGTCTGCAATGGCATATAACTATCTTTTATGGATAGCTTACTATACCGAACTATCTTGTAAAAAACGGTCACATATATTGAGGTGATTGGAAAACTATTTAAACGGATATAGTGTCCATCCTTATGAAATTAAATACATTAGCTACCTTAAACATTTGATGTACATAAATATATATTTTTTTATTATCAGGGCAGGACAACGTCCGCCGGGCCTGCTATTATGATATAAGTTCTTAGCTTACGAGATGACAACTTTAAAGGTTTTTTTGGATACTGTTACACATTGTACTGTTATTTGTATATATGTCGGAACACGGAAGAAAGAGAAGAGTGGAAGTGCTAAGTAGGCGTGGCGCGTCACTCATGCATTTGGGTAACTAACCAAATGCGCATACAATTGGAACTTAATCATGTTTTAACATGACGGCAGAGCGGTCGTATGGACTCATTTTACGTAATCCATATAAATCGTATTATAATGGTTTATTGTGCAGTTCTGAAGTATAAAAAGTAACAGGAGAAGTAAAAATCTGCTAAATATAGGTGTTACATACCATCAATGATAACCATTGTTATATTTATTTAAAATACAGAAACTTAAATGGTGGTATAAAACGTCTATGAATTATCATATTTTTTTCCGTAATTTGTATTACACAAAAAATGTCATACTTCATTGTATGGTACCGCCTACTTATTGTAGTGAAGTGCCATGCATATCGAACAATCACAAACAATATTATTAGTTTATTTTCAAGTAATTTGAAATTATTTATCACATAAATATCTATAAAAAATCATTAACACTTTTATTTGCCCATTTGATCGAGCCAAAAACTCTTTTATACTTATCATTCCACAAATTAAGCCAAGATCATTTGGAATTTTGTTCTACAATATCAGTGCACGAGGAGGTATGAAGAATAATCCTACTGTCATGCAGTTTATATATGCATATAATAAGATTTTAATGCATATTTCTTTAAAAGATACACATCATGGCAATCGTGCAACTTTAGAGCATATTTCTATTTTAAATTGTTCCTCTGCAATAAAGGGAATACATACATACAAACAACAACATAACACAAAATATAACTGATGTACAGGTGTAGAGGAAGAAATAGAATTTGAAGAGAATATTTTTTTTTCAGATTTTGATATCCAAGTAATTGGTTATATTGCTGGTTACATTACAAGAATCTTGATTAAAAATATCTTTGTAATATTTGTGTAAGTGCTTTAGTCACGGAACACTTTCATAGCTTTATATTTGCTAAAGACCACGAAGAACTGTTGTACCTCTCTCCGGAGGTAATAAAAATTTGTAAAATGGCTGATTTTTTTTTAAAACTAAAGGCGGAGGCACATACAAATAGGACTTCATTATCAATAAGTTCGTGCATCAGTTTATTGGTACAAATTTATTTGATAATATAAAATTTTATCTATTCGGTGGTTATCCTACTTGTAATCATCTAACAGATCCAATTAAATCAATAGTAGAAAAATATACAACGTTCTCTATTGAAATTAAATGTAAAATTATCTGAACGACAGATTTTGAATAAATATTTTCTGTTCGAAGGCCAATGATGAGTGAGGAAATAAAGAAAAAAGTTTAATAAAGTAACAGCTGCTTAGTGTAGATTATAAAACTATAATTCTAACATTTACACGTTTTAAAATGTACACAAATAAATTAGTATCTTTGTTGTATATTTATTTTGTCTTCCAATATTTTGTAATAAATGTCTGTTATAAAAGCAGCTGATTAGGAACAATGAAATTTGTATGTTAGCATTAAAAAATCTCTTTTCTGACATTTATATAAGCACCTATAATTTCTCTATAAAGGGTATTTAGAATTGTCAAAACAGTTTTAGAAAAAATTCAAAAAGTATGTTTTTATTTATTTTTAACCAATTTTGATGACAATTTTACAAGGTAACAATATGGCATTAAGAAATTAGTGGGTTATATAAATAGTACTACGCAATACTTTTAAAAACCGTAAAAGTGTTTTAAAAAAATACTATTTGGTTTAATCTTAACCAATTTAAATGTAATGAAAATTTTCAACCGAATATATTATCGATAACTAATTCTTGGAATAAAGAGTTAACTACATCCCTATTCAAATCCGCCTTGCTAATTACAACCATAAGTATACGGCTTTGTTATAATATATATAATATATAATGTTTTGTTTTATTTATTGCGTATTTGTATTTTGTTCAAACTTCGAAAGAAAAACGTCTTATAGTGATTTATGCAAAATAAAATTGAAGTCTTATGTCTAAGTATGAGAGCTCAATTTAGATCCAAATATTGGTAAACTAATTTTGTTTTAGATTAATATTTATTTTGAAACGTGATTGGTGTTTCATTAGTAGTTGTACCATTTGTTTGTGTGATTTTGGCGAGCCCGGTCCCGTGCGATTAAACTCGTGAGGCACTTCCACTTCATTCTTTATTCCGTGTGTCGGAATCTTAAACTAACAATGGTAGCCTGAATGAATCATTAGCGACTAAACTGTTTAACTAACACTTCAAATATAAAATTAACATAAATTAATGTTTAGGTTATGACATTCATAACTTTATATACCTTTATAACTGTTGGATTATAACCCTAGGAATTTACAAGTGGATATGCGAATTTAAAAAAATATGCGAGATAACACAGCTCACAACCGTTAGGCCATTACTTTATTTTGATTACTTAAAACGTTTGTTGTAAACTTTAAAAAATAAACCACGCTTAAAGTCACACAAGGAATACATTTTTTATTTAGTAATTTTCACCATCAATTATATGAACAAACAATCTTTTTGTTTAAGCTACAGTTAACTAATACCTTATGAAAAAAATATATATTATAGTAGACGAACCCGTGATATTGGAGACGTGTGTTCTGAATTGTGCTATTATAATTTTTTTGTGTCGTTCTATTAAAACCCCTAAGCTGTTTTTTATGACCGAGATCTTAATATGGCGAACTATGTTTTATATTTCTAGACAAATTTTAAGTTTTCACGGGCTCGGAATAATAAATTTCTTTATATAACAATGTTATAGATTATATATCGTTTTTATGTTATCATATATTTAAAATTTCTTATGTTTTCTCGTTAATAATTAAAGATGATTAAAAAAAAAGAGTCAAAGCAGTCATAAGGACTACCGACAATCTATTGACCAGTGCACCATAAGGTCTACATTCGTTTGTATGGAGCATACATCCTTATGGTTTCGGACAGTCCAGGGGTTAATAAGAAAATAACATGACCCAAAAATATTTAGCAAATACATTGACATTAAAGACATTATTTCTATAACCTGCGGCAATACGCGGACAAGACATTTATTTAATATTATAATCCCACACAGTTATATGATATTATTTTATTGTTCTTATATCGTAATATATAAACCGAAAATGGCACTTTTTTTTTTTTTTTTCGAACTGACCTACACTGCCGGCTTATTATACCTTCACAGTTCCACCGGACTACTAAGGGGAGCGCTTAGGGCACTCACCCGTTTGTTTTTTAGGCGAAACATCTCAAGGGCACACGGTGCACCTCGGCTTGAGCTGTCGCCGGATTCCCGACCTAACTAAGCTAGCTAAGCTATCTATCCATACAATACACATATGTGAATTTGTGAAAAATGCATGTGTGACCATGCATGTTTCACGAATGTATATGTGTATTTGGTATCTGACTACTGTGTTATGTGACCTATTTCAGTCCGAAAAGGGCAAAAAAAACACAGCCCACCACTGAGTGCCTAGGTATGCAAGAGTGTGGGGTGATCGTGTAAGTGTAGAACATGTGTGAACCACTGTATTCGCGCGAGTAACATACTCGAGGGCTCCACACCGAGGGACTACCTAGGCTCGAGCTGTTACAAGAAAAACCGCGACGAGTGTGCGGGATCGAATCATCACCCCCCGCTCACGGAGGCGTGAGCAGAGAGAGTCGCGGGCGTGGGCGCAAGCACGCATCTTTTGAGAGGGGATCGAGCTAAAAAATAAAGTACAACGGCACGATGCCGATTTAACTAAATAATTACGTAACAAATCCTAATGTAACGGTCTATTGTATATGAACACGCGGGTTCGAACTGATATTTTGATTTACGCGAATTTATTTATGCGCGGCGCGGGTTAATTGTTGTACCGTGGTCGCGACGGCCGGGAAAGCGGAGATAGCGTTTAAGAGCCCGAGCTCAGACGTACTATTAACTAACGCGTTAAATGCGATTATCTCTTGTACATCGTGTACCAAAAGTAAGCGAGCTATCCAGTCTATACCGGAGGTCGATACTGAAGCCGCGATAGGTGGCGCAGGAGTGGATAGAGCCTTTTGAGGCTGGGGCTTGGCTTTAGGAGCCGAGGGAGCTGGCGGGGAAGGCCTTACGCGCCAGGAGAGCGCGCTCAGCGCAGGAGCGGATGTTGCCGGCGCACTGGAGGTGCCCGGCAGATCGGGGAAAGCCTTCTGGCTTTGTATGGGCGGAGACGGAGGCCGATTCGTCCGAGTCGGCGGGCCGTGCGCCCTGGACCGGGTCGCACGACCGCTGCGGCGGGGACGGGTCGAGCGAGGCGCACGGGGACACCCGCGATAGTTCGCGGTATGACCCGTTTGCTCGCAAAGGACGCAGCTCGGAGGCTCGATAGATTCGGGAGTGCGGGGGCACTCCCTAGTGGAGTGATCCCCGAGACACTTCACACACCTGGGACGCAGGTGGCAGTGTCGGGCGGAATGACCGTACACCTGGCAGTTGTGACACTGCGAGGGTACCTGGGACTTGCGAGGAAGCTCGACGAAGACTGGGGACAGGCCGCAAACTGAGTTGAGGCTGAAAATAGCCTTGCCTTCCAAGGTGCGGTCCAGAGTGACCAACACCAAGTAGAAGGACTGAGAAGTCCTGACCGTTCAGGCAATCGCAGATGTCGTATTCGGTGAGTTCAGAGGGAACTCCTCGAATGACGACACGGAGGCGGCGCTCTTCCTCGAGCGCCTGAGTGAAGAAAGGGAGCTGACGCTCCCTGAAATATTTGGTGAGCTTGCGATGCTCATCGGGGGTCAAAACACGGATAGAGATGCCGGCAACGGTGTTGACGGCGGACTTGTAGACGATTTCTTTCGACTTAAGGTCGTCAGAAATCTCTACCCAACGGGCTTTGTCATGGAAGGTGACGGGAGGCGGTGGACGTGGCTTCTTAGCCACGACCGCGGGTTCCGCAGCCGAAGCTTTAGCCGAATTCGCGGCAGAGGGCGTGGGAGAGGCTCGGGGCACCCCAGCGCCACCTATATTGGGCTGCTTTGGGATTGGACGTCCCGCAGCAGAGTCGCTGTCTGTCTGATTCGCGGCGCGTGGGCGTTTACCGCGGCGCGTGACGGTTGTGAAACCGTCTTTATCGGCGGACGATGTCGCGGGCGCGGGCGCGGCCGCGCGAGGCGCGTCAAGCTCCATGTCGGAGTCATCGTCGGAGTCGCAGTCGGACGGCGCGAACGGGTCGTCGCGGAAACAACGCGGAACTCCAAACTCACTTTTATACCCGTTACGCGCGTAAGTGCGTCGGAGCCTGTCGAATTCTGAAACTAACAGCGGATTATGCTGACGCGCGAACATATGGAACCTAATGAGGTCCTCGAGTTGGACGGTGTCATCTAGGGCCTTAGGGGCCTGAAGGGGCGGCGGGATCGCGGGGGTGGACATGACTAACCTCCCTGCCTGAGGGGCAGGGGGTGCGCCTAATTTGAATCTAACGGACAATCCGTGTCCGGGCCAAAGGGAAAACGCGACGCGACGCGAACGCGAATCTTCTCTTCAAACTGCACACGGCGCGGCGCGAAGAACGACGCTCTGCACGGCACACGACGCGCTGCACGACTCTCGAAGCGCAACACGAGGCACGACGCGTAGCACGGCGACTCGACGCACTGCAAACAGTGTGCACGGCTTCGCACCGAAAAGTGCGGTTTAAATGGTGCACTAATGGAGGTGCACCGTCGCTCTGAAAAGAGCGTACGATCGACAGTAGCCGCTCGAACACACGAAACTTCCGGACACACACGAAAATATCCGACAACTGCGCGCGAGTTGCCGAATGAACGGACCGTCAGAGCTGCGAGCGGGCACGTGCGCACTCGGCCGCTGCTCGAACGAGACTCCGTTCGCGAGCCGTCGCTATAGTAAACTCCGAAAATGGCACGCGTTAGAGATGTTATTTATAGGATAGATTTAAAGTTGTTTACAGTATATCCTGTACCAGTAAGATATCGTGATATTAGTTGTGTATTATAATCTTGATTGGGGACTGATTTGGGTGATCTGTGTTGTGTGTGTTGAACTAATAAGTTCTGTGTCACTGAATTGTGCTAGAAATATTGTCGAGGATTTCACCCCGAGAGAACGAGCCTAGGCTCGAGATGCTACCCGAGGGGCTGCAACGTGTTTTTGGGATTATACTTCCATTAACGGTTGTTTATACGGTGATTACGCGGGCGTAAGCGCAATCACGCACTGACAGAGAATCGAATAGAAACATGTAGTTTTACTGCGTTTCTGGCGATGGTAATATTTAAGGCACCAGTAGGTAGGATCGCTATATGCAATCGCGGGATTGAGAAGCCTGACTTCACTATTAAGTCGCGTGAAGTCCTATTAAATCGGTCATTCGAAAAAGATGGACATAGATACACGGATACAAGTAGAGTGAATTTTATTAACGGAAGCAGACGCAAGCGCGATGTGTTGTATAGTGACCTTGATGCCAGGAAAATTCGAATTTGTGTTAAACAATCCGAGACCTTTACTGCTGATTGAAAATTGCGATAAAAGCGATGATGTACATCAGTGTACTAGGAGCAAGTTAAGTTAGCTAATTAATTCCAGCCAGGGAGAAGAATAAGGCAAGGTTAGTCTGTGCGGGCTTAACTTTCAGAGGTTTGGACTGGAGTATGAACATGGAAGTCCTAAGGAGCCCTTGCGGGACGGGAATTCGCTTATGGATGTTGCGGGGTTACAAGAAGTGCTCAGCAAAAGCCTCAGCGGGTATTATAGTCAGAGGCTATCTGATAGACACAGCGACAAATACTCTTGAAGGGATCTCCTGTTTGGCCTGCCGAGGACGCTCGGTGTGCGAGAACACTCCTTAGTGGAGTGATTATCTAAGCACTTAACGCACCCGGGACGCAGGTGACAATTACGTGCAGAGTATCCATACATGACAGTTATGACACTGTTAGGGTATACATACACTATTCTACACAATAGGTGTTGCGTGGAGATTTAATAGTGACGCCTGTAAGGTCGTAGAAGGAAAACAGACTAAAGATGCTTTTTCCTTCTAACAAATACCAGATTGTAGAGAAACTTCGTGCGGAGATGGTAGGTACATGTCATTGGTGTCAGCCATTATTCTTCAGGTGAAATAGTTGTCTTGCGACAGTATTACTAGACATATATTACAATCAATTTGAAGCGATAATGGCTCAGTTGGTAGTGTGTTCGGACACAGCGTCAAAGGACGTAGGTTCAAAACCTAGCTATTGAGTCGAAGCTCTCGGTGAAGGAAAACATTGTGATGAAACCATAGCATGGCGGTAGGGCTTTTTTCTAAGTCCGCCTGGCTAGCTACCGCTCTCAAGTTGAAAATTCTATCGCCAAGCACCTATTGGTGTATTCTGGCAGCTGCACTTGAGAGCCAGTCTCCCTCTAGGTTTAGCGTGACTACCACCATAGACCACATCATCATTTAACATCAGATGAGATTGTAGCTAAAAGCTAACCTATAACGTATAAAAATATCATACCTTTTTTTCGCATTACATTTCGTTAAATTATTTGTTGTATTCAAAATGCCATGTTTGTATTTTTAAAATAAACATGTTATTGCTTTTTCTAAAACACAAATATTGGGAAATTGTAAATTAGATTTATTCAGAATAAACGCGAGTTGGTCATCTAGCAACATTACGTTCTCTGTGGTTCATTGGGTGTCGATAGTTTTTCCTTGCGTTCACTCTGTATGGACACCACAGCGAACACGAACGAGCTTGCAATGTTTATGGGCAAAACTCACTTTATTCGCTTGTTTTGTACCGGCATTTGCGTATTGTAAGACAGTTTTATTTCGGTACGAAATCTTTCAAATAATTTTGAATGTTACTTATGAAGGGTTTCATATTATGACATTTAGAATTATGGTGTATTGCGTATTCTTAATATACAGGACTTTAATTTATAATGAATAAAACCTGAAGATGTCCCAATTAGATTCCCTTTTTGAATTTAATCAATTTATTATTTCAATATCATTTCTCTCACAGATCCCTTGTGGCTACTGTATGGATATATGAAGTGCAGTGTCGTGTATATTAATTGCTCATAAATCTCATTGTATCGTGCAAGCAGTGGTCTCGAAGGCTTCTTCCCGGAGGATCGTAACTAAATGAGATTTGAAATATAATATAGACAGTATACAGCAGCACTTTTGTTTATAGAGTAGTAATAAAAATATAGTATCTATATGTAAAAATGTTATCAAAAAAAAAGAATGATTTTAATATTAATTATTGTGTTTATATTTTAAAAACCAATTCCTATTGTTTTGTTATACATGTATTGACTTCGAATACTTAAATTATACTGGATTATAAATTAATCGCAATTACATATCCTATTTAATGTAACATATATTAATTTATATCATTCACATATAAATAAACTTGTAGATCCTGAAACTTTAACTATATTTGCGTATTTATATATAAATATGCACATATAAATACACATACTTACATATATAAATATTAAGTGTATATTTATATGTGTAACAGGAACTAATTTTGTCATAAAGTTTATAGGCACAAAGAATTGTTTCCAGACCTTAATCTCCAGCACCCTGCTTTTGATTTTGCATGGTGCACGTCGATAATCAGATGGAGATAGTCGGCTAAGTTCTGTTTCGTATAGCGTCATTTTTGTCTAATAGCAATCATTGCGCTGCGAAGCCGAAGCAAGCCGATTTTAGTCAAACAATTCATTCTTCTCCACAGTAATGTTGATATTTATCAAAGACAACAAAAAATCGGTAAAGGGATTATAAAAGTTACGAAGTAATGACAAAATACTAATTTTAAAAAACATTAAATAACATCCCTTAACTATTTCAATTTAAAACACGTAGTTTCCATGAGATAAAAAGCCACTCTAAAGAAATTGATGTCACACTCACCATCTAGTAATATAATCCTGTGAATTATAGCACCATACATTTTACATTTTTTTTCTATACTTTGAACCTCTTATAATATCTCCGGTAAAAAATGATGTGTGACAGACAGAGAACTAACAAGTATAGCGATAAGTAAGAACAAAGTTTCTTCAGGGATATACTTCCGTAACTTAAAATATTGTCGGTAAAAGAGGGCATGAGCAAAAATCTTTGTGAAGCATAAAATATAAAAGTTGAAATGAGTTCTTCTACCGAAAGTAAACACGATTCATGCTTTATGTAGTTCTTTACTTTTAGGAGCATCGGTAACGTCACCTCACGATGTTAATTTTAGCCAAGATATATTATGCAGTACTAGACTTTATGTTTTTACTTTTCGTCCCGTTACTGAACATAAGAAGATGCTTATATGTATAGCAATATGGGGTAATAATTAATTGAATTATTTTAGAGTATACTAGCTATGCTCGTGACTAAGTTCGGGATAGAATTTCAGGTATAAACACGGTAATTAACAAAATTATAGGTAAATAGGTGTTTTAAAACTTAATATCGACAGTTCGATCGGGCCTCGCCTTTTGTGAATGACTTTGTTCTCAAATATGCAATATTGTATAACAGTAACTTATAATTGTTTCGGGACATGGCGTGATACTCGAAACAACAGTCAGTCGCGCCTCAGACACGTGGTTATTATATATTGAATCGACGTACAGCTCGTCGTAGCACCAGTGACAGAGAAGTTGAGGAGTAGTAGGTTAGCATGGTACGGGCATATTATGAGAAGAGATGAAAGTCATGTAACAAGAAAAGTTTTGAGTTTGAAAGTGGATGGATATAGGAGTAGAGGAAGACCGAAAAAGGTGTGGATGGATTGTGTGAAAAACGATATGTGTATAAAAAGTGTGAATACTGAGATGACATCTGACAGAGAAGAGTGGAAAAGGAAAACATGTTATGCCCTCCCTACTTAGGTGGGGTAAGGGTAAGATGATGATGATGATGATGATGATGTACTACAGCTCGTTGAAATTATTAATTTATTCTAATAAAAAAGGCGTTTGCTATTAAATTTTAGGGGCAAGTGAATTGTTTTAACTGTCTCATTCAATAGCGAGTTTCACTTAACTGTCTAACTATCACCTAATTTCATCTTAAAAATACTCTTTTACCAGATATTTAGCCTCAAACGATCAGCAATGCGATACAGTCTGAAGGTTAAAGTATATCAGCACAATTACAGTAAAACCTGTTCATAAGGCAATCAATAATGAGTGAAATATATTAATATACTTTTACACATTCATCAATATATTCCAAAACAACTTAAAAAGAAAAGCCTGATTGCTTAATGGCACGTTTCAAGTTTCATCTATCAATAACCTGTATATGCGCAATAATCGAAGATACAAAGTACTGCATTTTTGTTATTTCTTTTGTTTTGTATCTTAAGTAATATATATAGAGAATTCGTTTGTAAACGCTAACTAAAAGTCTTCAAATAACTTAATTGTCCTAAGCAGTAATCCAAAAGGCGTGCTCAGTAATAACTCAGATATACTGGCTCTTGTGAAAAATAACCACAATGTTGAAGCAATTTACTAGAACCTTCGTCGTTACAACATTAGTTACTTGGACAATTAAATCTAGTAGTTTTAACTGCCCTCGAGTCGGGTCTCTACTTGTACGCTTTTCCTCAGTAGTCAACCAATTAATTAGCTTTCCTTTTTATTTACAGAGTTAGTGCGGAGAGCAATACAATCAAGTTTTTTCCGTTCGAAGACTTTTTAATTTTGGACTATTAACAAACGAAATATATTGTATATAATTATTCTGTAATGTATAATAGCAATTACATCAATTCACAGTTTTATTGTATACTAGCTAGTTACCCTTACCTTCGTCTGCACTGGTTATTATCTTAGGAATAATATTTAATGTACAAAGTAAATATTAGTAACGCATTGCTTACCTCACTTTTCTACTGGCAAGAAAACACACACAGTTTCTGAACGTGTAGCTCGTATAAAAATTGTTGTTTCTTAAAATTGCAATAACTTTATATTAGTTGATGCCGTATCGTGTTAATATAAATATCTAGGTAAAGACCAAGTGTCTAAAGAGTAACACTAAAAATATTGATCAAAATCTATTCAATAGTTTTTACGTGATGCGCGCGTACAACACCAGACCTAAATCGCTTTGTTTCAACATCAAAATCAAAAGTACTTTATTCAGTTTAGGCCCTGAGAAGGCGCTTATGAACGTCAAAGTTACCACCGGTTCAGAAAACAACCCAGTCATCGAGAAGAACCGGCAAGAAACTCGATCTGATTTATCTTTTCATTAAACATATTATAATGAAGGTGGTTTTATTATTTCATGGAAATTCACGTCTCTTATTTGAATTCATTGTATTATATTTTCTATGGGCATTTTATAATTACACTTAATCCCTGCAACCTCTTCTACTAATTATAAGTTATATCTGTAATTTTATGCATTACTGTAATAGCTTATATAATAAGAGTTATTAAAATCCTTTTAGAAATGTGTGATATTCAGACGATATATGGTGTTTTCTTTTTTTAGTAACATTTATTCATAATATATCTTACACCTTATAAGAAATCATTAGAGTTGATGATGCATACTGCACTTCTAGGTCCTATAACATTAGATATTAAAGAGCCCTCTGCCTCTTGGACAAAGTTCCATCAATAACTGTTCAACCATAGCGTGAACACACTATAGACACTTCAATATATTGAAGTACAAAGTGTGTGGAATCCTAATTATAAATGAGAAAGTAAATTTATTCGTTTGGTGGTAATAAGGTTTTTAAGCGATGATGGCTTAGTTGATAGTGTGATCGGACACACCGTCGAAGGACATAGGTTCGAATCCTATAAACTAAGTCCGAGCTTTTGGTGAAGGAAAACATCGTGATGAATACCATATCATGGTGGTAGGGCTTTTTCTAAGTCCGCCTGGCTACCTACCACCCTCAAGCTGAAAATCTGTCGCCAAGCATCTGTTGGTGTGTTCCGGTAGCCGCACTTGAGAGCCAGTCTCCCTCTAGGTGTAGCGTGGCCTACCAACTTAGATTACATCATTTTTTAACATCAGATGAGATTGTGGTCAAACGCAAACGCTAACCAAAAAAAGAACGCTTACGTTTTAATTACTCGACCGATTCTTTTCCACTTTCGATTTTCCATACACTTTGTCCGTAATACAAAAAACTGCATATAACCTTAATGTAAAAATACACTGTGCCCGAGCGACAATAAAACCTTTTTTTTTAATATGGGAAGAAATCCTTCATTGGACACCCACAGCCCTGGGGAGCTGTGGGGTGTCAGACTCTTACTGACTAAAAAAACCCACAAGATATCGTCTGCCGCGCTATGGAGTGGCATAGGATCGAACAAGCAAGCACCATGCCACCCCGGCGACAAGGGCCAGCGCGAACGCCCTGACCGCGACGACAGCCCGGTCAAGCTGCCTATCCGTCTACCGAACCAATGTGCAATGGAAAGTCAGGTCCCCAGCCCCTTCCCTCCTTGGTCCGGTTTTGGCAGTCAAGGGGTCACCCCCTTCAACCACCACCACCTGTAACTTTTTTACGTGGTTTTCTACCACGGTGAGTTTTTAACGAGGTTTTCTCCCTCTCCCTCCGCCCGAAGGCCACCCCTCTGTCACTTTTTAATGTGGTTTCCTCCCACGGTACGATAAATAAAACCTACATTAACACAAGCGAAGCTGTGGTCAAAATGTAGGTATAAAATAATACATTAATAATTATTTATATGACATTACAGTACATCTTCATTTCTTACATGGAAGTTAACTTAAAATATATTAAGATAAATTCAAAGAGCTTTTCTACTGCCTGTTGTGTATAGTACTCAACTCTCTATTGTCCTGTGCATTCTGTTATATTAGATATTAATTTGAGATGACGTTCCTAACAATATCCAACCACTAAGTTCTCTAGTCACCCATAATGCCTTTCATTCGGATTTCATTGTTCGAATAGAAAAGAAATAGTTGATTTTATATTTTGTTCCGCTATGTATACATGTAATAAAAGAATAAACAAATGAAATCTGTACATTAAATGTATTAATAAAAAATGCTTCCAGGGTCTTAGAATCAGTTAATCAATAGATATTCTATGATTAGATGACTTATAATCTTTTATAATATATCTTTGATTGATTGTAATCAATCAATGAGAGAACATATTTCCATGGGTTTTACAATTTATGTCTATCTGTCTGTATGTCGTTTGTAACGGCTATCACGATTTATTTTTACGAAATTTGGTGTTTTAGTAGTTTAAACACCGGTACAACATATAGGACATGGTTTACTTACATATAATATTCATATATATGTGCATCTTACTTATAAGAAAATACAAAAATTTAGTATAATATTAGTTTATGCTTATAGACCAAAGTAACATATAGCATATATTTTACATATATGTATATTTATCTTATCGTATTTATACTAAAACACTAAAGATTAACATTATAGTTCTTTGAGAAAAATATTCTCGGGGCTTTAGAATAACATGGTTTCTGTAATTTTTGTACATCTGTCGGTTCATTAGTATGCGTATTGCATAGAAACTGCTCAAACGATTTTGATTTAATCTGGCATGGTATTGTTATAATTACGTCACTACATGTTATAAAATAAAGCCGTCCGCCGCATCTGTCTGTCTTTTCGAAATAAACTCAAATACTACAGAACGTATTGTAATGCGGTCTTCACCGATAGATAGAGTAATACACAAGAAAGCTTTAGGTATATAATTTGTCAAGGTTCTGTGGAAATTGGTTGAAATATAGCGATACTGTTAGAAGTGTTGCTGGTAGAGCTACGCTGAAGCTATTACTGGTTTCAGCATGAATGGGTTGGCTCGCCCGGGGTAGTACCACCTTCTCACAGAAAACCGACGTGAAGTAACAGTGCTTGCACTGTTGCGTTTCGTTCGGCCAGTGAGAGCGCCGGAGGCCCACATATATTAAAAGGCCGGAAGCGCACTTGCGACTCCCCTGGTGTTGCTAGTGTCTATGGACGGCGGTGTTCACTTACCATCAGGTGACCCACAAAAAAAAAAAAGGTGCCGGGGAGCCTTCATTGAAAACGTTGCCTAATTATTTTGAGATATAATAAAAATTATACAGGAAAATATTCCTCTTTTATAGATCTACAACAAAGTCTGCGAAGGTATACACGTATCTTTTAAGGATAGCTTATTATCACATACAATGAGGTTATTGGGAGGCTATTTAGACGGACGAATTTAGTATTAATTCTTCTCTAATTGATTACATTAGTTACCTTAAGCAGTTCATGCTCGTAAGTATATATTTTTTTATTATCAGGGCACAACAGCGTCCACCGGGCCTGCTAATATTTATAAAAATTTAGGAAATTGCTAGTTTAGAATATAAAAGTCTCAAGAATAATATAAGAATGAACGAGAAAAAAATATTTGCCTAATAATATAGTACTTGCTTTACTATGACGACGTTATGAATTATTAACGTATTAAGACCGTCTGCCGGCCTTGTCATCAGTCAATCAGTTTCGACAGAAATCAGACGTTTGATTTTCGTCTTACTCATCTTACCCTTGGGATAAAATAGGCAACGAATAGGATTAAATGATTTACTTACCTACTACTGTAATGTATCGAAGACTATTTAAAAAAAAAAAGAATCTGTATATAATACGTTGATGCACCGTACTAATTAATGATTGAACGTAAAACAAGCAGTAGTAATTAGAAGGAATGATGGCTCAGTTGATAGCGTATTCGGACATTGCATCGATCTACGTAAGTACGGATCCTTGCGACTAAGTTGGAGCTTTCGGTGAAGGAAGCCATCGTAATGACCACCCTCAATTTTGAAAATCTGACGCCAAGCGCCTGTTAATGTATTCCAGCAGCTAAACCTTCCCCGTGAATTACTCTATCTATTGGTAAAGGCCGTAATACAATCCGTTCAGTAGTTTTTGAGTTTATCGCGAACATCGAGACAGACAGACAGACGGGGCGGACAACTTTGTTTTATAATATGTAGTGATATATAAATGTGAGGACATCATTTCAGTCTCGGCTGTTTCATTTCAGACGAAGTATAGCTTGTATTATGAAAAGTAAATAGCTGTAAATGTATTAAAAAAAGAACAGAAAATTGTTTTAACAAATCATCGATTTAAATAGAATAAAGCATATTTTTAATTTATGCTTCGGCAGAACTGTGCGGTTCGTATGTGCACAGGACACAAATGAGAAGTGCCGTGATAAATAGTCGTCAACGGCTCGCGTATCCGTGAGTTGCCAACTTGATGAACAGTCGTCGCTTATATTACTTCTGTCTGTATGCGCCAGCCAATCTGTAACATTTGGGAGAGCGTAAAAAGTTGTGGGCTATTCTTTATATGACACCAAATTGCGCTGTTTATTCGCCGTATAATATACGAATGGTTTTTTTTTCCTTTAATAAAAATATATTAGACGGTGGAGCCTTTTCTCTGCTCTATCTACTTTCATATAGTTTCCCTATTAGATTTGTTTGAAACAATAAATATTCCTTGCGAAAGTTTTTAATTAATTTTACTTTTCTTGATTTTTCAATGCGTGTATAGAAATTTTAATACTTATCGCTATACCAACGATCGGCAATTTTATTAGATTTCGATAAGAAACCATTGGTTATACCAGCTGTCTACCATTTACATTTACATTTCTGCTTGGATTATCAGCAATTACAAATAAAAGGGAATGTAAGTCGAAAACAAGGTAATTCATTATATCAATTTTACATAATAGCAGTACTTTGAAATACTTTAGGTAACTGTGTCATAGAAAAGAAGTGTTAACAGCTTATGTATGTTTTGTAAATATATTTTTAATGGTTTACTTACAATCAACACAATAGTAAAAGAACTCTTGGTATATATTTTACAAATTAATATTTGCCAAATTCGACACGTTATGCATTTATTTTAAATTCATAGTACAAGTTTTCTTTCATCTTTCATCGCCTACGTATTCTTTAAGATTTCTATAGTTATTTTTATTGTAATTTAATTTATATGTTCATTATATAGTTCAGTTATATGAACAACGTTCCCCACGAAAAGTTTACATTAAATACATAACACTTCTTTATACATTATGTTTTCTGGTACTAAAATAACAAGCCAACTGTTGGAACTAATTCCGAGAAAGGTCAGAGGAAAATATTATTTCTCATCCACACTCTGTCATTCCCTTCGACTAACTTAGTTTTTGAATATCAAGAAATCCTTTCTTAAACAACACATATAACGCTCAACTTATTTCAAATTTATACCCTCAACACTGGTAAGTTTGATGATAGGACATAGATACAAATATATCTGAAAAGTAGGTGACGTTCTCGTCCAGTACAAGGCTAACTAGTTATATATCCTTCGGGACAACAAATCACTGTTAACTACGAAAACTCTCGCATGATGAGGATTTGTAATTAATGTACCCTTTAGGTATTAGTTACGTGAATCAACATTAAACGTTTTTGTGGTAACTTGATTGACACTGTTTATTTTATTACTGCTTCCAGTTTTTCGTTAATGAACTTCTCGAATGTATTTATATAGCGTTAAAGTTTCCCCGTCCTGATAAAGTTAAACTTGCTTAAAACTATATACAACACACCGTTGAAGCGTTGCATGCGTTATAAAAGCATTTCCTTTATAACGTATATAAGATAAAATAGAGGATTTTAAAAAATGCTTCCTCTAACGGCTCCGAAGGTAATCTGATAAAAAAGGCCATTGTATATGTGTTTTCCATACCCACACGTCTAGTAAAAAGAAAAACGTTAGTAGACGTAGTTTTTTTAACGAACAATATTATCGTCATTGTAACCGAGTTGGCTAACTTTGATCTCGAAATATTTGTGGAAGTTCAAGGAAGGGAAGGAAGAAACATAAATAATAAGAAACGGAAAATACTAAAAAAGGTAATTTAAATTTCAAATACAAAATGTTCCTAGATATAGAACATTTGATGTCTTTTGTCATTTTAGAAATAAAATATTGTCATTCGTTTGTTAAACATTTATAGGTGGGTGCGCTCAGAAATTTATCTGTTTCATAGCTGTGGTATGAGATCCGATCTCATTGGACTGTTTTGTTGGATAACAAAACAGTTCTGTTTCAGAATTAAAAATAGTACATGAGAAAGCTTTAAATTGATTTAGTGCATAACTGTGTTGCATTTATAACGTAAATAAAAAGTTTATTTTGAGTTTTGACCACATTTTATACAAATATTCAAAACATTTTACACAAATATATGTAAGTGATACGAATAGCCGAATACTGTTAGATGCCGTAGCACTGCACTAGCCTTCTGTCAAGGAGATTTCGAACAAAGAACGAATAGATTGCATATTCTTTTATGTCTGTTTTATATTATTGACCAAGCTCTGTCCAGCACGCATTGCTATATTTGAATTATAATCTTTGTCCTTTTTTAAATATATTTTTTCAATTTTATTATCTTTCATTCTATACACGACTACAAACGGATATCGCGTCGCCTTGAGATAAGTTCAATAAATGCCACGGAAAATTGACTAACCTAGAGTGCGTAAAGGCATCGTTTTAGGTACACTCACGTCAGCTGTAGTGTGTGTCATTTAGGGATACTAAGTTAAAATATTTACCCTTTAAAATCGGGGAATTTGATGTTAATAAAATTAACAAAAAAATGATAAAAATATGTTATGTTATTAAATGTTTTCCGTGTATCTTAGTGACGATGCCTAAATCATTTCTTTAGGCATTGCGGATATGACGATATGTTAGGCCTGTTTTAGAGTGCAGACAGGTGGCAGATGCTTGCGCGGGTGCGTATAGTTCAAATGTATTTAGACGCCGCTAGTATTCACAGTGATGCTAGCGTATAAGTACATTTCAACTATACGCACATGCGCAAACACCCGCACCCGTCTGCGCTTATATGATTATTGCATTATATGTGACGGAGGTTACACTGTGATAGAACTGAAAGATTATCACAGGATTCTTATAATGCCTGAATACAAACATTTCAAGTCTGCTATAATCATTACATTTGTTTCCATTAATAGTTGGTAAATAGATAAAAATATCTCATAAAATATACTAAGAAACTGGAACTCCACTAAGTTTTAACATAAAATTATATAGTTTGGAATCTTAAGATTCGTATCGAGGGATACTTTGGTGAAAATAGTAGCTAATCAATATATCTAAAAGCGTAATGTAAAAGTGTACAGTTTATGTTCATTAGATTGTATATTTATAAAGCTGATAAAGTAATTTGTCCATTCTATGTCGACAATAAATTAGTTTATTTCTATGTCTAAAATAATGTCAATTAATTTGATTTTATTTATATTGATATTAGACGTATATTTCCAAAATTAAAAACCCTTCTATCGTGATTGTTCAAAGAACATCTGCTGTTTTAATTTTGCAGTTTTTGCCAAATGCTCTGTTTTTGCAAAGTATGTTGTACAAACGAATTTTTAAAAACTATAAATAAAGCTTTAATGAGACGCTTATGCACGTAATTTTAACATATACATTTATGTATACTTCAATAGACTGTTTCTCATGATAATAATGTATTGTAATAATATTATACAATCATTGGGCAATCTGACGTAATTATAATGGCAACACTGTCAAAAAATGGCGTATTCAGATTTACGAAATAATCATATTTATTCAAATATATTTAAATAACTTTGATGTATGGAATCACAATAAATACGCACTAAATGTCGTTTCATTATCTCTTTTGTATTTTTGTTAGTAGTTAGTATTTTGTTAAAGTTGCGCTGCAGAAAACGTCATTTTTAATTATAATTGCGGGAGCAAAAATACTTTACTGACAGCGGCTTGCTGTCAGTAATTTGACTATATTACTCGCAGCAATGTAAAACTTTACATTCTTTGTCACGACACGGGTTTGAAATGCCGGACTAGTATAATCAAAGTTTATTCTGTTTAGTTGCAATACAGAATAGTATAAACTAAGAAATATATGTTTTGTAATTAGCCGACTAAGTAGTCCGGTGGAACTGTAGCGGCATAGCCAGGCTAAGAGTGTAGGTCAGTTCGAAAAAAAAAATAATAATTAGCCGATTATCGTTTTAATATTAATGTAGTGCACAGGCACAGGAAGAAATAATATTAGCGATAAAGTACACCGATAAACTTAAAAAAATACCTCCATTACAATATGCGACAAAAATAAAAATCCATTTGACGAGCCCTACTAAGCACCAAGAAGCCTGATTAAATGAAGTGGATGAGCATGTTTCCCGGCAATACAAAGCTGCGTTATTGCCTGAGTAGTCATCGCCGCACAGCAATCAAGCAGGCTACTAACTATTGAGTGAGTTGAGTAAGCCAGCCGACAGCGATCCCAGCATAAATTGTGTTTATGCGGGCATGAAGTGTGCTGAAGAGTGATGTGTTTCAGTTTAAGTATGTTCCCGAAATGTTAAACACCGACTTACCGCTAATATATTATTTTTAATGAAGGAGGTCAAGTTTCTTTTATTATCTTCGCGTTTTAAATATCCATTTAGTATTTATATGTCCAATAGATTCATGCCATAATTTTATTTATTTCATAGTAATTCCTTAAAATATTCACATTTTTTTTTTATAGATAAAATTCTGTACATATCAATTAAAATAACATTTATTAAGATAATTTTGTAGTTTAAAAATAAAAAGTAAAAAAAAGTATATTTTCAGTATAGTCTAAATCATTGTTCTACGTCGTACAATCACTTTGCAAAGTTATTTATCGGAAGAAAAATCTTAGTAATGTTATTTATTTGATTGGCTTGACACGAAGTTTGCCTTTGACCATTTTTTCGCGCTATAGAAGGGAGAGGTGAAAATCAATTTCAGATATGATTAGATGTCACTCGCCAGTACTCTACAAGTCCTTATCGAATATATTTTGTATTTGTTGTAAATTGTATACTTTCACATATTTTTATGATGTAATAATATATGGGACAGGTACAGGAAATTAAGCAATAATGAAATATGTATTATGCTTATAATAAAATATAAACTTAATTCATGTATTAACACATGATTACAGATAGTGTTCAAAAGGGAAAATATCATGGAGTATGAGGTGATAATAAAATTCTGACGATTTGTGCAATTATAAATAAATATACTTTAATTTCGATATAATAGTAAATTAACAATTTACTATACTATACAATACGCCACTCATTTTGACCGCTCTGGGTATAGATGCGCACAACATAAATGTGTGTATCAGCGGGTCGAAGAAAAAGGTGAAGACGGAGCACGCTCGCCCGCGCATTGCTCTCTGCCCCTCGGTCACGTCTCGTAGTGTCCGTACACGAACTATGAGCATATACTAATCACTTGCAGTACAGTCGCGTTCAGAATAATTTAATTGCTCTGAGATACTTGCTATTGCCGTTTTCGTTATTATTTCTTTTTATCTTCTCTCACTCTCCTCAAACAAACTCTTCTCAAATTAGCAACCTAACGGGTAAACTGCCACGTCCCTGTTATCTAATATAATAGGCAAGCTTCTACTTGAATCATAACATAACATCGAGACTATTTGAGGAAAAAAATGTCATTTTTAAATTTCTATAATAATGTTTTCATTTTGTTTTGTATTAACCTCTTGACTGTTCTTTGCGCACGCCCAAACTTAAAGGTATACTCATAGTGGTCAAAAAGATTGACGTGGACTAAAAGTAGCTTAATTTTAAATAAAGAGCTGAGTACCAAAATATATATGTGCCCACCCATACGAGACATTGTTATTTTTTCAGACAAATTATTTATGTTAGGGCGTTACGTAGAAACGAAAGTATATATAAATCAAAATCAAGATCCTTAAAAATATAAATTATTTTATTTTATGGGCTTACAATTACATGGTATAAAAATATTCTGTAGCACTGTCGCACTAGGAAATAAATCCTGTGTGACGGAAGGCCAACAAAAATGAAATTACAAAATCTATGCTAAATATAAACGATATACACGATGTATAAACTAATACTATAGAGAACATGTATAAATTATATTTAACACAGAGCCACATATATTTTATATTCATAATACATTACACAGTAATATTTTATGTTTATAGAATAGAGATACATCAGTTGCATCGTTTATCAATAAATTTGATTTTCAGAACTTGTTTAAGTTTGTTCCTTGTACATATTATATGCGCAGTTGTGACAAATATTTTCTCACGATTTTAATTTTCTCACGGAAGCTGTAAGTTGAGCACAAATGGCGTTGACAGATATTTGAAAAATTTGAATCGAAAAAAAATATACTTTCAATTATAGAAAATTTCCTAGATACTTTACTATACCTATCTCGAGAGCTAAGCTCGGGAATCACATATTAAAATTTATATGATGACCTTTAGTTCATAGATATAATATTTAACTTAATTTTACTGTACGCTTCGCTACATTAGGCTACATAGGGAATAAGTAATGATAGTAAAACTAAATCAAGCTGAGTAAAATGTTGCCACCAGAGCGTATTTAAGCAATACTTTGTAAATAACTTCTATCATTTATATAAATAATTTACTGTAATATTTAGATATTTACATTTATATTTATGCCATAATGAATGTCTATAACTTACATAGAACGTGTTCACAGTTTAGAAAGCTGAAAAATGTTTCACTACCGGTATTGTCAGTGGCTAATTTATTTTATAAAATTCGGGAAATAAAAATTACAACAAAATAAACTAACCTAAATGAAGTACTATTAACTTGTAAGTTTTAAATACATTTCATTTTCTTAGTATGTATCAGTATGTAACTATGCAACTATTAGTCAGATTTGAATAATTATTTTTGAGTTTCATACCCTATTCTTTGTTAAAGTTTATAGGTTATTTAACACCACGCTTCAAATCTTAATAATAAGCTATAGTGTAGGCCAGAGTGTAGGCTAATCGAAAACGAATCAATTGTTGCGTGAAGCTGTTGGTGTTACACGTTGTAATGGAGTTTTAGGACGGTTTAGCCTAAGTGCGTATCGTCTGTTTCAGAGTGCAGGCGGATGATGGATCCTTGCGCGGGTGCGTGTAGTTCAAATGTACGGACACGACACTAACATTCACAATATTGTAGCGGCGTCTACGTACATTTAAATTTCACGCACCTTCACCCGCCTGCACACTAAAACAGGCCTATGTTACTGAGGTAGCGTGCCACGCAGCACAGGCGCTTACGCCGTTGCGTTGCGTCGAATGTAACATTCGTATACCTTATATAGATTTTTTTTAAGCTCAAGCTGTAAATCACACGTCGACAGTGATTAAAAAATGTGTAAACTAAAAGTAAGTGGAAATTAGAATATCAAGTAATATAGGTATATAACAATAACTAGACTTTACTCCGAGCCTAAACTAGCGTGTTTTAAATGGCAATAACAATATATTATGTTCACTCTATACACCTTAGTGTCTGTTGCATTTACGAAGATTTATTTCTACAATATAATACTGTTATTGCACTACACACGAAAATTTAATACGAAATTATGGTTACAAGAAGGAGAATTTTTACTCGTTATGATTTATAAAAGAAGTACCGCTTTATATCAGATATAACGTGTTTGCGGTTCTTTATACTCTTTTTCATTTTAAAATTTGATTTACCATTTCAAATATGACTATTCCATTTATACAATGATTTTAATGGATTAGTAGGTATGAATAAATGAATTATATATATTGATTTATACTTTATCTTATTAATCTATTCCTAAAATGTTGGAAAATAATATTTGGTTGACATCTTTCTTTGATAAAATATTTAAGTATTTCTGATATTAATTATTGTACGCCTTTTTCATAATTTTTTATTAAACAAGCATGTATTTACGACGTGTTATGTTACTTTATTATTAATTATATATGTAATCCTTTTTACAAATGGATGTTTGTGTAATTTTTTTATACTTTATATATAGGTTAGCGTTTGATCACAATCTCATCTGACCTGAAATGATGATGTGGTCCAAGATGGTAGTCACGCTAAACCTAGAGGGAGATTGGCTCTTAAGCGCAGCTGCCGGAAAACACCAATAAGGTGCTCTGCGACAGATTTTCAACTTGAGGGTGGTAGCTAGCCAGGCGGATTTAGAAGAAGCCCTACCACCATGCTATGGTTTCATCATGATATTTTCCTTCACTGAAAACTCCGACTCCGTTGTTAGGATTCGAACCTACGTTATCAATCATCACTTTAACATGTATCTATTTAAGTATTTATATGAAGACCAATATCATATGTTGATTCGTTTATCGATGACACCGTTATTGTTGGACTATCTTACATTTACTGCTTAATTGATCTAATAATTTTACTACCACTTACAATCCACATACATCAAACCCTTTAGTATAGTAACATTGTTAAAATAAAGTATCAATACTTTTTAACTTCTCTAGTAAACTATCACACGAAACGCGATTCTAATTTCCCTGGTTACGCGATTAAATACAAACAATAAACGATATTGATAGGTTTATAAACAGAGTGTTAATTGAATCATCATTGATATCTCAGCGTTTATTAACATTATACTGAAGCTCTCGTCACCGTTGAAAATATATTTAAGATAGGTAATTATAATTTCTTATTTAAAAAAGGCCACTTTTTTATTTGCTTTTCTTTCTATAAGTAAGTTGGGTTATGCACTATTACATGCATTTCATGAGGTTGTCACTACATAGTATAAAACAAAGTCGCTTTCTCTGTCCCTATATCCCTATGTATGCTTAAATCTTTAAAACTACGCAACGGATTTTGATGCGGTTTTTTTTAATAGATAGAGTGATTGAACAGGAAGGTTTATATTTGTAATAACATAGATTAAATAGTTGGGAAATAGTGTTATTTTTGAGTTTACTCTAAATTTAACGCGTGCGGGCCACGGGTATTAATGAATAAATCAAAACTACTAGATCGATTTTAATCATTTTTTCAGTGAATGACATAGGGCTATATACTTGATACCCGTGCAAAGCCGAAGCCGGCCGCCAGTATAGTATAATTCGCAACTTTTGACCTATCTCTGCAAGTTTTCGTTAGACACAATACGTGATTAAACACTTATAGACTTTATAACACTCATATAAGAAGTTTTGGGAAATATAACTATTATTTAATATATGGCAATATTACTTTTCCGTCAATACATAATATTAAAAGAGTACCTTGTTTCATATGCTCACGGCAGCAGACGAATTTATAGCATATTAATTTAGAGCATAATTATTATCTAATTATCTAGAAATGGATGCATCATGTGGTTGTAATGTACCGTATAATGCGCGCCTCATTAGTTGCCACTATCCTAATTTCAAATATGTCCGACTGCAATTCTTAAGAGTCAATCCTTCTAGAGTCTCAGGCTACTAAGTCATTTGATACGAAACATAATTGTGCGTTCCACGTTAAGCCTATAAATAAAAATAAAAATGCATATATACCTAAACTTCGAGTTTATAAATTATACAACAGGACATGCAAAGTAACAATATGTTAAATAGACTATATCCAAAATGCCGGTTAGTAACAGTGTTACGAAACGCCATTACATGAATGTATGTGTATAAGATATTATGGTTAATATACAGACATACACATAATGTATTGTAGTCGAAGACAAGCCCGCTACACATTGTTTCTGTCTTCGATTAGATTTATGTGTAGACGGTCCATTCGACCGGGCGAGCAGTATTCGACCTTTGCAAAAGTTAAAGACAGTTAAACTCAACATTCCGCGAGCTCTATAACATTTCGAGTGTTTTCTTTCAATATAAAACGAGAATGTACTCAACAAAGTGTTTCCAAAGGGTTCGGGAAATATAAACGCTGTATAATACATATATTTAACTGTAAACGATGCTACATTTCTCTAAATTGATACTAACATACCCCTACTCTAAGTAAATAGGTAAATAGAAAAAAAAAACTATAGAATTAAACTATGTTGTTGTAGTGAAAGTTAAATTAGTAAACATGAAGGCTCCGGTCAATTTTGTTAGGAGTTTTAGTAACTCGCGTCCGTCACGTGACAAGGGTAACAAAACCAGTCAGTCAAACCTATTGTTAAGTTGATGATAGATGAATTTTAATTCCAATTAAAATGTTCATTATGCTATCTATCTTATGGTTAATTCAATGATAATATAATATTATTAGAAAGTTAAATGTAACGATTGTTATTTTTCGATATTATAAGTGATAGAGATATTTAGTAGGTGGTAGAGCTACGCTGAAGCTATCACTGGTTTCAGCATAAATGGGTCGGCTCGCCCGGGGTAGTACCACCCTCTCACAGAATACCAACGTGAAGTAACAGTGCTTGCACTGTTGCGTTTCGTTCGGTCAGTGAGAGCGCCGGAGGCCCACATATATTAAAAGGCCGGCAACGCACTTGCGACTCCCCTGGTGTTGCTAGTGTCTATGGACGGTGGTGATCACTTACCATCAGGTGACCCACCTGTTCGTTTGCCCCCTATGATATAAAAAAAAAAAAAAAAGAAAGTGAAGCGAAAAGTTATCAAGAAGTGAACATTTTCCGGTTTAATGGATGAATGAACGGATTAAATTAAGACGGAAACCAATATCTAGCTCACGCTATGCAATTAACATCATCAAAGAATGTTGATTTTTAAAACTAGGTAATTAATGTCATAGAGTTGAAAACAACATTTCAAAAATGTATTCACGATTTAGAAACCGAACATTTTGTAACTGACTGACTCACTGTGTTTATTAGTTAGACATACAACACGGTATTTGGAACCTACAATAAATGTAGTAAGAGTTCAATTTAAAAAAAAGGGCCAGCCGAGAAGTTTTTCTTATTTTAGAAAAAAAAAACATACGTTATGTTTATATTTCATTTAGTGAATATGGGAATATAATAGATCCATTTTATATGCATTTTTATTTACATTTAATTAGCGCTATATTCGTCGAAACAGATTCGTAGCTAACCTAGTTCTTCGAAATATGGAAAAGATAAAAAATCGTTACTGTTGCTTATCCTCGGAAGATGGGCACACATACCAATCACGGGCATTTCTTTAGACTTCTTTATTGTAAACAATTGTGCAGTACATTGTTTATGAGTCTTATAAGGTTGAGGCCAACGGTATAAATATAAACTTGATTACATACATCGTTCTTTTCTAATTTCTATAACTATAATTTTCTTGTATTACACACATAAACCCTCCGTAAAATATTATCCAAGTGGTGGTGAAATTCGCATGAAAACCAGGTAGTGTTATTAGAAAAACACGGGAACATACAAACAGATACAAAAAGCGTCTTTATTTTATAATACATTTTAATGAGTTGCTTGTATAGAAAAAAAAATTAACTTTTTATTAATGTCTTATAAATCAATGAACACCGGTTGCACACACGAAAAAGCATGACTCATTGTCACGTTCCGCCTGAGCCGAGGGTGTAAGCGAGAGCGTGGAACAAGCGATAGAGAGGGGCGATCGGCCTAAGCGTTCGGCTTGTGACGCATCATTTTTATCAATATTTTTTATGACGTTTTCAAGTAAAATTATCGTCTGGAAGCCGACTTCAATTTTGCTTTTTTAAATTTGCTGAGTTAAAACTGTATTGGAAATTAGAATAATGTATTCAGTCAATATCAATTAGGTTCTATATGTTTAAAGTAAATTAATCAATTACAAGTTCACATTGAATGTAGTAAATAAAAGAGCATTTTTCAAAGACCAGCAAATACAATAATAAAAAATAATTATTTTAAGAATATTAGCAAAACAATTGGTACTTTAATTGTTGAGAATATTGCCCTATAGTTGAGCTATTTTTGTCTCTTAATCAACAGTCATGTGTTTTTTTTTGGTTGACTATTTATTCTTCCATAATTACTTTACAGCTATAAATTAAACACATTTTTCGGAAACTAGCATTTGCAATTATTGATCCTTATTTAACACTTTTCATCATTATAATACTAATTTTTCATTGATGGACATAGCGAATAGTTTAAACACTACTGAATTGTTTGTCCTTTACGTGAAGGTTTTCGTAACATGTTGCTATAAATTCTGCATCATCGGTTTACAGTTACCTGCCCATAAATAGACCTAGACCATGTTTAAGAGATTCCAAGATATTCTGCGAAGTTTACCCACATACCTGATTTCAAGATTTAGTTTGTGAATACAATAGCCAAAGTATGAAATAACCTTCAGACGTGATGAAAAAACGTCAAAGTACCGTAGGAGCCAAAACACAACCCTGCCATACTTGTAGAGCGTATTTCTGCATCGATTATTGCAGCTTTGCAAAGTTGTAGTTTTTTATTAAAGCTTCCATGGGTTGTCGGGAAACCTGTCCTCATGATACAGATATTCCATGCATAAATTAGAGGAGTTAAGAATTATATTTTCAACTTTTCTTAACTGGAGATTAAGCTGGAAATGCCATTAGCTTTTAAGCAATACTCCCGGATTGTACTCTGCGGACAATGAGTTAGGCTTATAGCGGATCTTCTTACAGTGAAAAGAAACCTGGTGTCCTCATTTACGTCTATTTGTTCTGACCTATTTCCGATAACCGCCACCTTTCATGTTGTTTGTCATATTTCATATGGAACTTGATAGAGTATCCTTCCAATAAACGTTACCTCTTCTGGGGCATAGATAAGTTAAGGAGGACTTGGCTTGCCCAAAATATAATTTTGACTGGATCCTCAGTAATGACAATTCGATAGGTGCCATGTCAAGCCATGATGTATAGCCATACTCGCTTACGGTGCGTAGTGGTTACTTCCTTACTGAATTTGTTTCGAGCTTGCTATTTCTGTTATCAATACAGTGGTTAATTCTTTACATCATTAGTATTATAACGAGGCCAAATATTCTAGTTATAATAAAAAACAAACTGCAGCTAACACTGTCACACAATTTTTGATATTCTATTAGTTGCCTCGTACGTCATACACGTCACAGAATGTAATGGCGTCCCCAATCAGAGCCGGTACACACAGCCGTATAACATATTGCGATTCGCAATTCTAAGTTGTATAGAATATCTTTCTATGATAACCAGTAGCTCTAATTAGAAATCTTCGTTTACTATAGTTATAGAATAAATTTGAATATTGTCTATTACGATTTTTTGTTGCAAGTTCTTTTACATGCTTATTTGTACAGATATTATACAAATATTAACCATTATTTTTTCATTATTATTATTCTCACTATAAATAATAACGACTATACATCTATAAATCATATACAATACTATTATTATGAAAGTAAAATATCTTTACACTAATTAAAACTAATTTACAATGAACTTTTTACTATTGTTTTCTACGATTCACTAATGCTATGGGTATAGATGGCAATAACGGCTATAATAACTGTTATTGCAAACTGTAATCAGTTATTCTGCTGTCATTGATCAATGACACGATAATGAAATCAATATTCGTTATCCGTACCGTGACTTTTAATATTAGCAACATGGGGTGCTTTCTCTTTCATACCGATTGGTTCTTTCACAGTGTTTGCATTTTTGCATGTTGTGATAATACAGGCTGACTTTTGTCATTGCCAATAATAATGACAGATAATCTATAATCAGAGAGAGTATAATGATTGCCTTCGATAGGTTGTTATTAATTGCATAGAAATTACGATATAATAATGACTAGGAGTATCTGTGAGTATAACAAGGAAATGAAGAATGTAATAAACGTGTTAATTTTATCAATTCCACTGATCGTGTTCAACATTTTAAATTTCACTATGATATAAAACATTAATGTAATGTAAAATTCCAATGAATACAAATGTTATTTCTTTTTAATATTTACTTCGGTTCATGCAAACAAGATTAGATTTAACATCATAAACTTTAATCGATCCTAACTTTTCAACACGTTCCTTCTTGTCGAACGAGGTGGAGCGCATCTGTGCATTTTTTATGCAAAATCGATATTTTTATTACATCTTTATGGTAACCGCAGTCTCTCAGCCAAATTAAGAGTAAGAAAGGACGTGACAAAATTTATTCCATAACCATTTCCGCAAAGCGTTTCTATAATTGTGCTTCCTCGTTTATTTTTCACTTAATGACTAAAGTCACTGAGGTATCCGATGTGAAATGATGCATTGGCTGAATTTTCTTTCCCCTTTCAAAGGGAGTACAGTGGATAGCCTATGTAGGTGTGCCTTTCGAAACTTGTTGAGACATATTTACAAACATATTATTTAGATACGTCGATAAATCTACTATACTAAACAGGACCGTGATTTCGTATGCATTCAATTACTTCTACGTGAAAAACGGTCTTTGATATACCACCTTACATTAAAATTTCAATTCCGTATTTTTTAAATAGCGAAATACGTTCGGAATAACAACATAGAAGCAAAAAGAAAGCTCTTGTCCAAATAATTTAGATTGATGGAAGAGAATAGACTTTTGGGTCTTAACAACCACAGAATATTATGATGGATAGGGGGAAAATATGTTGATTTTAGAACAGTGTGAAAACATTTTATATGTAACGTTAACGTAGTTTAGGAAACAATTTTTTTTTGTTCTTCTTGTTTGTAAGTTTTTGTAGCGTTTGGTTACACAATTTAATCTTATATTAAATGACGATGTTCCATAACATGGCAAAGCACTAAGCATAGTGATGGGATGTGGCTTTCAAGTGCAAGTACGAAACATACTTATAAATTATAAGTGATAAACTTTCAACTCATAGGTGTTTGTTAGCCAGGTGATGATTATGCAAAGTAAACTGAAAACTCGGTCTCCTTGTAGAGATTCGAACTTACGTTAATGGACATGGCGTCCGAAAACATTAAGACCGAATCACCATTGCTTAACATTGAATAATAACTGATACCTGCGACTTTGTCTGCATTGTCTATTACCTTAGCAATACATTTTATGTACGAAGAAAAACACATAAAAAAAATTGAAAACAAAATATACCTTGCATCCAAATTCCTTATGTCCTTTGTAGTCCTTATAGAAATCCTAGTTTCTTAAAATTGAATACGAAATAATCCTTAATTACTTAAAGTAATACTTTTAAGCACCAAGTATCTTTGAAGAAAAACTAAAAACAATTACCGAAATTTGATTGATGAAGATGTTACTTTACCAAGCGTTACCACGAGGAAGTGCGAAGTAACGTCCGCCCTATTTTTTTAAATATAGAAATTAATTCAGTACTTTTTGCGTGAAGCGGGCACAACGACTGATTTATGTCATTTCGTTTATGTATAAGATAAATTACGAATATGTCTATGTCTCAAGGATTCTTCTCATTGTAGCCTGACAAATGAACTACACTACATCTGATGATAATTACAGTAATGAGAGTGCAATGGCGAGAGATTTACAGTCTTTGCTATCGTATCAAACTAGAGAGGCTTATTGGCAGGGGAATGAAAAAAGTACCTATATTGGGTTCGTCACCATTTGTGTGGTGGTTGCTACCCAGTCGAGTACAGTTCTTTACTACCAAACTTGATTACTATATATACAGTGGCTGATCCTGAAACAAAACAAGTACATGCTGACCACAATCTAATAGAACAAATCGGTCAAATGTTCAAAAGTGACTTATATAATTGAGGTCGCCTTCAAAACAACTTATGTAATACTATTTAATTATTTTAACAATATTTTTGATGTACAAAGGAGAGAAAATGAAAAAATTGAAAGCAAAATAGCAAAAATTTTGATGAACCTGAAATGCCTTTGCTTACCTTCTTTTCTCTCGTACTTAACTTGCGCCGCAATTCAAATTACAATAACTTTGGATAAAGTCAAGCGATTTTAATGAAACAAAGATTAAATGTTACTCGAAAATATGTTTTATTATTTTATCGTACACGTTGTACTTTAGCAGTAATGTGTGAACAAACAAACAGACAGACATTTCGAAAAATGTACTTCATTGCTTATTATTCTTAGTCACTTGGAATATTTTTATCACAAAAATCTGAAAAGTACAGGATACGTTCAATTGACATTTTTATTATATGTAATTGCTTAAAAAATAATTGGACTGTATTATTTGTAAGATTAGAGTTTACCTTAATAAGCAACTAAATAAAGATTTCTCGTCTTGAATTGTTTTTTTTTTATATTAAATCATGCAACCTTCTATTTCACTTTTCACCAATTGAATAATATTTATTTTTAGTGAAACACATTGTCCTAACAATATTTTTAAATAATATCGGATATCCTCTATAATTTTAGTTTTTATTTATCCCAGTAAATAGTAATTATAAACCTGAACAAATATAAGATCAATGTCAATACTTTTGTTATATAAACCCAAGATCTTAGAAAACCCAGTCTACAGCCATTATTATATAATAATAGTGATAACCGAAGAATATATTTACAATTTATAACAATAGTATATATTAGGATAATGTTCTACTAGGATTAACAAGTGAGAATTGAGTAAAAACCACTAAAAGAACTTGAAACATTATTACTATTATGGCTCGTATATAGACTGGAAAATTTGCAGGTCTACTGTAATTTATTCATTATGTCCTGTAATAAATTCACTCTTACATTTAAACTAGATGTGTATATACACGGCTCTGTGTACATTTAATACACTGTAATTATTTATAAAGGTTTATATTTTCTATTTCTATTTACGTTCATTACTTTATGAGAAATAAATTATTTATTTGAATGAGAACTTTCCACAGGTCAAAAGTCTGCGTAAATTCATCTTCAAGTGTTTATACTTTTCTTTGTGCAATGAAGTAGCTCGTTATGGATAAAGTTAGATTTTAAATCGTTTTCATTCTATTGAATGAAATTCTATTCTATTGAATATTTAATAGGTACATATTATAAAACTAAGTCATCCGCCGCGTCTGTCTGTCTGTTTGGATGTTCGCGATAAACTCAAAAACTACTGAACGAATTGTAATGCGATCTTCGCCAATAGATAGAGTAATTCACGGTAAAGGTATATAGGTATTTAGGTATATCATTTGTCAAGGGTTTTTTTTTGTAAATTGATTGAATAAATGATAATTGTTGAAAGAATCGGAAAAATCAAACCGCCTTAAGCGTTTAATGCTCATAAGTATATATTTTTGTATTATCAGGGCAGGACAACGTCCGCCGGGCCTGTTAGTATTTAATATATTAGGCAACGTATTGTAAAAAATCATAGCGACAGTAGTTTTTATATCTATACTATTTGAGCATTACTTTATCCATATGTAATAAAACGTAGGCCAATATATACCCAGGAAAATTATCTATGATGAAAAAAACTAATCAAGTAAATCGAATACATTCTTAAAATATAGATATACTTCTTTACAAATTAGATAAAGATATACTGTGCGTTGTACATAATATACAAAGATTAAAAAAAGGAAAAAACGAAGAATATTAGAATATACTAAAGTCAATTATAAAATAACGATATTGAGGTAAAAATATTCGCAAGTGAATGTTAAATGATTGTATAATTACACCAATGTATTGTCGATATTAAGTTTCCTGGTTCTTTTGCATGTAGAAGTTTAGCAATTAACGTACATTATATTATCAGAAGGTTGAAATGATCTACTGATTAAGACCGTCATATTATTTACCTGTATGATGTTTTTTTGGGAAGGCTATACTTTAAATAATTCCAAATTAATTATATCAAGTCTGATAGTAAAGGGAATCACAGTAAAGTAACAGAACGCTTTACACGGTAACAGAGTTGTTGTGAGAAAATATAGAACTATATGAGTCCCTGTATGTAAAATCTCTAATACTTCGAAAAGTTTGTGCTTTACTTTGACCCAACAATGGGATATTAATAATGCTGTATATTCAAGTGCCCATTTACCTATTACCTTAGATTGATCTTTTTTTTAATTAAGACACCACAGCACTATGTATTTCTGAACGTCAAGGAACGCAAAAACTTTTCTGTGTATTCTGATATTATTATTCATATTTCTAACAACATGTCAATTTCGGAATAGCGTACGCTCTCTGTACATAGAATGCCATGAACACCGTTTGACAAAAATATTTCTTTTTCACTGTGTTTTTCTTTACCTTATTATTCTTAAAGGAATTACTTTAATTACTTATTATAAATTGACTAATGATAGATATTTCCGTTAGGACACCATGTCGATCAACGTCGAGCAATTCAGTTGGAACAAGGAAAACATCGTGATGAAACTATAGCCTTAAATATGCCTTTTTGTAAGTACGCTTGGCTAGCTACAACCATCATGCTCGAAATCTGTCCCGAAGTACCTGTTGGTGTGTTCCGGTTGCTGCATTTAAATGCCAGTTCCCCTCTAAGTTTAGCGTATTTTCCAACTCAATCCATCATCATTTCACATCAGACGCGATTGTGGTACTAATCTATATAATATATTAACGCTAAAACTTATAAAGAATATATTTGTGTGTTTTATGAAACCCCAAAGCAAATAAACCTTTTTTTTCAGATCGTAGGCAATGAATTGAAAATTAAAAAAAAAATATTTTTTTAACTAAGCACAATATTTATTTAAATTATTGAATCATTTTGAATTCAGCCATGAACGCCGCCATATTAGCATTGGCTACTCAGCTGAGCGCCTTTCACTTTACCTCTACTCCGCGGCTAGCTGTAATGCGACATACGATAGATGAATGAAAAAAACTGAGTCAATTTAAAAATGTTTCATTTTAAAAACACGATTTATATAAAAATGTTCAAATGTAAAATGATTAAAAAAATGTTTTTAATATTCAAGACCATTGATCCATAGAATATCTATCACAAGATTTGGTAAAAAAAATACCTATGTAAAGATAAGGTTATATATACTATACTATATATATATATATAGCAATAGCATTTCATAGGATATTATGAGAACTTTGTAGTAATCAAATGTACGTTGTTACATGTCTGACATTGTTTTCGAAATTAATGGACATTTGTAAGCTGTTTACAGCGTAACAGTTTGCTCCAACTATAGTTACAATTACGAATCCCGGATCCCAATAATTACATAAAGACACACGAATAGATGCACAAAGTCGACTGTCGCATCACTAATCTGGAATGCAGTTTGTCTGTAAATGAAGAGTCATTCAACGAACGACCGAGCAAATGCCATGTACGAAATTCTGTTGATGTCACTATATTATTCACTTGTTTTTTAATATAGGGCATTTATTACATGTACATGTAATTCTAATTAATTTACAACCATTACTGTAAAAGGTTTTTAGTCAATTTGAAATGATCAAGGAGGTTTTTTGGCATTTGACGAAAAGTGATTTTAGTCGTCTGTAAATGACTACAACACTAAAAGTATTGTTTTTGTTTCATTAGCTTTGAAGAGCTCATTTTAGATTTGTTTTAAAGAGCGTAATGCGAAAAACCATACTGGGTAACCCATTCCGGGACTCTAGCGTAGGTTCGTGTACGTATTTTTTTGTTGCGCGTAATTTTAAAATCAGCGATATCCCCTAAGATATTCATTGAATGATATGCTGTACTTTTATAATATTCAATTGAATTGATGATCAATAGATTTGTTCCTGAATGTTTATTTCTTAATATATTCGACAAAGATTAATACCAAATTATTCAAAACGGTTTTGAAAATAAGCTATTTATGTTAAGATAAGAAGCTAATACTACTGTGTGTTCCTTGAAAAATACTTTTACTAATTTACTGTAATACATCAACTCTCCTCTACGTTGTGTTAATATAATATGTATGTTCCGGAATAAATCTTCTAAAAGGTAGTGAAAGACGCATCAAGATCCATTACGTAGTTTAAAAGCACTAAAGAAACACATTGCCGGGATACCGAATTTGTTTCATAGTATTTTTATATGTATATAAAATATATGAAATAAATACAAATATATATAGATATTTAATTAATTGATAAGAAAAAAACTAACAGTCACAGTACTAATAATAAAACACTTAATTTATAACTACGAATCTTAGTTTACTTTATAATAATTTTCCATACTAAATGTTATGATTGATAAGGAGACGAAACCAACCTTACAGTAATCATCGCAGCACAAGCCAATTGAATTACTGTTCCGGATGGCGTTAAAACAGCTTGAAAACCTAGTTATTCGACATTGTTTCCGTAATTCGATTGTCAAAGATAATAATAATATCAGACTAGTAATTTTTCTCGTTATTCGTAGAAAATGTGTAGGCATAAATTACATGTATTACTTGCCTATTCTATGTTTTGTCTTGGAGAAAGTTTTTATGTTCATATAGCTAGACTAGGTGAAGTTCTAGCATATAAGCTCTTGTACAATTTAACCAGCCGTCATAAAAATTAAAATGCGTAGATATTTAAATACTGGGAATATTTTCGCGTCAGCTATTTTGCCATAACTTACCATTAGACAGAAATGCAGCGTTTTACCAATGACCATGAAAATAAACAATTTGAATATATGTAAAAAAAACGAACAAGAACACCAAATTCCAATAACATATCTATCTCGCTAGGTTTACGGTGTGATGGTATTTATAAGACCTGTGAAGCCAATAAAAATCAAACTTCTAAAAGAGAAAAAAAAAAACAAAGTCCGAATATATAGAGTGGGCTGGGAAATTAAGGGACCCTTGTAAGAGATAATAAGATTTTCCACTACTTCCTGGGTCATCGTTTCCTTCCGCGCGATAAAAGTAAGCAATTTCTGTAAATCTATTTATTTTATATCGATATACCCCTGTCGGGTTTTATTCTATCAAAAAAGTTGAATGCTTCGAATATCTTATTCTTCTGATTTTTCTAAGATACTGTATACTACTGCTGCTTTATTAATATTTGGTACTGTAATCAATAATAATTGTAATTACAGTCTGTTGTAATAATTTAAGTCTGTTAAGTTGCGGTGAATGAGTAGTTTCACAGGCGTAATGTCAATCCCATGTCCGCAGGTTCGAACCCGTGTATACGTGTATACCCGTGTAATACGAGTATATCAACGATTTTTTTGGAATTCGCGTTTTTTTTTTTTTTTTTTATATAATAGGGGGCAAACGAATAGGTTTGTTACCTGATGGTAAGTGATCACCGCCGTCCATAGACACTAGTCCAGAGGAGTCCCAAGTGCGTTGGCGGCCTTTTAATATATGTGGGCCTCCGACGCTCTCACTGACCGAACGTGAAGTAACAGTGCTTGCGTGAGAGGCTTTCTGTGAGAGGGTGGTACTACCCGGGGCGAGCTGACCCATTCATTCTGAAACCAGTAATAGTTTCAGCGTAGCTCTACCACCTAGAGTGTAGCTCTACCACCTAGAAGCATACAATTACTAATTAAAATTTGGTATCACAATCGGCTGACGGTGAAGGAAAACATCGTGAAGAAAGCTGAACGTAAGAAATGTTCTTGCAGTGTCACCGCAATTGGGAAAATATAGAACTGTGGATTTCTCAGCCTTCGGCAAGAGGTCTACGGCCCTACAGTGGATCTCTTACAGGTTGATGTCGTATTAAATAACTGAATCAATCAGAAATAATATTTTACACTCCGTGTAAAAATATCATGTAGTTACTCATTTTCGTGACGATCGGGTGAACACTACCAAAGTTGAAGCGCTGCATCACCATCTATCGGCAAACTGCAGCAAAATAGGTAGTGTGAATATATTCTCTGTATTCTAGTATCCACGCACATTAATTTTTATGACGATCAGTTGAGCGGTACAGAAGTTGTTGCGCTAAAACTTCGCCTAATCGAGCTATAGCCAAAATAGCATAAAAATGTCTCCACAAAAAACAATATGATCAGCGATATTATTCTTGACTATATGATACCCGTGACTTCGTCTGTGTTGTCATAGTATTATATTGTATATGCAAAAAAGTAACATAATAAATAGAAGCATAAACATGCTCTGTTTAGAAAATTTAATCTATATATAGTGACCATAAAATCGGAATTCCTAAAAATTTAAGAACGAATAAACGAAGAATATTCAATCAAGATATCGTAGTATTTGTTTTCTAATTGAGGTTTATTGTATAAGAAGATAGTTTGCGTAATGCTCAATAAATAGATATGCGATAAAGTACTGCACACTTTTACCAGTTAAACAAAAAAAAGATACATAAAAGATAATAGAACGTGAACGTTGTTACAGAAACCCTAAATAAGCCTACGGTACAGTGGAAATTGAATACTTATAAATATATGATTATTTCCTGTACGTTCCCGAGGAAATGAAACTGCACGGTTAACGCCTCCATGGAAAATTGTTTCACACGGTGTGAGAAAACAGTGTGTAGATTTAGAAAATTGCATTTTACGTTACTGCACTTCGGTGGAATATTTTCTTTGTAAATATGATGCTATATTTTTATTATATGTATTTACAAAAGTATTTTGTTTTTTATTATAATTTTTTTGTACAAGTTTGTTGTTAATTACAAAAGTATACCTAACTTCAATATTGTCAAATAAATATGCAAACCGTAATATAACTTCTGATCACTAAAACATCAATACTTACAGACTACAAAACTACTAACTATACCCATATGTATATATGTATATATATATATATACATAAAATAATAATGTACTGACATATCAACACACATTTTTTGGAAAATTATCCCTTGAGCCAAATATTCGTTATTTTTCCGTTAATCAGTCAGTTCATTTTCTATATCACTACGTATTATAAAACAATGTGATCTGCCGAGTCTGTCTGGATGTTCGCGACAAACTCAAAAACTACTGATCTGATTGTAATGCAGTCTTCACCAATAGATAGAGCAATTCACGGAAAAGGTTTAAGTATATAATTTCCCAAGGTTTTTTTTGTAAATTGGTTGAAATATAATGAAAATTGTTAAAAAAATCGGAAAAAGTCAAGCCGCCTGGGAGCTTTCGTCGAAAAAACGCTGCCTAATAATTTTGGGATATAACAAAACAATGCATACTCCATATGCATATTCCTCTTTTATAGATCTACAAAAAAATCTACAGTGGCATATACCTATCATTTTTGGATAGCTCTTACTATACCCATCTATCTTCTAAGCATGGTCACATATAATGAGATACTTGGAAGGCTATATTAGACGGATACAGTATTAATCATTATCAAATAAAAGACATTAGTTACCTTTAGCGTTTGATGAACATAAGTACATATTTTTCATTATCAGGGCAGGACAACGTCCACTGGGCCTGCTAGTACACACATAAAAATAAAGAGTCGAAAATAATTACTGCACAGAAAAAGCGTGGAAAGTCGTGGGAAATTGTTTGTGCTTTATACATATAATATCTTCGGTATAGTAAGTAGCACAAGCGCTTATTTTTCATCACATTCAACTAATTGCAATTTAGAGTTACTGTCACTCAAGTTACCGCAACTGCATAAAACTAACGTACAATTATAATAATAGCCTGTAAGTTATTTGACACTTTGTCTGCCAGTTAGTACTTTGCTTGTCGACTGTCAGTTTGTTTTACTACAATGTCTACTTTTCTAACAAATATTAAAAACATTTTAATATGTGAATGATTCAACTTTACGACGAACTTGTAAAAATTAGGTTTTTTTTTCATGTGATATTATTAATAAAAGGATTGTTAGAAAAATATAACAATATTATTATTATATTATTTATTATTAACGTTCTATATTTTTTACGTTTAATCTTATAGTTATAGTATGATTTCTCAAGGTCCTGGTGAGAACATTGCCGTAAAAACTGAATATAAATACACGTAAAAAATATAAACCATCGAATTTGTGTTCAGATGTTTAATGCCGAATTAAAGCATAATTTCTCAAAATTCTGATAAAAAACAATATTGCGCCAACTGGATCTTAGTATAGATAATAGCTAGGAACATAGGTATTCATACTCAGATGTTTAGTCTTAAAGTGTCAAATCAATGTTACATTTCTCATAGGCTAGGTGAATAGTTATTTGTTTGTGCAAGCATCACTGCTAAAGTATAACTCTTATGATAAAACGTCGTCAAGAAAACCATAAAGCATATTCTCGGTTAATATTTAGTCTTTGCTTCATTAACATCGGTTTACTCTGTCACAAAATATTGTAATTTGAATGACGACTCGAGTTGAGTATGAAAGAAAAGTAGGTAAACATATGCATTTCTCTCTCATTCAAAAACGTGGGTATTTTGTAGTATATCTCATATCGTCTATATATATAAATAAATGATATACGTTTGCTGTTGCGCGTGCAGCATGCAAAGCCTACAGGATAAACATTGATAATTTTTTTTTAAGTTTTATTTTTGAAACACTTGCAGTGTTATTGCAAAAATAAAAATGAACACTCGTTTAACACCAGTTTTAGTCAAAACTGTCTTAAATTTTAAATATTGTTAAACACATGTCTAAAATACTTTATTCCAAAACAGTGTCCAAGCGGGCTCTAGCTAAACATCTGGTTTAAGTTTATGTAAGCAACTCTGAACAGCATACATTCAATTCAATCTCATTATTCAAACACGTTCCAATTTACGTATAATATTTTTATTCCGATCTTCAATTAAACGAATCTATTTATAGATATGAACAAAAGTTTCTTTGTATCTCCCTATATGCATTCTTATATCACTCCTCCAATTGCGGTGACATTTTTCTCAGTTATTGTACGCACGTCCGCGAAGGTTTCTTCGTTATCGCAAATATTTTACAATAGATGACGCACGTGTCATTTTATTCTGAAAATAAGACGTTAAAATACCTATGCACTCGTCATAGGTTAAGTGGTTTTAGACATTATTATTATTACTTTTAATTAAAATGATCGAAGACATTTACAATGATTGGTTTAAATTTTATGACGTTTTATTCCTTACATTATTACATATAATAAATAATAATTATTAAGGTACAATAAATAATGAAGACTTAACCAGCTCGTAATGCAAGAGCGGCTACTAACAACATTACGGGAAGGATATCCGGTTATTTGATATTTTAAAAGTGAGAAACATTCTGCAGACCACTTTATACCCCTCGTCTCCAGTTTGCAAACACATATCACTTGGTGAACGAACGCGAACGTGTTTTTATGGCACCCAAAAGTTTTGCTTTTTACCAAACCAACACTAACATTTTCGTTTTATCTTTTTTAATATAATGTTCTTTTCCAGTTCACTATTTTACTAACTGACTGTAGGTTAATTATCATAACGTGTACGGTAATAAAGACTTTTTTGTTTAATTTGTGTTAATGTCTAAAATTTTTCACATTTTCAGAATCATAATTTTCGGTAATTATTTGTAATTTTAAAGATTCCCTATAATAAGTTTTCGGTTTTAAGTCTTAAAGAAATATAAACATAGACAAGAAATAGACATTATAAAGTATCAAGATGGAAACAGAGCAAGCTTCTTTTGGAAGATCTATTAGAAGTTAAACTAGTTAATCTTTGTTAAATTAATTTGTAAGAAGTATAAATAGGAGACAGGATATTTAATGTTTGATATTTTGAATTGATTAGAGACAAGCGACTAGATTAATAGAATAGATTTCATGTAGTCTTTATTGATCATTGTTCTTTTTTTTTATTTGTTTTTTTTTATATTATAGGGGGAAAACGAACAGGTGGGTCACCTGATGGTAAGTGATCACCGCCGTCCATAGACACTAGCAACACCAGGGGAGTCGTAAGTGCGTTGCCGGCCTTTTAAATGTGTGGGTCTCCGGCGCTCTCACTGACCGAACGAAACGCAACAGTGCAAGCACTGTTACTTCACGTCGGTTTTCTGTGAGAGGGTGATACTACCTCGGGCGAGCCGACCCATTCATGCTGAAACCAGTAATAGCTTCAGCGTAGCTCTACCACCTACAGCCTGTTCTAGAAATCAGTAAGACTACTCCACACTGTTCTCATCGCTTTCGGAAACGTGTATTAAGATAAAGTTACAAAGTACAAATGTATTTGAATAGATTACGTCTTGTAACGATGGAGAAACAATAGTAATGTAATCTGGTCGATAGTGTAAGCTTCGCTCGTTAATCAGCAGAAAGTACGAGCATGTGTGGCTATGACGACTAGTTGGTATTCTGCACACTTTACTATATAAAGATAAAAAAAATTGGCATAATGTTTCCTTTAATATAATTTTTTGTGGCTTTTTGTATAACTAGCTGTTGCGCGCAGCTCCGCGTGTGTTTTTTTTTATAATTATAAATTACTTCTTATAAGATCAGCTATCTGTTAGTGAAAGTTGCGTGAAAAATGGTTCAAACGTTTTGGACATTGTACTGCAAACGAAGCCATGGGTAAAAATTAGTCCAAAATAAAAAAGCTTTAATTACTTTTTATAATGTTATCTATTTGTCAGTGGAAGTCCCGTAAAAATAGATCCAATCGTTTTTAATATAGTATTACAGATGAAGCCACAGATGACAGCTAGTCTAAAATAAAGTAACCTATGTCACCCGCTGTAATTTTAACTATCCGCCAATAAAATTTCTGTCAAAATCGGTCCAGCCGTATCGGAGATTACCCGGAACAAGCAGCCAGACAGATTTTTTTTTTCAAAATTGTGTTTTTGTTATCAGTTTCGTGTATACGTTCATATCCAATCAATAAAAAGTCGTTACTTGATATTACATACAGACACTTCATTTTTCTTATATGTATAGATAAACAACGATGTAACATAGGCAACTGTAGATTTACACAAACTTAATATTAAAATTATGAAAAATGTAATTTTACTATAAAACGTAAACAAAGGATATTATAAAAATCTAATTAAGTATGATTGCAATTACGAGCGTCACATTTTATTAAATAAGCTCGCTGCCAAACTTGGTTTATGAAAACCGATGATACTTTATATTGAAGAATTTCATCGTTCGTTTTATTGAGTTCACATCTTACATTTAACTGAGAACGGCCGAATCACTTTGATTCCCATGAATTTATTGTCAACATTTAATGACTTAAAATGAATCTATTTGTGATAAGAGTGCAAATAAAAATAATCAATTACAAAAACACATTTAATCGATCATTTCTAGCTTACATACATAAGAATAATTTCCGTCAATAAATCCAAAATACGCTGCACTTTTTCCTTCTTGACCTTTTCTAGATGTTTGATAAGCTTTCCATAATCTCCGGTCTTTCTTAAAGTGTTGATCGCTTGTTCCTTTATCCTCGGATCATATCCTGAGTAAACTTTCGTCCAAAGAGTTTTAAGTATCATACCGTCTAGTGTCTTCTTATCGTATGTCGGAGAACTTCCCTGTAATCCAAGTCACTATAAACATTGTACATTATGACTAGTATTTTAAATTATTATTAAATAGATCTTAGTCATTCTCGTGTCTAATGTCGAGAATGTTCACTTAGAAAAGACGTTATCATAGAAAAATTACCCTAAAGTGGCTATGCAGTGCGCAATTCTTAGTATCTTCCTCATATTCTATAGAAAACGTATCCTCTTAGTCTTATGAAATGTTCACGGCATTATACAGAGAAGTTTATTCTATTACTTGAATGAAAATATTAATTTGACGGAAAGACGGACCCTGAACCAAAATAGTATCTTAATGGTGGCTCATACATCAAGGATGGCTGTCAGGTGTAAGGTTTATTGGTGGTAGAGCTACGCTGAAGCTATTACTGGTTTCAGCATGAATGGGTCAGCTCGCCCGGGGTAGTACCACCATCTCACAGAAAACCGACGTGAAGTAACAGTGGTTGCACTGTTGCGTTTCGTTCGGTCAGTGAGAGTGCCGGAGGCCCACATATTTAAAAGGCCGGCATCGCACTTGCGACTCCCCTGGTGTTGCTAGTGTCTATGGACGGCGGTGATCACTTACTATCAGGTGACCCACCTGTTCGTTTGCCCCCCTATAATATAAAAAAAATCCTACAATGTATCTTTAAACCTTTTTATTTGCCAATATTTAAAAAGGAATCAAGTTTGGCTCGAGGTCATATAATGAAACTATAAAAACAGTAAACGTATCATTGAAGCTATTAGTAACTCTATTATAGACCTATGGTAATCTGACCTATTCATAAAACATTTCAAACTATACGTAGTTGTTCAGATAAAACAGAACTGTTTTACGAATTCCCAATAGTTAACGTCTGTCTTTAAGTGACATTAATATTATTGTGTAATCTCATATTACAATATTCTAAGAATAGGAGAACCTCTCCAACCTCTGTTCACCTATAAAACGGCAGTGTTCATAACATAAAAAAATACTCACCCACACAATCTCGATAAGAAACAAAGATAATAAGACAGAGAAAGTAACTTTATGAGTCATATCGAGTTATTTCGACTGCCGACGACCGAGCGTTATTGAGAACGGGTCGCTAAAGAATCAACTGAAATTTCAAGAATGAACTAAACATCCTTGTATTGGCATTAATTTCTCTCGATCGTATCGAGTTTATTCAGTAAACGAACCAGCCATTAATTATTATTTTTTTATGTTATATTACTTTCAATTATTTCTGTTTAATCTGTATTTCATTATATTTTTATTAAGTTATACCGAAACCATTACACCGTTACAACATTAAGATTCCTAGTCCAGTTCCTCCAGTTAATCTAAATATTAACTCATTCTCGTGAAAATTAATTAGGGTAAGTCTTCAATGCCGAAAGTTGTTTCAGTTTTTATTTCAGTGGTCTAGACATACACCAGTGTGTGTTAAATCCTGTCATGCATATTACGACACAGTAATGACGTGCTAGGTATTTAAAATGTAATTGATAAAACTAAACTTCAACTTTAACTCCTACAATATTAAACAAGGGGATGAAAGATTGCAAGAAAATCCGTCATTTTAACTTAGATCTATGAAAATTGGTACTTAGCAGCTTAGTTAGAAAGTAAATTGTTTTGTTTTATAGCTATTTCAAATTAAATAAATATATTATATAGTTCTTTATAAAGATATAAACGCAAACGACGTCGCGGGCTACTGCTAGTAATCATAAACTTATTAAAGTTAAAAAATACTCAGAATCGATCGTTTTAATCTTCCCTAATATAAAATGAAACACAGATACTAATTTAGTATATGTATAATGAAGACCATCACTAAAAAAATCCTCCTATATTCTATATACTTAGTCTGGCTATAAATACTGTTACAAATAAAAATAAACAAAATATTGTATTTGAATTTGTAATCTGTTATTTTTATATGATTGTTTATTGAGTTTTCTCATTTTGGCGGCAATATATTGTACAATATTTTGCGATACTAAAATGGAGTGGGTGATAAAGAGAACCCAATCGCTGTGATTGCATTACACATAGTAGGAATGGAGCCAAATGCAATTTTTAAAACTCTCCATACGCATGATATTAGTAAAATGTTTGTGTACCGGGCTACTAATAAGTACACTGAGACCATCTCTGTTTGTGACAGAAAAAGATCTGGCCGTCCACGTAGTGTTTATACGAAAAAGGTGGTCAAAGCAGTAAGGAAAAGAATTTGAAGAAATCCTGTCCGAAAGTAAAAGATTTTATCTCGGGAGATGAAGATAGCACTTTGAGCCATGTCGCACATTTTAAAAGATGACCTAGGACTTACAACCTCTAGGAGACGTACTGGTCATTTCTTAACTGATCATTTAAAAAAGGATAGGGTGGTAAAATCGAAACAACTACTGAAGCGGTACGCAAAGGAAGGTCACAGAAAAAATTTGTTTACGGATGAGAATTTTTTTACAATTGAGCAACATTTTAACAAACAAAATGACCGTATTTATGGTCAAAGTTCTATGGAAGCTTTCTAATTAGTCGACAGAGTGCAACGTGGGCACTATCCGACTTCAGTGATTGTTTGGTGGGGTATTAGTGAGGAAGGAGTGACAGAGCCATACTTTTGTGAAAAAGGTATCAAGACATCAGCACAAGTGTATCAAGATACCAGTCTTGAGAAGGTAGTGAAGCCCCTTAATAGCACCATGTTCAATAACCAAGAATGGTCTTTCCAGCAAGACTAGGCGCCGGGTCATAAAGCTCAGTCTACACGGTCTTGGTTGGAAACAAACGTTTCAGACTTCATCAGAGCTGAAGACTGGTCGTCGTCTAGTCCCGATCTTAATCCGCTGGATTATGGTTAATGATCAGTTTTACAGAGTACGTCTTGCTCTAGACGCCATGATAATTTGGAGTCTCTAAAACAATCCGTACGATTGGCAGTGAAGATTTTTTCCATAGAAAGAGTGCGTGCTTCTATTGGTAACTGGCCTCAACGTTTAAAGGGCTGCATTGCATCTAATGGAAACCACTTCGAATAAGCTTTTTTATATTTTAAATTGTTTTATATTAACGTGTTAAACAAACACACTGTAAAAGTAATAAATGTTATTTGCAATAGAACATTTTATTTTTTCTTTGTTTCAATATTTATGGCAAGACTAGGTATATATCATATCAACTAACAAAACAATAAATAATATACTTCTTTATTTCTTCTAGTCTTTGGTCAATTGTTTTATAGCAGCTTTACGAGTCAGCCCAAAGAGATTACTACTTAAGGTTTTGGCAGCGGGGATATTTTTATGATTTATCAACTCTTGCCACTATATTTCGAATTTATTACTTGTGTGTAACAAATTATTATATAAATAATACTTCTTGTAGTAGCAATCTTATTGAATTTCTGATAATAATATAAATAGTCAGATAACAAGGGTGTATTATATATACCATACCATAAAAATATATAAAAATTTCAACAAACAATCTTTATTTATAAAAACGCTAATATATAGAAAACATACCTATTTCTATACAAAAGTCGAGTTCGAGTTAAAACTAGTAATTAAAAAATTGTGCGATATTGTTTGACTCTGTTCATTTGATAATAACCTCGACTGTTTCTAACAACACAACATTTGCTTACAAGTTAAAAGGTAGAGAGAAATTGTGAACTATTTTTCCTTCTTACCTTTCTGTACATTACACAGAAATATATATAGGATACATATTTATGTATAAAGTATATTATCAATACCAAGAGTATATTAAGTTCTATTAAATAGAAAAAATAAATTGTGCATAAATCATTATTTCTTTTATTTACGGTGGACATAAGTAGTAAATTGGGGAAATAAGAACGACGAGTAGAAATTTAAAATCAAAATAAAAAAAAAACTTTCACTATTACAAAACGTTTCATGGTGCAACTAGTTCTGTCAAATGTACTTGTTATTGGCTCTTGTTATTGTTATAGTTAACTTTAACCATTACAATAACCGACATTTTGGTGCAAATCAGCCTTACTAATGAAGAAAAAAGATATATAATTCGTTAAATAAATAAATATATGACAATCATTTTGCTAATTTGGATATAGGAGCATTAAAGAATCCGTAATAGTATTTAGAGAAATTTAACTATTACTTCAGTTTTACTATTAGACCACCTATTTACCTAAAAATAAATAATAGAAAACGCCTTAAAGTAATATTTATAAGTTGTCTAATGAAAGTAGGACATGTGAGGCTAACACTAATTTCGGGAGTTACCGACGTCGCAGCCAGAGTCCGTCCGTATATTACACACTCGACCTACATTTACGGAAACCTTCACAAGACCTCCAGATTGGACGTAATTTTTAAAGAATTTCCTCGGAGTTTTTATACACCAAAGAAAAAATTCTATCATAATGTAACATAACAATTAATATTTCGTTTTTGTAAAATGCAAAAATGTTATAACATCTTTTTTGTAGGTGTAAAAGGTATAGTGTAAAAGGAGTGTTGTTCAACTAATGTTAAGTAGTCACTGCAGTCTACAGCTATATACATATCTAATCTTACCAGAATCGCAGTCTCGATTAAGACTAGCCATATTAAGTTGCTTCTTCGAAGTACTAGATTTGATCGTATGGAAATATAGCAGCGTGGATATTACTCCTTCGAGGCAGATACAGTTGTGGCGCTGGTAGTTGGTGGAACCAACAGAAGATCTCTCACTTTTTTAAAAGTATATACTATATTCTCATAATATGCAAGTTATGATTATATTTAATTATCTTATACGTACTAATTATTAGTGTTTTTATTCTAGTAATTATATTAAACATATCTAAAAGTTTCCTTAAAAACATTTATAGCACGACGGTAGTAGTGAGGTGACAAATCAAATCTATGAAAGATTAGCATCAGAGTTGTGTATAATGAAAATTATATTAATTTGGGCAGTCTGTCTACTATTCATGTCGTAACAATTTAAGAATATATTAGCTACCGTCTTGCTTAGTCTATATTGATGCTGAGTTCCACATTCATTTATTATTATAATTTAAATGGTAATGGTAAAATCGATTCCGCGATAATATTTTCTCTATCTAAGTATTCACGGAAATCAGTTTGATAAGGATAGGTAGAAAAGCAAAAAGTTGATGTGTTGCAGCGCCACCTAGTAGCATGACGTAATAAAATCAGTGATAAAAAAAAATGTGTCAATTTTTATGGTGATTAATTAAATTGCGTTGCAGTTTATGCACCTCGGATATACCGACGTCCATTTTTTATATCTATATATGAATAGAGGTATAAGTGACGGAAAAATCAAGGATGATATTTTACGGATTTTTATACAAACTTTCATTCCCTCTATCATCAATTTAAAGGTTGAATTTCCAAAACATCCTTCCTTAGTGCTTACTTGCAGTGTAAAGGGAACCCATATGCGTATTTACACAACCCTAACCCCTATATAATTTTACTTTTAATTAATTTATTATAAGCGTCACATATTTCTTCATAATTTCTAGACATTTATTGTAAGTTTTATTTATATTTCAGCATGTTGCAATTCTAAAGAAATCAATAGTAATTATATTAATATTCTTACTGAAAACCTGCAATTTTAGTCTAGTATCTTATCTGGAAGTTTAAAATTTTAGAAGAGACTTAGAAAAAAAAATCGCTTTTATTCATGGATCATAATCCATCCTTGGGGGCCGGTAGTTGGGTGAAAAATAGGGAAGCTTCTAGCCTCAGGGCGCCTCAAGGGAGGTAAGAGCCTCGTTTTCAAGCTCCGTTATTAATGCTTTACAAAGTTCAAAGTGTAGAGTTGTGGAGTGAAGCATAAAGCTTAATTGTTGGTATCAATCATCATGATTCCCCTTGGCCTATTTCCAGTAAGTAGGTTGTTTAACCCGAAGTCAATTAATTCAGTTTTGTACCATAATTATAATATCTGCGAGAGTCCAGTTGATAATAAAAGTAATTCTTAATAAACGTTTTATATAAGGAATCGTTTTTATTTCTTTTACTGCATGAATAAAAAAAAAACTGGATCACAAATATTAGATAAGAACTATGGACTATATATTAAGTTTCAACTTTAGCGGCAATATATGACTATAATGTTATACTAACACCGAAGTTTGTTATAATAGTATCTTGATTATTTGATATTTTCAATTATCTGATTGGTATTTAGAAACTGATTTAATTCCCTATTACTTTAATTTATAATTGAGAATGCCTTCATTTCATATTTTAGCTTTGTAATATTTAATTACTTTTTAAGACAACGTTCTATAATGAGAGCGTCTTGTACGGGACGCGGCCGTAAAACAATTGACATTTTTCGTAATTTCATATAACTCCAAGTAAATGAACACAAAAGGAGGCGACCGAACCTTTGATGTCATTTTTAATTTAGCTTATAGAGTAAGTAATTATGGCTTCTCTTGTAACAGGAGAAACAAAGTATATTGGAGGTTATTTAATAGAGTATAACTATTGAGATTCGGTACTATATTTTGTCATTAGGTTTTAATATACGCGTGGATACAAATAATACATCGAAATTACACATATTTATAGACATTTTTTTTACTAGCCAATGATCGTGACTTAACTCCCCAGAATATGATTTATATATTGCGAAGATATTACGTACCTTGACTTTATTAAAAGTGGAATATCTCTTACCGAAATCACAATGATATGGTAATTTTGATAAATGTTGAGTTTCAGAACAACTTTTATAAGAAAATTACATAGAAATTATTTCAGTAATTCTCAAACAATGTGAATTCTAACTCAGAAAAATGTAATTTCGTGAGGATTGTAATCCGGTTGTTCGGAGAAGCTATACGCAATCCAGATTATAGCCAGCAGCATAGGTCAATTGAATAAAAGTATTTTATAGCTCAGTCGCTTCGGAAATAGAGTTTTAGCAGTAATTGATTAAAAATAGTTTATAAACCGACTTGAAAAACGATGAGACGTGTCTCAATTCAGATGTGTTTTTTTTTATGTGCGTTACGAAATGTCTTATCAATGGCTGGCTATCCTGCGCGAAGTGTCGATTCTAATTTTTTTAGATCATTCCTGAGTATTAGGATTTTTCTTAAATTTAGGTACATAAATAGCATTAAAGTAAATAATAAATAGATTTTGAACAAATAATTAAGAGCAATGAAATATTTATATAATATCCATTAGTTTGGATTTTGTACTTTAAGAGGCTTATGACCCTACAGCGGATCTCTTACAGGCTGATGATGATGATGATCATTTTGTTCTCGTTTACACTCATCAAACGAGCAACTACAAAACTATAGTTCTTTGGCACAATAAATCGGCAAAACTTCTTTCTTAGAAGAGATATTTTATCTCGTAGTAATGGAGTAAAATTTATGTTATTAGTATAAGCTTGTCCTTTGGGATAGGCAACAAAAACACACTAAATCAATAATTACCTTATCTAATAGATTCTACTTATTATTTAATGGAAACTTATCTCGTCCCATTGTTTTACTTATAATTTTATGATTACTAAAATTATCATTGACTCTTTCCATTCTATCAATTTCTGAGATAATATGTACTATATATGTATTTTTGATTAAAATTGGTAAAGTAAATTTAAGGAAAAACAAATTAAAACCTACAACAATAAATAGACGGACGAAAATGTATCAATTATTAAACCCGAGATCACAGCTGTGATAGCTTTACAAAATAAAAGACAACAGTATTGTCAATTGTACGAGTTGCGTCCTATTATCCAAAAGGCTTTATTAAATTTATCGCACTTACTAACAATACTTTTCAAACAACACTGGATGTAACAGTGAACAACTAGTGGACAGCAAGATAACTAACTGAAAAAATAAGACTTTACATTTTTAATAACACAGATATGTCTTCCAGCTAACGTACACAGTGTGTGCTTTATTTCACTGTATCTATCCATCGCTAAAAAAATAACAATCACTATATAGGTACTAAGTACCCCCTTCGAAAGGATTACAAAACTATAATAACCACATTATGATGAAATCCATTCTCCCTTCAGAATGTGTTTTAACAATATAGAAAACAATTGACCAATAAACAATAATAACAAACTAAAGATTAAATAATACAAATAGTCATAATATGAAAACGCTTTAGATTTATAATAATTGGCATTTAAATGCAGATCAAATCGCAATCTCTTACTGTAAATTGTATTTTAGATAGAATTTGAAGTCAGAGCGAGACTAGAATTAGCCGAGCATAGCTATATCGCAAATTATACCCAATAAATTTACACAGTGGAAGACTATCTCGTTTCCTATTCCACAACGGTTTATCTGTTTCACTGTGGCGTTTATATATGTATTCTCGTTAAGTAAATCTTTAGTGTTTAACTTAATTGTATACTGTAATTAATCTTAACTTAATATCCATAATAGATAGAATATTAACTATGACCCTATAGAAAGAAAGAAATTACAAATACATTAATAACTATATGTATTGTATATGTTAAGGTTTTTATTTATATGAATGTACTTAATAATTTACATAAAATACAAGTTAAATCAAATTCACTCATTATTTACATATAAAATTAACAATGAATATTATATTATGCACAAGCAGGCCTTGTTTGTCACTTCTTTTTTGTGGCAAGCTAATTTTCGAAAGTTATAAGCCCATAATATAAAAAAGTAACTTCTTTTGTTGTTAATATACTTAGCCTTAGGTAGGTACATAAATTTTAAAGCTGTCTAACCTAATTTTCATCATACGTCATCATCATTTATTTTTTCATTGTTTTCAGTTTTATGGCAAGTTTTCGATATTTTCAAAATTTCCTTTGAGAGCACTACGTGCCCCCGCAAAAAATGCCCTGTACATAAGTATTCTGCAATGTAACATTCAAATATATGTAATCAAATATCACTATATTATTATATGGTCTCAGGATTGCAGTCCTATTTGAAGTAGATCAATTTGGAACGGTGTCCACCTAATATCACGTGAACCGCACATCTTTTTGCTACATTGTACCATACCTTTTGTTATGAAAATACCATGCGAAATATATAAATACAAGTGCCTAAACAAGAATATTAAATTGTATGGATATTGTGTGAGGCGAATATCCGGTAACACGCAACCAGATTTATAACTAATAGTCACAACAACTAGTACTCAAATTGTATGGTGTTTCGAAATCGTTAAAATTCATTGACGGCCATAGTTAACAAAGTGCAATAGACAAATTGCGCTAACAATCGAGAGATCTACAATCTAGCGGCAGTCTTTGCTGGATAAACCCCGACTGATTCTATATCGCAATACGTCTAAGCATCTCACGATGGCGGGTGATAAACCTGGTGTATGTTAGTTGCAATCGAGTAGGACAAAATTGTCATGTCCTATCACCCAGCAGAGAAGTAACCTCGATGTTAGATAAACACATTTGCGCGGAATACAGACTGACAAATTATAGTTGAACTAATATGTGGTCCGACTTACAGGGGTGAATTACCGAGTAATGTTCTAGATAAGCATATTGTTGACGAGAGCGCGGGGTGGGAAAAGCACCGCATGAAGGCCGGATGAAAAGTGACGCTCGCATCGGATGAAATGTGACTATACAAATGGCGCGGCCGAGACACGCGATGAAAAATCACAAAGCGAAATAAATTACGAGTTCAACTCAAAAGTGCTTCGCATGCCATTGTCGCAAAAATCGTACTTATCCTCGGTTCACAAGGTTTTATAACTTTTGAAAAACATTACTTATATATACAATATATAAAGATAAATTATATACATGAAGCTACGTTTGGATTTTATTTTGATTACAATGGATTTGAAACACGCGAAACGAAAGTAACGGGTTGCTTTCAACGCTAAACCTAAATTTTGTTATTATATCCACACCTATATATTGTTTACGGTATCCATTACGTATTGAATATTAACAAAAAACAAATATACGTCTCGGGACGCCTGACAAAAGTGATAACTTAAACTAACTAAGTTGAATTATTTAATATTGAAATTGTTTAACTTGAGAAAAGCTTAGGTTATTATTAAATTTTTATGTAATACGATAATGTTAGGAAAAGTTATTTATTAATAAAATCTTTTATTGATTATAAAAAGTATTTTATTCTTTGTTACAATTCTTGAATATGTACACCTACCACTGCCGTATGCGTGAGAGAAAGGGAATCCAGACAGACTGGCGCCGTAACGCGTTACGTAACGAAGCGGTTACCCTTCCCATAAGAAATTATTTACTTCAATAACTATTACTTGAAAATATAGACCGAGTCGTAGGATCGACTGAATAAAATGTGGTAATTATTATAAAATAAGAAGTTAATAACGCTTTCTTTTCGTATAGTTTTGTTATTAGTATAACTGTTACTTAGACAATTGAATAAAAGCAATAATCTACTACTTATAATATTGTTAGCACAAATATTTTCCTGAGTACTTAATAAATAAATAACTTTAAATATTTTTGCCCTCTATTTATATATTATAGTATTATGATTCGTTTTCTATACGGTTAATAAATTCGTTAACATTAATAAAATTAATTAATTATTATTATATTATAGTATTAAACAAAGTCGCTTTCTGTGTCCCTATATCCATCAATATGTATGCTTAAATCTTTTAAACTACGCAACCGATTTTGATGCGTTTTTTTTTAAATAGATAGAGTGATTAAAGAGGAAGGTTTATATATATAATAACATAAATTAAATAGTGGAGAAATACTGTTATTTTTGAGGTTACTCCAAATTTAACGCGTGCGGGTCACGGGCAGTAATGAATAAATCAAAACTACTGGATCTATTTTAATCATTTTTTCAGTGAATGACATAGGCTATATATTTTATACCCGTGCGAAGCCGGAACGGGCCGCTAGTATTATATATAGTTAACTTTGCCCTACGGTTTTACTCTCTTGTTTTATTTGTATAATTTGGAATAACTTTAAACAAACAATTAACAATCAAATTCTGTAAAAAATATGAATCAACTAACCACGCAACAGCGCCGCAATTTACATTTTATTATTTCATTTACATAGGCATTGTCGATCGATCGATCTATAATGATCTATCGATAATGCTCTATTCTCGTCGGGCGGTTTAGTTGTTATCGGCTCTCGGTACCCAATTCTCGCTTACAATTCATTCTGAACTAAAATTTGTTTGGTAATTGCTCTTTTAATAAGGGACATACAAAAACTTTCACAATAAATAAGTCACATAATGCAATATGGAATTTTCAAATCTAAATGACAGTTTCAGATTCAAACGTTCAAGCAATCTCTTGAGCATATGAATAATGGTAGTAATTAGGTCCCCAAAAAATAAAACAAAGGTTATAATCAAAAATACCAGAATAAAATTACGCTTTTCTTAATTGTTTTTAATAAGTATGTCTACAATTTAATGTAAACTTATTATAATGGCTTCGTAACCAATTAAAAATTGGCTAGGTGAACGTAAATAATTGAGAAAACAATACATTCCATAACGGTTCAAATGGAACATTCGATATTTAAGCTTTTGCATTTACGATTCATGCCGTAGTATCTGCTGTATGGTTAAGCATTACGTCTAACCCTGTTACAGACTACCACTGTAATACTGCCACTGACGTCACTATCACATAGATGTACACACATTCCCTGGAGCAACGGTTCTCCTCATGTTACGTCTGTCTACATAATAAACACATATTACTCAAATGATAACCTTTCTTTAATAGATAGTTAATGATAGTAAAAAAAGGTATTTATGAAACGCAATACGTTCTTGAATTATTATCAACTTTTCGTTTCTTATAACCTATAAAATATTATAAAATAAAGTCATTTTTTTTTCCATCTCTGTGTTGTTATTGTAATTATTCTAAACTACACAACGGATTTTGATGTTTTCACTATAATTTACAGAACTTCCTTTTCTTCTTACATTTATATAAAATTGAGAGAAATCGTTATATTCTAATGAAATCGTAAGAACAAACTTTTGGGCGATTACATTAAAAACGCTGAGTAAATCTTATAGGATACACCGAAATAATGTATTAGGGTATTATGTGCATCATGGAAATGTTTTATCCGTCCTATTCTGACATATTAGTTGTCCTGTTTACGCGTATATGTCAAGTCATAACTTCGAAAAGTTACAAAAACTACAGAATCGTTTTCTTCGTAGGTCAGTAGGTGCCCCTTGGTACATCCGGAGAGTCGACCTCCATAGGGACCTGGAGATACCGTTTATCTGGGAGTACATAAGGAGACTCACTAGTAGCTATTTTGAGAAAGCCGCGAATCATCCCAGTCCATTAACGGTATCCGCCACGACTTACAACACCGTATTCGATGCGCCGCGCTACAAAAGACGTCCGAGATATATTTTTACAGATCCTCCCGACGAAATAACGGCAACTAACTTTCAGTATCCTTCCGTCCCTCGAAACAGAGCGTGTGCGCGTCCACGCCCACGCCCACGTAAACACAGATCACACCGTCGCGGCTTGACTGTGAATTTTGCTCCAGCATACTCGTTAGGCCCCCCTCGGCAGCGGCTCAAGCCGAGGTCCGATCCTCCGGAATGGAGCCCTCGAGCACGTTGCTTGCGCGACTACAGTGACACTGAATTAATTTTCAAACACTAGTTTTTACAACACAACACCGATCACCCCATATACGTGCACATACACACATGTAGGTACACATAGTGGTTGGGTTTTTTTTTTAATCCCTTTTTCGAACGGAGTTAACTTAGATGGTATCTTGTGGGTTTTTTTAGTCAGTAAGAGTCTGACACCCCACAGCTCCCCAGGGCTGTGAAAAAAAAAAAAAGTAGTCAGATTCAAGATTCATGTATAAGTTCGTGAAACATACATGATTGGTACACGTGTATGTTTCACGAATCTATATATGTATGAAATAATAGTTAGCTTAGTTTAGCTTAGCTTAGTTAGACTCGGGATATTTGGTGACAGTCCAAACCGAGACGCGCCGTGCACCCTTGTGCTGGTTGCCTATATAAAATCGGGTGAGTACCTTAAGCGCTCCCCTTAGTTGTCCGGTGAAACTGTAGAGGCCTTGCCAGGGCAAAAGTGTAGTCTGTTCGAAAAAAAAAAGATGGAAATGCCTACAAAAAGTCCTTAATGCCGCATATTATCTCTAAGAACAATTCACGGTAATCATATTTATTTTTTAAATTTTATTAAAAAAAATAATTAGCTATTTATATCTCTCTATTTTTGCTAACATTATCCAATTCAAAATTAACAAAATATTAAACCCGAGGACCCTTATGAACGTCAAATTTACCACCGGTTAGGAAAACAACCCACTTATCGAGAAGAACCGGCAAGAAACTCGATCGGGTTTATCTTATTAACATATATAGACGTATATTTAAAATACATTGCACGTTACAATCATTTTTAGTGGATGATCATAGAATAATTTAATGCGCATTAAAATTGTTCTTTACATTCATATAAACTTAATGGATATTATAAAAAATACAAAATATTTCAAATAACGCGTTCTAAAAAGTAGATTGTCTGAAGATCATTACGTGGTTTCTATGACTTCGATGAATATTCAATATCAAAGCTCTAAAAGACGGATTTATGCCACTGAGACATTAATGAAGCCACATTAATACACTGCACCAATGCGAAGCCGGGGCAGGTCTCTGGTCTGTGAATAACGGGGAAATAAAAAAATTTAAATTAAACATTGCCTGAGTTTAGTTTTAGAGTATATATCCATTATTAGCACGCTGTGTAGACTAAACAGTTTGATAAATTGTAACTTATGAACGTATCGTAAATTTGTGTCAGTTGTGGACTTTTATAGTCGACTACTTTATTTTTACTTTTTTAGTCTTTTTAAAGCCATTCTTGAACATATAAATATGCAAAACAATGATAAGAACAATTTCATTATAAAGACTAGTAAAGGTACTACTATAAATGGGAAATATATTATTTATTAATTGCAAAAAAAAAGTAGAATTATAAATATATCGTAGAGATTATATCACAAAAAATATTACAATAGTAAATATTAGTATTTATGAGTAATATTTTCAAGGTTCATTTGTATAAAGTTGCCCGTTGATAATATTTTTTTTTAATCAATGGTAATGTCATTCATTCTATAAATAAATTGTAAATATGATATACAAAAAAAAACAAGAATAAATCAGTTTTCATTTATCGTATAGGCTTCTACTAAAATCTCGCCATATGTCATATGGTTATAACTACTCTTACATTTAAATCATCTCGTAGGGGATTAATTAAATTTATAAGCACCCTCGTTAGAAGACGCGTTGGCGATGCTTAGGAGAGTTAACGCCATAGTGTCCCGGGACCCAAACTTAAATGGAATGTAACCGCACCCTTTGGATAATGGTCACTGAGCGCATTGTTACAGCTATGGGTGTATTATTACACAAGGATTGAAGTCGTCATTACTGTCACGGTAATTCTTAACTTAGTCTAAATCAAAATTTGAAATACATGATTCAAATATAATAAAGCAGATTATATGTTAAACTTAAAAAAAGTAATAAGAAACTTGCACCAAACTTATTAACAGAAATTTTGTTAATAACTATTAAATAATAATAGATATGAAAAGCGCTTTACTGAACGGTATATTCTTTGTTTTTTATAAAACTTCAATTATACATTACGTAAATTGAAACGTAATTTCAAACATGCAGTGACGTCACTTCAAAAGCCTGTAGCATCGACTTACGTGAGTAGGTACATAAAAATTTAAGAGCATTTATAAAATGGAAAAGCTTTATTAATAAAGATTCGAGAAACTTTGGTTATCTGTTGATTTGATACACTTTGTTTGCTAGGTTAGTCGTAATAATCAGGATTATTATTATTATGGTTATAAACATCGCAAAATAGTCTTTAGAGCAGGTAAATATCTTCTTGTAAATACTATCTTGTGTTTTCGGCACGGCCAATATATATACATCTATTGTTGAAAACTAACTGTAATTTAATATTCATATGTCATATAAGTTGACATCTTGTGGAGTGACGTCACGTTAAACCAGTACGCGTTTTTGCGGCAACTTAAGAGAAAAATTTTGATTCGCAATAATTCTATCATTTGTGCATATTTTATAACATCTATTTTTGTTATCTTTATGCTACACTATAAAGTAAAATGTATGCAAGTTCCTCATCGTTCGATAGCGCAATAGAATACTTGATTATTAACACCTAATAATAAATAAGTTCGAGAAACAGCTAGCAAACTTTGTTGTTATAGCTACATATTGGACTTTGTTTTTGCATATGTAAACACTTGTCATAGGGTTAGCAATAATCAGCAAATTTTCATCTGTTTATACAATTAGACCAAATATATTCTGTAAACATATATTTATGACAAAATAGTTAACCCTAGGAAATAAAACTACCAAGTTAAAGTCTTTTTCGTTTTTTTTTTTCAAACTACTTTTAGAGTAAAAACTTGGTAATTCAAAAGTAGATAAAAGTGGTATCCCTTGTCTGCCATTTACCGACATTTGTATCTTGGACATTAAGACTGGAAAAGGCTGTATAAAGTTTGTCAGACTTCGTTTTTTCTACCGAAGCAGTTTCAAAGTTAATATATTTCTTTCCCTGTATTTTATATTAACTTAGATGTTTCCGTTTAAAAATAATTAAAAGTTGTACCTATAACTACAGAATAGAAGATCCACATATAAAAAAAACTTAAGAATGAATGTATTTTTATTCATAATTCTAATGTTTTTCTTTTTTTGTGAATCTGCTGTAACTAATGATTCTGATATAAAAATTATGTGACGTTTTTGAAATTAAATTGCTATTATAAACATTACACATACATTAAACATAAAATATATCAAATTATCTAAATAAAGTACTTAATATTATTATGGGAACACATATATAGCTATAATAAATAAAGTTTAAAAAAGTTATAGTTAAATTGTAATCGCAAATGAACATGTGTATTTACATATTAAGCTAACACAATACGCTACTACGATTTTAAACGTTGTAGCTAATTTTTATTTCGTAAAATGGATGATTCTATGGGATTATAAATATCTTGAATTTCAAATTATATTCTCAAAATGGTGGTACCCTATACTACTGGCCGTTAATTATAAAGAAAATTGTACTTATTACATATTAAACATAAATATTACGCAGTATTATTCTGTATCTATCCTGGAATTGTAAAATATAATACAAGAAATATCGTAATCACTGGCCTAAGTCTTATACCATCGCTATTTTTATTTTAACTTTTATTTATAGAAATAAAGCCAAAAAATGAAATAAGCGATAGCGAACTATACTATAAATATACAGTTTTCAAAACTTTGTCGCTAAATATTATTGCCTCAACAAAAATGAGTAATGTATTCTGAAACATACTTGAATGTATACTATAAAAGAAACCAGATAAAGTATGAACGTTTCGTAAGACTTCCAAGCAGTGACTGTCAAACGTTAACCGTTTTAAGTGCAAGAGTTAGCAACGTTTTAATACGATATATATGTAAAAATAAAAATATAAATGGTCCTAGGTTAAAATCTCCGATTGTTCTACATCGATTGATTTAAAATTTTGATACAACATTGTATATGAAACACATACGATTTTAGATTATTTTAAAAATAATCGGACATCACCGAGCACAGATCGTTTGATAACAGACGTGTTATATTCTTAAGTCGTTAAAATAACTTACATGATGTTATGGAAAGGCATTTTAAAATATGATTGTACCTTTACCCGATTTAAATTATGATAATTTTTTTAACAGGTAAATATGTAAGTCATATTTTAATTCATGCAATTGCTGTCGATAAATAAAACAAGGTATTCAAGTTAAACGAAATCTTTCCTCTTGGAGATTAGAAAAGATTGGGAACCGTTGCCCTAGATTTCTCAGACAAACTCGCTATAGAACGAAGTGGAAGACAACTGGGTAGTTTACGGAATAACTTGTTTTTCCCAAAAAAAATATTCACATAAAACTCCTTCTATATCAGACGTGGACCGTCCTTGACTTGAAAGAGAACTGAATCGTTTATAAGTATATAAAAAAGAGTACGTGAATATAATATAAGCTACATTTTACAATATGCTTACTAATTATTCTTTTAGCTTGTAACAATTACCTAATTTAATACGATCAAATTAAGCATATATCTACGATACATTTAATATCATATACTAACAATATCCTAAGAAAACAATATGTTGCACATAAACGCAATTCCATGATCCGTTCATAATTAATTGGCTAGACCAGTAGTACACTTCAGTAAAGTGAAAACGCTCGAACGCAATAATTGCACCTAAATTAAGCATCTAAGCAAACGCCTCGTATCTCGCATTAGGTATATATTTAGATTGAAAATTATGAGTATAATAATAATTCTTCATAGATTATGATACAAAAAAACATAACCGCGTCCTTATATTATTTTATTTTTGGCATTTTACTTATTACCCGTTCATAATTAGTAAGACGTAAGTAAAAATATTGACTAATTACATCAATACAATTTTAATAGATTATGTGCTAGATAGTATAAACATTCATTATCAAAGTAAAGCATCGATTTATGGGCATTTTAACAAGTTACAAACCGAAATAAAAGATAACATATTTAACATTACTTTATACTTTAAGCTATTTCATTGATGATGGCGTTATTTTGCGGAAATCCATAATTAAAAGTTAGGGTGGACGTTACTTCGCAATTTCGCTAAATGTTTGATCGCTAACAGCTATCAACTAACAGTTGATTGCAGTGAGACGTGACAGCGATCAAACAATTCTTAGCAGAAGTGCGAAGTAACGTCCACCCTAATTTTTAATTACTTTATACAACGAAAAAAAAACTTTTGGATCATTTAAAAACATATCTCAGTAATTTATTTTATAAATTAAGCAAATAATTTTGAAAATATATTCAGTTAACTGTACAGTATTTTTATTAGTAGTGTTTAACATTAATTTTGAACAGTTGCGTTGATTTAAAGTCAAATTTCAATATTTAAAAACTCTATATTGAAATCGAAATAGAAACAGAGTTAAATTAAATTACATGTAAAAATATAAACATAACAGTTAACCAAAGTATTGGCAAAAGATACGCCTAAGAAAGTATATTAATATATCCATGAATCAAACTAAATGGTCTTTCTCCTCAAAAGTCAGAAGATTTACTATAAACATAAAAATTATAATAAATAGTTTTTAATTCAGCGAAAACAAGATTTCCAAATGTTTTGTAAAGTGTATTCGGAATCACCAAACGAGTTTTTACTGTGACGCGACTTTTGAACCTTTTACCGGAATCTGTCATTTAACTAGTAGCTTTTAGTTTCTATTCATGAAGAGTTACGTTCGTATGTTAAAATTGGTGGCAGCTTGCGTGATATAGCTTGGTTATTGTGCACAAGTGAAGTCTATGTTAGATAATAACGCAGATCATGAATTCTGAGATACACAAAAACTCTCTCAAAATTTCTACCGAGGAGCCACTGACACCTTGGAAAACTTAATTGCGCACTTGATAGTGGCAATAACGGACTTCAATATAGAGGATCGGTTAGAAAAAAAAATAGTCGCCGCTATTTTGAAAAAGATTATACGTTGACAGAAATATAGAAAATAAAACTACTGTTTATATTGCATTAAAATACATGTGCAGGTTACAAGCAATCTTCATCTTTTTTTGTACTTTATAGGTTACCGTTTGACCACAGTCAGTCACGCTAAACTTAGAAAGTGACTGGCTCTTAAATGCAGCTGCCAAAACAAACTAACAGGAGGAGGGAAGTAGCCAGTTAGGCGGGTTTTAAAAAAGCCATACCATCATGCTATGGTTTTAATTAGGATGTATTCCTTCACCGAAAGCTCTGACTCAGTTGCTTGGATTCGAACCTACGTCCTTCGACGCTGTGTCTAATGAAGCTATCAATTAAGCCATCATCGCTTCGCTCCATCATTTTGTGCTAAAAATGCAACATACCAATAAATTGACGAAGTCTTACCTATGTTTGAAGATTATATATGTAATATGAGTGAAACTTTAACTAATAATGTTACAATAAGTGGGAATCTGAATTTGTTTGCTTGTTACGCTTTCCCGCATTAACTATTCAACTGACCATAATTAAACTTTGCATACACATTGTCAGGAGTATAAAAAAGGATACTTCGCTTCCAGAAAATTTGTATTATTAGCGAGGAATAAATCAAATCTACTTTAACGCAAGCGCAATCACGGGTAAAAGGTATATATAAAAGGTATATTACAACATCCCCGGCGGCAGTGTGGGTCTATACTACGCGCGTCTTGTACGGACTTCCTCGTTCTAGGCTCCCTGGATCCTTCGCCTGGGAGCCCTACCGCTGATTCTGCGACTGAGACCACTAGTGACGGATTGGAGGCGTCTCTCTTCCGAGATCACCAGTCTGGGCGACGGTGCCTGCACGGCGGTTTTGCAAATCTCGTCTGTCGACATGGCATAGTTGCGCGCTGTTGGAGGGGTGGTCGCTCCCGCAGTTAGAGCACGTTGCAGGCCCTTCGCGGGCGGGGTGAGGTCCCCAGACTGCACACAGGCTATTGGCCTGTGGCAATATAATGAGGAGTGCCGGAATTGGTGGCATCAATGTCACTGTGCCAGCCCACGTACCCCTCTCTAGGCTTCAATTGTGACCCCTGTCAGAGCTGCTTGCTTTTCTACTCCGTAGATGGATCCGGGCGTTCTCCGAAGGCGACATGGGACACACACCACACCTCGGTCTTCTTTTTCATCCATTGATCTGGCGGGCGTATTTGACGCTGAAGCCCATCTCGTGAAGGACTGGGTCTGTCTCTGCTGGGGGGCTGCGGATAGCGACCTTGAGGCTTCTTTGCGTGGTAGGGGAGTACGTAAACTAACTCACCCTCTCTTGTTTACCAAGGTACTCTTGGAGATTTCTTGATTCTTCGGCGTCTTGAGAGATGAAGCGTATACCCCTTCCGTAAGTACGAACGTTGGGTCCGCGTTCCAGCGCCTCCGCCAATCGACGGAGGTGTACGGCCCAATTAGGCAGGCTATCTACTACTATTGGTGAATAGCGCCGCTAGGGTTCTTTAGGCGATGCGGTGACCGTCTTCTGATACTGTGGCGCTGATGTTGCGTCGGTGGTCAAGATTTATTGGCAGGCTTCATCGGTAGCGCCACGGTCGTTGCATAAGTATGTGGCTCGAGCGCAACATTACGCGACGTGAGTAGCGCTACTGGGCTCTTGACAACAGTGGCGGTTTCTTGAGGCTTCGCTGGTCCCATGGGCGCCATGATTTTTTGTCCTCTTCTTCGTAGGGGACTCGGCACCTGGTGATGAGGGCAGTTCCGTGTGAGTGATGAGGGCAATTCCGTAGGTGTCTTGGCGGAGCCCGCGTTATATATTATTTCTACAGGTTACAAGATAAACGTAAAAGTATTATGATTAGTTTTATTAACTGTACAATTTGACAGCAATATTAATCATAAACGCAAAACTGGAAACAAGTTTGTAGCATCCTCTAAACTTGTGTGCCTGTGTATGTATGGAGCTTAATTTAGAATGAATTGGGTTATACGAGTAGTATAACGTAACTATAATAATAGTCTGATGTTGATATTAAAAGTAAGCTTATATAAAATAAATACGTAATTTAAAATTATATATTTTTTTAATTGTGTATTTTTTATGAAATTATATTTTAAATTAAAATGTTGTATTATATCAGTATCATCTTTGAAATCCTACTATTGACCTGACGCTCTGTACTATCGACTGGCTCAGTTAAAAAATATTAAATCAAAATTTTATATAGTATTCTGTATCCTTGAAACTGTTACTACTTTCAATTCCATTTATTTATTTCAGTTATTGCCTATTGGTTGGTTTTTGAATGAAAAGAATAAATACATCTAAATAAACGAATGTTATTTAAGCTAATCATAATCGTATTGTATATTTATGTTGGTCGATGTTACTTTTATATCAAATTCTCAATTCGAACTCTTTAAATTTACCACTAACAACTGGGATTAAAAGAATGTATAAAAGCTATTCGGTAATAATATTCAAAGTAGGAAATGTGAGGGGATATTTTCAATACGCCATACACATACTTCATTGCAAAGTTGTCAAAGTCCGAAACCAGATTCATTTCAAATGTCGCCGCGAGGCGTAAAACGGAGTAGGCATTTCCATTGAAATTTCAATAAGGATATGGGTCTCCACATCGCATATCCGTCGCCACAAGTTTTTCCTGTATGAATACCTATTTTCGAGAGGTCACGACCTCTATCCATCAGTGATTGTGAAGGTGAAGCGAAATTTTACAGTTATTTTTTTAATTCTTATATTATTTTAAAGCATTTTTTTTATTACTGTATCTAATTCGCTATTAAATAATGACACTGAAAATATGTTGTAGTCGTAAAATTCGAACGAACATGTATAAAGTTCATAAATATCAATATACTGACTAAAAATTATATTTCCAATAATCAAATGGCTTATGCCAAAAAAATAGGACAATTCTTGGGAATTATACCTAAAGTCGGGTACATTATGCTTGACGATATACCGTCGGTTAAATATGTTATAATTAAATAAAATCTGCACCTTGCACTCGGACGGGACGCGACCACAACTCGGGACGTGGATAAAATGACATCTGCTGCACTCGTGCGTACAAATAGTTCTTCGTTTTTCAATTATTTTCGTATGATATTTTTTTTATATTATTTGCACGCGACGACGGGTCACGTATTTATTTACCGACTCCAGGAAGAAGTGTTCAAATATTTGACTTCGGGAGTTGAAGATAGTTTTAATGGTAGAGAGCTTTAAATTTTCTTTTCGCTCGACCTTCAGAACTTTATTGTTTTTAAGGAAGACAAAATGTACACTATAAATATTATATTTTCACTTAAATAAGACAACTAATTATTTGTCTTAATAATAAATTTACAATCCTAATCTTAACTAATATTTTAAATGAGAAAGTGACTTTGTATGTTCGTTACGCTTTCACACCGTAACTAGTCGAACGATTAACGTTAAATTTTAAATACAAGTTGCCAGGGATAAAGAAAAGGATATTGGGTTTTCATTCAGAAAAAATATACTGTTCTCGAGGGACAGAGCAAATCTTCATTAACACGAGCGAAACCGCGGGCAAAAACCGGTTATTATATAATCTTCTATTTTTCTGGCTCTGAGTTTAAGCTTCCTTTTATCTATTATAGGTATAACCTTTTCGTATGCAAAATTCTAACACACCATTTTATATTTACCGTCGCACTTCAGACATTTTCTACACAACTTCGTTAAATCCATTAACAACAAGGAGTGAAGAAGGATCAACAAAAATCACAAGTAAACTTTTTCATTTTAAAAATATACATTACTAGCTGTGATACTTACCCGCTTCGCTATGCATTAAATAAACTTATAATTCAAAAAAAAATAGCAAAAGGTCAATGGAATCCAACAAAAAAAGCAGTCCAGAAACATCTACGAAAAATTCTACATCGAATAGTCATACTTCTATGCCTATACGTCCATGGCGTGTTTGAACTGGAAAGAAACTGTAACTTCATTATATATATAACTAACAAAATTAATAGTTGAAATAGATCATAATAAGTATTGAGCAGTCTTACTTGAGGAAGAGGGGAGTCGCATCAACCGAACCAAGTTTGACCTCCATTGATCCATTGATCCACGATGTCGTCTCACATGCTGTAGTGGCAATATCCAGACACACCAACACCTATGTCTACTATACCGATGTAACCAACGACACAATTGCTAGGTTTGGCCATCGGGCCCCAATCGCTCCACCACGAGACATTGCAGTTATTGCTATATGATATTACAGCCTATAAAAAATAATAAAAAAAACCGCCACAAAGGCTATAATCTCAACAACAATGCCAGAGTTACTAAAAAAAAGAAAAATTAAATAGCTGTGTATGAAAATAATATCTTGCCTTGCTCATTTTAATTACGTATTCAAGCTGTACTAGATTTAAAACGATATCAGAAAAAAAAAGGACTAAGAGTCTGTAGGAAAAAAAAAGTATAAAAAGAAAGGAAAAACATTACCAAGGAGACGAAGCTTAGCGTAGGCAAAAAAAACGCCTCACGTAATTAACAAACCATCCTTTATATAATAATTTAATGTGACTTTGATATTTACAGCACGTCCTCGTGCCAATAGACTAGCAAATATACAACGATTCTCAACCAAAGGCAATTTGTTTCGGAATGGTTTGTCGATTTAGCGCATAAAGTTTTATACCGATATGTTAAGTACGGTCGGTAGCCGTACCATATGTCACACGACTACTGACTCGTATACCGATGTAGTATAAATACATAAAAAACTGTAAGCGTGAAACGTTTCACTAAAAATATAGTTCGTCGCTCGAAGTTTATTTTATGAATTTATAGGCAGTAATGCCGAGTGCCGAGCCTTTCAGAAAAAAAAAAACAAATCATAACCTACGACAACAGTTATTTTCTGTTTAATATAACATATTGATCGAAACACTATATTTACAGAGAATATAAAACAAATATACTTTACATAATAGAGCTGGATAATTAAATCCAAAACGTTATTTGTTTTTATACACTTTGCATTACTGCATTGTTTTTTTTAAATATTATTTGCCTTATTATATTATTAGAATTATAAAACTAAAAATAATTATAAAAGTGAGAAGTAATAATATAAAGAAATTATTAATAAATACTTTTTAACTGAATCTGCATCAATAAAGTCCACAATATTCTTCTAAATATCTCTGCCATATACTTCTTTAAAGCCACCAGATACTAGTCCTTTAAGCCGTCATCGATTTGAAAGCTCACTATGGCAACAATTTTCAATTATATTTTATAATTAATCCATACCAAGGTATACATATATATCACATGAATTTACTATAATTTACCATATAAAACGTTGACTACATAACATACGGTACTACGATTACTGTATCGAACATAAAATTCGCAAAACCGTGCCTAGTGGTGCGAGTATGAGTCAACGCGCCACGCTGTGCGACAACATTGCAGCACTGATAGTGAAATAATCTCTTTAATGTCCAGAATAAACGCCAGCCGCATCGCCATTGGCTGATTAAATTAACTATAGCTCAAATTATTCGCACCTGTGAGTTGGTGTTTTTTCTATTAATTGCAATACTGCCTACGTATAATTATTGCAGCCGCTTAATATTTATTTTAATAGCAGATTAATTACTTAAGAAAATGTGTATATTGTAACCACCAGAATTGAAGCACATACAAATAATAGTTGTTTTATTTTGATTGTTATGCAAAATTAACAATTACTTTCTTTGTGTTTAGAAGTAGCAAATAGGCACGCAGTTTACCTGGTGTTAATTGGTCCCTTTAGCCTAAGACTCTGACTGAACATGAAAGAACCACTTCCACCACCACCACAGGTCGGTCGTAATGGAGGTTTCTCTCGATGACTAAGTTGGAACGCTTCCTTCAAATAAGAACACAGCAACGTGATCCCAGTTACCTTGTAGCAGGAATAGGTATTGTGATGGTGTTTCCGCAGTAAAACCTTAAACAAGCTCTGATATTCTCAATACAATACAGTTAAAATTATCTAAAATGTTGATATATAAAAATACCTTTTTAGTCACTTAAAACCAATTAACTAACTTTTCGTTTATTATATTTCCATTTAAAATTCATATATGCAAATTATTCAAATCGGGGGCGTTTATTGGACAATATTGTGTTCGGGTAACAACAACTACAAAACATGATGTAATCAATTATAATTACACTTTGATACAGGAAATCCGTAGAAGTTTATTTATCTTTGTTCAATTAAGCAAAATCTGTTAATAAATGTTTACCTGAACGATTATTGTTTTTTTAACAAGCAGGTACCTTTACTGTACCATCATTTTTTATTTAACATACCTATCTCAGAAATAGCTGCAATCAAATCCAAGAATACTAATTTTATAGTATAACACGATATACAAATAATTCACATAGTAGTTAACGTTTCGAATGCGTAAGTAACTCTGCCCATATATTTGTTACCTTTTACCAACTGATCCTCTAAATTCTAAAAATTAATGGCAATGATTTTTTTTACAAAAGTAGTTTGAGATCTGGATAAGAACACAGAAAACATTTTATTAGAATAGTAGGTGTACATTGTCCTGTCGCAAACCTAAATAAATCGTGAATATTGTTTCATACAGTATGAAAACTCGTTATTACAAATAAACAATGGATGAGTCATAGAGCGTGGACACAAGGAGCACACACAGTAACACGTAATAGCTCCGATTATTTTAACAAAATAATAGGCTCCTAAAAATAGTACATTTCTTATCGAACTTCTCAAGTAGTGACGTTAGCCTTGCATAGATTTTTATTCTCCATTTCCTGAGGTATATAAGCGCGTCACGGGCTGTTCTAAGATAGTTCTGTTCTGGACATCGGTGCGAATATGACAAGAAACAAAAGAAGACATCTATAACCGAACTATAACCACGACATTATAAGTTATAGGTGCGACCATAGAGTAACTAAAATAAATTTATTTTGACGTCTGCGGCATTTGCTTTACTTACAATAAAAATTAAAAAAATAATGAGAGGTGGTGGGAGACGGAGATTTGGTGAAGTATGTTTTATATATGAGAAAAGACAATTCTTAAAAAATATCAGGGACGAAATTTTAAAAGTATCTAAATCACCAGCTTCACCTTCTGGGTCCAACTGTACCTAAGAATCATCGAGGTGACCACATAAACGCCAATAAATTTCATCGAAATCGGTCAAAGCCTTTAAGAGAAGATGAATTACCAACACAATTACAGCGGATTTTTATATCTAGCAAGTAACTATAAAATACAACACTACATATACTATGAAGGTGCTAACTGTACTTTGTATATACAGAAAACATTTGATTGTTTTTGATGACCTTCATTTTAAATAACTTATTTTTCATTGTAAAATATTGAGTTAACCATAAATAGTTGTGTGTATTTTTCATTAATAGTTCCATAAAGATTTTAAGTACCATTTAATCTATTAAATATTTTGTATCAAGAAAACTGATACTATATATAAATAAATCATTTTAGACCGAACACTACCCAAGACTGTCAGTGACAAAAAATGTCAGGAAAACATGAATAATATTTTGCTAAATAATTTTTTGCAATTCAACATACAATGCTGTTATTTGCAAATATAAACATGAGATTAACAAGGAATGCAGAAAAGGTTGATTAATTATATACATATCGCTTGTCAAAACATTCTGTCGCATAATTTTCAATTACCGAGGTAGATTTACCGGTGTCTATTGCACGCTACGATGAAAGGCTTTGTTCCTGTTTTAAGGGTAAAGAATAATTTGGCAAGCGTTTCGCGTCGTATATAAGCAGGAATATAGCCCAATCTACTAAGAAGGGGGCTTCCGTAGACGCTCGTCGTCGCGCCGCCGGCACCCCGCTGACATACGCCCCACATTTATTTACACGACACAGATTAATTCTACGTCATCCGACACATATCCAGTGTGAGTTCAGACCATTCTCAATCATATCTTAACACAAATAGGTGAGACTTATTTTATACGACTACGGTCTCAGTTGTTAACACAGAATATAGGCAATGATACATTCTGGGAATTTAATAACATACTTAAAATTGAGGTAAAGAAAAAAAACGGTGTTGATTATTCATATGAATTATGTTTTATGTTTTGTCATCTATTCAATTTATCACTTTTATAATGAAGAGTTGTCTTTAAAACTAGTAGGCTACGAATACAGGAAGGGTATTTTTTCGAGTAGAATTATCGCTTTTTGTATATGTGAATAAGATATCAATAAATGTATATCAATAATACTTAATACCAATAGACATTAGGGTTTTAATTGTGGACATGAAAGATATGCAATAAACAGTTGGTACCGCGTACGCACTTATACCGTCACGTTGGTGCCATTGAGACGTATTTCTAATAGCCTATATTATTACAGGAAACTCTTCGTTAAGCTACGTTGCAGTTAGAAAATACAGTTATTATTACAAGTCATTTGAATATTTAATAAGTCAGTCTACATCTGTTATATAGTTTTTATTAATACCAGTGGTCGGAAAATTCGTCTTCCAAAAGAGCCAAACAAAAACGATAACAAAATAGAAATTTATTCAAAGAGTCTTTTTTAAACTTAATGTTTAGTAGACACTTTTATAGAAATACCTTACTAGGATTAAAAGTACACACCCGAGCTTGCCTTAGCTAAATATGTCTTTTTGCCAGCTATTAGCCAGCCGTGTTATTGTTGTTTCCAAAAATACACCTGTCTCTTGTCTGTAGGGTTGCGTTTCAAAAATGCTTACTCGTCTCTCACAAGACAAGTTAATAAAGAAACATTCTGTGACTACACATTTTTTTTTGTGGAAGAGCTGCAGCCAAGGAGTGAAAGGACCGCATGTGGCTCGCAAACCGCGGTTTACGGATCACTGGTATATACTCGTATATATGCATATGTTGATGTTTCAACTGATAAATTATTTACACAATATCCATTTTGTTGTAACTCAACGCCATATTACTAAAATAATGATACCTAGCAACAAATAACAAACACGTGCTATTATAATATTGAAATGTAATAATGAAATAATATTGCAACATGGTTACTATGAAATGGTCAAGCAGTTTAAATAAACGAGCTGTGGTGAGCGGTGGCAACCATGAATACGTATGCAATATTAGCATCGAACTGTGTAGAGAGCGTATGTTATACCTTTTTTTGCATGGCGAAATCCTACACAGATACCCACCCACTAACTCCTTCCACCGACTAAAATCCCATGGTGTTTTTTATACACCTTTTTGGCCGGGAGCGGAAAGAGGATTATGCATTTCATCCATTCGACGTGCATTATACCCGAAATGTTTGTTATTTTTCTCTAAACGTTTTATTTACCATCCTCAGTTTACTTAAACTTATACTATATATAATTATATGAATAAATAAATATATTCAACCTTTTTAATTGCCTTATAAAAGTAACCATGGATCTTGGATATAATTTGGAATATTACAGTAAACATTAACAATTTCTAAAGTATATTAAATATTTATAAATACAGCATATTACAATATAAGTAGCTTTTGCTCACGGCTTCGTTCGCATTATTGTAGATTTATTCTATCTCTCAGGAACAGTACCTACATTTGTTCTGTTGAGAATGATTGAGTAGTTAAGACGTGACAGTCCAACAAACAAATCCACTTTCGCATTAATAATATTTGGATTAACAGACAGTTCCATGATGATTTTGCAATAGTATAAATCATAGACGTCGAGATTTTTCATTCGAGTAAATTAATGTATCGTTCTAGAACAAAATTATCGAGAGGTTTTCTAATGTCCATCGCGTTTTTTGTGTGATGTGACGCGACGTATCTAGAGATTGAGTAGCGTGCGGTAGTCTGCAACACAAACGAGTAGTGATGACGAATTTTTTTCAATCGAATAACCCTGTATATTGTTTCTAGCCTAAACCACAGGCAGAATTTTTGATCATTTCTAGAGAACTTACGTCTAGAGAATAAAACGATGAAGGTAAATAATCTAATGTAATCGTCGTGATTGACCAAGAATCGAGCCCAAAACGTTTCATCGTGTCTATATGCCAATAATTCAGGTGTAATAGTCCCATCATTTTTAACTATGTCGATCAGTTTCACTCGTTTTTAACTTTTCCGCCCTCGGTTCCTGGTAGTCCTCATCAAGCCAACGCCACTCGGAATAATTGAACATACAATAACGTCCAAGTAATATTCAAATTACATTTTCGTTAGACTCGAGAATCGACTGTGTTGGTAAGAAAAAATCCTGGAGAACCCTCAAGGTGGTTGAATAATTGAAACAATATTTTTTTCACTCGCCATTCAGCCTCGCTGATATGATTATTAGAACTGGTGCCCATGACTTCTTTCTCATGAAAAGAATTGTTCTTTTTCATATGAACTTACCACCTGTACGAATAAGTAGACTGTTATTCAATAACTGTATTTATCACTACTTATTACCCATATTGTATTTTTGAGCATTACTACGTAACCCCTATGACAAAGCATAATGGCATGTAGCCTAAGTAACATTAAAATGTCCTCTACTTGTCTGTAAGAGACCCGTTAAAATTGTCAATTTCAGAGATTATTTGGGACAAATAACGGGACACTACAAGTTTATTTATTTGTAAATACGGTTTGTATATACAGTGTACACGTAGCACTTGGCTGTTAACGATGGATCATGTGTAGACTGCGCTTTCATCCTTAAGCTGGCATCTTATATCGGATTTTCAACCTACACAGACTGTTATATTTTCGTCCTAAAGACCTACTTCTATTTATTATGAGTTTATAGGTAAGCATCACTTTATTTGCTGTAGCTCGAAGTTTCACGTGTGATTTTTATTTATTTGCTATAATATATAATTGCATTATAGCAAAATAGAGATTGTGTATTTTTTTTTAATATCCTCACAATATACATAATATTCGATTGAGTGGTACATTCGTCTCTTAGCAAACAACACCGCTCAAATCAATTAGACTCATTTTACTGGAGATTGTTTTTTTCTTATTGCATTTATTTTATACATATATCTTCATGGAGTAATTAGTGATTCGAGTACTGGTCTGTTATTGGGTGGAAAGGTTCTAAATCCGATATGTAGTTTGACGCGTCATGAGAATATTTATCTAATGAAGTTTAAAAGTATAAACCGCCAATTTTCGACTTAAGAGGTGTTGTTTGCTAAATGACAATAGGTTGATGTACTGAACTGCTAACTAGTGGTAAGCTATTTTAAAATGTATAGTATAAATCTTAAACTTTCTACATAAAATACTTCAAGTGTCCGTATTCAACTTTCACACTGATCGGCCAAACAATGGTAATATTTATTGATCTGATACATTTTGAAACATACTTAATTCAAACTTTTAGTATGAGAATGAATATCAAAAAATAATATCTATTTAAATTTGAGTACTAGGTCACATAACTGTCGCTAATAAATTATGCAATAACCATGAAGAAACGGAATATCCAAATGTTTAGGAAAACCAAACCATATGAACGGTCAACAAGTTACTGCTACATCCAATATTGTCTGACGGAGTCGAGGCAGGACGGACAATTCAGTAGACTTTATCGTTTGCAGAGACTCCGCTTATAAGATAAATCAACTAATTAATAAACCAATAATTGATCCTCCTATTAAGGAAATAGTAAACACATTAATAAGAATTAGCGATATTGTATTCCTTACCAGTTTTGCAATTGTCCATGCAATCAACGGTGTAACCTTTCATTCAATCTTGCTTAATTATGTTAGTTACATTATTACTAGGCCCTTCGTTATTGATTATGTCACTATCCTTAACCTTGTGCTAATCAAATACGACTGTCGTGAATTCAACAACATTGTCGGCCTACATTATCCCGCTCTGGGATATCTGTGTCTTATTTCGTCAATTTCGTTTCGACAGTCAACAGTCAGCATTTCAGAAAAGTATATTGTTTAACGTTTAATAAGCATTCAATCTTAAGTTTATCAATAAAAAATTGTTTCCTTTATATTGTATCAATGGGTACGTTACTAATATTATGTTAAATGGCAATACAACGGAAATAAATCTCGACGCGTTTTATATTCTAACCTTTGCTTCTTTATAAATTAATAAATGCTATTAAGACGACTTAATACTGGCAGTTAAGTATAAATATTTTTTTCAAATAAGAAAACATTAGCAATTTGAATTTTTAGCAAAAGCAGCTTTTATGCTAACACTGCAGTATAACAATTTATCGCACATATTTAACAATAGCACATTTTTTTTAATTTCATTACAATACAATATATGTATTGCTGAATATATGCTGAAACTAATATTAGTTGCGGTGGTCGAACAGTTTGACCGGTGGAATATTAATTGATTGTCCGTCGATTTGAACCCTGGCATGTACCAACGATTTTTTATGAATTCGTGTAAATTTAATAATTGATAGTGATAACACTATCTGCTGACGATGAAGAAAAACTAAGCGAGGAAACCTGAACCTGAGAAATATCTTTGTTTTACCGTCTTATGGAGGAACAATATAGAAATTTGTAATCGCCAATACATCGTGGTGATTATGACTATACCTTCCTTCGGAACAAAGCCTATGGCCTTACAGTGCATCTCTTACAAAGTTAGAACAAACCTGTTAGAAAACTATTGACGTAATATTAGAGTACCCTTTTCGTGTTTGTATATTATTTCTCCATATGAAATCATATTATACTACGTCGTATTATACTACATCATATACTACGTCGATATACTATTCTCTTCCATCAAATAAAACTATTGTGTAAAAAATATCCTGCCATAATACCATAATAAAGACATATTGGCTTTTATTCAATAAATTAGTAAACAATTGGATTGTTGTATTGCAATATTCGAGAGTACCGAACCACGTGCAATATAAATAAAATCAATTTATACAAAGTGATTTCGTGATAGCCAAAGCTATATTTGACAAATCTATAACGAGAACCTCGACCGACAATTCGCAATACTGGATGAATGAAAAACGAATAAACCGTATACGTTTTTAATCTCTTCAAATGATAAAAGCTACAATCTACTATTCACGGTGTTATAAAAGATAATTGAACTATTTTTACACAGAAAACAGTAAAAACAGAGCTAAGTAAAAATCAAGCTATATCACGAAATATTTATGATTGTATATTATGCAATAGTATTTAGTAGTCCGGTGGAACTGTAGAGGCCTGACGAAGCCAACGTAGGTCAATTCGAAAAAAAAAAATAGGATTAAATTTTTATACGTATAACTGTTTCATTAATTGCGAATCTGTCTTAGATAATCTGTATAACTGTTTCATTAATTGCGAATCTGTCTTAGATAATCTAGCTAAATTATATAAGAATTAGTAAGGTACACATGTGTACCAACAATTGCACCTTACGTGCTCAAATATTTATTCTGAATGTGAAAGCTTGGCTAAACTAAACTAACGAAAATCAGAAAATAAAGGGAAAAAGCCATACTCCACCTTATATATACCAACTTGTGTACGTACGCGCGCGTAAATATGTAGGGTAACCAGTATTATTTGTGTTGCCCACACCGGGGAATCGAACCTAGGCTTGAGCCGCTGCTGAGGGAGATCACGGTGAGTGTGCTGGAGCGAAATTCACCACTTGACTACAGTGGTGTAATCTGTAGTTATGCAAACATGGGCGCTCTTAAGCTCTCTTTCAAAAGTCGGATAGGTACAGATCGTTCGCTGCCGTTACTTCGTTGTAATGACCGTTGAAGGTGTTACGCGGTCGTCTTTGATAACGTGGGTCGTCGAGTTTAATAGTGTAATTCGCAGTGTTACAGACTGTTTCTTTTTTCAATTAACTTTTAGGCTAACATTTAGACAAAAATGGGTACAACGACCTGACTGACCAACCATCGGTAGTTGGTAAAAAAATTATAAATATAACAAAACTCTTTGTCATTGAAAGAATAAATGTAATAAGACGTTACCAAGTAATATTTTACACTGGTTTGAAAAATATGCTAAATTCCAATGTCAAATTTATGTGTAGATAACTAATGGTAACACAATTAAATTAAATACATTTTAAATTCAATTTAGAAAAAGCTCTTTAACAAGGTACAAACGGTTTTAAGTCCACATTTTACTAAATTAGCACTTGAAACGAATTGAAATTGTCTAGTTGGGGCGTAATTAAACATTCTGTGCTATCATTTTCTTGTTTTAGTAAAGCTTTTAATAAAAATGTATAAATTGAAGTTTCAAATTGTACGCATATTAAGTCAAATAAATATGAACTATATATTTTTTTATTGTCATATTACTTTTTCAATCTTTCGATAAATATAAATGTAACACTAGCTGATACTCGCCATTTCGTCTGTGTTGTTTATTATCTTAACAATATATCTTGCGTACAGGGGAAAAAAAAAACAATAAAAAAATAAGCAAAAATATACTTTATTTAAAAAACTTCTCTGTAAACAATATCATCCGATTACCTCCCTACTTCTACGGATCGGATGAGCACTACCTCGCTTGCCCCCTTTTTCCAAGGCAAGAAAACACACATCGTTCAATGAGACTTGTTTTATAAGCGTATAGTGAAAAGTTTCTTAAAACCTTTAATTAATATATACAGAATGAAGATATCGTAATTTTATTTTAGATAAGGACTAAGTGTCTATGTAGCAAAGGTTAATTGTTAGATCGGGATTTGCCGATTAAAAACTTTGTTATATATATTATCCAAATTGAGCATTTGTACTGTTCCATGAGATAATTACAGAATCTAATTCACAAATCATGTTGCATCTATACTCACTACCCAGCTAAAAGAATCGTAAATAAATAGTTCTGGTGAAGTCTAAAATGTGTTTTCTTATAACGACTAAAATGAAGTAGCGGGAATTATTTCTACGTCTTTTTTCTTGTGTTGAAAGTGTCAAGTCCGCTAATAAATTACTCGACATCCAGAAGCGTCCCGTGAGATCAGCATTGTGGAAACCTAAAAATCTAGAATCTTGAAGTTGTTCATTTATAACAGCTCCAACGATAAAATGTTTTTACGTTTCTTCGCATTAAAGATGTAAAAGACGTAAAATGTTTACGCTGAAATTTTTAACTACATTGTTTTTTTTTTTTATATCTTCGTCCTTTATTTTTTATAACACATTATCTACACTTATTAATTATACTTCATATAAATGATAGCTAGAGTTAAACGTTTGTACATACTATAGTTATTAAAAGTTTTGATGACAGAAAATGGCAGAAAAGTCACGGCGATATTAATACCAATCACCAGACACATTGGACCGAAATAATGAATCACTTTTTATCAGGGATTTATTACTGAACTGTACAACTTACAGAGTTTAAGACTACTTTGTTGAAACTACACAAGAAATAAACGTTGTATATCACAGAAATAGAACAATTTATAAAAATCCTGTATCATACACATTTGATATCAACGAATCTGAAATTGAAAAAATTAAAGCCCGAAATATATTGAAAAGTAAAATTAAAATTTTAAAATAAGCAAACTTATTATATCTGCCTATACAATGGTTTGTCAAAAAAAAAAAGTTTCAACCACATATATTACAGATTTGTTTATTTATGTACTCTCATCATAAATCGTCAGAATCCTGAATGCAATAACTATTTGTTGCACGACGCTGATAATAAATCCATATTTTTCTCTGGACAGACGCAATAAATTTAATACCGGACCACTACAATCGGTTGCAAAACCATAAATTACCAATACCGACCGAAAACTCTAATCATATCGTAAAAAATCTAAAAAAATCGTCTGTAGGTATAATTATTACGACTAACTTTTTTATTTTGTTAACTAGATGACCCGGTGAACTTCGTATCACTTTATTTGCATAAAAAGTGGTCAAAACTGAATACAAAAATTTTATTGGCATTATAAATGCAACATAGTCATTATACACTCAATCAATTTAAAGCTTTCACATGTACTATTTTTATTTCTGAAATAAAAATGTTTCGTATTCCAACAAAACAGACGAAAGTGATCGGACCACATAATACAGTTATGAAACACACAAATTTCTGAACGCACCTATAAACATTTGACAAACAACATAACATTTTTTTTATTTCTAAAATGACAATACACGTCAAATGTTTCATAGTTGAGAAAATTTGGTATTAAAATTTTTTTTTTTTTAATTGTTTTCCTTTAATTACAACTTATGTTTCTCCCCGTTTAAACCGTCCCTGAACTTCTACAAATATTTCAAGATCAAAATTAGCCAAATTGGTCCAGCCATTCCCGAGTTTTAGCGAGATAAATGAACAGCAATTCATTTATATATTGTTTATATCTATACAAAATGAGAAATTAAATATTTCTATTGAAAATTAATTTGATATATCAATTTTCTTAAAACTACACTTAGAATATGTAAGTTTCTTTGCTTAAATGTAATTGATTATAAACGGCCTATAATATAAGAGACATTATTTGATTAAACTTTCTAAGACTCTTTTATAATTTTTGTAATATAGTAAATTTTAAATTGCATCGTCCATATTAAAAACAATATTTAAATAAAACATAAATTACACCTCTAAAATGATTCAAACGACGTACATTTCTCGATGGTATTTAGTAATAAATTGTAAAATCAAATTTTACTCAAATTAGAATTAATCAATCTAATAATAGACGTCAATTAATTTTGTAAATTCTCTAAAACAAACCATGAAATGAAGCAAATTAATAGAACAAAGGCAAATCCGGCTTTCCACTTTCCATTAAGGTAACACTGACTTACAAATATTCAGCTACACCGCATTCCTGAATTCAACGCTACCGCTTCTGCTATCAAAGTAAGTAAACAATATACAGCCACAAATCTTTAAAGCCTATTGAGAGGCGGTGAACCTAGAACTTGTAGTCTTTGCCGCTACATCGCTCTAAATCTTCCATTATTCCAAGCCGCTGTAATTTCGCAAAATCCTTTTCAGAATTTTGTTGATAAATTTGTATTTTATTACCGTTTGTAAATAAAAGTAATTTGTGTGATTTTGACAAAACCGCTAAAGTTAATTCAAAATTAGATATTACTAGTGACTCGCCCCGACTTTGCTTACTTTACACAGTAATGTGGCGTCAGAAACGATTTAGATACATTTTTTGGCACTTTGATTTCCACAGTTCTTAAATACATAGAAACTACGTAGGACTATTGACATAAATAATTGTTTTGGAATGAAGTTCCTTTACGGAGCTTGCAGTAGGAGTTGAATGGTAGAAATCGTCCCGTAAAGAGAAAGCGTTATGCACTTTTGTTTATCTCTCACTCTCTATGCGATTTTATGCAACAAGGTTTATTTTTTTTTTCGAACTGTCCTACACTGTTGGCTTCGTTAGGCCTCTTACATCCAGTTCCACCGGATTACAGCAGCTAGGTTGTTTTTTTTTTTTTTTTTTTTTTCGAACTGACCTACACTGTTGACCCGGAGGCCGCTACAGATTTACCGGACTACTAAGGGGAGCGCTTAAGGCACTCACCCGATTTATTTCAGGCAACTAGCGCAAGGGCACACGGTGCACCTCGGCTTGGGCTGTCGCCGAATGTCCCGATCTAACTAAGCTAGCTAAGCTATGCTATCTCATACGATATGAATTCGTGAAAAATGCATGTGTAACCATGCATGTTTCACGAACGCATATGTATATTTTGTGTCTGACTACTCTAAGTGTGTGACCTAATTCAGTCCGAAAAGGGCAAAAAAACAGCCCACCACCATGTGTGCCTATGTGTGCACGTGTGTGGGGTGATATGTGTAAGTGTAAAAACTAATGTGTGTAACTGTATCGCGCAAATAACACCTCGAGGGCTCCACCGCGGGGGACGACCTAGGCTAGAGATGCTACGAGAGAGACGCGACATGTGTGCGGGATCGAATCTTCAACCCCCGCTCACGGCGGTGTGAGCAGAGAGAGTCGCGGGCGTGGGCGCAAACACGCAAAAATAAGAGGTGATCGATACTATGAATCAAGACGGCGACGGCACCGTAATTTAACTATGCAATCATCCGGATTGCTCCTAATGGTTCGGTTTATTAGGGAGAGATAGACATAAATGCGCGGATTTATTCCATCTGTGTCTAAAATAAAATTTATTTAACTGACTCGCGCGCGAGGCGCTGAAGAGTGGCCGCGACGCCAGGAAAGCTCGAGATAGCGTTAAGCAAACCGAGGTTCTGACTGCTGTTAACCATCGCGTTGAAAGCGATGATTTCATCGATTTCATGGACAATAAGGAGTTGGGCGATCCAGTCTATACCGGCTAGGGAAAAGGAAACAAGGTTCGCCTGAGTGGGCTTACCCTGCTGTGGTCGGGGCTGGGAGTAGGACAAGGGCTTGGATGCCCACGGGGCCTGAGGGGCCCGTGAGGGCCGGGGCGGCGCATAAGGCACAGGAGCGGGTGGTTTCGGGAACTGGGACATGGGTTTGGGAGCCCAAGGGGTCTGGGGGGGCCGAGCAGGCCGGGGGGGCACGTAAGGTGCAGGTGCGGGCGCTGCCGGTGCACGAGAAGCGCCCGGCAGGCTCGGGAAGGCCTCTGTAGACATCAGAAGCGGAGGTGGAGGGCGGGAGGAGGTGGCGGGCGCCCTGGATGGGGAAACCTGTCTACGGAATCGGGGGCGCTTTGTGCGTGGTGCTCGGGGACAGCCGCGATAATCCGCGGGATGACCCGATGCGCCGCACAAAACACAGCTAGGAGGCTCGGGTGAGGATAGAGTGCGAGAACACTCCCTAGTGGAGTGATCGCCGAGGCACTTTACACACCTGGGACGCAGGTGGCAGTTTCGTGCGGAGTGACCGTACACCTGACAGTTGTGACACTGTGAGGGAACGAACTGTTTGCGCGGGGGCTCGACTGTGACGCCAGTGAGGCCGCACAGGGAGGACAGGGTGGAAATGGCTTTGCCTTCCCTGGAACGGTCCAAAATGACCAACACCAGGTTGTAGGCGGCCTTCGTGCGAGGGTGGTACATACGATGTACCTCTCGGACAGGATAATTGGATGACTTAAGGTCATTGGAGATATCCTCAATTGATAGCTCAATCGGGACCCTACGGAGGACAACTCGGAGGAGACGCTCGTCCTCGAGAGCATGGGTGAAGTAGCCATACTTCTTTTCCCTAAGAAAAGAAGTTAGACGACGGTGATCGTCGGTGGTCGGCACCTTGACCTGGATACCAGTGGGAGTGTTAAGGGCGGAGGTGTAGGAGATCTTCCTCGAGTTGAGGCTCGAGGAGATAGCGACCCAAGACGACTTGTCTTGAATCGTAACAGGTGGCGGTGGGCGGGGCTTCTTCGCTGAAGCTGCGGAACCCGCGACTTGTGCGAGAGAGAGGTCGGAGGGGGCGTGGCTTAGGGCCGGCGTCTTAGTGACGCATAGAGCGGGTTCCGTCTGTACGGACCCGGTGGGTGAAGCAGGACGGGACAGACCGGCTTTCCGGCGGTATGAAACGGTTATGAAACCGTTTTTAGCGGACTCGACAACGGGTACGGACTCGTCTACGTCCATATCCGAGTCAGGAAGAGGGCTTGCGACAGATGACGCGACATTGCAATCCGGAGAAAGTGGCGAAAACGAATTCGCCACTGGAATGTCGATATGAGGGGGTGATGCGGTCGGAGCCTTCTCCTTCCGCGACTTAGATTTGGGCTTGGTTGCGACTGGGGAACGCGAGCGACCAGAGTCACTGGCTGTGGAGTTCTCACACTCTAAGTGCGAGTCGGAAGAATGAAGGTCGTTATAGGCTTCCCGGTAGAGCTCCGGGTAGCGGGCCTTGACTGCAGCTAACGTCCTAGCGTCAACAGAACTTAATGAAGCCATTATGGCTTAGTACAGGGAACGGGGCGGGACGTAACTAAACCTCCCTGCCAGAGAGGCAGGGGGGTGCGCCTGTTTGAATTTAACGGACAACCGTGTCCGGACCAAGGGAGCTGCGGGCAAAGTGCAATGCCTCACAGGGACCTACGAAGCCTAGGGGGAGTTCCCTAACACTTCTTTCTTCGAATTTTCGTTCTTCTATCTCCAGATGCGAAGCACAACACACGATGCAACACGACGAAACGACGAACTGCACGACGACTCGATGGACTGCACTCAGTGTGCTCGGCTCGCACCGAAAAGTGCGGTTTAATTGGTGCACTAAAGGAGGTGCACCGGCGCTCTGAAAAGAGCGTAACGATTGACAGTAGCCGATCGAACACACAATACTACCGAGTATCACGAAATAATTCAATAACTACGTACGAGTTATCGAACGATCTGACTGTTAGAGCTGCGAGAGAGCGCACGTGCGCTCCCGACGAGTCGAGAACAATGCGGGTCGGGCGGCGACGAGACCGTTGGAATGCGGACATCTGGCGCGCAGGTAGGCGAGCGCGGCGACCGAGGATAGCCGAGCGCGGCGAACCGAACGGACTGTCAGAGCTGCGAGCGGACGCACGTGTGCACTCGACCGCTGTTCGAACGAGACTCCAGCTAGGTTGTTTTTTTTTTTTTTTTCGAACTGACTACGCTGTTGACCCGGAGGCCGCTACAGTTTTACCGGACTACTAAGGGGAGCGCTTAAGGCACTCACCCGATTTGTATGGACGACTAGCACAAGGGCGCACGGCACACCTCGGCTTGGGCTGCCGTCGAATACCCGAATCTGACTAGCTAAGCTAAACTAAGCTAAACCTATCCGTATCATACCTGTATGAGTTCGTGAAATATACATGGTTACCAAGCATGTATGTTTCACGATCCCGTACATATATTTTGTATCTGACTATCTGTGTTCTAAACTATTTCAGTTCAAAAGGGCAAAAAAAACAAACAAAAACAGCCCACCACTATGTGTACCTACGAGTGTGTGTGTGTGCACGTGTGTGGGGTGACCGGTGTTGTGTTGTAAAGTCGAGTGTTTGATTAACAGTGTCACTGTGTCCGCGCGAGCAGCATGCTCGAGGGCTCCTTTCCGGAGGATCGTACCTCGGCTTGAGCAGCTGCCGAGGGGGGCCTAAGTATGTGTGCTGGAGCAAAATTCACAGCCAAACCGCGGCGGCGTGATCTGTGATTACGCGGGCGTGGGCGCGCACACGCTTTATTTCGAGGAACGGAAGGGTAATCTGCGTTAGCTACCGTTATTTTATCGGGAGGATCGGAAAAAATATGTCGCGGACGTCTTTTATAACGCGGCGCGTTCGGTACGGCATCGTAAGTTACCGCGGATACCACTAACGGACTGGGATGATTCTTTGCGTTCTCAAAATAATTACTAGTGAGGGTCTTAACGTACGCCCAGACAGACGGCATTTCCAGGTCCTTGTGGAGGTCGACTCCCCGGACGTACCAAGGGGCACCGACCGCCCTACGAAGAAATCGGTTCTGCAGTATTTGCAATCTCTTGAAGAGATTTTCTGACATGTGTGCGAAAACAGGACAGCTATATGTCAGAATGGGTCGGATACACATTTTGTACAGCGTGAGCTTGTGTCTGAGGGACATCTTGCTCTTGGAACAAACTAAGGGATGTAAGCGGCCCAAGACCATGGCGGCCTTGTTTCGCACTCTCTTAACGTGGGATCTAAAAGTGAGACGCCTATCAAGGGAAACTCCGAGATACTTGACCTCGGAGGCCCAGGGAATCGCTACCTTATAAAGTTTAAGGGGCTTGAGTTTACACGGCCGCTGGATGGGATCGAAAAAGACAGCGGCACTCTTATCGGGATTGACTTCTATTCGCCATTGACGGTACCATTCGCCGAGAACGCGAACGGCCCGTTTCATGCGATTTCTAAGTACAGTCGGCCGCCAGCCGGAAGCGTAGATCACTGTGTCGTCAGCATAACAACCTAGCTCGATCCCCGGGGACCGAGGTAGGTCACTGATGAACAGGTTGAAGAGTGAGGGCGCAAGTATGGACCCCTGGGGTACACCTGAGCGTATCGGGTGGGGTGGGGACAGTTCACCTTCCACTCTAAAGCGGAAAGTCCTATCTGATAGAAAATCGCGAATTATATGAGCTAAAATATCGGGAACGCGAGACTGAATGAGTTTATGAACGAGCCCGGCGTGCCAGACCTTGTCGAAGGCCTTGGCGACGTCGAAGAAGACTGCTATTGTGCGTTTCGGTTTAGGCTTCTTCGGATTTACATCCGGATTAGGATCTTCGTTCCAATTGCCGAAGATGTACTCCGTGAGGCGGTGTACTTGATGTGTGCAAGAGTGTTTGGCACGAAAACCAAACTGCTCAGGTGGTAACAGATTTAATTGGGATATGGAGGCTTGGAGACGGTTCAGAAGGAGCCGCTCATATAGCTTGCCTAACGTATCGAGGAGGCTGATCGGCCGATAGCTATCGGGAAGCGTAGCTATCTTGCCGGGTTTGTGAATGCCTATTACTACGGCCTTTTTCCAGACGGCTGGAAAGTAGCCCTGGGACATGGCCGCATTGAAGATGCAGACCAGAAGAGCTATGATGTGGTCAGGAAGGAGCTTCAGTACCTCGTTCCTGATCCCATCAGGACCTGGGGACTTCCTATTTTTAAGACGCTTGATGGCGGCCGACACTTCATCAAAAGTGACCGGGGTTAGGGTATCCGCGGGCGGGGACGCGAGTGCATGTTCCACCGAGGATTCGATCGATCCAATATGGATAGGGTCAGTGTTATCAGTGTTAGGTGAACACTGTTTCTCTAAACTATTCGCGAGACATTCGGCTTTATCTACACTATCGAACGCGGGAGGCAACCCAGGACCTCTATCAAGGGGGGGCATAGGAATGCTAATGTCTGATTTTAATTTTCGTGCTATATTCCAGTACGCCACGTGGGACGGGGAGATATCCTCCAAAAGCCTGTCCCACCTGTCGCCCCGGATCTCCTGTATACGAGATCTTACGAGTCTTCGTAACGAACGTAAACGAACGCGGTTTGCCTCGGTCGGGTAGGCGTCGTGAGCACGAGTCGCGGCGTTCTTTTCCGTGATCAACGCCCTCACGTCGTCCGGGAGTATAAAACGGCGATCGTTCGCCGCTTGTACCTCTTTCGAGGTCTCCCTTACGGCGGTCTGAAGGTAGTCGACCAGGGAATCGATAGCCAGATCCGCGTCGGCTTTAGACACCAACACGTCCGGAATCCTATCTAAGCTAGCCGATGAGAGATTCTCACTAAGATGGACGCGAAGCAAAGGATAATCAGCCACTCTAACCGACAGAGGACTGGTATCGGAAGGCGAACCTAATTGCAACACCACCGGGCGGTGATCTGAGTCAAGTTCGTGTACGACTTGTATGAGTCGTACCTGAAGCCTGACATTCTTAAGTAGAGCTACATCTAGCACTGTCGGACGACAGTTGTCCTGAAAGTGAGTGGGTTCCGGCGGGGCTATGACGTCAAAATCGAGAACGTCACCTAGCCTATCGAGTCTCATCCCGTTTCGAGAAGTACTCGGACTATTCCAGATAACGTTCCCGCTGTTGAGGTCCCCGGCTACTATGACCGATTCTCCTAAATTGAACAAAGCTTGGAGGTCGGACCCCAGAAGCTCTTTGGACGGCGGAAGATACGCGGAAACTAAAATAATTGACGGATGACCGGTCATCCCTAGTCTACACACTGACACTTCCATGTTGGACAGAGCGGGCGGGTCGACCGGCATGCAATAAAGCGATCTTTTATAATAAATCAGGGTGCCACCCCCGCGAGTGACCCTGTCGTTCCTGACTATACAGTAATTCGCGATCGCGGGACTGCGCGCTTTAGGTTTTAATAACGTTTCCTGTACGAGGAGAACGTCTATCTGCCGTTCGCGTAAGAAAGAAGCTACTAAGTCGCGTTGAGGTAAGAGATTCCTAGCATTAAAGAACGAGAGGGATAGACCGCGCGGTTTTATTCTATTCATAGCCGCGAATGCTATATCTATTTTCCGTGAGAAGCACGGGCTAGGCGCTGTACAGTAGCAGCCACGTTAGGAAATTGAGTGATCGCGTTCAGCAAGCCCAAATCCTGGTTGGAGTTCACTACGGCGTTAAAGGCGATGATCTCCTGCAGATCATGGTAGATGAGGATCTCTGTGAGCCAGGAGAGTCCGGGCAAATTAAAAGAGAAGGCGGGACTGGCTTGCGCCGGAGCGGGAGCGCTCTTCGGGGGCTGCGCCTGAGGCCTGGCGGCCTGAGGCTGAGGTCTGGGTGCCCAGGGGGCCACGGGGGCCCGTCCAGGCAGGGGAGCGCGCGGCACAGAAGGTGCCTCACGCGGTTTGGGAACGGCTACTACCGGGCGAGAAGCGCCCGGCAGGCGCGGGAAAGTCTCCACGGACATGAGAGGTGGAGGCGGAGGGCGGGCGGCGGCGGCAGACGCCCTGGGCGCTTGCCTCGCCTGACGAGGGCGTTGTGTTCGCGGGGCGCGGGGACAGCCGCGATAGTTCGCAGGATGGCCCGCGTTACCGCAAAGCACGCAGCTGGGAGGATCGAGGGAGGCTGGAGTGCGTGAGCATTCCCGAGTGGAGTGATCACCCAAGCACTTCACGCACCTGGGACGCAGGTGGCAGTTCCGTGCCGAGTGACCGTAGCCCTGGCAGTTGTGACACTGCGAGGGCGCATTGGACTTGCGTGGTGGCTCGACGGTGACGCCCGTGAGACCGCAGACCGACTTAAGGTCGAAGATGGCCTTGCCCTCCTTTGTGCGGTCAAGAATGACCAACACCAAGTTGAACTTGGCCTTTGTGCGCGGGTGGTACATACGGTGTACCTCCCTGACAGGGAAGTTCAACTCCTTAAGGGAGTCTTCGACGTCCTCGATCGACACCTCGACCGGGACGCGACGGAGGACTGCACGGAGGAGACGCTCCTCCTCTAGGGCGTGGGTGAAATATTGAAGCTTGGCTTCCCTGAGAAAGGAAGTCAGCGCACGGTGATCGCCTGTGGTAGGCACCTTGACTTGGATGCCCGCCGGGATGTTGAGGGCGGACGTATAATAGATATTCCTCGCCTTAAGGGCGGAGGAAATAGCCACCCAAGACGACTTGTCTTGGATGGTGACGGGGGGCGGGGGGCGGGGCTTCCTCGCCTCAGCTGCGGAACTCGCAGCTTCGGCTTGAATAGGAGCGGGAGCGCTACGGCCGGAGGGAGCGGGGGCGTGCGGGACGGAGGGGGTGGGTTTGCGCCAAGAGACGCAGCTGTCTCCCTGCCTTGACTCCGTACGGACGGAGGCAGGGGGGGTTGCACCTACAGGGGAGCGGGGGGGGCCGGCCGGCCGGCGGCGCGACACGACTTGGAAGCCGTCGTCGTCGAGGGTGGCCGCGGGGATCGACGTGTCGACGTCCATTTCGGAGTCGAGAGGGGGCTGGGTGAGGCTCCCTACATTTTCGGGAATCGGGTCCGGTGAGAGGGGGGAATCTAACTCAGAGGTGAGGGCGGGGGCGACCGGAGCTCTCTCCTTACGCGACCTGGGCTTGCTTTTTTTGTTTTTTGTGACCGGGGAACGCGAACGACCCGAGTCGTTTTCTGAACCGTCCTCGCACTCCGAGTGCGAGGGAGAGGACGTCGCGGAGTCACACGTGTGACTTATCTTGTGAAAATCTTCGATAATATCGCAAAGATTGGTGACGCGAGACCCTAGATAGGCCCTAAACTTGCTATCATTCATGTCGAACGAAGCCATAGTGGCTGGATATGCGAGGGGTGGGGGGGGCCGCGAAAAAACCTCCCTGCCTGAAGGGCAGGGGGGCGCGCCAAATCGAAAACTACGGGACTATCCCGAGTCCGGACCAACAGAGCTGTGGGCGAAGTGCAATGCCGCACAGAGAAGAACCTACACAGCCTAGGGGGAGGCCCTATCAAGCCCAGGGCAGAGAACGCAGACCGGTAAACCGGGCTACGCCCAAACAGACACCCGGGGATGGAATGAGGGAATAGGAGGGTGGGAGGGCGATACCTGGACCTGACTAGGCGCACTCGCCAAGGCCAGACAACCCAGGCCCAACTGCCTTTACCGTTTGCCTCGGGGCAACCGGCGAGCGGACAGGGCGCTCTACTCACTCGTTGGCACCGTGACACGTATTCCCGTGAGTAGCCACTAAGCGTGGTCTTCGATTGACAGCGCGGGATGTCGCACCGAAAAGTGCGGTTTTATATTTGCACTAAAAGTGCGGCTTCGCAGCAGATGTTTTCTCTCTTCGAATTTCTCAGGCTCGAACACAATAGTACCGGACGATGATTCACTCGGCAACAATGCGGGTCGGGCAGCGACGAATTCGTAGAAATGCCAACACCTGGTGCGCAGGTAGCGCAGGTAGGCGAGCGCGGCGAGCCGGAAATGACCGAAGAAAGCCGAGCGCGGCGAACCGAACGGACCGTCAGAGCTGCGAGAGAGCGCACGTGCGTCCCCGACCGCGGCTCGAATCGGACTCCAACTCTCCAGCTAGGTTGACAAACCGGGTAATATTTATATGCCAAGTTCATAAATTGGTATTTGATATCGTCTAATATATTCACTTAAACGTTGTGCTGAAAAGAACAATTCGGATCTAAATTAAATGGACAACATAACTAAAATATTTATTACTATAAGAATTCATACTATATTGATCAAAATAGCGTCGGAAATAACCAATTTTTTTTTTTATTATCGTTCATATTTCCGTAGGCATTTTTATGATGTACATATATTTGTGATACATTATATTTATGTACCTCGTAAGGCTTAGCCACCATTATCAATATAAGCGCCTGAAAACTCTTTCTCTTTCTTATAATACCACTAAATATGAAAAGTAAGGCAACACAACACATACATAGGCACGAAAACGACTTTGTTTTATAATATTGTATGGATAACTACAAAGTTTATATAAGTATATCTGTATATAATAGCATACTGGTAGGGATTTTTTTAAGTCCGCCTAGCTAGCTTGGTAGCGAGGGTGGTCACTTGAGTTTGAAATCTGTCACCATGAACCTTGTTGGTCGGTTCCTGCATCTACACTTGAGGGCCAGTCTCCTCCTAGGTTTAGCGTGACTACCATCTTAGACCACATCATCATTTAACATGAGATGAGATTGTGAGCAAACGCTAACCTATAAAGTAAAAAAAAAGTGGTTTCCATCGTTTATTACAACAACGATTTTTGGCAAAAAGTATGCAATTTTTCATCAATGTTTTTTCTTATGACGTTATCACGTAAAATTATCGCCTTTGAACCGACTCTACAGACAACCATTTTTTTTTTCACAGGGGTGGTCTTTGACCAAAACACCGACGAAATTCAGAACGCTTTCAAGTTTGCGATGGTCCAGCACTCTAACACCAACCGTACCCGGCTCGACTTTCAACTGTACGTCGACATTATCAACACGGCGGACGCTTTTAAACTCTCCAGACTCAGTGAGTTTATTTTAATTATTAAAATATATTAAACTAGCTGACCCGGCGAACTTCGTACCGCCTAACAGTTAATGAATGTCATATTAATTTTTAGCTAAAATTAATTTATGATTTTATTAACGTAATAAAACGATTACTAAAGGTTTACGAAGTTAAATAGGTTATTACGAATAAAGTAAATAAAAATTTCATAACAATACATAACCAAGTATTCCAATGACGTATCAGCAAGACGTATGCTTTGTTGATGCTGTGTATTTTGCTGCTTGGGCCACTTTCTGTTTTGTTATCTTCAGTAAATCACTTTGTCATATAGGATATTCTCATAGCTGATTGATTGAACTAAACCGACTTCGTATTATATGTATAGAAGAAGAGATAGATAGAAATTATATATATTTTATATTAACTTTTCGATATTTATTCTGCTATTCCGGGTGAAGACAAATCCAAAAAGTTAATGATAATGTAAATCAGTACAGTGGTTCGTGAGTTATAAGTGTTTGAATAAATCCGACTTTGTTTTATATACCTATATAGATTACATTTTTTTCTATAGTAACACCTAGCCGCAACGATTTGCTTAATGTTATAAAACTGTTAATTGGGTGTATCGACGTATATTAGTCAGTAATTTCATGTCCTTAGTAAGAATATTTAAAAAGTAGATCTATAACACTAAAAATCTCATTATCCCATCAATTATTTTAATTTCAATAGCAAGTACTTACGCCGTTGATGAAAAATGCTATCCATAAAAATATATCGTGTCCCCGAAGCCAGTGATTAGTACTTCTTTTACAATAACTTTAATAAATGAAATAGGAAGCTTGTGCTTACACATTTTACTTATATAAATTACGACTCTTGCTTTTATCTGAAGCATGGTACCATGTAATTGATCAAAACATTCGGGTTAAATAAATATTTGTTTGATTGGCTCCAGGCAATTATAAAAAAATTATATCAACTCCGTAGTAACGCAGTAGTTCACTTCATATATATTAAAAAAAAAAATACAAATATGTATCAACAAAATACTTTGTATGTCTGGTATTTTTTACTCATCGTTCGACACGGTCAAAATTGCTTCAATTAACCAACAGTATGGTGGCGTGAGCTTTCGAGAGCCGCGTGTGAGTTTATAGGTAGTCTACCTACAAATTCTCAGTAAATTTTATTACTTGTTTAATTAATGTTCGATATTGTCACTCAAAATGTAAGTAAATGTGTTGTGATTTCAAGGTAAATTCTTTAAAATTACTATCGAGGAAATGCAAATAAAATTATATTGATATAATTCAAGACTCTTTATAACCTTCAAAGTAAAAGAGAGCGGACCTCATATATTACAGCTATGAAATAGACAAATTTCTGAACGCGCCTATTAATATTTGACAAACGAATGACAATTTTGTATTTCTAAAATGACAAAAGACATCAAATGTTTCATAGCTGAGAACATTTTGTATTTGAAAATTTAATTGTCTTTTTTTAGTATTTTCCTTTACTTATTATGTATGTTTCTCACCGTTGAAACCTTCCCTGAACTTTTACAAATATTTCAAGATCAATATTAGTCAAATCGGTTCAGCCATTCTCGAGTTTTAGCGAGACAAACGAACAGCAATTCATTTATGTATATATTTATATATATATACATATATAGATAAGCCTATGATGCATATTGGCATGGATCAACTAAATACTACATTAATCAATCGAAAGTACTAACATGGTCTTAGTATTAGCCAGCGCACGTGACCCAGTTTATAGGTACGTCAAGAGAATAATACATAGATTTGTTATTAGATGTTCTAATTTCGTTTTGGTTCGATTAACTGATCTTTAGCGTATCGAACATACTCTTTGTTTGCTTATTTTGTTTTCAAACAGAACATTTATTTTATTGATTCCTTTATCATTTTCATTAAAATAAATAATACATTTATAGTGGTATCAATTCTTATTACATATCTTTTGGTATTAAAGTTAGAATATAAAGTAGTAGGCAGTTTATCACTAATAGAATATTTTATTTATATTTTCCTCGTTTCATTTCTTATATTTCTTAATAATTAAAATTGCTTCCTCGAGCTGTAGCGGAATGACTGAGTAATATAAATTAGTACTTTCTTATATTAAAGTTGTCAGGTGGCTAGCTATCTTTCCGCTAGACATCTTAAGAATATTACTGAAGCAAACGTATAACTCTCTTTAAGAGTATAGCGTAAATAAAATGGAATGAAACGGTCAGCAACAAATTAATGTATATTAGATAGATATAAAAACAAAATACTTTTTCATAGCACGCACATGTTCTATATATATCACTACATAGTATAAAACTAAGTCGCTTTCTCTGTCCCTATATCCTTATGTATGCTTAAATCTTTAAAACTACGCAACGGATTTTGATGCTGGTTTTTTTAATAGATAGAGTGATTGAAGAGGATGGTTTATATGTATAATAACATCCATTACATAGTGGAGAAATACTGTTATTTTTGAGGTTACTCCAAATTTAACGCATGCGGGCCACGGGCGGTAATGAATAAATCAAAACTACTGGAACGATTTTAATCATTTTCTCAGTGAATGATATAGGCTACATATTTTATACCCGTGCGAAGCCGCAGCGGGCCGCTAGTAATCTATAAATATCTTTTCAGAAAAATCAAATCCTTTTCGTGTTCCCTTAATTCTATTAAAGTACGCAGTGGATTTTAATGCAGTTTTCACTATTGTTTAGAGTTTATACTCTGGAAGGTTTTTATATATAATACATATATATTATAATAATCTAAAGTAAAATAGCCAATATATTCGAATGAAGTCGAAAAAAAGACGGTGCTTACATTGGTAATGTTGGCTACAACAGCGGCACGCTATGATGGTCGTTTTGACACATTACAATAGTGACGTATAATGTCGATTTATTTTCGACATAAATATAATGAAAATTTGAGAATAGAATAAACGTTGCATTAAGCATTGACGCGAGTTTGTCGGAGATGGTAATTGTGCTGGCCAGCGGTCCTTTATATAATCATATGTAATTACAAATGTTGAAAAATACAAATGCTGAGTTATGTGGTAAATAAGTACACTAATAATTATAATCAATTAAGAATTCTGTCTAACGGCGCTGTTTTTTTGTTAGTAAGCACACGTGAAAAGATTTGATGCGCTGGTTGCCATATCGACTGACTGCCTTCTACTCTCGCCACCGAATTAAATGTTCAGTTCAATTCACCGAAAGTTAATGTATAAAAAGAGTGATAAATAAAATCATAGGGGAAATAGGTGTTTGAAAATTCGACATCGGCGATTTAACAGCGCCTAACACTTAGTGAACAATTCAGTTCTCCAACGCAGCGTGTTACTATGATTAGCATCGAAACGCTACACACACTTTGAATGCACATATTCGTACTTTCTACGTCTTTCGTACGTTGTTTCGTACGTTGTCTTTCTGACTCATGGAACACGGTGTAGTAATGAAAACGACAGTAAGCCGTACTTGAGGAATGTCCTCATTTTTATTTCATTGGCATGCAGCTTGTTTATACTATAAATTAAACTTAATAATAAATCAGTCGTTTGCTATCGAATTACAAAATTATTGCAATAATCTCATTCGGTATCAAATCTCATCTCAGAAATTTTACTACCAGACATTTTAGCCTCGACCAAACTACAGTGCGATACAATCAAACGATCATTGTATAATAGCAAAAACAAAACCTTTAACATAATTAATCGATAGAATAACAAAGTAAAATTATATAAGAACATGTGAAGGATATTTTCCAGAGAAAATTGTTGTTCAATAGTGAATTTGAAGTTTCATCCGCTGCGTAACGCAGCGAATCGATGGCCCATTGAGAACTGTGACATTTATTGAATGTAATAGTTTCATACTAAGTATTATATTCATATAATTCATAGAAAGTTGCTAAAAATCACACAATGAATACTTCTACTTCCTTAATTTATTTTTACATATAGGACAGAAAACGTACCGTGGCTAAATTAGTAAAAATTGTAAATTGAAATAATTCAAACAAACAGATAATGTATGTACATGTAGTGACGTTAGAATATTATCTGTGGTCGCCTTTAAATCCTTCAGAACATTTCAAACTACAAACAGGGCTGTTTAACGCCATCTATGAATTATTGTGAAAAGTTTTTATATTTTTATTATCTTTCATTAAAATCACGTGAAAATAAAATAATACCGATTCATTTTATTCCATTTCGAATAAGCCCACAGTATATCTATAACAAAGATATATCGTTATATCTACAGATTTTTATACATATGGGACACTAATATAAACATGTGTTATGTATGTATGTCAGCAGAGTGTATAAACTATTACCATACCTTTGATTAAAATTCGTCCAGTAGTTTTTGTGTGATGCGCGTAAAAACGATAGACAGAAAAATTCCAAACACAGTGAAAACGTATTCTGTTATTGATTCTAAAAGCCTAAAATATTTTAAATATATTTATTTAAATATATGTAATGTAGATACAGATTTCGCATTTTTACTCTTTTATTGCAGTCCAGTGAAACTGTAGAGGCCTGGTGAGGCTACTAGTGTACTCAGTCAAAAAAAAAATTGTGTGTGTACTTACAATCAATTTAAAATCAATCAAAAATTCAAAATTTTTATCTTTTGCCTTATTCTACGTTTGTAGAAAAACCGACACTAACAATATAAAAAGGGTATTTAATACATACATACGTTTTTTTTATAAAATATTGACTATAGCTAACTTCAGGGTGTCGGTTTTTCGTGACGGTGTGCGCGCGCATCGTAAAAATTTACTCTCATCATTTTTCCCTAACGCACCAAAATAAGTATCACTTCAAAAACTCTAATATTATTTGTGTGTGTATATATTATTATGTCTAACAAGTATTGTATAAAATTAATATTGATGATTATAGACATAAGGAGCGTGAAGTATTAAGATTAAAAAAAGTGGTTTCGACCTATCGACAGTATGAAGAAAAAACTATTTCCAAATTTTGTTCATAACGCTTAATAACCTCGTTAATAGCTATTAAATAAAAACAAAGACAACTGGTTAAGAAACAGTGGAGGGGAAAAAATACTCAACTGATTTCTCTTAGCCTATTTATACATAGAAGATGTTAATTTAATTTGCATTACCAATTCAAATACCAAAGTAACAATATGGAATTTAAAGTAAAATCGAACGAAAGGAGTTGATAGTTAAGCTGTATAATTGTTTTACCAACCATTCCAATTAATGACGGTTAATCTTCGTATAGTATTATATAGCATTTACTTAGTGTTAAAATGTATAAATTGAACGTTAGGGGTAGGTGTCAAGAATTCATCTGTTATCATAGTTGTCTCTTAGCTATTTCTAGACGACACAAGTCATTTAGATACGAATTGAAATTTATTATTACCTTGTAAAAGGAATTACATAACCGACTTAGAACAAAAAGTTACTTTAAGTTTTCTTGTTGAATTTCAAAACGACTCGGGCGTAATTTTTGTATCGATTATAGCACGAGGACTATAACATTACAATCATCTTATATCATATACAAATGTGATTTGCTTTACTTTCTGAGCATTATATCTTCCTACGACTACCCGATACATACACGTAACTGGTAAAGGTATAGGATGTTATTTATTTAGATTTTGCTACATCATTTAAATTCACTATTATTGGAACAACCGTCAATATTTATAATCCTTTATTGGTTGTTATTACTTCGAAAGTTTTGATTAAATTTGAATCCAAACTACAAACTGATTTGTAATGCTAACAAGTATTTTTCTATAACTATATCAGCTAACTTCTAACGTTAAAGATCTGATAGTACGATATACAAAAATATACCATTTAGATAACTAATGAGCAGCCGACACAAGAAATTCGAAATTCCAAAACCTTCACAGGGACTTAGGTCAAAAATATTAAATTTGTTCTTTCGGTGTCCTCCGTGACACGATTCTCATTTGAATGCAAGACGATCCCCACTTTTTATTTCGCCACGTCACGGTAGGCCGATCAAAACACTTTGGAGCCGTGCGGCGGGAATTTTGCCAGTACTCAGTTTGTACATCCTATTTTATTTTATTATAAAAAAATTGCCGCCATAGTAGTTTTCAGCTTGCCGTAATATACCTGTAGAGGACCACGACTTAAGGAATAATGTTCGTTTTTTGTTAATTACATTTTACACATCCCCTGTAATCCATACATACATATATAAATATGTTTTTGTTATATAAAAGAAAGGAAAATTATAGAAAACTTTAAATAACAGTCGTTCCGCGGAAACATTTATTTTATTACATCCTATTTTACGTGATCTTACAAAAAAGCTGAATATTTCAAGATACAATGGTCTATTCAAAAAGGCATTTATACCTAGCTTAGTAGTGAGCAAATGATCGACTGGATTATTGGAACGCCGTTACTACAAAGGGAGTTCATCGACAAAGGCAATGGATGGACAATCATGTTTACTTTGCGTTCCGAGTTTTGATTACAATGCTAAGAGGAATTCAAGAATTCATGCCTTCGTTCTATCTAGACCTTGACCCAACAAATTATGAAACTAGTACAGATTGTTTTACATGTATTTATTTTCGACAAAATTGTATAGCGAAACAATAATGTTTCGTAGATAAACGCAAGAATATAACGTAATAGCTTTATTGTACCTTTTATTTCTATCATTTTAAATGACACCTATTTTAGTGCAAACTCCATATTTAATTTCAAACATATTACGAATTGTTTTCTATTCATATCATTATTGAAGTTACAGATGTATAGAATTTGAATGGCTATCGCCAATGCCAATATTCATTCTATTTACCGTCATTCGGTGACAATAATACATCATAGAAGTTATTAATGTCAAATATTTACGTTCAGTTCAGTAAATAGCAAATAGAGCGATGAGAGATGTGTGGTGACGATTAATATACCTAGATATAAAAACCGACCATACCGGTATGATGTACAGCCTTAGACGAAAGATAGAAATGGAGAGAACGCTATGGTAACGCAATTGTATCTTACTGGATGATAATTTACAGACTTATCGTGACTCATTTCGACACATTATATATTCAAATCAACCAGTATGTACCTACCATCAAATAACAACTTGGTAACCACATGATAAAGATGGCAAATAGTTTCAAAAACAAACTGGTCACACGATCTTGTGTGTGTGCGTGTAATTCCATGAGATCTTACATTTCGTCATATTACGATTATATCTTCAGTGACTATTCAACTCAATATCGTTCCTAAAATACGTTAACTCAACTAATTAGGCTCAAATCCAAATGGGCCTAATTGGTAAAGTAGTTTAGCATATCCATTGTCACTCACAATTTACGCATTAACGAAATCGTGGGTCACGGCACCTAATAAGATATCCCAGTTAGAATCCAATATACTAGATATAACACGAGCTTTTGGTCATTAATTGATTTAGCCATTACGCATAGTTTATTAGGTTCAATATTCTCTATACGAGTATATATACACAGTTATATGTACAAATTATTAGTAAAATTAGCTAAGACCGCAGTTACGAACGCATATGGGATATAATGGACATTATGTCAACATTCTCCATATTCAGATATTCCTTTCTGATAATAGATAAATAGACATATATCTATTTATAATAAATATATATCCATAGCAATTTTATTAGCGAATGATCGAAAGATACACTAGTTGATATATTGCATTAACATCTAATAGTGAGAATAAAAAGGATAGCATACAATATTTCGCAATAACAATCAAACCGTTTTATCAATATCAGATACATACTAACATCTACTTTTAGATATATAGATGATAGATTAAAATTATACAAAGTAGCATATCCAGAAACTAAATGTCTTTTTTCTGCTTTAATCCATAGCAAGCAAATAAACATAGGTATAAAAACCACGTATTTCCTAATAAAATTTACAATTAAATTATTGTGTAATGTGAAGATTAAATCAACAACTAAATATGTGCCTAGTAATTATTTATTTATTCTTCACTTCAAGTTATCCCTGCTTCACATCGTAAAAGTAGAAGCAGAAGGCGATTTATAATACTTAGCAATTTGCATCGTTAATAAAATTGGAATATTGATTACATAAATAAAAAATACTATGATGTAATGATGTTACTTCTTAGTAATAAATTACTATTAGTAACTCCTGTTCTATGACTAAACGTATAAAACTTTGAAGTGAGACAACTTGGTATCCGTGTTCTAGACCAAAAAAGTGTAGAGAAGGAAATGTTGCCTATGTTAGCCCTTCATTACATATGAATCGTTGAGGTCTACGCCGAGTCTGAATTCGGCTAATCGAGTTTTTATAACGGGTAGAATACATTTTGAAACAGACTAATTATGTTTTTTTCTATTAAGGTGTGAAGGGTGTGTATGGGCATACACCGCCATACTTGGAGTTACTAATGAATAGCAACTTATCATATTTTTTCAATACTGATCCATTCCTACTCACTTTTCTACTAGGTGCCAAAAAATATCGTTCCTCGTATGTATATTACATATTTTATTAAGTCCTGCAGGAACACCCTAAGGACCCAAAAAATATTCTACCATCGCTCAGGTATTAAATGTTAAAAAAATAATTGCATATTCATTTAGCAGGTACGTTATATTCCGATATAGTACCTCGATTATCCTCAGGACGTGGGCGTATGATATATCTACGTATGCCAATCGTGTCAATGTCTCCCAACGTATCTTCAATCATCTCATGAATCGTTTTGAAACGAATTTATCATTCAACGTATAGTATAAATCGATGTCTACTCATAATAGATAAATATCATATGATAGACGTTATTTCAGTTATTTTAATATTCGAATTAATAATCAGTTTTATAATTCTTTATTTCATTTGAATCATTTGAAAATTTTAATTTGCTACTTTTATGTAATATGAGCTTTTCTTTTACAATACTTAATATTAATAACGCTATGGTACTTACTGTCTTACCTGTACATTGAAAATATTTGCTGAAAACTTATAGCGGGTGATGTGGGAAGTGCAAATGAATACAATAAAAATGTTTATTTATAAAAATGTTGTCCGTGCGTTTCAACACGCTCATCTTTAAAAGTACTAGATTTAATTTTCAAGGGGTTCTCATAAGTGCATTAAATGCAACTTCATATAATAGACTTTTAATATCATCAAAATTGACCCGCGGACTAAATACATCTTCATTTAAAATTTGAAGAGTTCGCTAAACTTAATTCTGCTTGTGGAAAAATAAAATGATGATGCTTCATTAATTGATATTAACGTGGTTTGTACCGCGGGTGTGGCTTTTAGTGTCAGTTGCTTATCGCACGGCCAGCTCTATGTGACTCGCTTCTATACTCCTTTATTCATATCCCCAATGATACCACTTCAGAAACTGCAAACAAAGAAGGTTTATAAGTGAAACATAAACCAAAAAGCATACCATCTTATGGACATAGTTATATAAAAATAAATCCAGAATAAAAATATACCGATGGTTGGATGGTTCATGGGATATATACAGCTAATAAAAATATATCCTTCCATTCATTAAAAATTATGATATTACATTATGTTAGACTTATAAATATAATAATGGTTTGAATATGTGCATAGTTTACAATAAAAACCACTATAACAATTTTAATATATGCATATTTTTTTAAGTGTATATATTTCCTGAACTCAGTGGCAGTGCTTTTTCAAATCTAGTTAAAAACCATTATATTTATTTTATTCCGATCATTAACAACTAGTTACATCTAACACGCTAAAGAAATTTTTCGTTTCTCCAGGGATTTAAAATCAAGTACGTTCGAAGGCAGAGTTTATTCACAAGGCCTCATTTAAAATTGCGAGAAGATAAAAAGAGGCGGGCCACAGGAGCCTGGTTCCTTACTACAAACTGCCATTGAGATTATTGTCGCGTGCCGTCGAAAAGGAAGACGCTATAATCACAGCATAGCAGCATCTCTGTCCGATGTCGGAACAAAGATAGCACTGACACTTCATAGTACGGGTCCTGATCAAAACACGTCTGAGACTAATGACGACGACGCGAATTTTTACGGCAGTTTCCGTTCTTCAGGGACTACTATTTATTTGGAGCGATCCGTTGAATTTTCACCCTTAAACTTGCTATAAAAAGTTAAAACGTTTAAACAGTGAGCCTACAAAAGAGATTTTATGTGTTTCGCTTTGATGTTATTAAAAAACCGAGGCAATCTAACGAAAGATGATCGCTATTACCCGCCATCGCTACATTCTTTTGATTTTTTCATTACGAAGATATTGTTCGTGCACGCCAAAAATTCTTACACGGGATTATGGAAGGTATTGAGCAGGTTTTTAAATTTTATTTGGAAATTCTTCTCCTGAGGCCGAAAAGAGTACGTCATATTTGATTCTGAACGTATACTAATGCTTAGTGAGTAAATACAATTTATTACAAATTTCTCATGGAGGTAATTGTTCAAACCATTCAACATCTGGACTTAAGAAGGCAGTAAATAATATCTTGATATTATCACAAAAAAATTACACATATATAAGTCATTCGCATATTATTCATTTTATCGTTCCCATACAATTTATCTAACTACGAGTCTGTATCATAACTACAAGGAGTCTCTTTGCTCGAGCTATAAAATCAGCATAATATTTTGTAATTTCGGTTACGGTGGATCTGGCGAACCGCCAGATTCAATTTAATCTTTGTACTGTGTGTTTCGTTGTGGTCACTTCTCCTGTACCCTCGTTTCGTGTTCACGATAATGGGCATCTACTTACGGAATGAAATCTTTATCGCATGTTGTCTTCTAAAAAAACTGAAGTGAAACCACTGTTCTCGTATTATTATATATGAACCCTTTAGCACCTTTATTCTTATGTATGTTTACTTATACAAAAATGAATGAAATTGATAAACCATGAAAGTATTCGTTCATCATTTTTTTTATAGAATGTTTTTCTCTTACCCATTTTACTGTGACTTACTTACTACTACATAACATTAGGCTATATTTTATTATTATTATATTTTAATTTTATAAATTAAATTAATTTTATTTAAAACTAAAGACATTTTTGTTCTTAAAAGATATATGTATAGAAAACATACAAGAGATAAGAAATAATTTTGCGATACTGTACTTTAAATATTTTAGCTTTCAGAACCTTTCAGTCATCAAGACCGACATGTCTAATCCCAAATAAAAACAATGAGACACTCTCCCAAAAGTGAAACGTTTATAAAACGGAATTATAATTTTCTAACTCATTTTGCTAAATTAAAGATGTATGAAATTGCCGTTTGCATGTAAATAATAAGTCATAAAAATACGCTTGAGTTTACAAAAATGCATAACAACAACAATAACAAGTACATATTAACAAATGTAATCGTATAACATCAGTGACCGTTGATTTTACTTACAATTAAGGCTTACAATTTATATCGAGGAATTTATAAAAACAGGTACGCCCATATTTTAAATGTTCTGAATGTTTGAGATTCCATCGCGTCGGAATTTTTAATTAGGCATAGGAACTCTGTCATGGCGGTGAACTCTTATTTTCCAAGTCATTGCTTGATCCAGAGATTAATTAGGTTATATCAACACGTGAGTCAGCAACGTCATGAAGAAGCATCATAAATCTTAAGGTGAAAATTATAACATACATTTTAAATAGGTACAATTTTGTTTAGAATTTATAGTAAAAATGTTTGACTACGAGGATAGCACGGTGATTTTTTTTGTCAGTTCAGAATCTATTTTAATATGATCGATTTGTATCAAAATTATAAATGAATCTAAAACTAGAATTAACATAAACCTATACATATAAACAAAACGTAGTGTCTTTTATTAGTCCGGATCGCTCACTGAAACGGCTGAATCTATTTTGATCAGACTTGGCTGATAGACGACTTTTCGGAGAATTATTGTTTTAAAAGAAACTTTTTTCTACATCGCCTCAAGTTTTTTCGACTATCTATCTCATGGTATACATTACAGTCGGCCATGGAGTAGGGGTAAAGTGAAAAGTGCTCGGCAGAGTCAAAATGGCGGTTCCTATGGCTTAATTCAAAATAATTCAATGATTTAAATAAATAATATGTTTAGTTTTTAAACAGATTAAAAACGCGATTATATTACCGTAAATTGAATAATTTTCCGAAAATTTTCAGTTCAATGCCTACGATCCAAAAAAAGTTTCACTTGCATCGTGGTTTCATAAAACCGCACAGTTATTTTTTTGTTATAGGCTTTAGCTTTTGACCACAATCTTACCTCATAAAACCCTTAATTTCCATGAAAGCACATTACTATTTTCGCAAGAACAAAGTCGCATACAACAGTCAGTATTTTATAAAATAGAACACTCAATTATCATTGTATATATAATGTGAACTTATATCAGATTAATTAACTCTCTGCTGGTGACTGTAATTAGAATTATAATATATGCAAACGTAAACATCTATACGCATAATACATATATTGTATAACATCAAATACCCACAGGCTTTGATATTGTCTAATATTTTTTTTATTTCACATGAATCAACGATCAGTAAGTTATATAGATATTGAAGTGTAATGGGTAAGAGATAATTTCTAGACGGACTTTCGAATGTGTGTCCTTAACAATATTAAATCTCTGTAATTTTTTCTAGATAATTTACAAAGTAGGACACGGTTTAAATCACAGTCGTTTCACTTTTAAGTTACCTGAATATCAAAAAAATGCATCCACTAATTTGAAATGATGGAACGACCAATTAAATTTCAAACGACAACTGTTACCACAATCGAGGAAACTGTAAAAGCCACGTAGCCGGGCAATTATCCTCGATTGAATTGTGACCGGTAAATATGGACCGACAGCTAGTGTAAGGTAACTAAAATTTCCTGTATCTGGACCACAAAATAATATCTAGTAGTGATCCTTAAGGGAAGTCTATCTTTATCGGTGGACAGAAATGGACTAATGATAAACACTGTTTTCGTGAACTGTAAAATGTAGGAAAGATACTAGCTATTATATATATACTAGCTGTGCCCGCAAGTACGTTCGCGTGGAATTTCAATTCTAAACACAGTGATTAATAAAATCATAGATAAAAAGGCGTGTCAAAACTCGACATGGGCTCTTTGTGAACGATTTTGTTCTTCGAGGCGTGGTGTTGCACTATAATGTCTAGTAGTTGCTCACACTGTGAATGTATAATTCTGACTTTCGATACACGGTGTGGCACTCAAAACAACAGCCGTCAATGCCAAAATCTGTCCATTATCTTCTGCGTAAATTGCTTCTCTTTTGTGTTTTATAAGTAAGATAAGTATGTCTTATGAGTAAGATAAACATATATACGAATGTGACATGTATGTAAAATATTATACCGGTGTATAATCGTACCACCATACCAACTTTCGTCAAAATCCGACACGTAGTTTTTACGTGATGCTCGTACAAACAACAGCCAGACAGACAGACAGACAAAAATTCTAAAAACAATAGAAATCCGTTCAGTCATTAATTCTCAAATCCCTAGAGTATTATTTCTTAAATTTATTTAATGTCCAGATTTCGTCTCTTAGCCTTTTATTATACGTATAGATTTGCGTAAATTTCTTCCATTTTATGTTTTCTTATAAGTAAGATATGCATGTATATTAATGTCATACGATATGCATGTATATTACCGGTGTATAATCAACTACCACACCAAATATGATTTATTATTTATTAAATTATTTTTATTCGCTTTATTTTATAAATGATAGTTGACTTGTGAAACTTTCCACCACAAACCCAATCTTCGTAGATGTAAGATAATTTGACAACTTCAAAGTATCATTTAGACAGTTGTGTCATGCAGCAGATGTTACTGGTAAATAAATCAGAGCCCGTCGAAAACCTTGAGTGAGTCGCTCGTTAACGCTCGCCTTACACAGCCTTCACAGAACTTACCACTAACTTAACTTCGACTATTAGTTTATATAAGTATATTGTGATAACGTTACCATAATATATGGGCATTACTTTTGTTAAATGAATGATCTTCTTTAAAGATTTTTTTAAGTTATTTGTATCTCATTATTGAAGTAGATCTTCAAGTAGAGGTTAATTTTATTCAATCAATTTATTGATTCATTTAGGAAAGGACTGTCATTGTATCATTATTTATTGATTCAAGATCAGCAGTGGTTGTTGTAAGTTTCTCCGAAGGTACGCTGATATATCCGACTTATCCTAAATAACTTCGAATGTAGTGTAGAATTCTTTTTTATTTATAATTATTTTATTATATTGATAAAATGATTTTTGATCACTTCGTTTATTTATTATATGAAATCATGTGTATATATGAGCTCGGAATTTTTTCGCAACAATAATTGAGCTACTAGTAGAAGAATATTTTATTTAAAGTCCCTAGAAATTACATTATTTCCAAAATTGTACTGATAACATTTTCGCTATACAAATGACTCACCAATATATTGAAATTAAGTGATATATAGAATTATCTAATGATATTGAAAATCTATACAATTATGTTTGAGCTTTTATTTTATGTTTGGTTGGTTGTTATTTGTACGAATTAATGTACATACACAATTGCACATGTGATCTAGCCAATATTAGTCCAATAAAATTTCACGATAGCCAAGTCAACATTGTGTATACGCGGAAATGGCGGAACTGCGATGATAGGAATACTATCGTGCCTCACTGACTGTTATTATTACTTTGCGTCGATTTTGACAAAAAATACCAATGTACTATAAAAAGCTTTCGAGTTTACTCCATGAGAGGTGGTAGAATGACCACAATGACTACCGATCGTTGGATATAAGTCACAGATCTTGATTTACTTTACTTACTCTTAGACGAAAATATGTTGTTTTTAATGCTTATTAATATCTAAATAAAAAAATGTATGCTAAAAGGCAGCAACCAGGCAGATGGCCAATCTGATAATAAATAGTTACCTTCGCCTAAAGACAACTGCAACACCAGGGATATCACGGTTGTCTTGCTAACTTTGAAGACCTTGTTGCAATCACTTTTTAAAAAGCCGACATTACAACCCTGGGGGAATACGGTACCAGATAACCTATTCCATAACCAGTACTTGTGAGATATTTGTACGAACCGAGTATACGGCATCAAAACATCTAAAAGACCATTTATATGAAAACGATCAGTGTAGATCATAGCACAAAGCCTTGTGAGACACCGGTATTTAATGCTATGAGGTCAGAGATGGAGCCATTTACTACAACACTTATGTTTCGTTCGGAGAAAGAGCTTGGTAACCACATACAGAGATCCTCAAGGATACCGAAGGACCTTAATTTGGTGAGCACAGCTTTAAGCAAGATCCTTTTAAAAGAATTTGCGATATCTGGGCTAACTGTCAAAGCTTCTCCCATTCTCTGTATAGTTTCAGCATATCTTTATGTGAAGTAAACTAGAAGGTTACCAGCTGAACATCAGTGTGAAAGCCGTACTAGTGGTCACTAATTTCGAGAGGCTATAACAACTGTATATTGATGGCTCGCTCCATCACTTTACAAAGAAGCGAGGTATGCGCAAAAGGCCTGTAGCTATTAAGATTCGTTAGATCACCTTTCTTATAGGTGGCGATGCACCCCCATCATCTAAAGTCGAGTATGAAGCAAAGAGCTTATGCAAAGGTAGAAAAGGCGACTGACTGAAATTTCCATTAATAGCTTTGGCAAAGGACCAAAAAGCCCGACTTCCAGAAGGATATCTAGCTAGGCATTTGCTTATTCTACTAATGAATTTAAATTATGTCGCAGCAATTGCCTTATTCACTTTTCTGGAGATTGAATTACATTTTTTTCTCAAATACAAAGTTTCTGAATCCTTGTATGTTAGGCATAAGAAACTACGGCTAGCTCTTAATACAAACCAGTACTACATAAAATAAGATGTACATTTCAGTGACAGATTCAGTACAAGTACTTGCATCAGCTGATCTGATTAGTTTGCCATATTTTCCGTGTCCTGGCAGTATAACGTCTGTCAAAGAATAGGGTATGAATTGCTGGAGAGTCAAGCCATACGAAGAATCGTTACAGAGTATAGAAGGGTCCCAGGTCCGCTCTAAGAGTAGTTGCCAGATATCATCATTCCGGTTTCCTCGTCCAGCACGATAGTTACTATATATGTAAGATTTAGGCTCGGGTCTTCTACTGACTGGCGCGCGGCTAGTGTATAACCGTTTCACCGGATATCCTTAATTCTTCCTCATCAGAAGCCCTGAAAACTCTTCTCTGGATCAATAGTTTTAGAAATGTTGAACTGTAATGGACACAAGATAACTTTACAGATAGCAACACCTTCAGAAAGGACCGATTTTCGTTCAATGCGCCGGAATAAAAAGGTCCATATAAAGCCTTTATTATGCGACATTTTAGATTTGAAAGTGATCGCTAACTAGTCAGGCTATTGCCCGTTATTACCCTACCATCATGCTGAAATAGATTCTGGATTACGTGGCTTACCATCATGATCAAAACCATAGTTGGAACCATCAATCGCGAGAGCCTCGTCAATTATTCGGGTTACTATATAACACGTGCAGGTGAGATTAGCATAGATATCTAAAAAAGTATTCGATACTATATACACATATGTACATACCCTACTTCTGTATTGATTCTCTTTTTCTATTGTATCTCGATAAAGTGACGGTACCTTATCTGAATGTAAGAACAGTGTAATCTAAAAACAACGGCGTCCACCGAGATATGTAAAACCCATTGTAAATGTTGCTGTCTTGCCATTCTGCAACGCTCTGGGCCGCTGTATGAATAAACAGAGGCTGATCCTGAATAGTTTGACCAGGGACATATCAATTCGATGTACGCGGGTTCGAATACCGATGTGCACTAATTAATTTTTCGGAATTTGTATTCAGTTAGTAATTTAAATTACTTACACTATCGGTTGACGGTGAAGGGAAACATCGTGAGAAAGCTTGACCTTGTAAATCGTTATTGTAGTCCTGCCGTATTTAGACAAAATATATTACTGGATCTCTCAAGATTTGAAATGGTTCATAAGCTGACGTGAGAAGAGACCAGTGGCTCAGCACTGGGACGCGTTTAGTATGATATCTTTATTATTATATTAAAATAATTAGCATAGTATATTTTTAAATATTAATCTACTAGTTAGAAACTCTTATTATCAGTTGTTTCAAAATAGATACATTAAAAAAAGAATAAAAATTAATTTGTTAATGTGTATCAAATAAAATAAGGTATTTAATTCTCAAAATTCCAAATAAGTCTTATAATACTTATAATTATGAATAATACTTGTACTCGGGTTAAATAATTATGGTTTATAAAAAGTATAAAATACTTTCTCTTTAAGTTTCTTAATATAACTTAATAATGTGACCGAATAGTTATAGAACGCCTACAAGATATTACAAAAAAACAAGTTCCGAAGAAAAAACATGATAAGATATTGCGTATACATTTCATGTTTTTGAAAATACAATACCCTAACCTTATTAACCCCGTTAAACTTGGAGGTATCGTGAGAACATAATATAAATCATATTCAATTTTTATGAACTTATTTTCCTTTATTTTGATACTAGCATGAAATATGTTACATTATTAATGTAAGATGATGTATTGTCACATTTAATTATTGATATGCTTAGTGATTTACATTACAACGTAACGATATCTCCATTTTGATCATAATTACTGATGTCAAATTGTCACCAAGTAGTGCTAAAATACATAATTATTGATGATACTAATGAAACAATCAATCAAATACTAATAGACATAAATCACTAAATATTGAAGCCTATCCTATATGCAAATATTTATTGTAAGGTATCCCCTTGGACATGTTGCTTTTAAAAATTATGTGGTTACTAGTGCAAATATTCTCTATCGGGAAAAAAACCCTCTTCCCGAGGAAAGTTAGGAGCTTAATAACCATGCCAGTCTACGACATATTGGCAATTTCAGACACCGAGTACAGTTCTGTAACGAAAATACAGTTTTGTATTTTCCTACGTATTTTTGGTACTACAAGAACATTTCTGTGAACGACATTTTCTTACGGTGATGTTTTTCTTCACCATTAGCGGATAAGAGTTATAAAGTGAAAATATACACGATTAAAAATAATATTCATGTATACTAAGTCCTAAGTCTAAACCACGCAATCACCATTACAATGTAACTAATCAATTTTTTACAAAAAAAACTGATTACATTATCAAAAAACACTAAGGATCAAGAGGGCACTAAAAAGCAAAAAATAACAAAACTATCACGTTAATCAAATTAAATAAAAAATATTAGTATATGCGCTACCTAATAATATATTTGAAATGGACCACGAGGGAAGCACCAGCTTTCAAATAAAAAAAAATCATCAAAATCGGTTCACCCAGTAGAAAGTTATAAGGAGGAAACATTAAAAAAAATACAGTCCAATTGAGAAACTCCTCCTTTTTTGAAGTCGGTTAAAAAAAATACAGGCGAATTGAGAACCCCTTCCTTTTTCGAAGTCGGTTAAAAAGTGAGCCCTCGTACATGGTAAACATAGAATATTTGAATAACATAAAATGTGTTATTGAAATAAGTGAATACGAGATGAAAAAAATGAGTATTTAGAGTTTTATAGAAATGTATAAAACATTTTGGACATATACAGCTAACGTAGTCTGGTGGAACTGTAGAGGCCTTAGGAAGCCAACAGTGTGGGACAGTTCGAAAAAAAAAGAAAAAAAAATATGTATATATACAACTAACAATGTTGTACGAAGCGTTTGCAAAAGATATCCATAAAACTCCCGTGATACCATTTATGACCGACTTTATTCGCAACCATACAATAATGACATCAGTTTAAAATACCGTGAATATATCGTTAAGCCATACTCATACGCTTATAGTAGAATACAATATTTCAAACTGATATAACATATCAATTCTATTAGACCGTAAAACTCATTGAGAATTCAAATAATAGCTGAGAATGGCATCCTGGGTGCATAGTTATTGAGCAAGAGGTGGCGTGAGTATGGTGTTAAGTACGATAGCTATCCGGGTCGCCAAGAATGTTAAAGGCATGCAACCTAACGACATACCAGGGGCGTTCAATAAAAACTGAGAACGAGTATGTTATAGGTAACTTTTATTAAATGGCATTTTATTTTTCACTCACTGATACCTATTAGTGTCATAGTATTCGTAGTCCAAATGTCTTTCCTAAGTTTAAATTTCCCTCCCCGAAAAACTCTTAATCCTGAGTAATTCTGTATTGCAGAGATCATCGCTTCAACATTACCAAAATGGGTGGATATTACCAAAAGTAAAGCCTAGTGACTATATAAACACTTCAATATTTTTAAACGACCATCCCAAATTGTAGCCAACTAACCACAACCTTCTGAACCGGGGCGTTATCGTATAGAAGAAACAAACTTTGCAACTTTGTTACGTCGTTTTTACGAATTTTGATGTACAATTGTTTTATTTGTGTTGCATATAACGAGCCCGTAATCGTAGCTCCATGGTCTACTATTTTACGACCGTGATGATAATCTCTTCTGAGTCATAGACATGAATAGTTGTGCTAAATTTTAAAAACCTGCCGTAGATTTTATGGTCTTATCTTGAAAGGCTGATTATGGTAAATCTCAAAGCATTCTACAGACTCTGTAAGACGTAGCGTGTCTTACTATTATAATTAATAAAATATCTTGTGATTCATTTTTATACGACATTATAAAAACATTATAAATATGACGGAGCATCTATGCTGCTAATCTTGTTTGGCATGTTCCGTAATCAATTTTTTTAAGAACAGCTGATATTTAACGACCACGAGTAGTTAATTTATTTCACCAAAAGATTCTACTACAAATATCAACAACACATCTTTATATATATATAAAAAAAAAAAATTATTATGTATCTAATAGGTAATTCAGCCGTAGCAGTAAATTTTTCCTTATTTAATTTTCAAAACAGTTTGTACCTCATTCTTATATTTTATTAAATACTTAGAAATCGGAAATATAATTGAAATATAGCGAGAGGTCATATTGCCGTTTCTATGTAGGTTTTTAAAGTAAATTTTCATTAAGTTCATTCATTCAAATTTCATTTTCAACCGGTCGAAAAATTAAGTGATGGGTATAGAAAAAGGTAAAAGTCACAATAATACTGTTGACAAGGCCCATGCCCCGCTATGTAGTTTGTATAATGTATATCATGGTGGCGTTTTGTCACTTTTGACTTATGTACACTTTTCTCGTAACGCAACATCACGGCTATACATATCATATGATAAACCCGCTTTTGGATTCATTAAGAAGCCATGTTCGCGTCTCTCGCCGCTAAATAAACTTTATGTGAGTGAACAATCTAGTGGTCACCAACATCAAGACACCAGGGGAGACTCGGTAAGCGATTAAGTGCTTCTTATACACCCCCTACCGTTCACATAATCTCACATTTCCAAATACTAGTCACAGGCTGACACGCATCGCCGTGTTCAGTCAAAGTTCTCAAGCCGCCGAGTGAGCATGGCTATTTACACGCCTGCCTCGCCAACTATAATCAGGTAACGAATTTAAGAATTACATTTATGTTAACCAATTGTTTCAATCCGCACTGTCCCTTCATATTAATTAATATTATATCCCAAATAGTTTATATGTGTACATATTTTACGAATTTTATTTTTTGTTATGTCAAAAATACTTCATAAACCTAACTGTATCAATTCAGAACTGAAACAGACATTAATCGTTATAATTATTACGCTATATTGAACATTCAATATTAACCATTCCGATCACGCTGGTTTTAACCAAATACAAATATATACATTTAGCTACAAAGGTTTTATAGATAAATAAATTTGTACTCAATTGCGTAATCCAAAATTTACGTTACTTCTAAAGGATATAGAAAATAATTATAAAACCGACGAGTTACGAATTATTTTTCTCTACCTACGTAAGTTAGTCGTAGTTACACAAACAAAGCAGCGGAACGCTTTAGCGTTTCCCATCAGTTTTCGAAGTATACTTATTATTAAATGCAGGGCCATTCATTTTTCTGAGACAGAGAGGATTTAAAACTTTCAACCGTTAGTATCTTTACTCGGGGAACTTAGTCTTCTGTACATATCCACTGTCCTCGTCAATCTTTTTGACCGCTCTGAATATACCCGTAAGTTCGAGTCTGAGCTTAATATAGTCAAGATACTATAGGAATATTATATGAATCCAAAATTTGCATTTATTTATCTTAAGATAACTTACGAGTTTTCTCGATGTTATACATATCATATAATAGGTATTGATACCTATATTTGTGTTCTATGCAACTATGTTCAGAGGGATCAATAAATTTGGTGAGGACCATATGTATATATTAAAATAGGTATTGGTATATATGTATGCTTAACATGTTTAACAATGAAAGACTCCAATACCGATTGACCGTTTCAAATGACAATTGCCATAACTAATTCTTTTTTCAGAGATAAGTTATTTATACTACCGACTTTACTATAACTCTCCACAAGATATGAACATCAACCATTGTACAGTTCCCCGCTTTTGCTTTGTCACGTCGGAAGGAAGACCGAGATAATCGGCTAAGTCCGGTCTCGTACAGCGCTATCTTTGTCTATCGCAGTCATTATGCTGTACGATAGAGAGAACGCTTTACAAAACCGAAGCAACCCGATCATACGTCTCATTCTCCCCGATATGTTAAATCATATACCCGGTACTACACGGTAACCACCAAACTCCACGAAAAATTGAATATGTAGAAAATTGAACACGAAGTATGTTTACAGGATACCTAATTCGCTACCACTTAACTATTTATTACAGCAAATTAAAATAGATAGTGATAGCGCATAGGTATAAAAATGACACACTCTATTTTTTGTCAATATTAAATAATATTGGATAATAATTATATCTGTTCAATAGTTATAAAAATGTATTTATTAAATGAATAGAGGGAGAGGGTGAATAAAATAACAAAAGTAATATAGAACGTAGGTAGATAATATACATTAACATAGTCTCTTCGCATTTTTGTAGATCGCGGCCAAATCTCTAGAAAATCGAGTAGAAAACTTCGTAAAGTCACCGTCCTCATGGTAATACAGACTCGGAAGTAGGCAAACAATCACTCTACTAAGCAGAGATTATGCTACGCATACGAACCTTACTTGAAGAGACCAAAGCATGTACTTAAACAACACTTCCTATTGCTTTATTTACAAAAGAATGTTTAGAAGACAAACTATTAAACAACATTATTTATTTAAAATAAGGTTATCTATTTCTAATTTGTTGATGCACTGAACATTTTCTTGATGATAAGTTTTTGCGATTATTAATATGATTTAAACTAATTTTTTAATGTCCAGAATACTTAAATCTAAAATGTTGTAAAAGTTTTAAAAAGTTACCACTTAAAAAGCAAAATGATTGATTAAAACTGATAAGCGATGACGTCTCAATGGTAACGTGTTAACTGACGTGGTTACCGCGTCAATAGGCATAAGCGTATCATGAAGCAACCCAGTATCTTTGATGAATAAAAACATCTTGATGAAACCACAATACGGTAGTAGGGATTTTTCTAAACTCACTTGACAAACTAGTACCATCACGTTACTATAAGTGTACTGGCAGCTACACCTGAAAGCTATGTTTGGCGCGATTAACATACTAGATCATATTCTCATGGTGAATGACTTTAAGCATAACAAATATTAATAAGCTATCAATGGTGCATTTCATTTTAGTAGCATTATGCGGCATGGGAACAGATAGAGGTTACTAATTAGTTAAGAATAAGAAGATTATATTAAAGTACATATCGGATGGAAACATTATTCACCCAATAACTTAAGTAATAACATATAATTAACTTAGATCAGCACAGCGCGTAACCCATGTTCGGCTGACAGTCTGTTTGAAATGTTGTGGCCTCCTGCGAGAAGGTCATCTCGCAAAAGGAGGCATCAGAGAGTATCTTCTTAACGATCCTCTCTGGCAGCATAGAAGTGGTGGAAGGAAACAACGCTTCACATGCGTCTTTCCACCACCATAACCAAACCTGGGAAGATGTATCGGGGTACCATCTTCCCATTTCACAGATTTGGTGAACGGAGAAATGGCCGGTGCGTACCCGATCGGGCGGTAAAGTGGATGCTCGAGACAACCCGTGACAAAGCGAAGGAATCCCGTCAAAGCGGTGGATGTACACCGTGAGGTTTTAGTCGATAAGAATCTGACATTACCCACCCTCTCCCCGGGGGAGGTGATGTGTCGAAGCAAGATTTCCCCACATCAAAAAAAAGTTAATATGGTATGGACAGATCTTGAGCAGAGACGGAAGTCGTGTAAATAGAGAAGTGTTAAGTATGAAGGTGAATGGATAAAGGGTTAGAGAAAGACCAAAAAGGTATGGATAGATTGTGTGAAAAACGATGTGTATAAAAGACCTGTCAATACTGAGATAACATATGTGGGCAGAGAGTGCAAAAGGAAAACAAGTCTCGATCCTATTTAGATAGGATAAGTAAGACGATAATGATGACGATGGATAAAAACATTATCCAAATTTTTACTATCAACAACACACTACACATGGAAACCGCTGCATACACGATGTTATAAACAAATCCACGTGCAACTAGCATAGACGCATATCCTCTAATCCTATAAAAAACATTAATGGTAATTAAAACTGTATTTTATCTATTCTTTAATCTGGGGATCATTATATGCAATCGACGTAGGCACTGCCTGTGACTCCTTTATTTTCCATATTATGAACAAAAAAAGTAAGTTTATCGTGAAAATATACATTACGGAATACTTTGAACATACATTGTAATAATATTCGCAAATATAATGCCAGTTTCACGTGCGCAAACTATTAAGTAGTTCCCGGGAGGAAGCACCGCTCGGCATACTTTTATAAGGAAACATAAAGTGTAAAAGTTCACGCTACAAACAACAATGACGTAGAAAAACGAATTATTTTTTCCATACGTCGCATTCCCCCGAAATCAACATTCACTAAGGCCTCGTCTCTCCGAGTATTTTCTATTATAATGAGAAAAGTTTCAAGATGTTTTTAAACAAACATGCTTTACACCATTAATTATGAATAATAATATGATTTTTACGTCATAGGAAAACGTTGTTCGTATATATTTATTGTAGGCAAAACATTTAGGCCGATAGACTTTTTATTCTTTTCAAAAGGTTTTTCAATTCGTGTCCGCATTTATGTAATTCATTCAAATTATGCAATTACTTTTAACTAGCTTTACAATGAGCGACACTTGAAACTTTAACCAGCTCGGAACTATATGACGATATAATATTAACTCTGTTTATTGTCTGTTTGTTTATTTCTCAATATTGTAAATATTTTACAAAATAGATTTTAAGCTACTTTGACATGTTATTGTCTTACATTTATCAGTAGATATACTAAAAATAATTTGAAAAATTCCACACTCACAAGGTCAAAACACATTTTTTTTTTACCAATAATAAAACAGACAGACCTCGTGTTTTAGATTATCATATATCTACCCATATCATAATCACTATAAATATACTATTCGATTTTGAGTGTTATGTACATTGTTTCTGTATGTAGTGTCTTGTGTTATGTGTAAGTGTGTATTAAAGTGGTATCTTCGAAATCTAAGGTGAAATGGTAATAAAATTAAAACGGAACCTCTTGAAAATATATCCTTTTCATTAAAAAAAATTCAAATCGGTTTATAAACCACATAGTTATGAGAAAACAAAGTTTAAAAAAAAGAAATATATATAATCAAATTGAATTGAAAACCACATCCTTTTTGAAGCCGGTTAGAAATACGTTTAATAAAAAATATTAAAAAATAAAGAAACGACAGGTGAATAAAAGACAAGTAATTGTAAAGTATGCAAGAAACAGTTCTTGATAACTAACCTAAAATACATCATTTATATCGCTTGCAAATAAATTAAATGTTGTAGTGACTTACGGGAACTATTCATGACTCCATTGTATATTATGTGAGCTTCAAGTACTTCGTTATTTTATAATCAAAATATTTTAGACTTAAAGTCATTTTTAAAAGTAGTATATTAAAAAAAAATGTTATTAAAATATTCATTTTTATATTGTAACAACATTTTCCTCATCGTTAACACACGATAATGAGACTGGATGTCAATAGATATCTGCAGTCAGCTCTTTTCTTTGTTTCTTCATTTACTTACTATTGCACATATTTGTACAATGTCTTTTATATGCCATACATATATACAAGTTAACTGTAAAAGTGGCTTGTCCATTTCATTTACGAAACTTCCGCTTCAAAATAATGTAGATATTAATTTACAAAACTCCTCCTGTCTGCCGCAATCAACTCTCAAACCTTTCAAACGGACGGAATCAGTCTCACCTTTACGGAAAGATCGAAAGAAGCCTACAAAAAGGAAACAATAATTAAGTTTGTTACTTTCATAAGCATTGGCGAGTTTTAAACTAGTATCTGTGGTTGTATGGCCGGAGGCGAGATGCCGCCGACCAAACGTGATCGGCATTCACCCACCCTCCCTACGGGCAGAACGAGCGATATTTGCTTTTTTTATTACCGCATCCATATTTCAACACGAACACCCTCAACAATATTTGGAAGTACTGAGAGCACTAATGCGTGCGTGGCAGGAAAAATGATAGCGTCTCTCTATTCAATATTCCCAACCCGAAAGTAGGACGGGAACAATTTAATAGTTAACCCTAGATGGTACGTACATTGCGTCAATTTGTAATATATTGATAAATCATCAAGTATTGTGATATCTTTGAAAGAATTAACTAAGCAGGGATGATTAAATCTAAATGGTGGTAAGTTAAAATGGAAAAGGTTTATAGAATTTAAGTAATGACAAAATTACAATTAAATTATTACAAAATAGACGATAATAATAAATAAGATAAGAATAAATAATATCAGATATTATAAATGACATGGTTTTCATGAAACAACTAACTATTATTACCAGAACGAAGGTGTAGCGTCTACTAGTTAGCTACTCCTAAGGAGAATGTGATTGTAAACTCAATTATTCGAATATTCAAATCAATAATGCACATGAAGTAATATCGAAATTTAGTTTTATAAATGTTATTTTTATTGCTAACTTCCTAACGTTTTTGAAATGTAAAATTATAAGAAGATGTAGGTAGAATTTAATAAATGCTTTTTCAATTCCACTTGTAAGTATGACACGCGTGCCGCCTACTGTAAGTTTTGTTTTTTACGTACTGACTACACTGTTGACCTGGCAAGACATTTACAGTTTCACCGGACTACTAAAGGGAGCGCTTAAGGAACTCGCCCGATAAGCTACTGTAAGTTAATTGTGCTATGCCTATAATTTTCGTGCAAGTGTAAACAATAGTTTCACAAAGGTATATAGCCAGATGAATGGCAAGACAGCACATAAGAAACGAACAAAAAACATTTACTATTTTATATTAAGTTTGTAAATACTAAAAGCTCGTCGGGTCGCAGCAATATATTTGGAACTTTAACCCACAAATAACCCCCTGAGTACTTACATATACTATTATAACATTCCTAATGAAAATTTCAAACTGTATATTTATGTAGATATTGTATATTACTCCTATACAACAATTATCGCTTGATTTCTATTCTAAGCTTTTTAATACTTCACAGTTTGGGATATATCGCTAATACTTAGTAACTTAGCTAATACTTAGTAATGCTAATACTTACACATAGAGTAAATTAAATATGCCGTCATTTACGCCCTACATTTTTTTTACTAAATTCCACCCGGACGAAGTCGCGGATAATAGTTAGTCTAAAATAAAATAGCCTAAGTTACTCCCTATCAGCTTCAGTAATCTATTAGTGGAATTTCTGTAAAAATCGGTTCAATTACCCATTCCATTACCCAGAACAAACAGACAGAGACAAAGACAGATAAAACAAATTTTAATTGTTTTTTTTTGTTATAAGTTGTGTATATACTTATATATCCATTCAGAAAAAAGCAGTTATTTGAACATTACATACAGGCACTTCATTTTTATTAAATGTATAAATAGATAGATTTACCAAATTATAAAATATTACTGCTTATAACCTCACTGACACGGATAATAGGTCTTTTGTTATAAGTATAAAATATTGATTATAGTTTAACGTTAACGGATTGTACTAAAGCCTGTACTCTTACAGATAAATCAAAATTGTATTGTTGAAAGCGCTTTATTAGCCATGAGCATGTACGGTACAGGATACCGCGTTTTAATAATATATAGGCTTTTCTACTGCCGCATTAGTATGCTGTCTCGATCGCAATCCACAAATTTAGAACGATAATACCTAATAAAAGGATGTTCACAAATTGATTTTGTCTTTTCTTGGGTTTTCTGTAGGTAATATACAATATTTTATAAGATATATGAAACAAAACGTAGTAGAGAGAAAGTGGTTGGTTAATTTATTTTTTCTTTGTATTAGTTCTTTTATTTCTAAAATGGGTTGTCGGAAGGAGGCTTCGAATAACTTCCTAAGACTTGAAACACCCTTTTATTAAGTTGGAAAATCCTGCATACTACACCCATCCTCTCGCCACATCGCCGTGACTTGACGATGCCGGATGATGTTACCATATATCGTGTAGACCCGACAGCCGGCCAAGCCTAATACCGGGCCTTCTGCTCTAAAGAGAAATAGCCTAGCAACCTGGTACAACTCTGGTCCCTGCTAGAGCAATGAAGAAATACCACCTAACCCTTGGTTCGATAAGGGTTAACGAAGGACGTGAGTGAACTGACTCGAACGATTACGTTCAACCCTTAACGAAGTGTAGGTACTGATGGAGTCCACGATTGGGTGCCTTCAGTCTTTCCTGTATAATACTGAGACAGTTTCTTGGCATCGCCACATATAGGGCAGAGCAGTTTTTGATCAGTCCACTCCAGCATTCTGTATCTAGGTTGCCCACACTGGAAGCACAACGGTCTACTATCAATGAACACAGAGGTCGATTATAGCCCAGGGCTATGCATCTAAGGGCAAGATAGGGTTGAACCCCTAGCGCCCGTCTAGGGTGAGATCCAAATACTTCATCTAGGTCCTCGCCCTGATACGGGCACCCTCTACAGTTAAATGGGTCCTAGATAGTAGCCCCCGCCGAGACCCACGGAATAGTATAGCCTCGGTCTTATCGAGGGCCACCCTGGGGTCCAACCTCCGAATGCTCCCGACAACGACGGTTGGGGCCGCCAAACTAACCCAATCTAATAATACCAAGGGTCGATAGACGGACCCGCTATCTGAGAGGCGGCCTTCCTTCCCCAACAGGCAGTGCCGCCCCTGCTTCCAGGGCATCGAGAACTACTTGACCGAAAGACACTGTTCGAATAGTCCTAGAAAGCACTTCCCTAGATGGCCCAACGCCAAAGCGAGCACCCGACCCAGGACCACGTCAGGGCCGGGTGCTCTCCGTCTGTTGAGGAGGCGCTCCACAGCCATGCCCATCTTCGCCAATATAAGAGCAGGATCGTCGAGCACCCATTCAACTTCCGCCGGAGACGTTACTTACTCTACGCTGAACTTTACTTAGCAATTTAATAATTTACAACCAATAGCTGGAGTATACATTTTTTTGGAGCTGGAGATTATATTAGTCTCATGGGACTTATGCTTTCGCTGTTTGTGCATTCTAGAGAATCCGTTCTTTCCTGTTCTGTGGGTCCACGGAACTTAGGCACTCAAACAATTATAAGATCCATATCTCAAAATGGCGAATCATATTTATAAATTTCACGACTTTCGTATTTGCGTGTATCAGCGCGAAAGTTGTCTATACACGCAATACAATATTTATTTATATAATAATATACTATATTATGTATAGTTTTAGATGATCATATCTTTAAAATTGTTAATATTTTATAGTGTATAGGTAATTTAAAAAAATATCTTTATTCTACTTTCTACATATAATTTATTATCCAATATTGGTATAATTTTGGCTTGCAATATCAAACGTCCGACATCTATAAAATTTTATATTCAAATCTATATGATTTAGATATTTATCTTCATAATATTTTTTCTATCCTATACAAAAGAAAACATTCAATAGATACATTTCATGGATTAGCGTAAAAGAAATTCTTACAAAAGAAACCATAATCAAATAATATATTTTACATAAAAAATACAATTTTACGTTACATCATTTGTTATTTTTCAACATTTTTAAGTTTTGTATAAATCCGGTATCTTTTTAAAACTTATGCTGCCAACAGTCTGTTGACCTGTGCCTCGTAAGGTCTACATTTCTTTGTATGAAGCTTAAACCTATATAGTTTGGGACAGTCCAGGGATCCACGTGGTCGGGGGGCTCATCTCCCCATTGCACAGGTTCGGCTGACAAGGAGGGGGCGGCTGGTGTGTACGAGACGATGCCCGGCGGACACCTTCCGCTAGGCTGACCGCTGGGCGGCAAGGTGATAGCACTGCACGATCCCATGTCGCCTCAACCAAAGCGGTGGCCAGTCCACCGTAGGGTTTTAGGGAGTAATAGTCTCACATTACCCACTCTCTCCCGCGAGAGGGTTGCGTGCCCATGATAGATTTCCCCACGTTCATAAAAAAAAAAAAAAAAGTGATTAACATACACTACAAAATGTGTTTGTATTCTTCTAAGACAGACTATGCAGGAGGAACTGCTTATGGGTTCGCTTGATCGCATGACCTAATTCAGTCCACCCCGTCTTCCTCACTTCCCATCACGTTTGACTGAGGTCAAGCGTATATTTAAACAAAAGGATATACCGAATCGTTATAGATACAGAGTCTATTAACCAATGAATAAGGCAAATCTTACCAATCAACGAATAAAGCGGACTCGAATAGATTGTGCTAAGCATCTTGATTAATGTTCGAATTAATTAATGTTATTCGATTCAATTATTCTCTAAGGGCTATTTTATTAGGATAATGTTTTGCAATAGACCGAATGGGATAATGCACAGTATAGCGACGTACGAGTATGTCAGTCAGTATCGCTATCGATAGTGTACGCAATCGATGCGAAATAAGTTTCCCAAATAACATTGTATTTTAATTAATCATTTGGGATATTTACTATTTAATAAGATACTTGAAGTAAAAGTGTTCACTACCGCAAGCGTTCTCTACTGACTCGTCTCGTCTCTAAAGTATTTCAGAAAATGAAGCGACGTTTGGCGTCGATTTTGCACCTTCTCATAAACGTTAGTTCCGTTAACTTATTTATTAGTCTAGGGACTATACATTTTACTTTCATTAAATTACCAGTTAGCATAAGTTTCAAAGTGCAAACACAAAAGTGCAAATGAGAATACTTTTTTAAAATACATAGAATGTACTAAAACAATAATTTGAAAACTTTTAATGTTTCGTTGAACAAATAGAGTAGAAGTTCAAATTATAAAACTCTATGTAGTATTATTAACTATTCTTTATTGTTATACTTTTTCAGTAATATCTATCTATACATATAATAAATCCATACATATAATAAAAGGCTATCGAGACGAAATCTGTACATTAAATATATTTAAGAAAAAATTCTTTGAGGGGTCTGAGAACCAATGATAAAACGCATTTCTACCGTTTTTAGAATCTTTGTCTGTCGGTCTGTCTGTCTGTCGTTTGTACGCGCATTACGCATAAACTGCTTGGCGGATTTTGACGAAATTTGGTACGGTGGTAGATTATAAACCTGTATAATATATACATATATATCAGATTCGTATATATGTTTATCTTACTTATAAGAAAATACAAAAGAGAAGCAATTTACGGAAAAGCTGTTGGACATTTTGCTGACTGTTGTTTTGAGTGCCACACTGTATATCGAAAGTCAGAGTTATACATTCACAGTATGAGCAACGACTAGACATTGTAGTGCCACACCACGCCTCGAACAACAAAATCGTTCACAAAGAGTTCATGTTGAGTTTTAACACGCCTTTTTATCCATGATTTTATTAATCGCTGTGTTTAGAATTGAAATTCCATGCGGACGCAGCCGCGGGCAAACCTAGTAATTTAATAAGTCCCTATTAATATTAATAGTACTGTTCGCGCTATACTATGCAATATGCATTTCATAAAATATTTAACTGAGAAATATAAACAGTCAACACGAAACTTTTCCTTGAGCACGGGGCGCATGACTTTTTTAATTGTTATACAGCTTTTGTAAGTATGATCGTTGGGAAATTGTCTATTTAGAGAATTACCTTCTACTTGCGACTTTCAAGCGTCATTTGAATTTTAAATTGTAATAAAAATTGTTTATGGGAACTCACACTTTTTATTAGCATCTTTTAAAAAATGTTTTTATATTTGCGATCGGTTATATTTAAAATGTTATAATAACAGAATGGGGGTGATTGAAATCACATTGCAGATTTAGTACAGGACTTTTTATTTTACTACCTACTGCCCGCGACTTCATTCGCCTGATAGTAGTCTCATAATTTCTTGGAAAATTTGGGTGAAACACTTCAGTTTCATTCATAGATTATGCAATTCTCGCTTCTTTTCTAGAGCATAAAAGTTGGCAAGGGGATAATCGAACCCAAAAAAATCCATATGCAATGGTCATAAGTCTATAATGATATGCTTAGTAGTTTGACGTAATTAACCTTCAAAAGAACTATATATTCTTTTTATATGTAACAATAATGTACAAAAACAAAAATGAAACCGCCATAAAGGCTTATAACCTTAGTAAAAATCCAGAATGACTAACGTAGATTTAAAAAAGAAGAAGGAAAGAAAGGGAGAGAAGAGAAGGGAAGGGGAAGGGAAAGGAAACAAAAGGTAAGGGAAAGAAAAATATGTAAGTTTTTCAAAATAATATCTTCTGCACTAGATTTTAAAACGATTTCTATTCAAAACTATTTCAGAAAAAAGGTGCGAACCAAGGGTCTGCAGGGGAAAAAAACAAGCTGATACCCGCGACTTCGTCTGTGTTGCTTTCCTTTGTAAGCAATATTATCCATTTCTTCCTCCCCCAGCGCATTCGTACCACACCGTTTGCTCCATTCCTCCACGCTAAGAAAACACAAACAATTCAAAAAAAAATTGGTTTCTTAAAATTTTAGAACTTTCTAGTAAATTAAGGTATCCTACTATTTCTTTAGTCCATATGACTAACTGTCTATCACCCATATTATCTTATTTATATAGATTAGTTTTTAATCTCATTTTACTAGTTATGCAACTAAGTTTCAATTATAATTCAAGATTTTGCCATATATTTTCATATCTTACTAGCGACCACTTCGTATACGTGACTTAATGTATCTAAATGACATAAATCATTTTTTGGCACTTTTTATTAACAGTTCGTGGAGTCATAAAGGCCGCTTAGATTCGATTAGAAAAGATTCTTCATAGGAACACTGTTTTTTTAATGTGCATAATTTGAAATCCGTGATATCTTCTAGAACATTTAGTGGCTGCTTTTACACGACACGCATTTACACTCGCGATTCGAGTGTGCAGGATTGAACGCGTGAAAACGTGTACAGGAATTGTTGTCTTTGTCTTTTATATTAGCGCACTCTTTCAAAGAACGTATTGCGTAAAGACATGTAATAAAATAAAACATAAGATGCTATTTAGATTACAGCAATTTTAATCTACAATAAAATATGTCCAATGAAAGTAACGTGATTATAACTAAATATGGAGATTCATACTGTATCGATCAAAATAGCAGGCGCAAATAACATTACAATAATATGTAAAAGACAAAAATGATTACTATGGATTATTCTTAGAAGATAGACGGTATGTTATTATCGATTTTATCTGTAGACAATTTCAAAGATGTACAATGTATTTCATTAAGCGTAACCGACGTAATCAACGTAAGTGCCCAAAAACTCCTTCTTAGAACTTTATTAAAATACATCGATTTTTTTCTATATAAGATAATTCCGGAAGAAATTTTCTGAGCGCTATCACTATCACAACCGTATTATAAATATTACTTCTATAATTAAGAAAATACACGGGCAGATACGAAAATTGCTTTGTTTTGTATTATTTTTAGATATAGTTGTTAATAACTAAGAACCATACGAGTAGTATATTTACATTTAGTACATTTATGGTAATAATACATTTTTAACCACTAACAAGGCTTTTTTTGATTTCACAGTTTTTTTATGATTTTATTTTGATTATTTAGGAAAACTTACATTACACAGCTAACATTAACTAAAATGACAAAATAGTAACATCGTTAAAGAGTAATTACAAGTTTTTAACTTATAAAAATATAAATAAGCAGAGAACAAGACCGCTATGAACACAAATAAATAAAAACATAAAGCACAAAGCTAAAATTAATGAGAGAAGTCTCTAGAAAAAGATTGTCTAAGGAACGATACGCTAGTATAAAATAAATATACATTATTGCCTAAAGAATTAAAATATGTACACACTCGTATTAGAAATATATTTCACATGTAGGTATGTTGTCCTTCCAAGTGGTACATATATTACTATAAGCTTTCTTAATATACTTGTGGGCACACATAACTGAACTTATAGGTAATAGTTTCTGGACAGTTCGCAATTCTATTGGCTACTCAAATAAAATGGCTACTTTACGTCATTCAGAGAGTGGCAAAAAGTGGAAACATCGTTCTATATAGTCAGTTAAGTAATAAAAAGATACCAATCGTCAATATAGAAGTAAGCGTTTTTGGGTCCGTTCTATACGTGTAATGTATATTGTATAGTTAGGGTTCTAAAGTTGAGAGGCATATTCTAAGTATCTATGAACAAAGGTGCAATACAATATTTTCAAAGTTTTAATGCGTTTAAATTCAGACAATAATCTTAATACGAAACCAAGGGCTTTGAAATCTTTACTTATAATATTATCTATCATAGCGTGCGTCGAATGTGAACTACAAACTGAAAATTACTCCTAGATCTCGCACCGAACCACACCTTTTAACCATATTTAAAACAAAACCATATAACAATTTAATTCAAAATATGAATATTTTGCACTTAAAGTAACATAATTAATTTAAAATCCTAATATTTGATTTTACCTAGTAACTTGATTGTTTCAATTGTCGTTGCTTAATTTCTGATAGAGTCGAAATATTTTTTAGAAATGTATATTTCGTTGGTTAACATATGATCATTTTTTTAAATTCTGTAATAAGCAAGACGGTGACGACACTGTACTGAATAGTGTGCACAGGGCGATCGAAAAAAAAGGTAACGGCCGAGAGATTACAGTCTATCGGCAGTCGTTGCTGTCATGCCACCCTGCAAGCTTCTTGACAGATGGACATAAAATAGATATAAGTAAAAACGCAGTCAGATACAGGCCCCTATCTTTCTGCTTGTTCACTTGGTGTATGACCAATTGAATGACAATTTTAAGTATGCCACTAATGCGGGAGTTTCACCTGATATATGGTAATCGTAATTCAGTCGGACAGACTTACCATACCGTACCCGGCAAACTTATACATAATATATTTATTTCTTTTTATTTGCAGTTTGCAACCAATTCGCACGCGGTGTCATTGCAATGATGGGCGCAGTAACCCCGGATTCGTTCGATACACTGCACTCTTATAGCAACACGTTCCAAATGCCATTCGTTACACCGTGGTTCCCAGAAAAGGTATGTAGAAATCTATTTTTTAAATTATACTTTTATTATCAGTGTTCATTATCTATCTATATTAATTTAAACTTTCTTTATTTTTAGCACCTATTGATAAGCTTTATATTCTTAATAATAAATTTTGAAAACAATTTTCTTCCGTGCCATCGACCACGAGTGGAAGTCTTTATTTATAAGTGCCTGACATCTGTTTAAGAGCGCAGGCGGATGGCGGGTGCTTGCGCTGGCGCGTGTAGTTCAAATCTACGTAGACGCCGCTAGCATTCACTACTGTGTGTCTACGTACAATTCAACTACACGCACCCGTGCAAGTACCTGCACCCACCCGCCTGCTCTCTGAAACAGATCTAATGTTTATACTTCAAGCTCGTTCCACAATCTATAATATATATACAATATTCAATACAGTTTTTTATTATTTAGAAAAATAAATCACATTCGTCGGCGAAGAAAACTTAAATAATTTTAGGGTCAAGCCAAAAGTACATATAATAATTTGAGTTGTAATAGTTGTCAGCTATTTAATTATGCATTTCTTGATCACCTTATAAAAGACAATAAACATTGTCAATAAACATTATTGTTACTCCTTTTCAACTCGAATTTAGTATCTGAAATAGAATTCACATCACGAGCGAAAAGCAGAATACATTAATTGAAAGAAGACAGACGGTAATTGAGAAATGAAATTGGTAAAGGTAGGTTCCCTACAAAGCCACCCTTAACAGTTGAAGACAGATACAAATGTTATTAATTGACTGGAAATAAGTCAACCGGAATATAATCCCGACCATAATTCGGAGATCAAAATTGCTGCATATCTTTTATCGTTAGCTCTATTAAATATTGGAACAGTTAACTCTTTAATTAATTATTTTATTAGTAATTTTTAAGCATTTTTTATATTATAAAAATCAGTGCATATAATAATAACATTAATTATCTATATTTTATACCATACCAGTGCTTTTCTTGTTAATCGTGACTCGCAAGGGTGTCTGTTACTCGAGGATTCGCGGTCGTAACCATTGTAAGATTTAAAAGCAATTTGTATAACAGATATTTATTTACTTTGTTAATTTACTACAACTATTTAATTTTAATTACTTCACATAGAACCTCTTTATTTACTGTATTTTATAATAGATACGGTTTTGACAATTACATTGAATGGATTTGCTTGAAAAAAGTATTTATCATAATGAATCCATGCAAAAAAAACAACAGTTCGTAGTTTTAGCAATGATTAAATTATTTTAAAACAGAAACATTTGAATGCTAATCACTATCGCGAACATATATATCTATATGATTATTAAGTAATAACGAAACAATTTACTAAAACATAAAAAAAATAAAAATTAGGCAAATTGAAACCTAGATTGTCTAAAGAACACAATAGTGAAATTATACAAGTAAAGCCGACATTGCAATTACACAAGCAAAGCCGATATTGCAATGTAGTAGCAAATGAAACTCCTCAAGTTGATTTATGGAAAGTGTCTGACTTCTGTATAACGGAGACGGTATGTAATTTCCGAAGAAAAAGTTTCATCAAGGAAATTGACACTTTATAGCCGAGCGCGTCGAGTCATTACGACGTTTCTAGGCGATCATAACACAGTTAAAATATTATAGAACGATGTATCAACTTATCGGTCGATTAATTCACAATTTTAATAATATTTTTAAAATTTATTAAAATTCAAATTTTGAATATAATAATAATATTCGATGAAAGAAGAATAAAATCTGAATTATGCAATTGCTTTCTCTTTTTACTAAAAATGTATTCTTATAATTTTAAAAGTAAATATGAATTGATATTTCGTCAATCTACTGAAAGAAATAGGAACTGAAAATAAAATGTACATATATTGAAAGCTGTGTACTATTATTATCCTTATAAGCAGCAAGGTCTTATACAAAACATGTAAACTATATAATTAGTTTTTATTTTTACCAAAAATGTATTCTTATATTTTTAACAATAAATATCAATGGATATTTTGTCAATCTACTGAAAGAAATAGGAATTTAAAATAAAATGTGTACATATTGAAAGTTGTGTACTTTCATTATCCTTATAAGCAGCAAGGCCTTATATAAAACATGTAAACTATATAATTAGTTCTTCTTTTTACCAAAAAATTATTCTTATATTTTTAAAAGTAAATATCAATGGATATTTCGTCAATCTTCTGAAAGAAACAGGAACTGAGACTGGATGTATATATTGAACGCTGTGTGCTTTCATTATTCTTATAAGCAGCAAAGCATTCTACAAAACTTTTAAACTATTTAATTTTAATTATAATATTTTAATTATATTAATTACTTCCTCTTTTTACTAAAAATGTATTCTAATATTTTTAAAAGTAAATCACAGTGGATATTTCATCAATCTTCTAAAAGAAACAGGAACTGAGACTGGATTTATACATAAGAAACGCTGTGTGCTTTCATTGTTCTTATAAACAGCAAGGCCTTGTATAAAACATGTAAACTATGTAATTAGTTCTTATTTTTACCAAAAATGTATTCTTATATTTTTTAAAGTAAATATAAATTTATATTTCGTCAATCTACTGAAAGAAATAGAAACTGGGAATGGATTTATACATATTAAACGCTGTGTACTTTCATTATTCTTATGAACAACAAGGACTTTAGTAATCTATACGAATAAAATTAAATTGCCGAATTTACTAAGTGCATCACTTCAGAACGGCTGCACCTCTTTAGCGTATAGAAATGTGAACAGTTTCAGCTAAATAATCTTTATATAAAAAAGTACGTCGAGTGAGCGAGGCAAACGACTATAGAAAGATTTTCAACAATATTGACATTCCCTTGTTCGGGTAACATTTTAATTAATTACATGGTCATACTGTAAAAGAAAAATTTGGTGCCATTTTAATACACCCATGCGAAGCCGGAGTAAGCAGCTAGTGAAAAATAAAACTCTATAAATAACTCTATGAATACATACAAATTGAAGGAGTCCCGATTGAGCTGCGTTAGAGTGCGCACGCGCTTAACGTTGCTCTGTCCGGATCGACCGATATTCGTGCGAGCGAGACACCTGTAAGTCCTTTTCACTATTAATTCTGCTTCTTACAGATCCCGGTTTGCGGTGGAGCGCTGATATCGGCGTTTTCATTAGTTTAGCTGTGTAGTAGATAGCGCGTATACGGTTTGTCGATCGATCGGCCGACTTGTTGGTCGATACGTTCTTTTCAGAACGTACACTCAGCGCGCGTCACCTGGTACGCTGAGTGTCTTACACTTCGGTGTATAAACCGTACCTTTCGGTGCGCGTCGTGTCTGAAGAAATCCTCGTGCAGAGCATCTCAAGATAGAAGAGAAGAAAGAAGTGTTAGGGACCTCCCCCTAGGCTTCGTAGGTTCTCTCTGTGCGGCATTGCACTTTGCCCGCAGCTCTTTTGGTCCGGACTCGGGATAGTCCCGTAGTTTTTCGATTTGGCGCGCCCCCCTGCCCCTCAGGCAGGGAGGTTGTTCGTGGCCCCCCGCCCCTCGGGTATCCAGCCATCATGGCCTCTGATAAAAGCTTAGAAAAATTTATAACCTTTCTAGGGTCTCACGTCCCCAATTTTTCGCGATTGGAGGATTTATTCTATGGCTCAAAGGACGCTTGTCTTTCCGCGACATCCTCTCCCTCGCACTCGGAGTGCGAGGACGCATCCGAAAACGACTCGGGTCGTTCGCGTTCCCCGGTCACAAAAACTAGAAAAAGCAAGCCCAGGTCGCGTAAGGAGAGAGCTCCGGTCGCCCCCGCCCTCACCTCTGACTTAGATTCGCCCCTCTCACCGGACCCGATTCCCGAAAATGTAGGGAGCCTCACGCAGCCCCCTCTCGACTCCGAAATGGACGTCGACACGTCGGTCCCCGCGGCCACCCTCGACGACGACGGCTTCCAAGTCGTGTCGCGCCGCCGGCCGGCCGGCCCCCCCCGCTCCCCCGTAGGTGCAACCCCCCCTGCCTCCGTCCGTACGGAGTCAAGGCAGGGAGACAGCTGCGTCTCTTGGCGCAAACCCGCCCCCTCCGCCCCGCACGGCTCTGTTCCCTCCGGTGCGCGTGCCCCCTCCGTCCCGCACGCCCCCGCTCCCTCCGGCCGTAGCGCTCCCGCTCCTACTCAAGCCGAAGCTGCGAGTTCCGCAGCTGAGGCGAGGAAGCCCCGACCCCCGCCCCCCGTCACCATCCAAGACAAGTCGTCTTGGGTGGCTATTTCCTCCGCCCTTAAGGCGAGGAATATCTATTATACGTCCGCCCTCAACATCCCGGCGGGCATCCAAGTCAAGGTGCCTACCACAGGCGATCACCGTGCGCTGACTTCCTTTCTCAGGGAAGCCAAGCTGCAATATTTCACCCACGCCCTTGAGGAGGAGCGTCTCCTCCGTGCAGTCCTCCGTCGCGTCCCGGTCGAGGTGTCGATCGAGGACGTCGAAGACTCCCTTAAGGAGATGAATTTCCCTGTCAGGGAGGTACACCGTATGTACCACCCGCGCACAAAGGCCAAGTTCAACTTGGTGTTGGTCATTCTTGACCGCACTAAGGAGGGCAAGGCCATCTTCGACCTTAAGTCGGTCTGCGGTCTCACGGGCGTCACCGTCGAGCCACCGCGCAAGTCCAATGCGCCCTCGCAGTGTCACAACTGCCAGGGTTACGGTCACTCGGCACGGAACTGTCACCTGCGTCCCAGGTGCGTGAAGTGCTTGGGTGATCACTCCACTCGGGAGTGCTCCCGCACTCCAGCCTCCCTCGATCCTCCCAGCTGCGTGCTTTGCGGTAACGCGGGCCATCCCGCGAACTATCGCGGCTGTCCCCGCGCCCCGCGAACACAACGCCCTCGTCAGGCGAGGCAAGCGCCCAGGGCGTCTGCCGCCGCCGCCCGCCCTCCGCCTCCACCTCTCATGTCCGTGGAGACTTTCCCGCGCCTGCCGGGCGCTTCTCGCCCGGTAGTAGCCGCCCCCAAACCGCGTGAGGCACCCTCTGTGCCGCGCGCTCCCCAGCCCGGACGGGCCCCCGTGGCCCCCTGGGCACCCAGACCTCAGCCTCAGGCCGCCAGGCCTCAGGCTCAGCCCCCGAAGAGCGCTCCCGCTCCTGCACAAGGCAGTCCCGCTTTCTCTTTTAATTTGCCCGGACTCTCCTGGCTCACAGAGATCCTTATCTAACATGATCTGCAGGAGATCATCGCTTTTAACGCCGTGGTTAACTCCAACCAGGATTTGGGCTTGCTGAACGCGATCACTCAATTCCCTAACGTGGCTGCTACCGTACAGCGCCTAGCCCGTGCTTCTCACGGAAAATAGATATAGCATTCGCGGCTATGAATAAAATTAAACCGCGCGGTCTATCCCTTTCGTTTTTTAATGCTAGGAATCTTTTACCTCAGCGCGACTTAGTAGCTTCCTTCTTACGCGAACGGCAGATAGACGTTCTCCTCGTACAGGAAACGTTATTAAAACCTAAAGCGCGTAGTCCCGCGATCGCGAATTACTGTATAGTCAGGAACGACAGGGTCACTCGCGGGGGTGGCACCCTGATTTATTATAAAAGATCGCTTTATTGCATGCCGGTCGACCCGCCCGCTCTGTCCAACATGGAAGTGTCAGTGTGTAGACTAGGGATGACCGGTCATCCGTCAATTATTTTAGTTTCCGCGTATCTTCCGCCGTCCAAAGAGCTTCTGGGGTCCGACCTCCAAGCTTTGTTCAATTTAGGACCATCGGTCATAGTAGCCGGGGACCTCAACAGCGGGAACGTTATCTGGAATAGTCCGAGTACTTCTCGTAACGGGAAGAGACTCGATAGGCTAGGTGACGTTCTCGATTTTGACGTCATAGCCCCGCCGGAACCCACTCACTTTCAGGATAACTGTCGTCCGACAGTATTAGATGTAGCTCTACTTAAGAGTGTCAGGCTTCAGGTACGACTCATACAAGTCGTACACGAACTTGACTCAGATCACCGCCCGGTGGTGTTGCAGCTAGGTTCGCCTTCCGATACCAGTCCTCTGTCAGTCAGAGTGGCTGATTATCCTTCGCTTCGCGTCTATCTTAGTGAGAATCTCTCATCGGCTAGTTTAGATAGGATTCCGGACGTGTTGGTGTCTAGAGCCGACGTGGATCTGGCTATCGATTCCCTGGTCGACTACCTTCAGACCGCCGTAAGGGAGACCTCGAAAGAGGTACAAGCGGCGAACGATCGCCGTTTTATACTCCCGGACGACGTGAGGGCGTTGATCACGGAAAAGAACGCCGCGACTCGTGCTCACGACGCCTACCCGACCGAGGCAAACCGCGTTCGTTTACGTTCGTTACGGAGACTCGTAAGATCTAGAATACAGGAGATCCGGGGCGACAGGTGGGACAGGCTTTTGGAGGATATCTCCCCGTCCCACGTGGCGTACTGGAATATAGCGCGAAAATTAAAGTCAGATATTAGCACTCCTATGCCCCCCCTTGACAGAGGTCCTGGGTTGCCTCCCGCGTTCGATAGTGTAGATAAAGCCGAATGTCTCGCGAATAGTTTAGAGAAACAGTGTTCGCCTAACACTGATAACACTGACCCTATCCATATTGGATCGATCGAATCCTCGGTGGAACATGCACTCGCGTCCCCGCCCGCGGATACCCTAACCCCGGTCACTTTCGATGAAGTGTCGGCCGCCATCAAGCGTCTTAAAAATAGGAAGTCCCCAGGTCCTGATGGGATCAGGAACGAGGTACTGAAGCTCCTTCCTGACCTCATCATAGCTCTTCTGGTCTGCATTTTCAATGCGGCCATGTCCCAGGGCTACTTTCCAGCCGTCTGGAAAAAGGCCGTAGTAATAGGCATTCACAAACCCGACAAGATAGCTACGCTTCCCGATAGCTATCGGCCGATCAGCCTCCTCGATACGTTAGGCAAGCTATATGAGCGGCTCCTTCTGAACCGTCTCCAAGCCTCCATATCCCAATTAAATCTGTTACCACCTGAGCAGTTTGGTTTTCGTGCCAAACACTCTTGCACACATCAAGTACACCGCCTCACGGAGTACATCTTCGGCAATTGGAACGAAGATCCTAATCCGGATGTAAATCCGAAGAAGCCTAAACCGAAACGCACAATAGCAGTCTTCTTCGACGTCGCCAAGGCCTTCGACAAGGTCTGGCACGCCGGGCTCGTTCATAAACTCATTCAGTCTCGCGTTCCCGATATTTTAGCTCATATAATTCGCGATTTTCTATCAGATAGGACTTTCCGCTTTAGAGTGGAAGGTGAACTGTCCCCACCCCACCCGATACGCTCAGGTGTACCCCAGGGGTCCATACTTGCGCCCTCACTCTTCAACCTGTTCATCAGTGACCTACCTCGGTCCCCGGGGATCGAGCTAGGTTGTTATGCTGACGACACAGTGATCTACGCTTCCGGCTGGCGGCCGACTGTACTTAGAAATCGCATGAAACGGGCCGTTCGCGTTCTCGGCGAATGGTACCGTCAATGGCGAATAGAAGTCAATCCCGATAAGAGTGCCGCTGTCTTTTTCGATCCCATCCAGCGGCCGTGTAAACTCAAGCCCCTTAAACTTTATAAGGTAGCGATTCCCTGGGCCTCCGAGGTCAAGTATCTCGGAGTTTCCCTTGATAGGCGTCTCACTTTTAGATCCCACGTTAAGAGAGTGCGAAACAAGGCCGCCATGGTCTTGGGCCGCTTACATCCCTTAGTTTGTTCCAAGAGCAAGATGTCCCTCAGACACAAGCTCACGCTGTACAAAATGTGTATCCGACCCATTCTGACATATAGCTGTCCCGTTTTCGCACACATGTCAGAAAATCTCTTCAAGAGATTGCAAGTACTGCAGAACCGATTTCTTCGTAGGGCGGTCGGTGCCCCTTGGTACGTCCGGGGAGTCGACCTCCACAAGGACCTGGAAATGCCGTCTGTCTGGGCGTACGTTAAGACCCTCACTAGTAATTATTTTGAGAATGCAAAGAATCATCCCAGTCCGTTAGTGGTATCCGCGGTAACTTACGATGCCGTACCGAACGCGCCGCGTTATAAAAGACGTCCGCGACATATTTTTTCCGATCCTCCCGATAAAATAACGGTAGCTAACACAGATTACCCTTCCGTTCCTCGAAATAATGCGTGTGCGCGCCCACGCCCGCGTAATCACAGATCACGCCGCCGCGGTTTGGCTGTGAATTTTGCTCCAGCACACATACCTAGGCCCCCCTCGGCAGCTGCTCAAGCCGAGGTACGATCCTCCGGAAAGGAGCCCTCGAGCATGCTGCTCGCGCGGACACAGTGACACTGTTAATCAAACACTCGATTTTACAACACAACACCGATCACCCCACATACGTGCACACACACACTCGTAGGTACACATAGTGGTGGGCTATTTTTGTTTGTTTTTTTGCCCTTTCGAACTGAAATAGTTTAGAACACAGATAGTCAGATACAAAATACATGTACGGGAATCGTGAAACATACATGCTTGGTAACCATGTATATTTCACGAACTCATACAGGTATGATACGGATAGGTTTAGCTTAGTTTAGCTTAGCTAGTCAGATTCGGGTATTCGACGACAGCCCAAGCCGAGGTGTGCCGTGCGCCCTTGTGCTAGTCGTCTATACAAATCGGGTGAGTGCCTTAAGCGCTCCCCTTAGTAGTCCGGTAAATCTGTAGCGGCCTCCGGGTCAACAGTGTAGGTCAGTTCGAAAAAAAAAAAAAAAAAAAAAATACAAATTGAAGCAGGTACTGAAAAACATTTATAAATGAATTTATAAACTGGACCCGCGTAACCTTCTTTTCTTGTTTACTTCATACATTTTTAATGTCGTTACTATTTCTGTAAATACATCTACCTCGAAGTAATCCTCACAATATCTTCAAATAGATTATAGAGTAAGATAGATGAAGAGAGACGAAAATAAATACTGAAATCGTCAACGTGTATTCACAAACTTTTCTTTGGATTTAAATTCTTGAAGCACGCTTAAAAAGGCTTTGCTGAGATACTTGATAGTATTTGAAAGGCAATTAGGTAGACAGTTGTTTCACTAAACCCTTTATTGAAAGTATATCTTTAAAAAAGTGTAATCTATTAAATAAAAAAAGCTATTTCTGTGGTATTTAGTCGCTATTTAAAACTGACGGTTTAGCAAACGATGAGCCGTTCAAAATAGACAGCATTTCCGAGCAAATTTAAAAATAAAAAAATCCTCAAATTATTTGTTCATTTTGTTTTAGCTATCTTTGTGGTAAACTTCAAATTTTTATCACACACTAGAAATAAAGCTTATGCAAATTCCCCATTTAACAACAATTAAAATAATTTAAACTCTGATAAAGCTGTTTTGTTTTAGCAAGAACCGTTCAGCTATAGGGTTGGAAAAAATTAATAAGTTAAATAACATTTTTTTAATTCTTTGTTAATAATAATACAAATAACTTAGAACGATAAACATATTTTTTTTTAAATAATGTATTTACCATTATTTTAATTAGTATATTGAATTTTACAGATTTTAACACATTTTATGAATTTGACTATATTTTAAACAACACTAGTCGCTAAATAATATCAATTATTATGCAATGAATATGACAAAATAATACATATTACAATAAAAATGATTAATTATAAACATCAGCATATTAATGTTCTGACTTGATTTTTATTTGAGAATTATATTAAGTTAATTTTTTGAAGTGAAAATTCAACTCTGTTGTAATTTGAAACTCGATGAAATGAAAGAGCGATGTTAAAAGAAACAAAGGTATACGTCTATAGAATGTAATATGCGGGAGAAATGAGACAGAATACATTATACAGTTTTTCTTATATTCGATGAAACGAAAAAGCGACTTTGAAAAGAGACAAATAAAAAAAAAAGAATTATGATTTCACTTCTTTATCAAACAAATTGACTTAACTATACATAATGGTTAGAACAGTGCATCACCATTGCCAGTCACCCTTATTATAGCAACCTGAAAGCCTGTCTCGGATTTCCACTGATGGATCCCGAAACTTAAGAAACCAAAAGACAAATAATGCATGATGGTAACGCTTCAGTTACGCACAGGCACCCTAAAACTTCATTTTGTTCACACACTTTTGTTTTTGTAGGTGATTCCGCCATCTTCAGGCCTCGTAGACTATGCCGTGAGCATGCGTCCTGACTACCACCGAGCTGTCCTCGATACTATTACTTACTACGGATGGAAAAATGTCATTTACATCTACGACTCTCATGATGGTAAGAAAATCACTAATAAATACAAGTACTCAAATCCAACATATTGATTTATTTAAAATGCGAATGGTACAAAAAGAGATCTGAAGTGGCTGATATACCGCCGAAATAAAATGGTACTTCACGGTTTATATACATTGATTGTTCATATCTGTTTGATAATGTTAAATTTTATGAGTATACTAGTAAGTCCAGCGGACGTTTTCCGGCCCTGATAATAAAAAAATATATACTTATCTGCATCAAATGGTAACTTAATGGTACACGTAATAGTAACTTGATAAGGATTAATGCTGTATCCGTCTAAATATCTTTCCAATTACCTCATTTTATGTGGTCATTTTTTAGGAGATTAATGGGTATAGTTAGCTATACGTAAACGTGATGTATATGCCATTGCAGACTTTTTAGTAGATCTATAAAAGAGGAGTATCTCACTACACCTTGTTTTGTTATATGTCAAAAGAATTAGGCAGCGTTTTCGATGAAAACTCAAAGGCGGCTTGACTTTTTCCAACACTTTCAAGAATTATCGTTATATATCAAACAATTTACACAAAACCTTGACAAATTATACACCTAAACTTTCTTCATGTATTACTTTATCTATTAGTGAAGATTTTCTTTGGTAAATTTTTTTTTCATTCATAAATGGGACCTAATGACTATTAGGGTAGGCCAAAAAATACTTTTAATTTTTTTTCTTTATTTACTATGAAAATATCGTCCAAGATGACGAAAAATTATTCTAGAAAAGTTAGAGCTCTTCATATTAATACGTGATTTTTTATTTTCTATTTAAATAACACGGGCCATGTATTTATTTGGAATTTTACAAACGAACGAATTAATATCTCAGCGCGTTCGGTATGGACCCGTAACTCGCTGCGGATACCAACAACGGACTGGGATGACTCGCGGCTTTTTAAAAGTAACTGTTGGTAAGGGTCTTTACGTACGCCCGGACAGATGGAAACTACAGGTCCCTATGGAGGTTAACTTTCTAGATGTACCATGGGGCACCGACCGCCTTACGAAAGAAACAGGTTTGCAGGGTCTGCGACTTATCAAAGCTGCATCCTGACATGTGTGCAAAAACGGGACAACTATAAGTCAGAACTGGGCAGATACACATCTAATAACAACGTGAGCTTATGTCTGAGGGACATTTTACTCTTTGGACAAACTAACGGATATAGGCGGCTCAACACCGCAGCGGCCTCGTTTAGTACCCTATCTATATGCTCTTTGAAAGTGAGACATCTATCGAGGTTTTTTTCTTCAAACTGACCTACACTGTTAGCCTGGCAAGACCGCTACAGTTCCACCTGACTACTAAGGGGAACGCTTAAGGCACTCAACCGATTTGTTCAGGCAATCAGCGCAAGGGCACTCGGTGCGCTTCGGCTTGAATTGTCGCTGAATTTCCCGATCTGACTAAGCTAAGCAAAACTATCTATCCATTTCATACACATATGAGTTCGTGAAAAATGCATGTGTGACTAAGCATATTTCACGAATGTATATGTGTATTTTGCATCTGACTACTATGTTGTGTGACCTATTTCAGTCCGAAAAGGGCAAAAAAACAGCCCACGACTATGTGTACCTAGTTGTGCACGTGTGTGGGGTGATCTGGGTAAATGAAAAACAAGTGTGAGTCACTGTATTCGCGCGAGTAACATACTCGAGGGCTCCACACCGAGGGACAAACCTCGGCTCGAGTTGTTACAAGAAAGACGCGGCGAGTGTGCGGGATCGTATCTTCATCCCCCGATCACGGCGGCGTGAGTAGAAAGAGTTGCGGGCGTGGGCGCAAACACGTATCTTTTAAGAGGACATCGAGCGAAAATAAAGAACAATGGGCGCGGTGCCAACTTAACTATACAATTACATACGAGTTCCTAAACACGCGGGTTCGAACTGATATTTTGATTATCGCGAATTTATTTGTGCGCGGCGCGATGTTAGACGTTGTAATGTCGTCGCAACGGCCGGGAAAGCTGAGATCGCGTTTAAGAGCCCAAGCTCAGACGTACTATTGACGAGCGCGTTGAACGCGAGTATTTCTTGAACATCGTGAACTAACAAGAGTTGAGCTATCCAGTCTACACCGGTGGTCGAAACGGAAGACGCGGTAGGTGGCGCAGGAGTGGGCTGAGCCTTCTGAGGCTGAGGCCTGGCCTTAGGAGCCGAGGGAGCTGGCGGGGAAGGCCTTACGCGCCAAGAGGGCGCGCTCGGTGCGGGTGCGGATGCGGGTGCTGCCGGTGCACTGGAGGTACCCGGCAGGTCAGGGAAAGCCTTCTGGCTTTGTATCTTAGTATATCGTAATAGAACTCGACAAAACAAATATACTGTGAAATATAAAAAAACCATAATTAAAAAACTTTTATAGCCTGTCAAATGCCAAATAGAACTTGGAAAAGTTTGTGTAAAATGTCATTATAATAAAATCGGTGAAGTTCTGTTTGAATTAAACTCGGACTATTCGATTCACATAGATATATTTAAATAAGTACAATAATATCCGAGATTGATAAACTTAAATAACGTTCGACGGATCATGACGAAAGATGATACATCTGAGTGTTTTATCGTGGAGAAAGTTTTTATGTTATCCTTCTACTTGCCACTAGGTGACGCGGCACCAATTTAATTGTACCGTTCGGCTGATTCTCATAAGAAATGATATACGTAGACGTTTCAACAGTATTTAACCAATGTCCATTATCTTTAAAACAATAACAGCGACAAGCAAAAACAAAGACGTGAGAAGCCGTAGAATAGTTAGCTATTTATATTTCATTAATATTAAATATCTAACTTATAAATAACTTTAAAGTTTTGAAAATGATTTACGAGACAAAGATAAATTACTGTTCATCTTGTCTAGACAAAGACAGTTTATACTAACATAACATTCATTATACACAATACTATACCTACTTGCATGAGAGATCATATAGGTGAAAAGACTCTCACAGTGGAGTTATATAAGACATAGAATAAGTATTTTAATCTAACAGTTGTATTATAAAATAAAATCAAAAACTACTTAAAATAATATCCACGTTTAAAATTAAGCAGTAATTATAATTTGATTGTTATAGAAACGTTTTATTTATACGTGTACTCCGATATTTGTATACTCATTATTATTCCCGTCCGTGAGGAGTATTAAAACGAGTAAATGTTACGCCTTTATTACAGAGTAAAAGTAGGCGAATTTTTAAAGGAACTGTGGCTGGAATGTTAATTTACCGAGAAGATAAAATATGTTCAACTCTCCACGCCGGGTAATGAACGTAATATTTACAATAACGATGCTATTTTATGATCCTTGGACAATATCCGATGAACATTTGCCGAATAATTGCACAGCTAGCAATTAATATTTCACCCATATCCCTATATTACAGACTATAGACTTGATCCAATCTTTTTAACCGCTCTGAACATAGCCGTAAATTCGAGTTTGTGCAGAATATAGTCAAGCTTAGAATACATAACAAAGTTAAAATATTATTGTAGGATTCTAAAATTGTGTTATGCATATAATATAAAAAGTTAGGCGATAACTATACCCATTTATTTCAAGTAAATCATGGCTCCTGCAGATCGGTTATTGAATATTGAATCATTATTTTTCTGTCATTATTTTGATCGATAACTTTTTATTTTTCGATGTTAGAGCTTAAGACAATCTAATTAACGTTGTTAGCCCGAAGGGACTGTACAGTTTTATTAAATTTTCTGACGAGAGATTCAACCGAAAGGTCAAAATGCGTAAGGGTGCCAAAGCGACTCAACAACCCAGTCTTAGATTGTTACCATTTATGTAATTTCGCAAATATAACCGGTCTATTCGATTTAACTGTACATATTTAGAATACGTGTATATGTATTTAGTTCATCCAAAAAGTAATTCTATAGCTAGAAAATATCTTTACAAAATTTTTGTTCCTAATGTTTCAGCGTGCGTGTGTCTAGCTTAGTGTGATGCATACTAGAGTCACTGTATCGCAAATGCAGCGTACTTGAAGGTTCCTTTCCGGACGATCGGACGTGTGTTTGACTCGCATTCTTCATCGAAGTCATATAGTACACTATGCAATCATCTATTCATAACGTACAAATATGTTTCAACCACCATTTGCTGATACTCGCATTATTACTTGAGCATAAATGAATTACATGCGCCAACATACTTAACATCTTCATCTACATCATCTTGGTATCTATGTAGGTGTATTTTTCTCATTAAAGTTTTTTCAACGTGTTTTCAAAAATGTTTTTTTTAGTTACGTTTTCGAATAAATTGTCTTTATTAACTCAGTAAAAGTAATAGTAATATTCTGTACTGAACTTATGGTTTGGTTTCGACATCAGGCAATTTATGTTCATGTTATACATTTGAGTTTATTTTATTACTTTCTGTAATTATAAGATAATCACTATTTTTGGATTACGCATTACTCAACATCATTCATTTCGTTTATATTTGATTTTGCAAAATATGTGTATTCATAAATATATATATCAATAAACGTCACTTATAGAATCTCCTTTAAAATATATTATTATGTTAATAATTTCTGAATAGAATCGAATAAGGGTATTCGGTTCGAAGTTCGGATTGAGTATTCTCAAATGTTCGAAGAATAATATGAACTATTATTTAATGAATATGAATTTATTAATTATTCGAGAAATATTCAACCTATACAGATTATTTCAACTGTTTTAATTACTCGAATAGTTTGGATGATTCGAATAATCCAAATCAATAGAGCGATTAAAACTATTTGGATCATTTGAATAGTTCAACTTGTTCGTATTATTCCAACAGATCGAGTTATTCGAACATTTTGAATCATTCAAATAGGTATTTGGAATTATACGAACTGTATGAATATTCTCTTAGTCTATTTAACCTCTCGGCTGATTTTTTAAAACCTAGATCTAAAAAGGGCGTATTATGTTTTTAATTTTGCCGACATAGTACATTGTTTCCTAGTTTAGTAAAAAAAGCTCGTACAGAAAATAAAAAATAATTTGGAAAAATACATTTTACATAAAAAATTTAATTTTCCAATAGATAATTTGCTATTTTTTCAAAGTTTTGTAATAAATCTGGTATTTTTTTAAACTTATGCTGCCAACAATCTGTTGACCTGTGCCTGCATTCGTTTATATACAAATTAATCTTTTATGGATCCGGACAGTCCAAGGGTTATCGATTATTCTACCAATAATTTAATTAGAAATATCGGTACACCACTATAATTGAAAAATGTTTGAACTAATTTTTAGGAGACCCTTAAATATACGTACGGAAATGTTTTTTAATTATATACCTTATCAGTCACGAGATCGGTATTTCGGTTCGGTGTAATTTCAATGAAAACTTTCGCCCTCCAAAACGGAAAATATTTTAGAATTTAATAAATTCTTCATTTCACCCTTATTCGTTTTTTTTTTGTCCTCGTAAACTCAAAACAGTTCGGTGTAATAACTTTCTATTACAAACTAGTTATATCAATCAGGTTATACTGAAATTAAAATCGTAGACGGTCACTATTTTGGAATGTCTAGATCTTTATTTAATTGCTAGCTGTCCCCGGCGAACTTCGTACCGCCTAACACTCGATTCTTTAAATATTTTTTTTTAATACTTATTCTGCTATTCGGGTGCATCGTATAAATATTGACATTAATATTTATACGATACTAACGTCACTCAATTGTTTTGCCTTCCCGGAACCTCTCCACTAACACTTAAACTTTATGCTATAGTTTTAAAGTTCAAATTGAGTTTTAAGTACTATTACGAATAGTTTGTATGGGAGTATAGAAAAGTGTTGTTTTTAGACTTTTTTGGCTTTTTTTATATTTTTCTCTCCGTAAGATCCATCCTCGTACTTCAAGGAATATTCTAAAAAAAGAATTAGCGAAATCGGTTCAGCTGTTCTCGAGATTTGCGCTTAGCAACACATTTAGCGATTCATTTTTATATTATAGATTAGTATAAATTTTATTATTTATTTATAGTCATCAAATCTTTAAGAACGTGAAGCTATTTCCTACTATGTCCTATGAATGTTGCATAGATATTGTATACACATTTTGTTGCCCTGTAGGTGGAAACAATGACCATATAATTTTATAATTACAGTAACGATTATGCAGGTTGATAGACCCAGACGTTCCCGACTGTAATTTGAAAAACAAAAACATCATAATAACTTGGTTCAGTACTTTGCATTTTAGAATCAGCCTGTGTACATTTAGAAAAGTACAGAATGTATGAAAGTTGATAAATTTTTCTTCGTTAGGCTGACCTGCGAATTTACAATAATTAGGAATACTGCTTTAAATTTGCAATAAGGAGAATTAAATTATTTGCATGTGATATTGACAATGTTGTACAAGGCATTAACATACTGTATATAGAGAAAGACTGACTTTCGTGTGAAGCTGCCAAAGCATACCGATAGTCAACGATATATTTAATAAAGCTGGCATGCTAGGCCAGAAGAAGAAAACACATTTTTTCCAAGATAGTATTGCACCATCACATTATTCCTTACCTATCTCCTTATGAAAATAAGCGAAAGCTAAACAGTTCAGAACCCTGTCTTCTCTTATATTAATCGATTTTCTTATATATATTTTTTGTTTAGTAGTCATTATCAAGGCATTATCAATATTTTTTTTTTTTTGATACCACCGAAAAGTCCAAGTTTTATAATATATTCTCTATTCGCCGTACTTCACGCTCCTTACGTCTACAATTCTAATCTTATAAATGCGAAAGTTAGTTTGTTTGTCCAACATGATTTTTTTTCATACAAATTTGTCAAGAGTACAAAAAAAGACATTGGGTGTCATTCAATCAGAAAAAGAAATAGTCTTCCCGAGGTATATCTAAAATCAACATTATCGGAAACGAAGCGAGCGGGTAAAAGCTAGTCGACAACACTTGTATAATACTCAACACAAATAATAATATCCATACATAACACGTGAAGAAAAAAGTTTGCACTCTTTGTTACGGTCAAACTTTGTCCATTGGACAACCACTATGGTATGTATAATTTTATACATGTCATGTAACTTTAGAAATTTGCGGAGAGACAGTAAGCTAGTCTATACTTTTGTATTACTGCTACCCTGGTAAACAAAGTTATTCTGCCACAGACTGAATATAAAGAAATATTGAATTGAAATACATATATGGGTGGGTGGAGACTGAAAATTCGAGGTTATATGTTTATTTTTGAAAAATAAAAAAAAAAGCAGTCGGTGAGAAAATAAAAAAAATCTACTTAACTATAGCTAAGATCCATCGAGACAACCCTGTAAATACAATTAAAAATCATCAAAATAGATCAACCCTTTTTGAAAGAAGACATATTACTAAAAATAACTTACCGAAATTTTATATATGACAATTATAAAGAGGTAATATGTCTTTGCTGCAGGTAGAATTACAGATCACTGCATATTATAAAACAAAGTCGCTCGCCACGTCTGTCTGGCTGTTTGTCTGTATGTTCGCGATAAACTCGAAAACTACTGAACGGTTTGTAATGCGGTATACACGAATAGATAGAGTAATACACGAGGAAAATTTAGGTATATGATTTGTCAAAGTTTTGTGTAAATTGGTTGAAATGTAACAATAATTGTTGAAAGTGTTGGAAAAAGTCAAGCCGCTTGGGAGCTTTCATCGAAAACGCTGCTTAATTCTTTTGAGATATAACAAAACAATACATAGTGAGATATTCCGCTTTTATACATCTACAAAAAGTCTGCAATGACATATACATATCTTTTTAGGATTGCTTACTATAGCCATTATCTATCTTTTAAATATGGTCACATAATAAGGTAATTGAAAGGCTATTTAGATGGATACAGTATTAATACTTATCAAATTGAATACATTAGTTACCTTAAGCATTTCATGCACATAAGTATATATTTTTATTATCAGCTAGTTCTATTCTAAAAATTATTTTAGTAAACGCCTATAAACTTGCGGTCGAACGCTAAAACTAAAAATATAAAATACATATATAAAGTAACTTGTTGCCGAAATTTCAATCCAATATTATTCGTACATCATTATATAGGAAATGTCGATAAGTAAACGAAGTTTTTGTGAAACGTTCTCGCATATCCGATGCGACATAAAATTTATTTTATGTCACAGTCACTGGATCACCTACGAGAAACGAGCACTTCCCTGAAAGAGAAATCACATTTACATATCAAATGTTGTAGCCAAGTACACATGTCTGTCGTCAAAACATTTTACTCTTCCAATAGTCAAAGTAGATCGATCAGCGAATTGTCGCCACAGAAAAATGTTCTAAAGTAGGTTAGGTACAATATTTTAAATCCAGTACTAACTCAAACCTCGTTATTATTTCCCAAAAAATCTGTATTAAATTACCTGGATATACATGAGATGTGCTTCATTTTTCCGAACGTGGATAGAAGACATAGAAATGTTTGATCAGTTCAAATGCAAATTTAACGTGTTTGAAAATATTAATTTTTCAATTAAAATAAAACTTGTGCTAGATTATATCTGAAACGGTTCAACCGACAACTTATCAAAGTTTTATGTAGACTACATATAATTACGCTTTTCTGTGCTAGTTAAGCAGTAAATATAAATAATAATTAAAAAGTAATGGGGGCTAAGTAGTAATATTATATAAAAAACGTATCGTATACGACATAAATTAATATATCTAATAAAAAAAATAATTATGTGGTTTTATGAAACCACGATACAGGTGAATTTTTGAATTGATCCATAGGCACCGCCATATTGGCCTTGGCTTCTCTGATGAATGCCTTTCGTTTTACCCCTACTCCGTGGCCGGCTGTTATGCGACATGCTATAGATGGACGAAAAATTTGAGGCGATGTAAAAAAGGGTCTCATTTTTAAAGTCATAAAATCGCCTCGAGTTGCATTTATTCCTTATATAATAATAATGTGATCCATAGTGAATAATGTATACATTATATGTCTTTTGAATAGATACATTACACGTATGTCAATGGAATAATAAACATTAGAGATGGAAAATACTGATAAATAAACAGAATCTGTGCGGCGTAGTCACGCAATACGACATAAAATTCATTTTACGTTAGGCACAAGATCACCGACAAGAGAGAGGCACTTCGCAAACAGAAAACTCTATTTACATATCAAATGTGATTTCCGAGTAAGCACACAAAATTTATTTTCACGAAATAATATCGATACAAAATAATTATTAATGAAATAGTTAAGTCATACTTAAATTACAACGCATACTTAAATTCGCATTTGTGTAGCAAGCATAAGTGATGCTTTTTTTTATGGTGCATAATTCACAGTCAGATTTATTTACCCCAATATACTTAATATATACAATAGAAGTATAATAAAAATATTCCACTCTACAAGATCTTTTTATTTGTGGGTAGACTATATGACGGTAAAAGACAAAGGAAGGAACCGCGGATGTCAAAGTGAAAGATAGGGAGCCGGCAACTCGAGAATTAATTTAGCTGTTCAAGGCTCTCAGGAATATGCACTTTACCAAAAAGTTTTAATATCACGAGAATTCTAACTAAGTCTGAGTGAAGGCGGAAATAAATTTGAATAGAATCGCACCGAAACCGGAATACAATTCTAATCTCGAACAACACGATAGATGTCACGTTGAGCTTCATGCATATACAGCAAGCACTAATTTGAATACCTATCAGTTTTCTTGTTTTTGCAAACACAATAGGGGCATCTCAGCAAAGGTTCACGAAACGAATAATTTATAATATTATGCTTCTTAATAAGTAATTGGATGTATTCGTAGTGTATTCCTAAGACTAAGCTAATAGAAACAAAATATATGCAGATATGCATAAATAAGATACGATGAATGTATTTATAAAGACCATTCACTTTATATAGAGTTATATATCTAAATGTATACAGAAATTGGTTTGGTTATATCCAATAATTATTGCTGAAACTTACTATGTGCAGAAATGATTACCTATCAACAGGGAGCAAAACATGAAAATCGTGAATTTTAATGTCAATAATGAAAATAAATAATTATAATTATTTACTAAGAATTTATTTATTACATTGAAACATTTAAAATAATTAAAATATACGCCTGAGATAAATTCAGTGAAAAGATTACAAGTTGATGGTTACTTTAAAAGCCTAGTTATAATAAAATCTCTTGTGAATCTCATAAAATATAATGGGTACATATAAAAAAATAGCAAGTCAAAAGTCTGCGCCGAGAGGTAGTTTATAAAACTTTGTCAGTTTTTCTTCAAGGGACATTGAGCCAAGCCGGTCCATGAAAAATGTCAACAAAGGCTTTCCTTGTAAAATACTTCAGATGTAATTTTTGTTACCTTGAATATATATATTCAATTTTCTTGAGTATAAAGAAAAGAAAAGTGTACATACTTTATTTAGTAGATACGTTAAAAGTTCAGTAGGATCTAATTGTTATTTGAAATATTATAGAATTATATGATAAATTATCTTGATAGACATAACTCTCCGATGGTATTATGAAGAAAAGTTTAAAGTATAAATATTGGAATTAAACATAACCTAGTAAAATAGATTAGTAAAATCTTCTGTCTATTTTCTTATTTTACTTATGTATAAAAAAATTATAGATGTGTTTGCCTTTGTGTGCCCATCCGGCAGGATAGATTTCGGCCATTTTTATTTTTAGTTTTACTTCTTAGATATTCCATCTTTATCTAAAGCAAAAATGATCGCGATATCTTCATTTACTTTAAAGTTATTTATGTATTTAGAGACTACGGTTTTATAAGCACTCCCCGATAAGCGAAGTATGTTTTCTTCCCGTGGAGAAATGGAGCAAGTTATGTAGTGCTTATGTTCATTTGTGCACTGTACATAAAGTACAGATAATAAGCAACGCAGACGAATAAAAATAATTATATACAACATTATCTACATTGTAATCTTTTGACGTGATAACCTCTTATAAATCGATGAACGCCGGCTGCACCCACGAAAACGCACGAATCTTTGTCACGTTCCACCTGAGCCAAGCGCGCAGGCGAGAGCACGGAATAAGTGATAGAGAGGCGCGGTCGGCCTAAGCGTTCATCTTGTGACGCATAATTATTCATCAATGTTATCTTATGACCTTTACAGACTTTACAGACAACCAATTTTGTTTTTATAAACAGAACACTAAGAAAAAACGAAACATATCAAGTTCACTAATTTATAGCGTCAATTTCTTTTATAATTTTATTTTAAGACGAATGAGAGTTCGCGTAATCACCGCTCACTGACGTCATCAATACTTCGGACGATTACAGCGAGTTTTATTCTAGAAAATCAATCGTTGGCGCTTTTGAAAAATCACATTTAAACGAACATTAAGTTTTGTCGGCCATGATTTTAGCTGACAATAACACTTATTAATCGGTCGTTGGGTGACAGTTTCATTTTTTCAATATTTCATAGATAATATTAATAATATAAATATAAGTATTATTTTTGTGCACAATAATTTATCCGACGTAGGATTCGATAACTCCATCGTCGTACTTCGTTCACGATAATTGCATTAAAAATAAAATATAGCCTATATCACTTAGCGAGAACGTAGTTTTCTAGCAGTGAAATAATCTTCAGAATCAGGTAGTAGATTCATATATTACCAGGGGGTACCGAGATCTGTAGAAACATATAAACACACTTTACCTAACTATAGGAATAAATAATATATGTAACTTGTGTACAGTTTCATTTTTGGTCAAAGTTATTTCGTCTAAGCTATATGGAACATATGTATTTATTAACTTTGACCCAAACAATAGGTATATACTAGTTTATAAGTCGAGATTATTTTTTATCTGTGTAAAATCAATTTTTTGTAGTTATGTCCTTAAAAATGTATCAAAAATTTTAATCTGATACATGTTAAATCACTAAATAGTATAAAACAAAATCGCTTTCTCTGTCCCTATATCCTTATGTATGTTTAAATCTTTAAAACTACGCAACGGATTTTGGTGCGTTTTTTTTTAATAGATTCAAAGTGATTGAAGTGGAAGGTTTATATGTAAATTAAATAGTGGAGAAATACTGTTATTTTTGAGGTTACTCCAAATTTAACGCGTGCGGGCCACGGGCAGTAATGAATAAATCAAAACTACTGGATCAATTATAATAATTTTTTCAGTTAATGACATAGGCTATATATTTTATACCCGTGCGAAGCCGGAGCGGGCCGCTAGTAACTTATAATTTCATTTTTAATTGTCTTCGTTTTCTTTGAAATATATTCTACTATTCATACAACCGTATTTTTTTGATTATATTTATTTAATTAATAACATATATTTTTTTCTTTACAAGTAATTTTATCATATCTGTAATTTGCGAATTAGTTATATGTATGAATGTAGTGTAAAGACAAGTGAAATACTCAAGTGCCGATATAATAGTGAATTTTCATGACTATAGTACAAAATGATGTATATTGATTTATATTTTTTATTTATATATTTCTACACTACAGTTGGCAATCAATTTCTTGTAGTAAGTCTTATCTAGTGCAAAGTATACATTCATTATATTATTACCATTAAAATATATGGCGCGTCTGGGACGCGATTTGTCCGCTATTTTTTTTTATTTATTGTTTTTGCATAAATATAATCAAAATTAGCAATATATTGGGAAAGAGAGAATGTAGTAGCAATTTGATACTAGTCACTTTCGATCCCCTTGATGCGTTGCATGAGCATTATATAATAAGCCACCACAAAGATAAGCAACATAAGCTAGAAAGTCGAGGTAGTTTCAAAGTTCGTTAAATGCCTTTGAGAGTAACGATCATATACTTTACGAAATTATGAAAAGACTTGATAGCAGACTCCTTTTCCATCAAGCCCAAAAGATCGATGGGATATATACGAAGATTGTTACATAGTCTCTAGGTACTAAATCTGAAGCATTCTTAAAGCAGATGTTCAAAATGTTATACAGATGTGTTATAAAATTTGTTGAATTTAAAATGCAATCAAGCGTTAGTTTTTATGTACTAATATAACATTGTACGTTTTAGGGAGACAATGGCTCAGTAGTACATTATTTCGACATGGCTTTGATTGACGTAGTTTCGAATTCTAAAAGGAGACGGTGTTTTCAGTAAAGAAAAGCGCCGCGAGAAAACTATAAAATGGTTGCACTTTTTCTAAGTTATTTGACAAAAAAGAAGTGTATTCCAGCAATCACACTAGTGAGTGAATTACGTCAAGATTTATTAAATTACTATTTTATACCACAGTGCACAATTATACGTCAGTTGAGATTGTGGTCAAACGTTAAAGGTTTTTTTTTATTTTATATTATGGGGGGCAAACGAACAGGTGGGTCACCTGATGGTAAGTGATCACCGCCGTCCATAGACACTAACAACACCAGGGGAGTCGCAAGTGCGTTGCCGGCCTTCTAATATATGTGGGCCTCCGGCGCTCTCACTGGCCGAACGAAACGCAACAGTGCAAGCACTGTTACTTCACGTCGGCTTTCTGTGAGAGGGTGGTACTACCCCGGGCGAGCCGACCCATTCATGCTGAAACCAGTAATAGCTTCAGCATAGCTCTATCACCTACAAAAACATATAAAGTACAGAAAATTGCATCCTTCGCTCTTCTATTAGTGGCACAACTTGTAGACATATGATGAAAAAACGAAACGTTTAATAATATTGATCGTAAAAGATTATCGCTAACATGTTGATGTGATTCAAAGAGTATAGACAACGATAGATTACCCACGCCACAGTCTGTTATTGAAACACCCTAATCGTCTAACTCGATACAGACAACAATAGGGACGTGATCCCGATGTATTGTCAGCATAGAATGGGAAGGATATACACGGATTCTGGATAAAACAAGCCAGCGTCTTGAGTTAGCCGCGTAAATGCCTTTGTATTCACATTGCACGCGATTCGGGTTAACGTGGAAGATAGTTTTGAGCCAAATATTTACTCTCGAACTCCTTATACGTATACCTACTATAATTATGATTTGGAGTTATTTTTTATAATATTCTTACATACATTACATACAATTAATATTTACTGTTAATCATCTTCGAGTATATATAAATAGGCGAAAATAAAACAGTTGAGTACCTTTTTCTTCTCTGTATGTCGTCCGTTTTTTTTTTTGTTGTTTAGTATCTACTTATGAACTTTAGTGTTAATACATGTTCAAGTCCAAGCCTTTATTGCTATAACTTATTCGTTATCCTTTACGCTCTTTGCGTCTATAATCTTTATTACAGTCGAATACGCGACTACCGGAAACTCAATAACACCTATAAATACAAGACTATTAACGCTTATATCTAGTTTTATGTTTCATTTGTCAAATAAATAAACTGAAGGTACAGCAAAGTTCAGTGAGTATACACAGTTAATTATGGCGTACATTGTTGATGTATGAGAAAACAATAACAATTGGTATTAAAATATGGCATTAAAAAGAATAAACTACTATACTAATATAATTAATAGTAACTTCAATAGAAACTATGTATGACATGATACTGTTTGTAAGTACATATTTTACTCAATAGTTTCAATAGATTAATAGTTACTGTTATGAGACCATTGAAACGGTAGACATATCCATGATTTTTGTAATCGTATTCTGTATAATAAAATTTAATGCATAGATATTTTAGAATAGCTAACCAGGTTCAATGTAGATTCCAGATAGAAATGGCCCAATCGGCTTCCAATTTATTCAGCGAGTTTAATGTATAAAATCCACGGTTCTCCCATTTCTAACCGCGCTCCGTTGGATTCCTTGCCGAAACCATTAATGAATTTTATTGCTTTTGCATTATAACGATCAAAGTTAGTTATTTTCGTGCGATTTAATTTCGTACTGTGATCGCACACACGTCGTACATTCTAGACAATTGAATTTTTCTAACCGTTTTTTGAAGTTGTACTTCTATTGGCGCGTCAGGGAAAAATGATGAGACTAAATTTTTACGATGCGCGCGCACTCCGTCACGGAACTCCGACACCCTGAAGTTAGCTATAGTAAACATTTTATTCAAAAAACGTATGTATATTAAATACCTTTTTTCTATTGTTAGTGTCGTTTTTTCTACAAACGTAGAATAAGGCGACAGATAACATTTTTGAAAAGATTTTTATCTTGTTACACTAAAGAAGTATAACTTCTAACGCTTGTACATAAGTACACACTACTTTTTTTTATTTTAACTATTTTTTGTTTACTTGTTAACCCATAAATAGTGGTAGGAGAGAAGCTTTTGTTTTCAAATTGTACTTGAATACTTTACTAGAAATTAAAATAAAAAAACAAACAGTTTGAATCAAAGATTTTTTCCCGTTAGTTTATATTATACTAGTTTTAGCTCATGGTTTCGCTTACATAAATGTAAAATTTCAAAATAAAATGTAATGTTAATCGCTGATGATGTAATCTTTTTTATAGATGAAAGGATTTATGAAATCTGTTAAATACTTTTTGAGTTTGTCCATTATAAGCCAAAAATCAAATCTTTTGTCTTTACAATAGTACTATAGATGCAAAATTAATCAAATAGATATATATGTACATATACAAATATTAACTACAACCAACTTATCGTATAGCCCAATAATAAAACATACGAAACAACGACGAACAAGCCACACCAGATATTGTCAAACTTACACGCTACGTTGCGGTCGGTACAGTACTTTGGTATATCGCGAAAGATGTACGCATAAAAAGGCGACATGAGTTTGTTGAAAATTTTCAAACAAGCAATTCGAAACAGTATTCTTATACATTGTTTTGATTATATGTAACACGGACTACCGATGGAGAATCAATTCAAATTTTGGTGTTGCTACAAAATGCGACTTAAGCCAAATGTTTTTTTTTTTCGAACTCACCTACACTGTTAGCCTGGCAGGGCCTCTACAGTTTCACCGGACAGTAGGTCCCCTTAATAAAGGGGAGCGCTTAAGGCACACACCCGATTTGTTTAGGCGATCAGCGCAAGGGCACTCGGTGCGCCACGGCTTAAACTGTCGCCGGGTTTCCCGATCTGCTTAAACCAAATGCAATACCCGTAACACCATAGATATATTTATATAATTAAAATTACTTGTAATAAGATATGAATGTACATGAACAAGAGTTATAGTCATGCGATACTTGCATAATAATATAAATATAGATAATAAGCTATGAATAAACTTTCAGTATTTAACATAATATATAATAGGAAATGTATACTTTATGCATATTTATATCCATGGTTTTTGCAACTTTCATCCTTTTGTTAATTCCTTTGTGTATGTATCACATAGAAACTACTCAACCGATTTTAATGAAATTTAGTATTGTAATAGTTACTGATAATAAATGTGAAAGTGGTTTTTTTTTAGTTTTGTTTTGTTGCGCGGTTTCATGCATTAACTATTCAACCGATTATTACAATATTTTGAATACACTTTTTCAGAGATACATAAAAGGGCAAAGTGTATAATTTTATCCAGAAAAAATGTGCTTCTCCCGAGGGATAGATCAAATCTCCTTTAACGCGAGCGAAGCTGTGGGAAAAAGCTAATGGTTTACACACTATAATTACATAAAGAATAAAAGATGTATTATTACCAAATATATACATTTGTGCATATGTCTAAAAAACAAAGATCTTTAAGATAAAGGCCATGTATGTAAACAGAATATTGAAAAGAAGATCAAATTTGGGCCATATTTAAGAAATAATGTCAAAGGAACTGAAGAAAAAAAAACTATCTTTTGAATAAATAATTAAAAAATCTCAAAATTTACCACGAGCACTATTTTCAGGGGTACCAAAAAAACATATCACAAAACTAAGGAAATCAAAAACATTTTTTTTTCCAAGCCGTCCGATTTGGCTTGGTGCCCTCCTATATATAATAATTTACTATAGATATATATTGTGAACTGAATCGAAATGAAATAGGGTTAATACCAATTATTTTATTATCATATGCTTTTAATAAAAAAATATTAATTTTTCATAACAATTCATAGATGGGACTAAACGCATGGTTTTAACAGTTTTAAATAATCTAAAACAATAGAACACAAACAGATAATATTCTAATATCAATGACTATTTATGCGAAGTTTTGTTTGGTTTATTTTAATTTAACTGTTATGGAAACAATCAAACAACTAAGGTTAAGTTTTCTAGAAAATATCAATTAATATGTAAATTTTTATACTTTGTTATTCTTTCGATTGATTGCATTACGAGTAGATTTTTCTTACATATCGCTATCAAACTTTGACCTGCCTGTGTTGTATCGTGGTTTGGTTGAGATTAAAAAAACAGATAAGAGAAGGTAAGAAAGTTTACTATGAATTTATTTGTGACTTTTTTATATATGAAATTCCACGCGGACGTGGTCGCGGACATAGGTGGTAATTAAAACAGTACTAAATAAGGACAAAATTGGAACAGCCCTTAATTGCGAACACAGTAAATGATAATTGAACAAGCAGATATTGATCCTGCAGTGAAACTGGCATTTTACAAATGTGGAAAAAACGTATGTCTCTGTATATAATACACCTCGAAATATGATAATGCGTTTTCACTGATTATAAATGTATAAAACAAAGAGAGGGAGAATAATTATCGTCGCTGTTAACTACATCCGCTCAATTGTGTCAATACTTGATATTACACGAACAATGGCAAAGATTTTATATGGAAAATAAAACCTTGTTGCAGAACCCGGATCACTCGTTAATAAAATGTATTTAAAGATATCTCTGTGCATGATTATTACAATTGTTCTTATACTTTATAATAATTCTCGTTTGAACTTTCAAAGTCGAATGAATATAACAAGATATTATAGTATATGAAATAAATATTAAGTATAAAAAATATATACTAGGAATTATAGCTAAAACTGTTAAACTTATTTTTCGGTAAATTCAAAAAAAGAACAGTGGCCTTGATCTTATGGTAATTATGCAAATTATAATGTCAATTTAATGAAAACAAAAATCTAGTAATCAAATATTTGTAATTTACTAACTGACGAGAAGAGAAAAATCATGTACTTCTAAAGTATTGGTGGCTGTTTTATTTGTAATAACACTGTTACAGTCCATATGTTGCTATATAAAAGGTATTAATTTAATTGTGCAATATGTAAATTGTGTGAGATATATATATATATATATATATATATATAAATATACATCGCTATATTTTACAAGAAAAATCTCTGTTGATATTATTGCATGTGCCGACTTAATTGTGTATTTATACTAGCAGGCTCGGCGGACGTTGTCCTGCCCTGATAATAAAAAATATATACTTATATCCATGAAATGCTTAAGGTAACTAATGTATTTTATTATCATTATATTTCAACCAATTTACAAAAAAAAAAGCCGGAAAATTTATATACCTAAACCTTCCCCGTGAATTACTCTGTCTACTAGTGAAGACCGCATTACAATCCGTTTAGTAGTTTTTGAGTTTATCGCGAACATCCAGACAGAAAGACAGACACGGCGGACGACTTTGTTTTATAAAATGTAATGATAATTAGATGGTTCAGGAAAAATTGAATTAGATTTATGAACAACGTATAGGGAATTATGTAAATAATTTATTATGAAAATACTTTTAAATGTTACACATAATAAGATGGTGGTAAAATTAGAAATACGTGTAATTACAATTTCTTAGTTAGTTTGTTAATTGAATTTCGCTAAATGTAAATTATTCGTACGTGACTCCAAAGTCGTCTGCTTAATTAACGATGGGATACATAAATATTCCCTGTACCGTGTTCAGTACACTATTTAGTAGTGAGTTCCGAAAGTAACCTCGTGTTACGTTTGAAATGTTACAAACATTACTGCGCAAATTCTCGTGTATGCTACGCTTACTAACTATGACTAAATAAACTTTTCGGACTCGCTGACAACTTCAGCTAACTCAGAGTAAATTAATTACTGGTGCATTCAGATCAGCAACAGAACTTCCGCGTTCTTTCGTTTAAAGCATCTCAATACCGACAGTGATTCTTCACAGGACTCGAGAATTGAAATAACAAATGTAAGGAACTGTATTTAGATTTACTACTAGCCTTTATTTTCGAACGTACTGCAAAAACTTATTATAGAAATCAAGTTACCATATATAATAGTAGTAGTCAAGTAAAATATTGAAGAAATTTTTTGTTGATAATTCAAATACATCGCTTTAGGATGAAGAAATCTTTAGATACCTATAGCATTTGTTAGTTGCCTTACACCATTTGGATATTTGTGTAAACATAATATACCTACATATTAAGTATTTCAACAGCTATACATATAACAAGAATGTAAATTTAACGTGTCTGTACTTTTTAGAGTTTTGTGAAAAAAAATTATTGCAGTTACCTAGAAATAAGTAATAAGATACATTTCAGTAATTTTTTGAAATGTCTGTACTCTGTAGGTCTGTCTCATTGTTTGAACAGTATAATAGTAAAGTACCAATGAAAACACTAGTAAATATATATGATAGTCCTAGTCTGAAGCACTGGATATCTGTGGTTATATAATGCTGTGACCCAATCTGGAATTTCAATTATGCTACAACGTTGATATAGCTTAATTATTATTAATGTAATTTTAATTCAATTTCTTTTATTAAGTAAATAGTTATAATTTGTATATATTTATGTTATGGACCCTTGTTGCCTTGTGAATAAATGAATAAAAGAAAAAGTACTAAGTTTATGATAAAACACCAGCAAGAAAGTCATAATTAATAAAATGTTATGTCAAACATAGACTACAACAACACAGGCGTGTAAACACATATTTATATCGCATATTTTCGAGTGTCCATTAAGCTAGGTTCGTATTACTGTAGGCCCGAGACGTAGAAGCACGGTCTCAGCCGATGCTTCAACGACACAGAAACGTGGGCAGAAAAATCTCTCTTCCCGAGAAGAGGGTCCCCGTTTCACCACCTTGCAGGTGACCTAAGCGCGTGGCCAGTATGACGGAGTATGCTGATCGTGAATCCACACCCTGGTCCACATACGCGCTGAGCGTTTTTAGTCGGTAGGAGTCCGACATAACCTTCACGCCGTCTCCTGGCAGTGTGAAGGTATCTCATGAAGGATTTTCTAAACTATAATAAAAAAAAAGTTCGTATTACTGTGTCGCGATGTAACAGTATGCTATCGGTTACGTTAATATAATACGTTTAAGCTCACATTAATACGTTACACTATGCTTCGGCCGTTTTTGTAGTGGTATCAGTTGCTCAAACCAGTCACCACATAGAAATTGTGGGAGCTCTATCGCGTGCACCACGCCGCACTAATTATGAATTTCACAGTATAACGCTTTATCGCGGTAAACGCTGTCTTCCATTGTCATACTGCTGTAAATATGTCCATTAAACTTATTGTACTACGGCAATATACATTTATTTTTAATGCAAAAATAGCTTTATAAAAGTAAATTGAATGCATTCCTCAGAAGCGCATTCAGTATGGAATGATTTCGATAAAAACGTTTTACGCGTATTCACAGCACAATAGTCAAACTATGTAATAATCTGAAAGCCCACCCGCATTACAACACGACACAGTACAAGTATAAACACTAATCGACACAACAGATAACGCCTCAACACGGTACAACACCCTAATATGAATAATATATAAAGCCCCGTATGAAACTAAATAAATTTGCCATCATAAACGATCGTCAAACTTTTATAACGAAGTTTTTATTTGAGTTTATACACAGATATGCTGGAACAAACTCAGCGAAATGTTAAATTATACTAAAACAGTTCCACGGAATATTGAGGTAGAACTAAACGCCGTGTGATGTACCTAAATATTTAACTAATATACAGTCTGTATTAACATCACGACTGAAGCATTTCGAACTTTGTTTCTACTTTTACCTGCATATAAACTGTAAATTTCGGATTATCAAAGCATATCGCGCTAATTCCTCAATATTAATATTAACATTTCTCGTTTAAGCAACACAGAAAAAAAATTAAGTAGAACTTTATTACTAAATAAGGTATGAGCGTTGATATACTTTTCTATACTACAATACTTTTGGCTACCGGGAGCGTAGTATGTTATCGCATATTCCTATATACTAATTTCGTTTAGACTTCAGATAATCTCATTCACACAAAAATGTAAATGATTAGATATGTTATCCGCACTGTTGCTAAATCTGCAATTTTCTGTGTTCTGGACACACTGATCGTATGCTTCATACTTATTTAGACTGGGGTCATGTGAGTGCTGTCAGTAAAACCCGTAGCTGATTACTACAAAGCATCACAGCATCTCTAGCGCTACGTTGGTTATAGCCCATGGTAAATTCTTTCGAATGTTTTTCTACTAACTGAACTAAACTACGTAACTCAAACATCAAAAGCTCCGTATTATTCCACTGCAAAGGATTATGTTCCACAAGCTTAACCATTCGAAACCAATCGTCTATAAACAATCTATACGTACGGCTATGAATCTTTATAAAAATAAAACGAATAGAAAATATTTCTAAAAGATTTCTATTCTAAATAAAATACTTAAAGAATAAAAATACAAAAAATACGTAACTTTCTTTAAAGAATATCTTAAACCTTAATTCGATCATACTTTGAAAGAACAGTAAAAGACGCTCTTTGCACAGTCTAGTTTTCGTTACACACACATTTTTTTTTTATCAACGATCCGGTCCTTAGATTCTTACTTTATAAAACCTACAATTTTAAACAATGTGTTACTGAAGAACATTATTCCCCTTTAAAGCTCTCCAAATATTAATAGTAGCATTTTCTGAACGTGTATTTACTACAGCACACTGGAGAGATTTTTCTATACGCTGTCATGAGATAAGAGGCTTTTCCTTTGATACTTCGAGCATCAATAGCCGTCTCAAATGATACGGCGTGGATTTATTTATTTCAAAATATTATATTTAAGCAACTTGAATGATTTATTGTTAACTATTTTGATCATGATAATGTACATGTACACTTTAATCATTCAGTAAAGACAAAAAAATACAATTCAAAAGTTGACACTTATGAACTAATTTTTATTTATAAAACTTTACAAATCTAACAGCTTAAATACGACTAAGTGAGAATCGACTGGCATTTTGTATGGTGTCTATTACTTGTTTCAATTTAGTACCAATCAAACGCAGGTCGATACGCCGATACATAATTTTTATGATCCAGTAAAAAAAAAACAAACACTTTTGTGTTTATAATTTGTTACCCTAATGACCTTGGTGTATGCTGTTTGCTGATAATATTGTTCTTGTCGGAGAAAATGCTGCCGAGGTTTCCAGAGTAGGCTAGGGAAATGGCGAGAAAAACGGGAGAATGTTGATTTTAGGATTATTAGAACAAAAACTGAACATTTGTTTTGCGAGTTCGGTGGTCCTTCCAGGTTTTCTCACATAGCCTTAAATGGTGTATCCTTACCAGCCTGCTCCAATTTTCGGTATCTCGGTTCATTGTTCCAAAATGACGGCGGTATAGACAAGGATGTGAGGAATAGTATAAATGTAGGGTGTACGAAATGGTGAAAGATATCTGGGGTAACTAGTGACCCACGAATGCCCGTGAAACTTAAGGGGAAGGTGTATAAAACTATATAACCAGTAATGCTGTATGCATGTGAATACTGGGCTATGAAAGACACGGGTGACACAAAATTACACGTGGCAGAGAAGCGAACGTTAAGTTGGATGTATGGTATAACTAAAATCGATAAGATTAAGAATGAGTATATAAGAGGAAGTTTGGAAATAGCACCAGGGACGGAGAAGTTGAGGAGTAATAGGTTAACATGGTATGGGCATGAGGAGAGATGAAAGCCATGTAACTAGAAAAATTTTAAGTATGAAAGTGGTCGGTTATAGGAATAGACGAAGACCGAAGAAGGTGTGGATAGATTGTGTGATAAATGATATGTGTATAAAAGGTGCAAATACTGAGAGAACGTCTGACAGAGGAGAATGGAAAAAGAAACATGTTGTGCCGATCCTACTTAGGTGGGATAAGGGTAAGAAGATGATGATGAAGCATGACATATATTACGTTTTAGAATATACAGCCTCTTATAGTTAGATAGCGTTAGTTTAGTCATAGTATTTATTCTCTTTTGGGTACGGTACTCTGAAAAGATAAAAGGTCAGAAGGTTTCATTGGTTTTAAAGATTAAACAATCAAAAATTCGATTTTAATTCTCAACAAGCTCAAAAGGCGAAGGGTTCGAGAATGTGATTTTTAAATTCTAATTAAAGAAATGTAATATACATATTACATATTATAAAATATGCATATTGCAAGACGATACAAAGTTACAGAAACCCAAATTCATAGCATCTATGTAAAAAGTTTCGGTCTACACTAACATTCATGTTTTTTATCTTATTAATTGTAGGTAAGAAGTATTGACAAGAATTGTCACTCTAATTGCGTATAAATGAGTTCATAAGTTTAGGTAATTATTTCGTTACTTTTCGCTTTTTAGTGCATGCTTGCTTCTATAGTATTTTTTTAATGTTGAAGTCGTTTTTTTTATTTGTTTAATTGTTCACAATTTGGGATTTGTCGCGAATACTTTTAATGAATATTGCGTTTATCTAGATTTATATTTGTCAGAAATATTACACTATCATACTCTAAAAATACCGTTGATGACTGAAACAAAAAACTTTAAATATTTTTATTAATTCACGAATATTCTATTCGGATGCAATGTTTACTTTAGATGGGAATGTGGTTGCATATATTACGTTTGTGTATTTATTGACAGCTCCCGTTGGTATTCTCTCAATTAGCAAGCTATGTTGTTTTTATTCATAACTATACAATATAGAATTATCAAGAATTGACAAACGTAAAAATAATTTCATTTATATAGAATCAGTATATCGTAAATTTTGTTGAGGGCAACGTGCATGTCATACTTAATATGCTATCTGTCCCGCAAGAAGTTATTTGTTAGAAGTTTCAAGGTAAAATGTTGATAATCTAACATGTCATTAGAAATATCTCTTCTATCTACATAATGACTGTTAATAATGTTGAATTGTAAACAATGACTTGATAATAATTTTTCTAATTACACAGAAAGTGTTGACGTTATATACATTTATATGTTTTGCATTAATATGAATCAAGATATAAAACTTCATATCTATCTGTAAACAGCCTTTTAAGTGTAACAATCAAAATAGCTGTCATAAAAGTCGACGTAATATTCTCAGATATTGTTATGGTTGAGACAGACAAAAAATTCGAACATTGTTTTTTTTGGTCTTTATTAGTACCTTATATATTTTCATATATATTCAGTAAAAAAACATTTTTTTAATGTTACAAACAAACACTCTATTTTCTGTTATACGTATAGGTGATGAGGTTAATGTTGTGGGTGTTTTTTTTAATATAAGAACCAAATATTTAATAACTTAAGTCAAAAAAAAATCGAAACTATCCAGAAGTTTTTGAGTGTTACGCGGAAAAAGGCAGGCCTGTATCATTTTATTTATGTAGATATAACTGAAGTTAACATACTGTATACATCACATAAGTTTACGAATGAAAATAGACAATATTGCGAAGATTATTCACAATATTTCTGTTGTTATTATTTTTCTTTTTTCAAGATACACCTATATACAAAAGTATTAAGACGCAATAGAAATATAAAATACTTTATCTACGTATATACGTTGAAGTATATTGTAAATAAAAAATATATTCGCACAACGTTACTCCGGAAAATTGAGGACGAACCTTGTACGAAAGGGTTAAACAATGTTATATTATACTAACATAACAATAGTACCCTCAATCCCTATTACATTGGGTAACATTCTAGTCCACAGAGTTTTTTTCGATAAGCTTTCGATTGAAAAGTATATGAATTTTAGATTCTTTTCTATGTATTATATCAGTTGTCCTTTCTCCGTAATCTTCGATTTAAGTGCTAATCTATTTGAAAATAGTTACACACTATACGAATCATTTGAGTATAACTTTCAGAAGACTTCGATAAGTGCTCGGCGTAAGATTTTCAAATTGCGTGGATCGCTCAACATGCTAGAGTTTGGAAATACCATACCAATATGTTAACGCTAGATCATCATCATCATCTTACCCTTATCCCACCTAAGTACAACAACATAACATGTTTTCCTTTTCCACTCTCCTCTGTCAGATGTCATCTCAGTATTCATACCTTTTATACACATATCATTTTTCACACAATCCATCCACACCTTTTTCGGTTTTCCTCTACTCCTATATCCATCCACTTTCAAACTCAAAACTTATCTTGTTACATGACTTTCATCTCTTCTCATAATATGCCGTACCATGCTAACCTATTACTCCTCAACTTCTCTGTCACTATATAATGTTATATGTTATTATGTTATATCAATATGTTAACGCTAGATGACGATGTTAATTCTGATTCTTGGAAGTACTCTATCACAAAGGTAAAATCAAATTGAAGTTTACTTGTATTTATGGTTTTGAAAGCAGATTTTACTGTATCCGCCCAAAAGCAGCACGTTCAAACTGCCTTCATTTCATGCCCTAACTCACGAATAGCAACCAATTGACTTCTTGGCCAGCGTCACGGCCGCCATTCATCTCACACAATATAAGAAAAGAGGTAATAATGTCTGGAGAGGAATCACGTCCAACGAACGACAACGCCGGAATTCCGTCTTTGGGGCGACATCCCCTGCAGTCTGTAGATAATTTTCTTTACAAAAAAAGAAACTGTATTTCTCGCTTAGCCTTTTTTACTAAAATTACGGTAGCAACCCAAGACAATTTGTTGCTTGATGATCTGTTTTCTGTGTCACATCAAACTCAGGCGTCTACAATAAAGGTTGCCTTTTAATTATTTGGAAACCAACAGGCTCAATAGACAAAAAAATGTTGCAAGCAGTAAAAATGTCTCTTATAGATAGATATATTTATCATAACAAATATAGGTCCTTGTAGATTATGAATGTACTTTTACAGACATATAATTTTAACATGTATTAATGATGAGTTGATGAGTCTGTCATTAAATTAAGAATAGAAACATATGTTGTCAAAGTGTTGTTTCAAGGCATTAACAATAAAGTTGTAATTATTAAAAAAATATATCTGGAGTAGACCGAGGCAAAAGAATAAAAAATATTTGCTGCATTTGGTTTACATTTAGGGAAAATATACTATCAATTTTAATATAACTTAACATATAGATAGATATAAATAAATGCGTCATAATATTGGTATAATCCATATATATAAAAAATGATTTGCTGTTCGTTTGTCTTGCTAAAACTCGAGGATGGCTGGATCGATTTGACTAATTTTGGTCTTGAAATATTTATGGAAGTTCAGGGAAGGTTTAAACGGTGTGAAACATAAATAATAAGTAAAGGAAAATACTAACAAAGACAATTTAATTTTCTAAAATAAAATGTTCCTAGCTATAAAACATTTGACGTCTGTTGTCATTTTAGGATTAAAGAATGGTCATTCGTTTATCAAATATTTATAGGTGCGTTCAGAAATTTGTCTGTTTCATAGCTGAAGTATGAGATTCGATCTCTTTGGTCCGTTTTGGTGGAATATAAAATAGTTCTGTTTCAGAAATAAAAAAGTACATGATAAATTGATTAAGTGCATAACTGTGTTGCATTTATAATGTAAACAAAAATGTTGTATTAAGTTTTGACCACATTTTACACAAATATATGTAAGTGATATGAAGTTTACATGGTCATCTAGTAGTTAATAAATGAAAAAACCTGTGATGTCTTCTGAGCATTATCACTAGAAGGCACAGTAAGCTCATTCAATTTCATGCTCATCGCCTACCACCGCCATTGGCTCGCATTGCTGTAAACCTAATCTAATAATATGCCGTTGTTAATGAGGTGGTTGTTATCAGGCATTTACTTTTTAATTTGAAAAAATACTTCACACTAAAAGGATGTCAATTAATAATGTGATAAAAATGAATCAAATTTCACTATAATCATTAATTCTTTTACGAAATATTTATCAGATAAGTTTATACAAATCAACCAATTGCGAAAAACGAAAGTTATAAATGATATTAAAACTTCTAGATAGATAAGCTGTAGTCGTTACAGACTGGACTTCAAACGATAAAGAAAAACTTTCGATTGCATTTCGGCAGATGTTGCAAAAGACATTTGAAAAGTTAGTGCACTCCGCTACGCGCACTTGCTGAGTCCAGTAAAACTCCAAACATTTAAAGACTATACGATGCTCTAAATGAATCTATGTTAAAAGCGAGTGCTTTATTCGAGAAGTATAGTATTGTTAGGAACACGGAAGTCACACAGCTGATTCCTAAAGTTTGTCTTCGGAACACTACGACGGCACATTAAAGTAGTTTCGTTTTTAACGACAGTAATAGGATTATAAGGAATAAGGATTTCTTTGATATTACCCCAGAGCATCTGGAAAACCAAAATACCGATGATTAGTAAAATCGCTTTAAAGATTTTTTGACATCACAAGAAGACTCATGATACCCAGTAATCTATCTTCAATCTATATAAAATATATAAACGAATGTTTATATATATATATATATATATATATATATATATCCAATACCTTTCGATCGATCACCATTGGAATTTTGTCATACCAAAGTATTGTGTTATGTAGAAGATTTTTATGCTATCCATCTTATCACAACTTGGCCATCTTGACAACACGTCAAGTTCAATGCCGTTTCACTGATTGCCATGAAAATTGGTAGCTGCCGATAGTTATACAATATCCATTTAGTTTATCTCGACTATTTATTATATACAATAATAAATAACAATAACAAATAACACTAAACGCTTGCGGAGACGTGAAAACAGTTAATTTATATTCATATGCAAGAATAACTGACTAATAAATTAACATACGGCCCAAACTACTAAGACTAGACGCTAAAAGTTGCAAGCGTATGTTACCTTTTACACTGTAGGTGAGTGCTAAGGGAGGGTTTTTGGAAATTCAATCACAAATCACTAAAGTGATAAAAGTTTGTATTAAAATCCGCCATTTTTCCGTCACTCACTCAGTGAATCGTTCTTTTATGTATATATATATACATGTATATATATGTAGGTACATAAAATTAAAGAGTAGAAAATAATTGTTTCGTACAAAAATCGCTCGTAGCTGCGGAAAATTCCTAATAGAATATATATAAATAATAGAGTGAGTAAAACCGAAACACAGAAACAAGGTTGTCGAAACGTCCCGATATGTATTTATGATGTTGAAAATAGAAAAAGGACAAGCAAGGGCGAGTATGACGTGGTATGAAATTGCAATGAGGCCGAGGCACGGGTTTCGCGGGATAGGGACTCGGCAAATCCTATGATAACGTCTTCATTACCTACACGTCAACCCTCTTCTTTGGAGTCTTCGTCACCGCTTCAATCTTTTTGCGGATATTACACTTAAATTGTGATAAAAGTGCCAAGACGGGAGTTGCATAATGAGTGTTGATGATTAATGGCTCAACAATCGCTGACGTTTATCACTTTGAAATGTTTAGAATATTGTATTATAGACGCTTGTCTCATAGTTAAAATATACGAATAAATTAAAAATCTTTACTGTAAGAGAACTATAGAGAGCACGTCGATGTTAACTTGCGTTGTTCGTGTTATCAATGTTTTTATTTATATAACCTTTATTGTACACCATTACAAATAAACACTATAAAACATTACAATTATATGATTAGTACAACGGGCGGCCTTATTGCTAATAGCAATCTCTTACAGGCAACCTTTGGATGGATATGTTCCATGAAGTAGAGTGGGGGGTATTTAAGGTGTACAAGTAAAATAAAACACATAAATCAGCAGCACGTACACATACATATACAAATATATAATACAATAATACACTATATATTATATATAATCGAGGAGAGGTTTTCTGGGAGTCTCGTTCGAGCAGCGGTCGAGTGCACACGTGCGCTCGCTCGCAGCTCTGACGGTCCGTTCGGCTCGCCGCGCTCGCCTACCTGCGCACCAGATGTTGGCATTCCAACGATTTCGTCGCTGCCCGACCCGCATTGTTCCCGAGTGAGTCATCGCCGGTGCTATTGTTCTCGAGCTTGTGAAATTCGAAGAAAGAAAACATCTGCTGCGAAGCCGCACTTTAGTGTGTTTACTCGGCTATTGTCAATCAACACGCTCTTTTCAGAGCGACGGTGCACCTCCTTTAGTGTACCACATAAACCGCACTTTTCGATGCGAAGCCGTACACACTGCGCAGTGCGTCGTTTCGCCGTGCTACGCGTCGTGCTTCGTGCTGCGCTTCGAGAGTCGTGCAGCGCGTCGTGTGCCGTGCAGAGCGTCGTTCTTCGCGCCGCGCCGTGTGCAGTTTCGAAGAGAAGATTCGCGTTCGCGTCGCGTCGCGTTTTCCCTTTGGCCCGGACACGGATTGTCCGTTAGATTTGAATTAGGCGCACCCCCCTGCCCCTCAGGCAGGGAGGTTAGTCATGTCTACCCCCGCGACCCCGCGTGCCCATCCGGCCCTTCCGGCCGTTGATGATACCGTCCACCTCGAAGAACTGTTACGCTTCCACATGTTCGTCGAAAAGGAAGACCCGCAACTCGTCTCGGAATACAACAGACTCCGGAAAGTCTACGCGCGCAATCCTCCCGGTAAGATACCGCGTTGTTTCTCCGCGAACCCTTTCGCGAATCTCCCGGACGACCCGTTCACGAGGCTCTCGGAATTCGACTCCGATGACGACTCTGATATGGACTACGATACTGTCCCCGCGACCGCGCCCGCGAAGGAAACCACGGCCGCGACCGTGCCTGCGCCCGCGACCGTGCCTGCGCCTGCGACCACGCCCGCCGATGACGACGGTTTCACAACCGTCACGCGCCGCGGTAAACGCCCAAGCGCCGCGATTCAGACCGATAGCGACTCGGCTGCGGGACGTCCAATCCCAAAGCAGTCCAATATAGGTGGCGCTCGGGTGCCCCGAGCCTCTCCCACGCCCTCTGCCGCGAATTCGGCTAAAGCCTCGGCTGCGGAACCCGCGGTCGCGGCTAAGAAGCCACGCCTACCGCCTCCCGTCACCTTCCGTGACAAAGCCCGTTGGGTAGAGATTTCTGAAGACCTTAAGTCGAAGGAAATCGTCTACAAGTCCGCCGTCAACACTGTTGCCGGCATTTCTATTCGTGTTTCGACCCCCGATGAGCATCGCAAGCTCACCAAATATTTCAGGGAGCGTCAGCTCCCTTTCTTCACCCACGCGCTCGAGAAAGAGCGCCGCCTCCGTGTCGTCATTCGGGGAGTTCCCTCTGAACTCACCGAATACGACATCTGCGATTGCCTGAACGGTCAGGACTTCCCAGTCCGGAGCGTGCAGCGCATGCACCACCCCCGTACGAAGGCCCCCTTCAACCTGGTGTTGGTCACTCTGGACCGCACCTTGGAAGGCAAGGCTATTTTCAGCCTCAACTCAGTTTGCGGCCTGTCCCCTGTCTTCGTCGAGCTTCCTCGCAAGTCCCAGGTACCCTCGCAGTGTCACAACTGCCAGGTGTACGGTCATTCCGCCCGACACTGCCACCTGCGTCCCAGGTGTGTCAAGTGTCTCGGGGATCATTCCACTAAGGAGTGCCCCCGCACTCCCGAATCCGTCGAGCCTCCGAGCTGCGTCCTCTGCGAGCAAACGGGTCATACCGCGAACTATCGCGGGTGTCCCCGTGCGCCTCGCTCGACCTATCACCGTCGCGGCGGTCGTGCGACCCGGTCCAGGGCGCACAGCCCGCCGACTCGGACGAATCGGCCTCCGCCTCCGCCCATACAAAGCCAGAAGGCTTTCCCCGACCTGCCGGGCACCTCCAGTGCGCCGGCAGCATCCGCTCCTGCGCCGAGCGCGCTCTCCTGGCGCGTAAGGCTTTCCCCGCCAGCTCCCTCGGCTCCTAAAGCCAAGCCCCAGCCCCCAAAGGCTCTGTCCACTCCTGCGCCACCTATCGCGGTTTCAGTATCGACCTCCGGTATAGACTGGATAGCTCGCTTACTTTTGGTACACGATGTACAAGAGATAATCGCATTTAACGCGTTAGTTAATAGTACGTCTGAGCTCGGGCTCTTAAACGCTATCTCCGCTTTCCCGGCCGTCGCGACCACGGTACAGCAATTAACCCGCGCCGCGCATAAATAAATTCGCGTAAATCAAAATATCAGATCGAACCCGCGTGTTCATACATAATAGACCGATACATTAGGATTTGTTGCGTAATTATTTAGTTAAATCGGCACCGTGCCGTTGTACTTCATTTTTTAGCTCGATTCCCTCTCAAAAGATGCGTGTTTGCGCCCACGCCCGCGACTCTCTTTGCTCACGCCTCCGTGAGCGGGGAGTGAAGATTCGATCCCGCACACTCGTCGCGATTTTTCTTGTAACTGCTCGAGCCTAGGTAGTCCCTCGATGTGGAGCCCTCGAGTATGTTACTCGCGCGAATACAGTGATTTACACATGTTCTACACTTACACGATCACCCCACACTCTTGCACATCTAGGCACTCAGTGGTGGGCTGTTTTTTTGCCCTTTTCGGACTGAAATAGGTCACATAACACAGTAGTCAGATACCAAATACACATATACATTCGTGAAACATGCATGGTCACACATGCATTTTTCACGAATTCATATATGAGTATTGTATGGATAGATAGCTTAGCTAGCTTAGTTAGTTCGGGAATCCGGCGACAGCTCAAGCCGAGGTGCACCGAGTGCCCTTGAGATGTTTCGCCTAAAAAACAATCGGGTGAGTGCCCTAAGCGCTCCCCTTAGTAGTCCGGTGGAACTGTGAAGGCCTAATAAGCCGGCAGTGTAGGTCAGTTCGGAAAAAAAAAAAAAAAAAAAAAAGAGAGGTTTTCTCGTCAACAAGCCGACAAGATAATGAGTATATTTAAGTTTTTGGAGGTAGTTCGTTTATGAAATACCTTCTTAAAATACGTTTCGCTTGTTTTACATTACTTCTTTTTAGTTCTATTATATAATCGGCTGGTACCATGTTTAAGATTCAAGGAAGCATATATTCCCACGTACGCATACCATAGTAATTGATATCACCAGACAGTGTGTATATAGGAATATTAGCCAAATTCCACAAAGATTCCGGTCATACTCTTTTTTTAAGATTACTATGTTCATTTAGATTCTCACAAATTACGGCCATGTTAACTTTCCATTTAATATCAAAACATATCGATTTACATAACTGTTGTTTGATCAGTATAGAAGTTGTTTCACTGTAGCACCATCTAGTGGCAAGTTATACTAAAATGGATAGCATAGAAACCATCTCCGTAAAAAAAAAAACACTGACGTATATCAACTTACACGGTTATCGATCAAGTCAGACTAGGTTTATTGACATGAGATACACTAATACCCATTTTTATATACGTAAACTAGATGGGCCCACGGCGCTGCACGCATTTGTTTTATTGTTATTGAATAAATAGCTTTTTCTATTGCGATCAATTGTACGGTATTGAAGTTGATGCACTATAACGATATCTAGTAGCAAGTTATAACAAAATGGATAGCATAAACATCTTCGTGAAAAAACACTGACGTATACCAGCTTGATATATTTGTATAAATAATGTCGAGGTGACGTTGGGAGGAGTTATAAAAGTACGACGTGAACCAAACATCAAAATCATGATGTTCTTTTTGTAATTTAATCAATCAGTCACTCAAGACCAATCAAGTATCAATAATGAAAGTGCTTATCCCAAACAGCAGATACAGTAATAAAACACTATTGAATATATTAGCGTATTATCTTTAGATATATGAACAATCAAAGACTCCGCACGAGAATGGTCTCCGCTTATTTTCCGAAATGACTAATCACTATTGGCCTGATGGGCTTTAACAGTCTCACCGGGCTTTTAGGCTGAGCGCTTATTAAAGCACTCAACCGAATGGCAAAAAGATCAAGGGTATTATGATGGCTTGATGGGCCTCCACAGCTTCACCGAGCTGTTAGGTCGAGCGCTTAAGGCATTCTTCAACCGAATGGCATATAGCTCAAGGGTATCAAAGCAGTATATGGATGTAGGCTTAAATATATCAACGCAAATGTAACTAAACTAACCACGCGAGTTAATTTGAGAGTCCTTTGTAAGTGTGCACTTGTGTGGGGTGTAATATGGTGTGTGCAATGAATTGGTGAATGTAGTGCTGTGTATCGTGCTAGCGCTATTCTCGAGGGTTCCACCCCGTGGATCGAATCTAGGGTTGATATGCTGCCAAGGGTGGCCGCGGCGAGTATACGGGAGCGAAGTTAACTGCCTTACTTCAAGTAACGTGATCAGTGGTTACGTGGGCGTGGGTACCAGAACGCTTTGTTTGAAAAATGCGAGGGGTAGTTATCTCGGCTCCTTTGCACTACGTCTTTTATGGAGCTTTTAGCGGTAGACGGGAACCTTGCTCCGATATATGCATATACGTCGTGTGTTCAAAAAGTATCGCGAATTTTGTGTTTTTTCAAAAATTATTTATTTATTCATGAATATCTATTTTCTCCCCTTCAAAGTAATCCCCATGAGATATTATACACTTGTGCCAACGGTTTTTCCAATCTTCGAAGCACTTCAAAAAATCATTTTTTTTTATGTTGTTCAGCTCCTCCTTCGATGCCGTCTTTATCTCGTCAAGAGAAGCGTAACGTCGTCCTTTCATGGGCCTCTTCAGTTTAGGGAACAAGAAAAAGTCACAGGGGGCCAGATCTGGGGAATACGGTGGCTGCGGCATCATTAGTGTGTTGTTTTTGGCCAAAAAGTCGCGCACAAGCAACGATGTGTGAGCAGGGGCGTTATCGTGGTGCAAAAGCCAATTTTTGTTCTTCCACAAATCCGGGCGTTTCTGGCGGATTGCTTCGCGCAAATTGCGCATAACTTGCAGGTAATATTCCTTATTGACCGTTCTTCCCTGTGGCAAGAACTCATGATGCACCATGCCCCTGCAATCAAAGAAAACTGTCAGCAAAACTTTCACATTCGATCGAACTTGGCGCGCTTTTTTCGGTCTTGGTTCGTGCGGCAGCTTCCATTGAGATGATTGAGCTTTGGTTTCCACGTCATAACCATAAACCCACGATTCGTCACCAGTTATGACCCTCTGGAGCAAATTTGGGTCGTCGCGGAGAGAGTTTAACATCTCATTAGCAATGTTCATGCGATGCTGTTTTTGGTCACAATTGAGCAATTTTGGTACGAATTTCGCGGCGACCCGTCTCATGCCCAAATCATTGATAAAAATCGAATGGCACGAGCCAATCGATATGTTTAGGTCCTCAGCAACTTCTCTAACGGTGATTCGACGATTGGCCAATACCATTTTCTCCACTTCATTAATTTTTTCGTCTGTTGTTGAAGTGCTCGGGCGTCCGGCACGCTCTTCGTCGTTCACATCTTCTCGGCCTTCTGAGAACATTTTGTACCACCGATAAACGTTGCTTCGGTCCAAGGTAGCTTCTCCGTATGCCACAGTCAACATTCGGAATGCATCCGCGCACTTAATTTCGTTTTTCACACAAAATTTGATACAGGTTCTTTGATCCATTTTTTTGAATAGGTAAAAATCGAAGACGATCCAAAACACGTGCAAGCAAAGCAGCTGTCAACAATTAAATGAACATTCAAAATGGCCGAGCTTGTCGGCATAAGTGAGAGACATGAGTACCAACATAACGCCACAAAAAATACGAAATTCGAATATACGTAACCCGCGAAAATTCAAAATTCGCGATACTTTTTGAACACACTCGTATAGATACTAGCTGACTCGGCAAACGTTTTTTTGCCCCATTAAATTATTTCTAGGGAATTTCTAATGTAGTTAAAAAAATCGAAATAGAGTGAAAAACATTCACAAAAAAAGACTTGGTTTTAATTAGCTCTTTCTCTGGAAAAGTTATCCCAAGTGATAATTGATCAGTTATCGAGCGGGATGAAAAATGAGTAATTACTAAAATGGCTTAATAAATAGGGGTTGGTGTTAGAAGGGTGAAAATTTAGAGTTGTATTTATTTTTTAATGCCTCATTATAACAAAATTAAAAAAAAAATGTCCAAAAAATTAAAAATAAATGTTAGGGGTGGACCTTTAACCTTTATCACTTGGGGGTATGAAAAATAGATATTAGCTGATTCTCAGACGTACTGAATATGCATTTAAAATTTCATAAAAATCGGTCAAATCGTTTCAAGGGAGTATGATAACTAACATTGTGACACGAGAATTTTATATATAAGATAAAATATATTAACAATTCAATTACATAGGATCAATAAATGACTATCGTCGAATATATTACCATTACTTTAAATTCAACGTATTTGAAATAGCGTTCGGTTCAAAACTCAATGCGTCATACTATCCGATCTAATGCTTACTTGCTTGAATGTAAATTCATGTCACATGAAACAGCTACTCTGCGTTTAGAATGACAAAGTGACGCGGGGGAACTGATATTGTAATTCTAAAATCGAACGGATAATACTAATATTAGTATCCGCATTAGATATGTATAATATTACAACCTGTTATAACTGTAATACAAATGTCGTTAAATTGTACATATCTAGTATCTCTATATATGAATAATCAAACATAAAACAGTTCAGTACAATTGTCTCCCTCTGTTTGATAACTTATTTACTTATTTTTTCTTAATTATTTTGTATCTATTGACAAAGTACAGTGTTATCAATTAAAAAAAAATGGACATTGTTACTTTTTTTCTTACCATTGACGAGTCGAAGCTTTTGTTTATAAATCTCTATTCATCATACTTCACACTTCGTATGTCTACAATCTGCAATATTTTTTACAATACTAATTAACCCCCGGTCAGTCCAAAACCGTAATGGTTTAAGTTCCATACAAACGAATGTAGACCTCATAAGACACAGGTAAACAGACTGTTCGCAGAATAAACTTAAAAAAAAACCTGATTTATTACGAAATTTCGAAAACGAAGAAATTATACATCGTAAACTATAATTTTGAAGTTAATTTTTTATGGAAAATTATATTTTCATTTGTACGATTCTTATTTACTAAATCATAGAATTTATGATATAGTGAAATAAAAAACATTAAAAACATGTTTCGCCATTTTGAGATCTGAATCTTAAAGAATCAGCCGAGGGGCTAAAATTTATATCATTTAGAAAAAAAATCAAAAACAAATACAGATAATATTATCTACATATGTATTAAATACGTCAAGAAGTAAAATTGTACGCTTTATTATGGTTGAACTTCGACCACTGGGCTACAACTAGTTTTAATCTAAACTGGTAATGACAAATCGGTTAAGTACATTTTTCACATCTATTCGTTAACCGTCTTTATTTATTCTTTTTTTTGTTTCGTAGCTTTTGTCGAGCTTTAGTCACTAAATATTGGAAACTGCCATCTGTGAAACCAACACTTTATTTACAAGTCTTTTATCATCACACTTCATAAGTGGATGAAAGCCGTTTCTAAAGTTGATTTGGGAAATAAGATTACAGCGTGACATTTATTTGAAACTTAGTAGGTATCACGAAGTTTTCTAAAAATAAACCATTAAAGATGTAAAAGACGGTCGCGAAGCTTCTACGAGAAATAATATTGATGCGATAACGTCTTATAAATCGTTGAACGCCGGCTGCTTGCACGAAAAAGCATGATTCATTGTCACGTTCCCCCTGAGCCGAGCGTGCAAACGAGAGCACGGAACAAGCGATAGAGTGACGTGATTGGCCTAAGCGTTCGGTTTGTAACGCATAATTTTTCATCAATGTTTTCTTATAACGCTGTTACGTAAAATTATAGGCCGTAAACCTACTTTACAGACAACCAATTTTTTTAAGATACAGATTAATTTCATATAACATTCTATGACAATTAAAAACAAGCATTTCAAACCCTAAGAGGAAATTAAACTCATGTATGGGGGAACTATTTTTCTGTTCAGATTCGATTAAAAATTTGTTATTATTATTTGATATTGTTTCATATATTATAGAAACATGAATTTTTAAAATTCAAACCCGAAGAGTATACTAATTGATGGTGGAGATAATATGGACAGCAATAATTTTTGGGACAGATTTACTCAACAGTAGCTTGGTTATTTTATACCAAACAATAATACCAACAGTGTGGTATCTAAATATTGTACTTTATACAATTGTAAGTTTTAGCGACAACTTTATATGCGTAAAGAAAATACTTTCACTAGAGGTATCTACTTTTTTACATGGGGAAATCCCTGATGGATAGCCACCCTGCCGGGCAGCTGCGGGTGGGTTATGTCCGGTTCGTACGGACTGAAGCCATATGGTGTCTTACCCCTTTTGGGCCGGGGAACAGGAACTGCTTGCTCAACCTGTGCCAATCCTCTCACACCTAAGGGAAATAGTCTACTAAAACTTCAAATATATACAACAGAAGATTGAACCGGTATAATAGGAAGATAGGATCTCGACTCATTTCCTCTTAGTTAAATAGGCAGACGGAATGCCCCTAGCGCTCCCTGTTCTTTTGAACCGGACATAGCTCTGGGCATGTGTGGCTTGCTTGGTTAAGAGCACCTTACAACTGGTCCTCCATTTAATATCTCGGCGGCTTCCCAATCTTGATTTATAAAGCACAGTGCTGTTTATAAGCTATGCACTCTGGCATATTGTTTTAACAAGCACAAGAAGCACAGTATCTTCCTATCGTCTGTCGACGGGTACAGATATAGCCCTGGTTCATGGATTTGAAACAGTGCATGGACTTGTACTGTAAACGGTAGGCAAAGCTATACTTGGATATACTTGATAGAAATTTAATGTAAATGTCGATTAAAGATGAGAGACATTGATAAACGATATTTGATGAAATGAGAAAAAGGACAATGGATCAAAACAGTTTAGGGATACTGACCTAGCGATGGAAAACGATTACCGGATAGTTCATAAGCTCGATGGTCTAACGAAATAGTTAGGATTACGGTAAATCTCCAGATATGCGAAATACGTGAGGGTTGAGGTAAAAGAGATGAAACCTACCTACATTCAATAGTGAATAGATGAGGAGGAATCTTATATAAACGAATGTTATTATACCTATATATATGAAATTGCTGAATTCCAAGTCTGTTGGACCGTTCGATATTGAAATAGCCATACCACACTATTTTTTTTTTACGAAAGATTTTACCGACTTTGAAAAAGAAGTTATATATGTATGTATGGGTATGTTTGTATGTCCGCGTTTTCCTCAGAAACTACTGCTCCGATTTGGATGGAATTTTCGTTCATGGATGCTTATTATTTAAGGGAATGTTTTAATGGCGTATATTTTTCACTAAGATGGCGTTTACAGTACATCAACTTTTGTACCGTTAAACCAATCGTCAAGAAAATTGGTAAATGAAGATATTTTTAGATAACATTTATTATTGTATAACTCTATTATTTATTACATCAGGTACCATATTTGTCCACGGTAATAGTATAAGTTCAATAACTTATATTTAAATAATATAATTGATCACATAAAAATTATATTGCGACCGCTAATATTGTTATCATAATGGATACGAAAGTATTCATAAATTAACTTGCATGTGCTACTTTAATAAACAAAAAATAATAGATAAAAATTTTTTGCTATGATGTATATTCGATATTTTATATTCTGCTATAATATGCTTATAGCTCGTAAATTCAAGAATACAACATTTATATTGTTATAACATTTCACCAATTAAATCACAATTGTTTATTAATTATAGTCAAATTATATTGTAAACTATGTGATTACTATTAATTTACCATTACGACATGTTGTGTGATAATTAAGCTAATAGTGTTATCCCGATAACTATCGGAATATAACTATATTCCAATAATCAAAATACATTCATGAAATTAGTTACTTCTAAATGTACTGTATTCTCAATAACATCAGCAAATTCACGGCTTTTCAATGAAGCTCGCTGTATTGATTAGAGAATTAGCTAGTAATGCAAACCGGAATTATATATTCAGCATATTAAGGATTAAAAGTTATTATAGAAACGTTAAAATGTGATGTTTTTTTAATTACTTCAATTGTTAATATAAATTCTACATGTATAATAAAAGAGTAAAGAGACGAAATCTGTACATTACTTATATTTATGAAAAAATACTCTGCGGGCCTTAGAATCGTTGAGAATACATTTTCACGGTTTTTAGAATTCCTGTCTGTATGTAGTTTGTACGGGAATCACGCAAAAACTACTGAATGTATTTTGACGAAATTTAGTATGATAATAATTTGTACACTCATGTAACGTACCATATATATTTTACATATATATATGCATATGTTACTTATAATAAAACACTAAAGAGACGAAATTTGTACATTAAGGTATTTGAGAAAACTATTGCGGAGACTTTAGAATTGACGACTGAACGTAATATGGTTTTTAGATTTTTTGACTATGTGTCGGTACCTTTTTACGCGTATCACACGGATACTACTCAACCACTTTTCATTCAATTTGGTATGGTAATAGTTTATACACTGTTGAAATATAATACACAAGCATGTATTATTTTTAGATATGTATATTTATACATACGTATATAAACAAAAATCTGTATATATAACTAGCTATGTGAATTGAAAGGAAATGAAATAGAATTAATCCGAATTATTTTATTTACACGTGAAAATCGTAATAAAATACTTTTTTTTCATAACAACTCATAGATGGCACTAAATTTATCATTTTATTTGTTTAATGGCCTAAGAATTGCAATTCAATAACAATGGATTCGCATATAAAATTAATTAAGGCAATAGGATTTTTTATTATGCGCTTTCTAATATTGTGTTTATAGTTGTAAAATTAAAAGGAATGTATCTAACATGACTATATGTTATAAAACAAAGTTCTCCGTCGCGTCTGTCTGTAGGCTCCCTGTCGTTTCGGTTGGTGCAGGTGCTGACCGGGTACGGGTGCTTCGGTTGGTAACTGCACCGGATCGCGCGAAGAAAGCCGACCGCCGTATGCCACGAGTGTGGCGTCGAGCCGGACACCGCGCAGCACACTCTGTCTTAGTGTGTTGCGTGAGAGTTGCGACAACGCAGTCTGGCTGCAGCGGTGGGTCAGGATTTCTCGCTACCGAACGTGGTAAGAGCCATGCTCAGTAGCGAGTCTATTTGAAACGCGGTAGCCTCCTACTGCGAGGAAGTCGTCTCGCAGAAGGAGGCGGCGGAAAGGGATCGTGAGCTAGACCCTTGGAGTAGCCGTCTCCACCGACGGAGTGCCGGTGGGAAGAGAAGACGTTTTGCTCGCCTCCTTCCACCGTCTTAGCCAGACTTGGCCCATCTTCCCATCGCACAGGTCCGGCGGACGGAGGAGACGAGCGCTGTGTACACGGTCGTCTCATGACAAGGTCGGGGCCCGGTGGCGATTTTTGACACCAGGTCAACCGCTGGGGCGGTACGATAAGTGCTCAAGAGAACTCGTACCGCCGCAACAATAGCGGCGGATGTACACCGTGGGGTTTTAGTGAGTAAGAGTCTCACACTACCCACCTTCTCCCCCAGGAGGGTGGCATGTCCATGAAAGATTATCCCAAGAAGAAAAAAAAACAGCTTAGTCAGATCGGGAAACTCGGCTACAGTTCAAGCCGAGGCGCACCGAGTGCCCTTGCGCTGATCACCTAAACAAATCAGGTGAGTGCCTTAAGCGCTCCCCTTAGTAGTCCGGTGAAACTGTAGAGGCCTGACGAAGCCAACAGTGTAGGTCAGTTCGAAAAAAAAAATCTCACTGTTAAGTCAGGGGTATTCTTCTCAGTCGCCTCTCCGGAGACTGAGTTCAGGATACACGGGTACGCGTCCCCGGCTTCCCTAGCTACTACTGCCTCCTGCAGTTACATCCGAGGTAGTAGTATCCTCTCTCAAACAATTCCTATCCACCACAACCCATTCCCTTAAACGACCCTCATAACCTTACCTCATCCACTACTCCATCTACTCTCCGGTAAGAGTGTCGGGCAGCAGCGCTCTCTTATCAACCTACTGCGCTCGCCAACCCGCTTGCCAAGCGTGGCGAGTATGGCAAATCCACCATACAAATATGAACAGCACAAGAAAAAAATGGCCCCCAGTCCCCGGCAGCCCTGCTAGTCCAGGCAAAGGTAGCGGCTTCGGTAACGGCAGGGCAGGGGGTGCTAAGAATCTCCGGCAGAAATCTGGCTACCAACACCGACGACTGGACCTGGCAACGTATAACGTGCGAACATTGCGGGCTGACGAGAAAATAGTGGAGCTGGAAGAAGCTATTAGCAAGTTGCGCTGGGACGTTATAGGACTATCGGAAGTCCGAAGACAGGGACAGGATACGAAAGTTCTCAACTCAGGCAATTTACTGTACTACCGGGGGGATGATCAGCTATCCCAAGGTGGTGTCGGATTTATTGTCTGCAAGTCCCTCCTTAACAACATCATAAAGATAGATAGTGTGTCGACCAGGGTCGCGTACCTGATACTCAGAATATCAAAACGGTATTCATTGAAGGTCATTCAGGTGTATGCACCGACGTCGACACACTCAGACGACGAGGTGGAGGAGATGTATGAAGATATAACAAAAGCCATCCACTCCTCCAAAACACACTATAACGTCGTGATGGGGGACTTCAATGCGAAACTAGGCAAACAAAGCGACGGTGAGCTGAGAGTGGGGCAATTTGGAATAAGACAAAGGAACTCCAGAGGGCAGATGCTGGCAGACTTCATGGAGAAGGAAGACCTTTTTATGATGAATTCCTTCTTCAAGAAGCGCCCCCACAGAAAGTGGACCTGGATGAGTCCCGATGGTTGTACCAAAAATGAGATCGATTACATCATGTCGACAAAAAGGCAAGTATTCAATGATGTCTCTGTGATCCACACTGTCAAAACCGGAAGCGATCACCGTATGGTAAGAGGCACATTGAACTTAAAAATTAAGCTTGAACGGTTTCGACTGATGAAGTCCACGCTCCGACCTACAACTAGCCACATCCAAAACTCAGAAAACTTTCAGCTCCAGCTCAATAATTGCTTTGAATCGCTGCAGGAAAGCGCATCAGTAGACGACATCAACGACATGCTTGTGGAAACTATCCATACGGTTGGGTCTAAATTCTTTAAAACCCACCGTACACATAGAACGAAAATGATCTCGGATCAAACCCTAAGTCTCATGGAAAAGCGACGAAATTTACGGCTACAGTCTTCAGTTGATGCATTATCATATCGGCAGCTCAACAGACAGATCTCAAAATCACTTCTACGTGACAAACGTCAATTTAGTACCTTGCGTATTAAGGAGTTAATAGAGCAGAACAAAGGTTCTAAGGTGTTCGCAAGAGATTTGGCTATAGGGCAAAGCCAGCTGACGAAGCTAAAGACTGAGGATGGCAACATTGTTTCGTCAAAACCAGAGATTTTAGGAGAAATCGAGAAATTCTATGGGCAGTTATACACGTCGACATCAAAACCAGTTGATAGTCCAGCTAAAGACCCTAGAGCTGAACTGATTCCGCACTATACTGAAGAAATCCCGGACATCAGCTTGTACGAGATTAGTATGGCTCTTAAACAGCTGAAGAACAATAAGGCACCGGGTGATGACGGAGTTACGATAGAGCTTCTGAAAGCGGGTGGAGAACCGGTATTGAAAGTTCTTCAGAGGCTCTTTAACATTGTCATACTCGAGGGTACTACGCCACAAGCATGGCACAGAGGCGTGGTGATGCTATTCTTTAAGAAAGGTGATAACACACTTCTTAAGAATTACAGACCCATCACGCTTCTGAGTCATATTTATAAGCTGTTTTCAAGAGTCATCACGAATCGTCTCGCTCGCAAGCTCGATGACTTCCAGCCACCCGAACAAGCCGGTTTGGCATCAACATAAATGGTGAGTACATCACCCACCTTCGGTTTGCCGACGATATCGTGATCATGGCGGAAACTCTGGAAGACCTTGGCACGATGCTCGATAGCCTCAGTAGAGCTTCTGAACAAGTGGGCCTCAGAATGAACATGGAGAAGACAAAAGTCATGTCGAATAGCCATGTAGTGCCCACCGCAATAATTGTTGGGAATTCTACACTCGAAGTTGTTGACGAGTATGTATACCTAGGACAAACTGTCCGACTAGGTCGGTCCAATTTCGAGAAAGAGGTAAATCGCCGAATCCAACTCGCTTGGGCAGCGTTCGGGAAACTCAGCACTGTTTTCTCTTCCTCAATACCCCAATGCTTGAAGACGAAAGTCTTCGACCAATGCGTGTTGCCAGTGATGACTTATGGCACAGAGACGTGGCCGCTAACTATGGGCCTCATTAGAAAGCTCAAGGTCACCCAGCGAGCGATGGAAAGAGCTATGCTTGGGGTTTCCCTACGTGATCGAATCAGAAATGAGGAGATCCGTAGGAGAACTAAAGTTGCCGATATAGCTCGCCGAATATCACAGCTGAAGTGGCAATGGGCGGGGCACATAGCTCGAGCGACTGATGGCCGATGGGGCAGAAAAGTCCTAGAGTGGCGACCACGTATAGGAAAGCGCAGCGTGGGACGGCCCCCTACCAGATGGACCGATGACATAATTAAGGTTGCGGGGAGCCGTTGGTTACAGGCGGCACAGAGCCGTACGCTGTGGAGATCGTGTAGTGAGGCCTATGTCCAGCAGTGGACTTCTGTAGGCTGAGATGGTGATGATGATGATAATTAATTACAGTTTCGCACTGCCCTAAATAGACGGAATCGATTACTATTCAGTTTTGGTTAGATTACTTGAAATATAACGAACCGGTATATCGCGCTATACATATTTATTTAATTCACTGCATCTACCCGATCTTCACATTCTACATATATTTAAGCACTACTATATTTTATTTTACCTCTTAAAATAACTACATTATTTTTTTTGAAATTTCATTGATATTGATAATTCGCTTTTCATCTTTTTATTATGTACGTCACGTGAATTTGGTAATAATCGATAGTAATATGTGTACCGAACATACAAACAGATGTTAAAGTTATTTTTTTTTGTGTTAGTTCTTTAAACGTTCACTTCGATCAACGTCTCGCGTACGAGTTACACACAATATAACTTTTCGTTATCTATGTGATCGAGCATCATTCAAATAATTGAACTGAAATTCCAACATAGCGACAATTCTGGATAGAAAGTCAAAACAGCAGATTTCCCGATTCGAAATATTCCTACCATTCCTCTGACATATCACATGAAGTCAAACGAATGCAGTTTCTCGTTCGCTTTGTACTTTCAATGACCGTCAAAACGGCACAAAAGAACATCATTTCGAACAAGATTTTATTTACTGCACTAAAAAGAATGAAATAAATTTAAGTTACATTTGTCTTAATCAAAGTTTTAGTAACTCATCGTCACAATATAAGTGTTATAAGAGAGTTTTAGTATAAAATATACCTACTAGAGTTCCAATGTACTCGTATATTAAATATTAAGTAGTTAATCTTAAAGGCTTATTATTAACATCTATTATTTTCAAAACCTAACATGTAGCATCTTCATTTTTGTACCATTAACTTTATTACCCTATGGGCATTATTTATACCACAAACGATATTAATTTAGTTAAATTACTACCTGTTCGGTTAATTTTTTTGTTATACCATTAAAATTAAGTGAAATCAATATTTTATTCCATATAAACCCCAAGAAGGCGCTTATGAACATCAACACTATATTACCAGTTGGAAAAATGATACCGTCATCAGAATGAACTGGCAAGAAATTCGACTAACTAACCAAAAAAGGAAAAATGAAACAATTCCACTATATGCGTGTAAGGTGCAGAATGATATGTGTGAAAACTAGTGAGTTCAGTGTCACTGTATGACGCTGTCGGCCTGCTTGAAAGCTCCGCTCCGGGCGTTGGGCCTGGTATAACAAATATATACCGTAAAAATATTCTCTACGGTAACAATTTGCATAATCGGTTGAACGTTACAGGAGTTCATGTACTAAAATGAATACCATAAAAACTATCTCTACAAAAAAATTTTGATGTGCTTACTTTTACAATGATAGGACAAATTTGAGATATAGCAACGTACATTTTTATACACCTACGTGGATAATATAATAAAGCTTGTTTAAAATATTGCATATATTTAATTAATTATCTTAGTAAACCAAACAGTGTATTTTAATTTTAGGCTTACTCCGTCTTCAACAACTTTACCTGAGCCTGCAACCCGGGAACGCAACATTCCGCATTTCTAACGTAAAGCGAGTCAACAACGCATCCGATGTGATTGAGTATCTTGGTGCAATCGAGAGACTTGATCGTTGGAGCACAAAACACGTAGTGTTAGACTCCACTACCCATCTGGCGAAACAAGCGCTAATTTCGCACGTACGTCATGTCCAACTTGGCCGCAGAAACTACCATTACTTCTTAAGCGGTCTGGTAAGTAATCCCTGGGTTCCTTTTTAGTAGTCTAATTGTCGAGACTTGAAAAGACCTTAAACTCCACTAATTTGTAATACAGTCACACTCGGAATTTCAACATAATATGACACCAGACATTATTCATACGTGCAAATATTTACAAGAGGTAATAATTAAATTGAAAAAAAGAATTTAACAGGAATTGAAATAAATATATTTAAGCTCGCTACTTTTTCTACTTATATAACGTTTATTATGTAATAAAAAATCTTTCGACCTTCAGTCATGAAAATAATTTAATTATTAAAAGTACTAAGAAGATTAATATTTAGTATAAAACTAGATGACCCGGTGAACTTACATCGTACCACTTTTCTGTAAAATGTGGCCAAAACTTATTAAAAAAAACTACATTATAAATGCAACACAGTTTTTGCGCATAATCAATTTAAAGCTTTGTCATGTACTATTTTTATGTCTGAAACAGAACTATTTTACATTCCAACAAAACATAGCAAAAAGATCGGACCTCACACTACAGTCATGAAACAGACAAATTTCTGAACGCACCTATAAAATTTCAAAAGTGACAAAAGACATCAAAAATTTCATAGCTAGAAACATTTTGTATTTGATTTTCTTTTTTTGATATTTTCCTTTACTTATTACAAATATTTCAAAATCAAAATTAGCCAAATCATTCTAGCCAATCTCGAGTTTTAGCGAGACAAACGAACAGCAATTCATTTATATATAGATAGATAGCATCATACTACGATCAGCTCGTATTCATATACTATCGATTATATATATATACTCCTCGCGTTCGATCTATTATTCGTAATATTAAATTCCGCTTTCCCCTCCAATACGTATGTATTCCATCAGCTAAAATTAGTATGAATAATAGATTCCGATATATGCCTAACGAATATCAATGTATGATTTGTAATTTTAGATATATTATCAGGAGTATCAGAAACATACTAATTTTGATATGAAACAGTTAAATGTATTTAGGAAAACAAGTGCAAAAAAAAATCCTTTCAATAACATTTCAAACATATTGAAATTCAAATGAAATATATTAATATACAGATTGAAATTTAAATGATTTGCCTGAACAAATATTTTTCTTATGATTTGAATCAACAGACACGATATCTAAACAAAATGGTATGAATGATTTGGCTTTCACAATTTTTTTTATATTAATATTCCTGTATAAAACGACCGATTTTAGAATATATGTCTGTGATGATACAGGTGATGGATGATCACTGGGAGAAAGAGGTCTCCGAGTTTGGTGCGATTAACATAACCGGATTTAGGGTTTTGGATTCTTCCAGAAAAGTCGTGAGGGACTTCCTAGGCGTTTGGAAAAAAGGCTCAATTTCGGTAAGTGTATGACATTCCATTATAAATACTAATGTAATTTGACTGGCATTCATACTTTTAAGTTTAAGTTAACAAAAATGTTTATTTTTATTACTTTTATTTTGAACGCGTAATCGTTTGCGTATTTTTTTAAATTAAATCCTCATTACTTTATATAGTACCGTCTACTTAGAGTTGGCATATTCACCGTATCGTACTGTAAATTTTTTATTTTAAATACAGTAATTATACTTTAAAATGATTAATGAATAGCCCGCGCGTAAGAAGCTTTTTCACAACTTTATTGCATTGCATCGTAAGAAGAACGTATATATTTGTTTTATACGAACTTTCATCATCTTCTTACCATTATCCCACCTTAGTAGGGTCGGCACAACATGTTTTCCTTTTCCACTCTCTTCTTTCAGGCTTTATCTCACTATTTACATATATCATTTTTCTCATAATGAATCCATACCTTCTTCGGCCTTCTCTTACTCTTATATCCGTTCACTTTCTTACTTTAAACGTTTATAGTTACATGGCTTTCATCTCTTCTCATGACATGCCCATACAATCCTAACTTAAACTTCTTCTTAATCTTATCGATTCTAGTTATACTACACATTCATCTTAACATTCGCATCTCCCCACGTGAATTTTTTTCTCATCCATTTCTTTCGTAGCCCAGCACTCGGATGCATACAGCATGACTGGTCTTATAATAGTTTTATATACCTTCCCCTTAAGTTTCAATGGCATTCGTGGTTCACAAGCTACCTCAGACACCTTCCACTACTTCATTCACCCCGCATATAACCTATTCCTCGCATCCTTGTCTATGCTGCCGTCATTTTGGATCAATGACAAGATGAACATGAACGTTATTAACACAAAATCGGAACTAGATAGACATGTAAAATTTAAAGTATAAACATATTATGATAGATACAATAATAAAATGATGAATGATACAAAAAATTGTAAGTGAGAAAAAGAATTCGTTTTATGTAAAAATATTACAGTAATAATTTTAATACAATTAAAATATTAAAAAAGAGAGCGACACAAAAAGAATAATATAATTTAAGATTCATCGGTGCATTCGGAAATGAACGAGGGAGGGTGCGCAGATAGATCGTCATTATGTACTTACGTGATAACAATATCAAGCAGTCGGTAACGAGACAATTTTCTGGTGAAGCACGCGCTCGAATCATTATGAATTTCTAATTATACATTCAGACGGCGATCTTCCAAATTCTACTTTTAATAAAAAAAAAAAACATCTCATTAGAGACTTCGAAAATGGATCGCTATTTTATCCAAATTGTCGAGAAATCTTCCAGACGCGAAGCCCCTACATTTTCAGTGGAGTGCTAAAATTTTTGTAATAACCTTTATCGTTGCATACATGTAAATTCGAGATGTGAAATTCTTTTTTCCTTTGATTCTTTGTTTGTTACGCTTTCACGCCTCAACTACTCAATCGATCATCATAAAGATTTATTTAAACGTTATCAGGGATACAGAAAAGGACATAGGGTATCAGCATTCGTAAAGAATAACAGTAAGCACTGTTCCTGAGAGATAGATCAAATATACAATAACGTGGACGAAGCTATGAGCGAAATCCAGTTTGATATAAATAATAATGGTTATTATTTTTAAGTGTAGGGTCTATGATAAAACTAACAAGAAACAAGAATAGTTATGAGTTTGAAAGTGCATGGATATAAGGAGTACAGGAAAATTGAAAAAAGTGTGGATGGATTTTTTTGAAAAAGGGTATGTTTATAAAAGGCGTGAATACTGGGATGACATCTGACAGGGGAGAGTGTAAAAGAAAAACATGTCGTGACGACCCTATTTAGGTGGTATAAGGGTAAGATGATGATGATGATGATGTCTATGATAAAGTATGATAACGATATTAATTTAATTTTGATTTAACACGCTGTTTCTCAAAATAATTATTCGTACATTATAAATACTAAAACGTTGATAATGAGCTGTACAGAGTGACTTATCATTAACGGAATTTGTATGCCAAAACTATTAATTTGGGTTTCATATAAATATTTGATGTATGAGCCCGTCATGGTGAACAATAAATCTTATGCTTATTGTCTGTCCCCGCTGTAAAACTTTATAGCTACATTATGTAAACCTTTTAAAACGTTGTCATTGAAAATTGACTATATGTTTTGAAAACAGGCTCAAGCTGCGCTCATGTACGATTCAGTACAGGTACTTGTGGACGCAATACTACGTTTACTTCGTAAGAAGCCTGACATATTACGATCGACCATGAGACGTAACGCTAATGCAAACACAAGCAGAATCATCGACTGCAATCCTAAAGGAAAAATCAACCCTTACGAACACGGCGATAAGATATCGAGGATGATCAAGAAGGTATTTAGAACGAAATATTATATAATAGCATCGTATAGTTATGAAGCGACTAGTAGCAAAACATGTAACCGCAGTAATTTCATATCCTAACCATAATTTATACGGGAGCTCGGTTTCCGTTTTCATATCTCTTGGGTTAAAACCACCTATGTGTATGAAAATAATTCTTTAATAAACCAAAAACCGAATACGCCGGAGTCGCTTCAAATTTTTTATTTATTGCAAATGCGAATGAATTCTAACAAATCACACATTTAATTACGTACGCTAGCGATTGTTTCCTTGTTCGTGCGGTTTAGGTGCAAAAAAGTCCAATGAAGCCAAAGTGAATTATCCAAGTGATATAAACAGCGTAAAATAAATCCCGCTACTATTAACTTTCATATAAGTATAATGGAGTAGTTACGTATTGAATTTGGCACCTTAATGGAGCCTGTCGCATTAAATATCTCTCAAATTGAAACATACAGCTAACAAAATTATATTACTCTATCAATTAACAGGTACACCTGAAACACTTTTAATATACTATATAAGCTAACTAGCTTAAAGGAGATCAATGATATTAACAAAAAAAATGTTAAAGCTAATACTTTCACAGATTTAAAAGATATCTCTGATCTTTTTAAATGAAATAAAATTCAAAAAGAAACGGCTGGAACGAAAAGACAGTTATATTTCACTTATATAATAAGTGCCCTTAGTCTTTGAAAACGTAAATGTTGAAAGAGTACTCGAGCTGCAACGTTTTATTGTCGCTGCACAGCTACCGAGTTCCAGGATTTGTTGAAGTTTATATTTGTCAAACGTTTATATCGTATAACTGATCCCGGAGACATGAAAAATACTCCGCCCACATCAAGCCCCGGTGGTATCTGTTTCTGACATCAACTTTTACAGATTTATCCCTAATAAACAAGAGTTGTATTGTGGCACCTCGGACACGTAATAATGTTGGAACCAAATTTAAATTTAGCAGAATTATAAGAACACAGGTGTTGAATACGGGTCCGTCTTTTATCGGGTGTCCGCGATGGCCCGGCCGACACGAAGGTCTGTAGGCGCCCGCGATTAATTAGGTTACGTCGAGCGATGTGTAATTACCTACCGCACTCGCTAACTTCTCGGCTTCACGTGTTAACACACTATGAGTACATTTTTACTTCTTATGAGAATGTCAAAATATGAACGTAGCGCAAAACGCGTCTAATTACTATAAAATTTACTTTTTTTTCTTTATCGACGCTAAAATATATTAGTTTTAATTTAATATTTAAGTCATGCGAAACGATTGACCTGGCGAAGTATTTTTACAATTGTACTATTAAATTGAGAGACAAGAATAATGTATTGCTTCAGACCGAGATAGATGGACTCACCGGCGTTATGAAGTTCGACGAGGAAGGTCACAGGAAAAATTTCTCTCTGCAAGTTATGGAGATGACTGTTGACGGAGAAATGGTAAAGGTGAGCGAAGAGATCAACATATTCATGAAATTACAATCTATCCAAATATTCCATCGAATCTAAATCACCAAAGGAAGCCTAAAAAAAAGAAATAATGTATATGAAATAATAAATAAATCAGGAAGCACGTATGTAGTTAATTTTACCTTGGAATATATCTTACTAATATTATGAATGTGACAGAATGTCTGTACTCCAATGTCACGCTCAAACGGTTGAACGAATTTCTATGAAATTTAGTATAAAGTCGATTATATCGTGAAATAAGGTATACGATACTTTTTACGGGCCTATAATTTATATACACTATTACTAAGGATTTACTTACTAGGTTATAATACTTCCAAATAGTAGCGGTCCAATAACAGCTAGTTATAACCTATAAACTTATAAAATATTGCAGAAGTGTAATGGTTAACATTCTATGTATCTACCATTATCAAGTTTCGTTAAGGGCTTCATTATTAGCGTTTCACTTAAATGTGGATGATATTCTAATTCGTACACCTATATTATGAACAAATTTATTCTCAACAGTTCGATCGAAAGAATCATTAGCTATATTATAAGTATTCATTTCAATACACGAACTTTGTAGATGTTATTTTTTTTTAGAATAACATGGTTCGCTTTTTCGCAGATAATTATAGCATGTTATGAATAATTTTATTTATATAAATATTCATATAATTCGCAATATAACTAGCAATATAACTAGCAATAGTAAAGGGGAAGATATCTCACCGTTTTGATAAAAAAGAATACTTTAGGGTTTTAACGCTTAATACTTCTCACGGTATAAAATGTGTGATAGTAAGCAGCTTATGACGTTGAAAAATATGGAAGTATTATATTCTTTTATATTACGCTAGTGGAGGCATGTTGTATTGTGTTGATAAGTTTTTAGTATTTTGTGTTTTAATTAACATATAGTATAGAGTATAGACTATACTCATCGACATTCACAGTCGTGAAATATTATTCGGCCCAACGTTATTTTCTCAAAAATAATTTAATGAAAATATCTTCAAAAACTCTCAACATTTCCTACAGAAAAAGAAGTTAAAATATTTATGTATATATATATATAATTTTATATCAAGTTATATATAACTTAATGTATAAAATAAAATATCGTTTATGTTATAACAGATCGGAACGTGGTACGACAACCGTGGCTTGGTTCTTTTAGGACCACAATTGCCCGATTTAGTCACTTCTGGATTCTACGATAGAAACAAAACCTACATAGTGTCAACCATAGAAGAAGCGCCGTACATTATGCGTAAAAACCCCGACAACCCGGTATCCGCGACTAACGACCCGTACACGGGCTTCTGTGCGGATCTCGCCAAAATGTTATCGGATAAACTAGAAATCAAATGTAAGTCGCCCCGGCTCGTGTTGCATGAATCTAATTTCAAAGCCGCCTATCCTATCCAATCCAATCAAATAACAAGAGTGGTGATGTTCATAAAGAGAAGCTTTAACCTAAACCTGATGAATACATAGGATAATTATCTACCCTTGGGCTATCTCAACTTTTTAATAAACAAGTTTGGCTAATTTGAGTATTTTTTACATACAAATTCTGTTATTTAATCGTCAATATAGGCATATCAGTATTTACTTGTCTCGGTTGTATTGTAGTTTCCGATTATTGTTCAGTAAAGTTCATAGTGGTCGAGTGGTTTGAACAGTGGAATATCAATTCGATAACCGCAGGTTCGAATCCCGACGTGCACCATCGAAATTTTCGAACTTCGCGTACATTCACAAATTTAAATTCTTAGTTATAGGCTAACGATGAAGGGATACATTCTGATGAGACCTGGACATGAGAAATGTTTTTGTATTATGTGGGAAAATATAGAACTGTGGATTTCTCGGAGTTTGATATCGCCAATACGTTGCAGGTTGGCGTGGTGATTATGCCTTTTTGCCTGATAATCTTCTTTCAGGAAGAGGCCTTTGGCCCAGCATTGGCACACCTACGAGTAATAATGATTAGTATTGTTTTTAAAATGGGCAATAATATAAAGTACACACTAAAAAAGTTATTATTATTGTATTAAGTAACCTTGCTATATACAATCTTATAACGAGTAATTTATCGATCTTTTAAAATGTTCACATGTTCAAACGTCGACTGTCAAGTTAAAAAACAAATGTAGTTTTTTAATATATTTCACAGAATAATAACTAACTGGAAAATATGATAAATTTGACTGCCAATGCGTCAAATGTATTATACAATGGGTAAATAACAAACAACAAAATTCACTACTGTGTAATATATAGTTACACTAAAATATAAAATAATAATTGAAATTAATTGTCACAATTATTATTGATCTATGTATTTTCTATCAAAGTAGATATTTAGTTTCATACATTAGTATGTAAAGATAAATCTTATATAAAGGTTTTACTATATTTAAAATATTAATTACATTTGTCAGATGAAATTCAGTTGGTCAAAGACGGCAAATACGGAACGGAGAATCCTAAAATAGTTGGAGGCTGGGACGGGATGATCGGAGAACTAGTTAGAAAGGTAATCTGTATCAAAGGTCAACATCAAAAATGGATTAACAACTTCAAAGATCTCATATACATTTGTCACGAATCATAATTTGTCCCTTTACCTATCATATAAATTATTTTAAGCGTTCCACGTAAATTTGTCCAAATCGTGATTTAGAAATATTTCAATTTAACTTTGAAATATTAGTCACAGGTTAGATGTAAAATTGAATGACCTTGTGCTAGCAATATTTAAGATTCATTCTAATTCGGGATTCATATGCTGTTGGTAAATATTTGTCAGCAATATTCATAATCCGTAATAGGAGGTGTGATTTTTAAATCCAGTGATCTGATTAATGAATATTAAAAAAAATGTATTGATATAAGATAATACAACTACTACAAGGTTCACATACAAATAAAGTGATATCATAACAGTGACCATAGTACGCGAACCTATCAAAGTAGCAAATCTAATTCGAAAACGACCGTAGCTTGCAAACGCCAAAACCAGACATTTTTCAGAAGCCAATTACAATATAAACTTCAAAGACAGGTCAGGACTAAACAATACTATTGCATCGCTGCTGATGCCATTATAGATAGTTAAAGAGTTAAATATTTGTTCCTCGAGAAAAAAAAAACATTATTGTACTTATTAATCGTTTTCTTCCTTCCCTTTCTTTTTTCATATCAACAAAATAAAACACTTTAAAGCCATGATGAATATTACTGTGAATTTTCCGTGATATAACCTCTGTATAAATGGTTTCCCTTTTCATGGGAACTTACGAGACATAAATCTAAAACGTCGTTCCCTTATCGCACACATCTATAAGTTATGTTCGTAATACTTGTGAAAAAAAGTATTATTATGAATGTATATTCTTTGATACTACACACATTTGAAGAGAAGTTTTTTTAGGGGCTTATTGTATACTTTTATTTTTAGAAATATCACAAGCAACGAATAGGTTTTAGAACCAAAAAAAAAAACAACAATGTGAAGTTGGGTATTCCATAAATGATTGTGCTGAGTATTAGTGTTTGTGATTTTTAAGATCGTAGCAACTGTGTGAATTGATTTAAAAAAAAATTAAGTTATCTTCCCTCTGAAGTAGCCGAGTAAAATATATTTTATGTGATGTAGGATACAAAATTATAACATTACTGATTCGTCTTATAATATGGGTTCTTATTTGTATTATTCGCAAATTCTGATTGAATTCGTGTGGGATTCAACCACTTGATTTCTATCACAGGCCTGTCTATGTCAGTCACAAAGTAGCAGTGCTCGCATAGTTTCAATATTAAGCGTGTGCTTGGCAATGCGAAGTAGTGCACGAGGCATTTCAATTTAACCATCGAGAATAGCAAGCTGTCAATGATTGATCTCAGTTGAGAATACAATGCTATTTGAGACTGATTATAGGTAGTCATAGGCTTCAATTACTATACAACTTCAACTAAACTACATACCATTTTATTACTCATTTTTATTAAAATATTAGGTCACTAGAAAAAAATGTGGACTTCTTTTTTTTAACATCGAACTATTAAATACACTAAATACAAATTTAAAAGCGACCATACAAACCAATCTTGATTTCCTACTTTTTGAAGTGTCTGATGAAACAATAACAATAATTCGGATCCAAATTTAACTGACAATTTCTCAATTTGATAATAATTATCAACTGTAACTCTATAATGGTATATCAAAATGGGAGTTTGTTAAACAATTTAAAGTTGACTATAAAGAAAAACCCAGTTCCAGGCACGACTTTATAGTCCGTACTAATCAGATGTACTGCGTAGAAATATAAAATCCAATTAAAAAATGAATTTAAAATATGTATAAAAGCAACGTCTTATTTTTCAGGAGGTCGATATGATTATTGCGCCTCTTACAGTAACCCTGGAAAGGGAATCGGTCATCGACTTCAGTAAACCTTTCCTCTCATTCGAAATGAAAACAAATAAAAGCACATACAAAATACCGGCAACTATTTTCAGCTTTCTTAATCCGCTCTCCAAAGAAATATGGGTAAGAATTGTTTTCCCGTAAAATATAACATATAAATAGGTCTTTAGTATGATTTTATAGGTGACAAAACTAGTTTTACTCGTGATTTCACTCGGGTTACTAAACAATAATTATTTACTAAGGTATAAATCACTCAAAATATATCTACATTAAGTCCTTATGACAACATGATAATTTATTCTGTGAAGGGCTATTGATTTATATATAAAAAGTCCATGTGAATAATATAACTTCCTTTAGTTTTCTTTGTGACGTAAAAGGTGTATTTAACATATAAAATACATATGCATCTATAAAATAAATATTTTAGACCTATTATTATTTGTATTTACAGTTTAGATAGTGTGTTTCAAAAAGACGTACTGCAAACAAAATCAATGAAATGAAATAATAAGTAATCGGTAGTACCTACCAAGTGTAAATTAATACTCATCATTAAATTACTACTCAGCCCTTAATTACATAAAAACAAAACAATAACTTCCTTCAAGTAACATTTGGTAGACCCATTTACTTCATTAGACCCTTTTTTTCTAATTATAAAGTTGAAAATAGAACACAAATAAGTAATAAATGTCCACTTTTAAAAACAATGATTCATATTTCATTTGTACACTCGTATATAAATAGTAAGTACTGCAATAAAAAAGAAACATTTTAAATGAGATTTCCGAAATTCGAACATAAACTTTCATTGGTAATTATTTTTTCCAATTAACATAAAGAGAAATGCTCAATAACCCAGACGAATCTGTACAGTTTTTCCCTCTTTTTTTTACCGTTTTACCGTTTACCGTTTACTATAGTAGTTGCGTAGAATACAACATTAGGTATACAATCGTACTATATTATATGTCGAGACAGCATAAGGATAAATAAATATCAATTTTAGACTCCTCTATTATATTAATTTTTTGTATACTTTGTTTTGTGTTAAAAACTCTTGATCGTATTACGCGTAAGCCCGAAATTACGTGTTGATACATTCAGAGCAACCAAAAAGAGTAACAAGGATTGTATGTACCTGCATGATGGTAGGCCATTTTCTAAGTCCACCTCAAGTTGAAAATCTGTCGCCAAGCATCTGTTGGTGTTTGTTTTCCAGCAGCTGAACTTGAGAGCCAGTCTCCCTCTAGGTTTAGCGTGACTACCATCTTAGACAACATCAGATGAGATTGTGGTAAAACGCTAAAACTAGTAGTTATTAAAGTTTCGTCCATCTGTCACATGTCGCATTACAGCTGGTCGCGGAGTAGAGGTAAAATAAAAGGCGCTGGACCGAGCAGCCAAGGACAATATAGTGGCAGCCATTGTTCAATTTAAAATGATTCAATGATTTAAATAAATATTGTTTTCAATTAAATGCCTACGATCCGAAAAAAAGTTTCACTTGCATCGTGATTCCATAAAACCATATAATTCTTTTTTACTTATCTGTATATTTTAATCGGTACTGACCATCTTAGTAAGAAAGATCCTTATGTTGTTCACCTTATATTATCACTTGAGGACTCAAGCGTAACTACTGAATAAAGACCACCTTGTTTGGTTTTTTTTTTAATTTTATCAGTCTACAAAACCCTTGCAAGAAATAGAGTAATGTTTTATGATTTACGTTATTTGGCTTCAATATTAGTATTAAATTTTTTATTACGTGTTAGGTTAAATTACTATCTCAAAATTCCTCAACATGTCAATAAAAGTCATGTCAAAACATTTAAAAATGTCAGGTTGGATTTTGTAGCTTGTCGATTAAAATACGACATTAATTAAAAGTATTTTAACAAACAGGCACTTTAATTTTATTTATTGGTACAGATGAAAATGTTACGCGAACATTTTCCATTGTTCAAACAAGATTGAAACAAATTTCATATTTAATTTTAGATTTGCATAGTCTTCAGTCTTTTAGCTGTCAGCGTGGTTTTATTTTTGGTATCAAGATTCTCTCCTTACGAATGGCGAGTGGTTTCTTTTACCGACACGCAACCCTCCGACCACTCTGAAGTTGCAACAACAAAGGTAAACTATACACTTTCACTTATGTGTATTATTACACTGTTTAGAACATACAATGTGTTGGAAATATTTAATGAACCTTTAACAAGTACGATCTTGTATTTCAGACTACTGTTGTCAACGAATTCAGTTTTTGGAATTCCATATGGTTTTCGTTAGGCTCCTTTATGCAACAGGGAAGTGATATTATACCGAGGTAAGTATTTATATTAAAATTTGAATTATTAATAGAGTTATTATAATTTCATTTTTTTTATATTTTTATCGTAAACGTACTTGATAATATTAGGTTTATTCATTTTACAGAGTAGTTTTTATATATTTTTAGATCTTTCTCTGGGAGGATTGTCGGCTCTGTTTGGTGGTTCTTCACTTTAATTGTCATAGCGTCGTACACGGCCAACCTCGCTTCGTACCTTACTTTAACGCGTATATCGGAGCCTACTCAATCATATAGCAAGATAGCTACCTGTCCTGAGGTATGCAATGTTGTATTTTTATGTGTTTACATACGTTATCGTTTAGTATTATATTAGAATGCATTAAAACTGTTTGAAATAAGTCAAACAGTAGCGGACTTTTTTTTATGAACAGTAATTGTGATTTTTTGGCCTTATAATTGTTGGGAGTAAATTGCATTATTGTCTTTCCTTCCCAGACTTAGATTTTGTCACGCTGCAATGATTCAACGTTGAAATTAATTAAAAAATGAATACTACATGGGGTATACTGTTAAGCATTTCCTAAAATCGCGGATAGATTAAACGCAGTATAATTCAAATTGACTGTTGTAAGATATAGATTACTAAGCTATACGGTTTTTATAACACATCAAGTCCTAGATAATATGAATAAAGCTTAGCAGCTTAGAATACAATTACGTGGACGATGTAGTTTATTTGAAAATGAATCTCCATTTTAGGATACAGCACACGGGCAAAATGCAGTAGTGTACCAAGAAGACCCTAAGGATCATGGATGGCTGTCTTTCCTCTTAGAAAAATCAAGCATGTCAAATGACATTCCTGGCGATCAACCCTGTGAAATGTTGGTTACAATGACAAGCAATGGTGTTAAAGACTTTGCTATAGCAGTGCCGAAAGGATCTAGTCTGAGGTAGGAATTATTTGAAGTATTTCATGATGTATAAAATTTGCGAGTTTGCATTGCGATTTAAACGTTCTAGATTATTCAAGATTATGCAACGCGAATATACGCATACTTAATCAATTAAAAAGGTAATGGTGTACAATTATGAGTATTTTTCAGGGAAGGCATCAATCTTGCTTTGCAATCTCTTAAAATCGAAGGAGAAATGCACAGACTACTGCGTAAATGGTTTACTAAGGCTGAATGTAATATAAAACGGGTAAGCTTACGAACTTTATTTGGCAACATAAATAGACGCGTGTGTAAAAAATGTCGTAAAAGAATATTTATGTTCAATTGTCGTCATAGATTATAATAGAATTTATAACCTAAACATTTTTGACTTTTCAATATTAACTAAAGTAATAAATATTGGACCATCTCCCTATTCAGGATATAGTTACTCTTAGTTGGGTAAAAGTCTATTTGATGATCAATACAACTGCTTAACATTTCAATAACCGATTACAGGATTCTCAATCAGTGGAACTTACATTGGGCCAAGTAGCTGGATTGTTTTACGTGTTGCTCGGTGGATTGGCTCTTGCTTTAGCAGTGGCTCTAGTGGAATTTTGCCAGCATGGCCGTGCCGAAGCTGCTCGAGCTAACGTGTCACTAAGGGCAGCTTTGAGTGCACGTGCTCGTTTATCTTCTTCGGCTACCGCCCGGGAACATAAGCCACAAACACAACGTACTCCACAACGCGAACAAGACCGGCTCGGATGGAATGGTGGCGCTTTCACCGGAGTAAGATAATAAAATTAACATATTTTCCAATTCTATGTAGAAATATGTGTTACGATAAATGTGTAAGCTAAATCTCTTTGCTCTAAATGCATTTCTTTAAAACTTTTAAAGAGTTTAATCCTGATTTCATTCAGTTCAACAGTTAACAGCCCTAGAAATCACATAATCGAAAAATTATTTAATTCCATGTAATTTTTTCTATTTATTTTATTATATATGTATATGTACAGAGAAGAATTTATTTCTATTCAGATTAAATTAATTAATCAACAAGAACAATAAAAAAAACTCATAAGATGTTATATTCCAATGCGACTATCTTTTAAAAATGAATCTATGCTGTAAGTGATATTATACGTGGTACGTCTTTCCTGATGAGCCATAGAGTTTAAATGATCTGAAAACATATTGTTGTTTAACAGTACTACACTCCGGCCAACCAGATTGCCCAGGAGGAGACTGCTTTGCATGCTAGTTTCACACAAGTCTGATCCGCGGCCCGGGATGTGGGCACAGTGCGCCGTTCATCCCATTCCAGGCAATTCTCCAGTTCAGTCGACCTCTACCAACTGTAAGCCTGTAAACACGGTCGATCAATAATTCTTCATTACTTTTCTATATTTCCTGTATAAGTTAAATTATTATTTTTAAATAATATCGGTTTGTACTATTATTGTATATTAGTTTAAACATTTTGAATAAATTATGGCCTAAGTGGCACACGTATCTATTTTCAATTAAATTCTAAGTTAACTGTCACTAAAAATGATTTTCTTATCGAATGACACTCACCACAGTTATATATGCATATGGTAAATATTCGTCAAACTGGTAGTAGACGTATCGATATATCAATGTAATAGTTTAAATCTACTTAGAATGATAATCACTAAATATTAATAGAAATAAATGAATGTGTAATGTCATGTTTCCACTTCTTAAAGACCTATGCTTTATTTATTTTTTTCCAAACATGTGAATTTTATCAAGTAGTTGAATATCAGGGTCTTACAATAACATGTTTAGTAAGTAAAACTTTTTCAATTAGAGTGAAATAATTTAACATCCTGTAATTCTAAACTAATGCCTAGTAGTTAGGTAAAGATAAATGTTAATTGTAGTAAAGTTGCCCCGTTCACGTGTCAGGGAGGTTCGCTTCCTAGACCTTTTTATTTAATTAACAGGGCCCCTTTCTCCGCCTCGATATATGAAAACTTTACGATTGCAACTCTAAATGTTTATTATTAAGGTTTGTAGTTTAAATAGGAACTATTTAAATATATGCGTACTTATTCGTACAGACACAAATCCAATTTTCTTGATTCAATCTAGAGATATCATCTCTTCCATATATTCAACATATTTAATAAACATTATATAGCTTAATGTAGCTCGTCTTAATAGTATAAAATTCATGTTTGTGGTCTAATTTAAGAATACTATATTCTGTACGATTTTTTATTATTATTCGGGTCCTCTATAATTTTTTAATTACGTTGTCTTTCTACATATCGTATCAGATATATAAACAGTACTATCTATAGCTTAAACGGTTTTACTATTCTTAGGTGTGTAACTAAGGTATAAATGTTTTAGAAATTACAAATGTATATGGCAAAGGAACATTTAAACTCGCTAATTGTTGTATAATATTGGTGTAAAAATCTTAATACTGTGTATCCAAAGTCGTCTGTTCTTTTTTTATCTGCCAAGAAACCATATCGCTAATGGAATATAAAGAAAGAATGGAGTAGTAGTACCTCTTTTACCTATTAAACCCTTCACGAATCATCGCCGGTTTCGAATGGTTTTTAGTTTTCCTATGAACATAACTATATTTATATATATTTTTAATTTCTGTTAAGGCCACCCGACGCACCGTTCATTTTGATGGCACATTTATTTATACATTCATATATCACTTTACTATTATCTTTGGGTACGTACAGCCGACAGAAATATTATTATCATTTATTTAATTTAAATCATTCACTGCCAATTAACTCGTATTACAAGTCCCTCTTTTCTTTTTGCCTATTTATCATTTACTTTTTAACAATATATCGAGCTACTCGGTTTAGTTACATGTTTTTTTTTTTAAATACATAATTTACAATATTTGAATTCCCTAGTCACTGTACATCCTGTTGGAATTACAATAAACCACAAAAAAGAAAATCAGATTAATTATAAATTTAAATAATTATTTCAGCCCAAGAACGGTTTATTCGAAATAATTCTTACAATTTTTCTAATGCTTTATTAATCAATACCAAAATTGAATATTTAATATGTACTACACAAAACATGTGTATATCAATTGAAAGTATATTATTTTAATTGTATCATTTTTTTTAACCTACCAACACATACTTGTATAACTTAGGTTTACTAATTAAATAATTGTATTATGTATATTATTCAGAAGCATTACTATTATTATTATTATTATAAGTACACTGTGTGATATGATATAGTTTCTAATTTAATTTTTATAACTTTATATATATATATATTACTAGTGTAAATTGTTATAGTTCTAAACGTTTAACAATATAAAAGTATATTTGTTTTTTTTTTTGCTATTCTGTTATTATTCTTTATATTATGTATAATAATATATTGAAAGTTCTAATATACATTATTGAATATTGGAAAATATGTATGACGTGATTTTAGATTAGCGTGATCATGCCCAAGGCAAATATTTATTCTAAGTAAATCATATCAAGGAAAATATTCTGTGTTAATTAATAGACTCTGTCGCTTATAATTTAATTTTAAGCATCAATTGAATTTACTTTTGTAGCAGCAGAACTTACGAAATTAGGTTACGCCTCCGTCCTAAAACTTCTTTGACATTTATGAGTCTTATAAATGCATCAACCAATATAAATTTTATTTATGATTTGGGTCACAAAATAGCAGAGGAAATTCTCGTAGTAATTTATGTTTTTAGTTCGCAAATTTTACTACGTTGTTATTTTATTGCGGTGTACATCTTATTTATGTACGGAATCTCGAATGGTTTCAACGTAACTCTATTAATATAGATGTAAAAAAAAAAAACTGTGCGGCTGTATCCGTCCGTAAGTGGAAGCTGGGAGTACTTCTGTACGGTTATTATTAATGCTTTGAAATAATAAAATGATTCCTCCCCGCATTTAGTTATTCGAAGCCGGTCTTTAGCACAGCCTATTTTAACTGCCGCCATTATGATTATTTATTTCAAAATTTTAATCCATATTTTGTTAAGTTCCTCTGTGATTCTCTTTTGATAAGTACTAAATAGATAACTTGAAAATTTTTGCTGCGTAGTAAAAAAAAAAGTAACATAGAAATACGATAGTATGTTAAGATTAATATTAATGTTACACTTGAAATGACTGATTTACATAATCGTTTCATTGAACGTAGTGTTTAGATATTAAGCTATATTTAATGTTATCGTTAATATGTATTATTTGTCTAACAACATTACACAAAATCTGTGTAGATTAGACATTTTTCGAATAGCGACAACATAACATTTCTCTGATGTTTAGCTATTTAATTATTATTAAAACGGTATTAAAACCGGTATGCGTACGCTAATTCAATGTTGATTATAACCGTGTATCATAACGTAATAAACTTTAAAAATGTATTCGTGTTTTATTGAAATTTTCGATCTACCTCTTCCTCATGTCCGATCCTATCCTATCGCTATTATGAACATAATGACATTATTGACGTCATTTTTCACCTCGAAACGAACGTTACTTGGCAATTGTTCTGTATAAATTATGAAATTAATAATCTCTATAATTCTGACTGATAAAAGAACAACAACGTAACTTTAGATGTTACCTTATATTTTTTAAGATACATACATCTATTAGTATATGCAACAAAGATAAGCTGGAGAAAAAAAAACATGTGTACAGTTCATACGCGGTAGGAGTGATACTTTCAAGAAATAATAAACTATCAACATACAAACGATAATGTATTCTATCTCATTCTCTTGTTAGTTAATTCCTATAGATGTGTATGTATGTCTCTTTTTCGTTTCATATGTATGTATGTTCCTTTAACGTATTCAAACCACATCGGGGATAAAGAAGTTTTTACTTCAAAATGTAGTATACAAATTACATAATTAACAATAGTTATTCTATTAGGCCTTGTAGTAAGTAGGTAAGTCTCAAAAAGTCATTTTTTCTATTTATTCGAATTTAAATAAATAGGGCATTACTGATTTGTAATTTTAGTCTCATCATGAATTGTTCGCGGTCTAATATTGTAAGAGATAAAGTTGTGTAGGGGCTATATAGGATCAGATAAAAAGGCACATTCACTGACACCAGCATTGTGTTAGTTAGTTGCCTTTGTTCGGCTGAGTAACCACCAAGTTCTGTAAAGCTGTAAAACTTCTTCAGGCCATGAGCGTATAGTCAATTCGTATGAAACTATTCATAACTGATTTAACGAAAACAAATGGTATTTAGAGTTCATCGCCCTTTTATTGGACATATACCGGCAGTTATTATCATTATCTCGTTACATATAATTTATCAAAGCCACATGTAATATATTTCTACTAAAATTCATTACACACCTATAAGCGTTAATACGAAACATTCAAGAAGAAATAATACTTGATTTAATTAACAAGGCTCACGTGCTCCGATATAACGAGTATATTGGTTAAATCAAGCCAACAACACAAACACCGGTATAAGGCTTATTAGTACAGAATATTAAATACCTATAGTTGTTATCGGTAAGTTGTAATAATAATTTACCGAGAATGCTGACACTTGTTAGATATAAATTCCTTGTTTAACGTACATTGTTTTTTTCACTTATTATATTATTCACGTTTAATATTATAACTAAAATTATTTAACTTTATCTATCTAATTGTTACTTTTTATACAACTAAATCTATCACTGATCGCAATTAAGTTTAGGATAGAAGAGTAACTAGGGATCTGAAGAAGAATATAACGTTTTTTTTTTTTTTCGCAATATACTGAGAAATACACACACCAAGATACAGGAGAATGCTAGTAGGCTAATAAATAATAAAAATATATTGTTAATGACGATGGTGAAAAACATTAAAAAGTGTCCATGTGCAATTATTCGCCTACTCAATATAATGTCGGGATAAAAAATGATGAATTAGGATGAGTGTCAAGCTTTAATAGTGTATAGTATACGAGTATATAGTTAATAGTAACAATAGTAACATCAGTGCTACTGCCACGATGACACTTCCAGATCGGATTTCACAAAAAAGCTCAGTTCTATGTCCAGGTAAGATCTCTCTATAAACAGGTATACAGGTATACGCACGTATTATAATTTAGTTACTCAGTTGTTCATAACTTATATACACAGAGCTTATAATGAAATAAACGATTGTAGATGTCTAAAATATTTTGGCAAAAATAGTCGCAGGCCAAATTAAAAATCTTTCCCCATAAATTTACAGAAGTGTTAAGTTAACAAAACTTGAGGTCCAATCCCTCTTAAGGCTTAGTTTCTTGCCTCGGATGTATCGCCATTAACATGAAGTGAGATTGGTATCAAATGTTAGCTTTATCTATTTATCTTTATTATATATATAAAAATGAATTGCTGTTCGTTTATCTCGCTAAAATTCGAGAATGGCTGGACCGATTAGGCTAATTTTGATCGTAAAATATTTGTGTATGAATGGAAGTTCAGGGAAGGAATCTATTGCTCTTTCGTTCGTTATATACCTGAAGGATCTTTTGAAACGAACGGTATACAAAAATCTACTCGAAACTTACTGTAGCTACGCTTAGTCGAAGGTATACTCCACCAATATCCATGTGGTCTGCTTTTTAAATCTAAAGCTGTTTTTTTTTTGGTTCTCGGTAACACTAATAGTGAACACAGAGTATGCACAATAGAGAACGCAGAAAATCTACCGAACCGCTTTGATTTTCAATACCTATACTTATTTGTAAATACTTCATAATTTTTCTAATTAATTTTTATTTTATATTGTTTGTTTATTACTACAATAGTGTCAGCCTGCAAAGCGTCGCTACTAGGGTAAAAGCCTCTTCCGTGGGAAATATTCAAACTTATATACATATTCGCAAATTCTATAGCTGACAAATCCAATTCTATATTTCCTCACATACGGGGCAATTACAAAAACCTTTAGGCTTCCTCGCGATATTTACCTTGACCATCAACCAATAGTTGTTACCAATTGAAATGAGTAAATATACGCACATTCTAATTAACATATCGACTCAAAGCTAAATGTGTGGGTCACAGTGTTTTAAATATGTTAGTCGGAAATCTGACATGTCTTAGAATTAATTCTTATTCAATATTGGACGGTGTATCATGAAATAGCCTATAGAGTAAAATGAATCTTGTAACTTTTGTATTTGTCTGTTTTGTGGTATATACAAGATTAAAATGTACAAACCATAAGCATACTCTTGCCACTCCTGAATGCCAACATACGACCGCACGACCTCCAAGGACGAAGAAGCGTAAAAAGATGTGATACGAATTACATACAATATAAAGGAAATTCAACCTTATGCTTCAAAAACATATAAAATCAGTTTTGACTGATTGGTCTATTGGAAAACAACTAATACGCCTTTGACATAAGTTCCAATAAGTCACATATGTGTGAGAAAGAGTATCAAAGTAACGTTGCTTCTTGTATTTAGAAACGACATAAGCCGGGAACTACTTCTGTGAAATATTTAAATACTAAGTAGTAGTTAAGGTAACCGCTCAATCATGTTTTCTTAAATACGCATATAGGCGACTAATATAACTGTAATACTAAATGAATGTCTGTAATTATTTTTGAAAGTTATCTCTAATCTACGAAGAAGATTAAATAAAGACAACGAAGGCAAAACAATTTACTTGCTATATGCGTGCAGAGGATCATGTCGGAAGGCGGCTCTGCTCCCAACCGATATAAATCTCAATCCAGAAAATGGCTACCGCTATCTTAGAACATTCTAGGCTTGATCTCACACGAATGTTTCACATTCCCATTAACTCCATTGTGTTATATTGAACCGAATTTAATATTATAAGGCATTTTTCTCAGATTCAATCTTTTACTTCTCATTTGTTTCATTCGTTTACATGATATACATTCTGAATATTTGTTATCACAGAGGAGAATTTATATTTTATATTTACATATCGTGTTCTATCCACTAATGGATAATTATGAATATTGAAATCCTTCATTTTTGCAGGTCTACGAGTACGACACTAGGTTTGTGAGGGACTTCTAGGGGATCTCCTGTAAAAAAAAAGCTCAGTAATAAAATCCCTATAAAATAATAACCAATAACAACTGTTCCTAAAACACAATGTCTGTCCGTTACTATGTTAAACTTAACCAAAACCATAGGTAAGCAGGCAATGGTGGCTTGCATCGAAATTCAGCTGAACAATTATGTCGGAGATCACCAATTTAGAGATTGGTGCTTCACACCAGAAGCTTCCGTCGGAAGTCACCTAAATAATCTCGTCGGGAGCACCAGTCTAACAATCGGTGCTTCACATCAAAGACGTCTCTAAAATCACCCGAACAAATTGATGAATCGAGGGTCACGAATTCCGGGTTCAGCGCTTCGCATCAGAGGCCTGTGTTGGAAGTCACATGAACAATGATAACGGGGGTCACCAACTTCGGGATCGATAGGTACAATACTAGCGAATCAAACTACTGCAATTACATGTACTATTGTTTTACTTTATTATTTTGTTATGTATATATAAGTGTCACAACTGATTAGCTTGGCTAACATTGAGCATCTGGTATTTTCGAGGATGCTTCCTGATATATTATTATAATAATCAATTTCTATAATTTGACCATCCTCTTGATATATTCCATTTCTTAAAGCCAAGTACATAAACAATAGCGACGATCGAGGCGTCACACATTTAACTAATGTAATTCGTAATTTAAATAAAAAAATGTTTGAATACGTCATGGACATACACATTTTGCTTTTATATAAAATCACCGATTAATGTAAATGGACGCATGTGTTTGAAAGTATGTGGTAAATCGACCCTTTCTGCCTGAAACAATAAGTATAATACATGATAATTTATTGATAATATTTTCACAGTAGGTGCTAACTTATGTTATGTTATGTAGGTTATAACAATGAAAAATATATATATATATATATATATATATATATATATATATATATATATATACTACAATCGCTTAACTGACTAACATATCAATCAACACATAACCCAAACTTTTGAGCCTAGAATCGTACAAACGGGTTCCTTTTAGACTGTAAGTGAGCCTAAGGATGGATGAAATTTGATCATTTTCTCTTAAGCAGTCAGTCCGTTAGTTACTTTTATACAAATAGATATATAATAAAAAGCTGAAAATAATCACTGCATAAAAACGTGTGGGAAACCGCGGGAAATTACTAGTAATTATATAAGTACATAATAAACTGTTTGTCTGACTTTTTTCATTGGGCACGACAAAATTAACTGTCCCTATCGTAAGCATAGTGCATTAAGCAAATAACGCAACCGCTTAGTTATCTACAATGCATCGGTAATTATCGTTGATAATTGTCAACCTCAAGCATGCAAGCCTCTCGCATACTGATCTTGGAACGTGTGAAATTAAAGTGAATCTATAATGTGTTTATGTGCATTGATTGTGGTTGCGACCCAGATAGGTACAAATAACTTACCATCCGGCTTAAGTACTGAATATACACGAGAAGATCTCAGAATGCAATAATACATCTAGACATGTAATTATGGCGGATGTTATACCTGGTCTACAATGGTCACGATCCACTCATACAAGACAATTACTATGCTCAGTCACCAGATTAATTAATAACTAATTGTTTACTTGACTTATACACAGTACTTAGAATTTGATTCAGTACGTAGGGGAGAAGAGTGAAACACCCAGATAAGATAAGCTTTTTTGGTTTTATGAAGAGTTATCTCTATCGCACAGCGCAAGTACTGAGATAGATAAAGACAACGTTATACAAAACGGAACTTAGCCGACTGTCTCGGTCTTTTCCCTGAAGTACCAAATCAAAAGCCAGGTACTGTAACAGCATTAATTTACCTTAACTTTGTATTTTTATTCTATAAACATCAATTTTGAAGTGCAATATGTTTTATGTATTAATTGCTCAGTGTATTTTTCTTTTGTTTGTGAACTGATTTTCTATTCAGTTTAGTAACTACTGACGGGCTTTACACAGTTTGGAAACAGTTACTTTTCATAGGTACTTTTACCATAGCGTGGACACTACTATATGTATACTATATGTATGTATGTATAGTATGTATATTATATGTATTTGGAAAGAACAAAATAATAAAAAAATTATATGATCTCATTTCGACCGCTAGTATATTTCAGTGTTTCAAATAGTACACTGGTCAAGTTGATCTAATAAACTTGCCGAGTCAACTAAACAAAACAAACTTTTAACACCGATGTGCAAGACAGATGATAGAGACTTCCAATAATCCTGAAACTGCTTGCGTTTGTCTGTAACTATATTGAATGCTTTCAAAGGGAGTACGAGTGCTCTCCACAAACAAATGTCAAGGGACAATGAAACCGAAGTCGGACAGACGATTTTGAATATATAACGTGACATTTCTATAGAACGGAGAAACCCATTCATGTCTTACATTATAGTAAACGGCGTTTATTAGCAAAGTATTAGTCAGTTATTAGACTTTTAGATTTATCAGTTTTATTAGAGTACATACAATTTTTACATATTAAATTAAAGTTTATTTTCTTTAATTGAAATTAGTAAAAGAAAATAAGAATTACCTTCACAATCTAAACATAATTAACAAGTAATATTCGACAATAACCACTAAGGTTTAACGTCCTTAATTTTCCTGGTTTATTGTCTATCTCATGTATAAAAACCAATGTTTGTTTGTCTCTTTTGTATGAGCTGATATATCGTACATCCGATTGCAATGAAACTTTGCATACACTCGAACAAGGGTATAGAAAAAGAAACCGGCTACCTTTCTTGCAGAAAAAAGTACCGTACCTGAAGAACTGATCAAGCTTATAGTCCGCGTCAAGCCTTTTGACCGCTCTGAAGTAGATGCACTGAACACAAATTTGGGTATTAGAGGGACGCGAAAGAGGTGAAGGCGGAGCAGGCTCGCCCGCACGCGTCCTCCGGACCCTATTGCACCAATTCGGATATTTGCTTTAGTGTGCACGTACGTGTTAATTACATTTTAATGCTAATTTCTTTATTTCCTTTTTCTTGTTGATATTTATTATTTTCGTTATTTTTATAAACTGCTCTTCGTAAATTATCCGACAAAACGTTTACAAGACCATTAACCTCATCTCGGAGTCATAGCTTCGTTTCACATATAAAATCTTACAAAATTAGCAACATGATGGTTATACTACTACCACATCCAATTTACTTTATATAATAAGCAAATATTTTCTTAATACACCTTAAACACTTGTTTAAAAAAATGTGATCACAAAGGAGTGTCTTACTTACCCTTATTTAGAAATAGACACTATTTAAATTTAAACATTGTATAACACTTTTCTAAGTTCGCAGTTCGTATTTTATTGTTGTGATTTATTTGTGTGTGAAATTGTGGATTTCGTGGGTATAATTAATTTGGAAGATATAGACAAATTAAATAATTTTGGATATTCACAAGTAATGCTTATGCTTTGTAGTAGTGTTTGTTGTAGTTGTCTACTACAATATGACATAATTGACATTTCACAATGTATTTATGCTGAGATTATATTGTGGTTCCACTTTACGCACTTTGACGTAATATTTTAAACTTATATATTACTTATTTTAATAATGACGTCATCTTCTTTAAGCCAAATGTCACGATAATTAAAACCAATATTACTTAAAATAAATAAATATTATTTCATGAAGATCTGAACAAAAATATTTGTCGTAAATTGGAACGTTTTTGAATGATGACATTGAATCGATTGAATTGTGTTTATTGAGAATTGCTTCCATCAAAACACAAGTCAGATGTTTAGCTAGAGACCGCTTGGACACTCTTTTGTAATAAAGTATTTTAAACATGTGTTTAACAAGGTTTAAAATTTTAGACAACATTTAATAAAATTCGTGTTAAACGCGTGTTCATTATTGTTTTTGTAATAAACCCGTTAATATTGTACGTATAATATCGAAAAACTTAAGGGTGAATAGAAGCCAATATTAAATTCCTATAATAATATTATTTTGTATTAACCTCTTGACTGTACTTCGCGCAAGACCGAACTTAAGTCATATTCAGAGCGGCCAATAAGTTCGACGCGTGCTATACGTTAACACGAGCGAGGCCACGGGATAAAGCTAGTTATAATCAAAATGTGAAACTGTTATCATTCGTTAACTGTCCTATGAAAATAGTCAACTAACGTGTATTTGATTGATTAACATGCAAATTATTACATCATTTACAATTTACATAATCAAAACACACTTAATTTGTACAATAATTACTAAACCAAACATTACCGTATGTTCACCGGCCATCGTATCATAGGATGATTTGACGAAATTGTTTCAAAATGTAGTGCGAACAATATTATGAAATATATTTATTAAAGCATTATTTTTACTATGAGTCTTGATTTTAAGTAGATTTAACATATGAATAATTCAAGATCGTAATTGAAAATCACATAATTAATATCAATGTTCCATTTTCATTTTCATTTCCATTTTCATTTCCAATTTTTTACATTATATTTCTGGGTTATATTCTCTGTGTCTATAATAAATCATTTTTATTAATATATTCACTTACACTCGACATTAGCATTTTTTTTTTATTGTCTGTAAAGTCGGTTTATGGACGATAATTTTACGTGATAACGTCATACTATTTGCCGCGATATTTATTGTAATAAGCAATTAAACCACATTAATTTTTCTTTTTATTTTATAAACAGTTGACAAAACAGTTCACGTGTAGGTTGTGTTGCCACTGTCTCTCTTCTACTCGGATGCATCGGGTGATGGAATGGAAGAGAGATAGATGCGTCACATGCCAATCGCGTCTCTCTATCGCTTGTTTCGCGCTCTCGTTTGCATGCTCTGCTCAGGCAGAACGTGACAATGACTCATGCTTTTTAGTGCGTTCAGCCGTCGTTCATCGTCACGCCAATATTTGTCATAAACGTTTTTGTGATACATATATCCGTAATTATCTATAACAATAATCGTCTCATGAAAACTTAATTTAACTAATAAGAATTCTCGACGCGGTACATAACATTCAAACGTTTACAACGACATAACAATAAATGTATCTATATTTTCTAGAATTTTACATCATTATAATAATAATAAAATCAAAGTTTTTAGACCTTTCTTTACGTACTATAAAAAAATGCTTATTTGGAAAAAGTTAATTGAAAGCAATTTAACAGAACCCAAGGACGCTACTACGTATACTTCTCACTTAATGAATACTTTTATTAAAAAATATTTCTTCGAATGTTGTCTAAATATAAAAGCGTCAAACCGAGGGTGGAATTCTAAAGAATGATTATTTGGCAACGACGTCTGTTAAGTGAGAGCAATAATAATTCTTAGCTAGAAACATGGCAATAATGGTGTAGGTCAACGCCATCTGCCGCCTTCTGATTTATGACATCTCCGGGAAAAAAGCGTTCCCCAGCACTCGGCTCTCAGTTCGTTTCTTGCCTTTCTACAAATGACGAAAAAAGATTTTAGCACATTTCAGCTAAACTTAGCTGCCACTTACTGCGTTCTTACTTACACCCACATCTTGAAATCGTCATAGTCCGATATTCAGTAGATAGATAGACTTACTTTTTTCTTTGAAGGGACACACGCACAAAGGATGATCGTTCTGTCAATGATTGCAGTAATCTTGAAGAGAACGACTCGGCCACGAGAACATAAAGTCTAAACGTTATATTTGTTATTCGTTCCAGATACGAACTCGTTCATTCCATATTTATATTCTTTCTTCACTTTGATATAATTTTTTTAAAGTTGTGCTATATTTTTAAGGTTTTGTGTTAAAGTATAAATGAATATACAACATTCAGTTCTTGTGTTCCGATTAAACTGTATGGTTTTTCGACGCGGTAATATTTAGTATATTAATAGGGTGTTTTAAATCATTCACAAAACAAATAAATATAATATTGTTATACACCACTATCAACTACATATTATAAACAAAGTCGTCCGCCGCGTTTATCTGTCTGTCTGTTCGCAATAAACTCAAAAAGCTACTGAACGAATTGTAATTAGGTCTTCACCAATAGATAAAGTAATACATGAGGAACGTTAAGGTATATCATTTGTCAAGGTTTTGTGTAAATTGGTTGAAATATAACGATAATTGTTGGAAATGTTGGGAAAAATCAAGCAATCAAGATCTTTCATCGAAAACGATGCCTAATTCTTTTGAGATATAACAAAACAATGTACAGTGAGATATTCCTCTTTTATAGATCTACAAAAAAATTGGTGATGGCATATCTTTTAAGGATAACTTACTATACCCATCTATCTTCTAAATAATGGTCACGTAAAATAAGGTGATTAGAACTCTATTTAGATGGATTTGATAATTAGAACTCTATTTAGATGGATGTAGTATTAATCCTTATCAAATTAAATACATCAATTACCTTAATAAGTTACCTTAAGCCATTTAATGCAAATTAGTATATTTTTTTTTATTATCAGGTCAGGACTGCGTCCTCCGTTTTTGTCAGTTTTATAAATAAAAATGATGAAATCCCGTTTTTGTTTTTATTGTACTAATAATCATATATATTACTACTTTGATTATAATTACCTGATTTCACGAGAATGCATCAACGACAATTATACATGAATTTAGTATCAACAGAATAATATTCAGAAAAAAACACCATACGAAAAATTACCAAAGAAAACTTTATTCGTAAATCCGAGAATACCGGATGACAGGGTTTTTGGAAGCGACAGATCAGTACATTATAGAAAAAGCTCATGATTTCTATGAGTTTTTTTTTATTTTATTTTATCTATCAATTAACATAATGTAAAAAACGTTAATAGATTTTCTTTATTTTATTATATTCTACTTAAAATATAATATTTTACTTTCCGTTAAACTAAGCTTATCAAATTACATCACATAAATTTCATTTATAATACAATGAAAAAAAAATGTAGTACTAAAACACTCGGCATGAGAAAAATTGAGAAGTGAAATATTAAAATAAATCTATGGAAATTGTAAATATTTAAAGCGAACAGTAATAATTGTACGTTTTATTTATAGTCTACCTTGGAAAATATAGAACATGAAATGATTTTTTCTATATTGTCCATATTTAATATTTATAAAAAAAAGAAACAACTGCAATAATCTTAAATTACGTAGGCAAAACTGAGTAACGCAAGATTGTGTTATATAAAACACCTAACAATTTCTAACTGACAACATTTCGCATGGAGAAACGTAATTATCGAGTCCATAAATTATGTTCGGTTACTTTTGTGTCGTCAAACCCAGAAAAGTTTTTTTTTAGGATTACACATTCTACAATGTTTTTTTTTTCTTATATGTAGATTGTACATACAACCAAATTCTCATCTATAGAGAATTAAGAGAATTTCCGAGGAATTGGCACTCTTAAGTACTTCACACATTAGTTCCCCCTATAACGCAAACTAGACCCTGCTATAATATTATACTCGAACATGTAATTGGGCCGTGTCAATTCAGCCTATTTATTAGTGACACACTTTCGGCCTCATTATTATTAATCTCGATCATCTGTTGAAAATTAAAGGCCCAAATTTAAGCCAATATAAGTCTTTATTGAAGTTTAAACGGAGTATTCCTGCAAAATACATTCAGTGGTAATTACAGAAAAAGTTAAATACGCGTTGAACCCTTGTTTCAAAATAGTTTGATCACAAAAGAGTGTCTTACCTTTGTTTAGAAATAGACACTATTTAAATTTAAACATTGTATTAACACTTGTCTAAGTTCACAGTTCTCGTTTTATTAGTGTGATTTATTTTATTTATATTTTTGGGCAAAGTCGTTTCGTAGTAAATTATGGATTTCGTGTGTATAATGGAATATTGGAAGATGTGGATAAATTATACAATTTTGAAGATTCACAAGTAAATGACAACTACTACAATATGGATTATTGACATTTCGCAATGTATTTATTCTGAGTTTATACTGTTGTTCCACTTTACGCAATTTGGAGTATTGTTTTAAATTTATATATTACTTAATTTAATAATCACATCATTTTCTTTAAACCAAATCTCACAATAATTATAATCAATTTCACTTAAAATAAATAAATATTCTTAATGAAGGTCTAAACAAAAATATTATTCGTAAATTGGAACGCTTCTGAATGATGAGATTAAATTGAATGAATGATGTTCAAAGTCGCTTGCAAAAAAAAACAAAAACCAGATATTTAGCTAGAGATCGCTTAGGCACTCTTTTGTAATGAAGTGTTTTAAACATGTGTTTAAAATGTTAGAGACTGTGTAGTTAAACTCGTGTTAAACGCGTGTTCATTTTTGTTTTTGTAATAAAACTGATTATGTGTAATCTAATATAAAAGAGTTTACTACACATTCTATTAAATACTAGTACATAAAAATCCCGGAAAGTGAATCTTTATGAATATTTTTTGTTATATGAGTTATGTATATTATCATTTCGTTTCACTATACTTAAGCCCTTATTATTTCAGATAATATCGTAATACCTATTACAAAGGACAATAACTTATAGATATAAAAGATAACCTAATCCTAATGTTGACTATCAATTGTACGTTATTGTTTTTGACAATGGTCGGCTGATGTTATCGCAACATGGCGGAGTAGGGAATCATTAAACAACCAATAAGTGTGGAATGGAGTGAATTTCAACTTGTCCACTCTCAAAAGTCACGATACAAAGAACAAATATTGATTTAATTATATGTTATATTATAAGTTGCAATACGATAGAAAACAGTAAATTACCCAATAGCAGAATAATTAACAGCAGTTATTTTAAATACCGAAACAGCTTATTTAATTTCTTATTTATCCCCGTTATTGGCAGTTATGTTTTACTTTAGTTTGACTTTCACTTAATTATGTGTCATGTTATTTTATATAATTCATAACTGTATTGTCTTGTGTTATGTAATCTCCAGTTACACTAATTAATATAATATATAATGCACGCAACTCTGTTGTTATAAAACTAGTTTTGATATTACACGTAAATAAGGCGTTTTACCTTAGTAGTGTGAACTGACTGTATTTAACCAGCTGATACCCGCGTCTTCGTCTGCGTTGTTTCCTTATATTAGTAATAAATTTTATATACGGAAGAAAAAACAACATTTAGTTTTCTAGTGCTAATAGTAATAGTAGTTTCTTAAAATGTATTTACTTTATATTAAATCGTATTATTTTCTAGTCTACGAGGCTATTTACTTTCCTCAAAGGCCGGTAACGCATTTGTGATGCCCCTTGTGTTCATGGTTGACGGTGATTACTTTCCATCGTGTAACCGGTCTGTTCGTTTGCCTCCAAAAAGTAGAACAGAAAAAAAAACAAAATCTATGCGGCAGTTTTAGCGTGACGCCCACACAACCACAGACCTCTGCCATTTTATTATATTTATAGAATTTAATTTACCTCCATCAAATTTTATCTAGAGATCTATTTTTATCTAGATTCTATGTAGAAAAGAATAATAATTCGGACATAAGACTCTGAAAAATCTTATCTGCCAGTAAGTCACTCATCATTATTGCATCGATGTATGAATTATTTATTAATGCATATCTTAGTGGTTCATAACTTTATGTTAACCTGAAATTAAAATGTTTGTTAATATATTGTTGACAAGCTTTACATAAATAAATTATGTCACATACAAATAAAAACAGTACGTTATACACGCACCCTTACAATCATTTTGAGCGTGAATTGACATTTTCACTTTCCTTATTTATTTACTCGGAATGCTTTCCCGTTTTTATCGTAAAACCTTAGCATGGTGAACAGGTGTCCGTGAATGTGACGTGTACTAAATGTCGAGCGTTTTCATCATTTACAATATTATTTACATTGTTGTAGCTAATTCAGAATTGAAGGTAGTTTAAATGAAAATATTATTTTTTTATTTAACATCAAAATGACGTTTCATACTATGTATAAAATTATATTGGGAATATTGAGAAGTATATTATAATGTAATAAATACAATGAAAACAAAATAGGAATTTCAAACAAAATTTTGTAACATTAAATGGAGCGATGACTTAGTTGATAGCATGTCCGGATACGGCGTCCTTCGACATAGGTTCAAATTGTAATCGAAGCCTACGGTGCAGTAAATCATTGTGGTGAATTAATTACAAGGTTTTTATTGCTTTTTCTAAGTGCGCCTGGCTAGCTACCATTCTCATGTTGAAAATCCTCCGCCAAACACCTGTCGGTGTGTTCCAGTAGCTGCAGTTGAGAGTCAGTCTCCTCTAGACTTAACTTGTTCACTATCTTACATCACAGCATCATTTAACATCACATGTGGTTATCTCACCAGATGCTAAAACCTATACAATATTAAAAAAGAAATATATTATCCCAAATGAAGTGATTATGAAAATGTTTACATGTATAAAATTGAAAAAACTTAGCACTACTTGAACGCTCACCATGAGAATTGACAGACCTAAAAGTCTTTTCATTATGAATTAATACCATTAATTTCGCTATAACTCACCACTAGGAGGAGCTACTGCACACCAACTTCTGTACAGCTAAACCAATCATGATGAAGCCTGGTATGTATACACGGATAATTTTTACATATTATAGCTTAGGTAGTCCGGTGAAACTGTAGCGGCCTTAACAAGCCAACAGTATAGTCAGTTTAAAAAAAAAAACATTATAACATAGCATTTATAAAAAAGAAATAGAATCTTGACTGTAAAGTTCTTTTTCAATATCTAATTTATTTATTAAAAGTTATTATTTTTTCAATCGAGGACACCATTAAACCCAATAGTTGATACCAAAATCTACGTTTTGTGAACATGAAAATATAATTTTCTAATTGATTTAAATACAATAATTATTTATAACAAATAATCTATCGGAGAATACATAACAGCACATCTATTTGACTGTATATCTACGGATGCTTTTCACATACTAGTATATAAATATGGCCAGTCGTAGCTTGAGATACTAATACCACCGAGCCACTTCGATCTCCTACCCAACTATCTTTAGGTGGAACGTAACGTGGCTCGACTATTAAAGCTAACTAAATTCTGTGCTAAACTCTGTGCTAAGCTCTGAATACTAACAAATAAGTCTTGAGTACATTGGCTTAAATTCGCCTGTAAGACACGGAATAACATTTTTATTAGTATTTGATATTTACCTCCAATACTACCGGTGGCATCGTATTTTCAGCCGACAGGTACGTAGGATACGACTATGTGAGTTTTCCCACATCTACTTCAATGCCGGATAACGAAGAACATCGTCCGCTATCAACCCTACTCTATGAATAGCCGGCTTGTCTATCTCCAGAAACAGAATATATTGCCTAAGAGCAATCACCACCCTCACCTCTGTCTCAGAGCCCCGGTCGATCTAATTCGATTTAAGTTTTCCGGCGAATTTTATCAAAGGGACTATGTAACACCACCGCATTTGAAACAACTTAGCTATGGGTATGCTATCATAGAATGAGGAGAAACAGTATTCAGAGGTCCGTCAAGGCAATACCCCTTGTATCTGGGTAAATTCAATATAACACATCAGAGCGTCGAACTGTTCTCCGATTGACGTTCCACTAAAGACTGTACATCCCATCATCCATACATCATCTCGCAGTGCGCCACCTCTTAATATCGAGGTATTTTTATAAAGATTTTCTTCTTCGCAGTCCAGATAATTATATCAAGACCAGCAACCCCATTTGAAGCTGCATGCCTAAGCTACAACACATAAAAATAAAATTACGAGAAAGATGGTGATAAATGAATAACACTGGCAAAACACACCCATCTGCTTGCTCGATCGCAGTGCGAGTGTACATCGAACCTATTTATGCTAAACTATCGTATCCTCTGAGACGTAAAGTAATGCCAAACAAAGCTTATCTATCAAGTTGTTTACCGTCGACTAGTTAGCTAATGATACCGTGGGTGCAACGCGTTAATGTTACCTGCAATCGCACTTCAATGTTTATTGACATAAGCCAGAAAGAAATCCGATTATTGTTTATGAATAAGCGTACTATTATAACCAAACTGCAAATTAATGCTCTGTGAGGTCAATTATACCGAAAAGGTTGCCCTATATAAAATCGTGTGCCTATATAAAATCGGGTGCCTATATAAAATCAGGTGAGTAACTTAAGCACTCCCCTTAGTAGTCCAGGTGAAACTGTAGAGGCCTAGCCAGATCAACAGTGTAGTCAGTTCGGAAAAAGAAAATCGAAATGATTTTATTGAAATCTAAACAAAACTTTCCAATCTCAATGATTTTCTCTTAATATTCGAACTGGTAAAGTGTAAAATACTTTCGTAAAAGTTACTTTACAATCTCATTTAACAAGGAATCCAGTAATAGTCCCTTCAAAGGGTTTAGAGAAACGAACCCAATTACATTTATCAGGGTATTTCTGTAAGAATGGTATCCTCATACATAAACGTCATATAGCAAACTGTTCATGTTACCCAAAGTCTACGCAGGTGTACTCTCTCACAAATTACCTATTTCTTTCAAAGACAAATAATTTTTAAGAAAAATTCTTGATATATTGGCACAAGGAACATACTCTATCTTAATAGAGTGTATTTCATCGGATAGCGACTCGGTTGATGATATGATTGCATATCATTTGCTTTAATATATTTAAATGCGGAAATGAATATCAGATAGTTACTTACTCCACCTTCAAAGGGTTTTTTATAGTTATAGTTTTTTACTTTTTTTATTTAGCTGGTAGCATCGAATTCTACATGAAGCTAAAATGAAAATTATACAATGCTGATAGAAGCAGCAAAGAAGTATTTTGAAATAATACCTACTTTCAACAAAAATACTTTATTTTTATCAATATTTCATTACTTAATTGTCGCAAGCTATTTGAATCTTAGCGTGTATATTAACACTCAGTACTTAGGGTAGTTAAACATTTATTAGAGTGCAATGAGTCGGTCTAAATTCGAATTCAAAATTCAAATCTCGGATAATAGACTCCTGTCGTCTAAAGCTTAATATTGTTACTCTGTGTTAAAAATGAAATAAACTGTATAAAATATTTTGAGACATTATGTCTCATAATCGATAAAAGTATTGGTTTTAATGGCTAAACCATAGTAAACAGAGTCATAGATAAAGTCATATACATTTTGCACATATAATTAAACTTAATTTTCCAGTCAACCGCGACGACTATAAACAGTTCTATTTTTCGAATTTGATGTATTCAAATACTATCATAACAGTATTATGCAATAGTACAGTTTGAAATATCAAGCTAATAAAGTTTTCTGTACCGTCCTAAAAACCTATCATGTTTTTTAAATAAAAAATGTCATATGATTTTACTAATTGAGTAGAATGATGCCAATAGTAATTTAAAAAAATCCAGTAATTATGAGAAATACTGGATTAAAATCAAATAATAGGAAAGTACATGTTTGGTAACTAAAACATAGTTCTATATTTTTCAATATACTCGTACTTTGCTAACTTACTGGCTTAATTACTAGAATACCTTTCGAAGTTACATATTATTATAACAATATATATTATAAATAATGTTGTAAACATTCAGAAATAACAAATATAATATTCAAATCTGAATATTATAAGAAATCTTCATTGATTCATTCACAAGCTAAAGAATTCAAAGAAACTTTATATGTTTGATACCTCCAAACTGTGATTACTTACATGTATATATTCAGAGATATACATTATGTATAGAAACCATGTGACTCCAAGCATAGCCAGAGCTCTCGAAACTCGTGGTCTGTCTACTGTCACTTCCCTTAGTAATTGTGGTATTGTCTTGTATCGTTTGTCGTATATTAGGTGTTATCTGTATAGATAGGTATATTTACTTCTGAATTAAATTGACAACTTATGTTTGAACACTAATTAATATATTTAACTAGACGACCCTATGAACTTCGTGCCATTTACATATATTTGTGTAAAAAGTGGTCAAAATTTAATACAACATTTTTATTTACATTATAAATGCAACACAGTTATGGACGTAATCAATTTAAAGGTTTCTCCTGTACTATTTTTATTTCTGAAATACAACTATTTTGTATTCGAACAAAACAGACCACAGAGATCGGACCGTATACTTCAGCTATGAAACAGACAAATTTCTGAACTTCTCTATAAATATTTGACAAACGAATGATATTTATTTCTAAAATGACGAAAGACTTCAAATGTTTCACAGCTAGGAATATTTTGTATTTGAAAATTAAATTATATTTTTTAGTATTTTCCTTAACTTATTATTTATGTTTCTCCCCATTTAAACCTTACCTGAACTTCCACAAATATTTCAAGGTCAAAATTAGCCAAATCGATCCAGCCATTCTCGAGTTTTAGAGAGACAAACGGACAGCAATTCATTTTGATATATATAAAAGATTACATGTTCGATAATATAAAAAAAACACTATTTCTATATTCAACAAATTGTACGCTCATATTTGTATGTGTATCTTAAAATATATATGTTTATATATAAACTAATAAAATCTAAGACATATCATGCATGTGATGGTGGTAGTGTTGCTGGACATTTATTAAAGTTATCAAGTTTTGTTAGTTTTAGCAAGAATGCATTTTGCGTGTCATAAAACGTATGTATTGACTTACTTTACAGTCTTTTCATAGTTGTAATATCCTTTGTTGACAAAATGACACCTTAAATACTAGTGGATCAGGGGTGTAAAGTAATATATACTACACACAAGGTTAACAAGGGCCTCTCACGGTTTTATTAGTACACTAGCGTTACGCACGACTTCAACGGCTCAGAATTTAACAAAAAAAAAAACAGTATAAATATGCACGTTGGACGTGCGCTGTACTCGACACTTCTTCTGTAGTTTACTATATTTATGTGAAACCCTATTTTTTATTTTCAAATAAAAGTAGTTTAGGTTACTTCTTATATAACATTAGTTGTTTACCAATGAAAGTCCTGTCAAAATTGGTCCAACCGTTTCAGATACTCCACGCAGTATAAAATAAGAGTAGTCTCAGTTACTCCTTGTGGTATCAGCTATCTGCCGACTAAAATTTCGTCGAAATTGATTTAACCGTTTCGGAGATTACCCGGAACAAACAGACAGACAAGAATTTTAAAAATTGTATTTTTCTTATAATTACCATACGTAACTAATAACTTGCACTTTCAACGTTTATAATTTACACATACGCATCAAATATGATAAAAAATAATTAAAATGTAAGCTTACCATGTTACCATGGCAACGGTTAACATATGTATGGTTACTATGGGGTCAAGTGGGGATGAGATACTTGTACCTCGGAACCGCAGGGGGTGGACCCACAGGCGAATACAGTTCCCTCGTGGAGCCTTAGCCTGCCTCCCAAGACCGTCAGTGCGTGGTGAAGAGCCACATCCTACACGAGGTGACCCTGTCCAGCAGAACACTACGGATCTAGGCTAGAGAGCCGATAAACACTCCTGGGGCTCGGTTCCAGAACCGGGTCGGGGCATATACCCCGGCAGACGGCGCCCCTCGCAGTACCCCTCTGCTTATCAGAGGGGACAGGGGATGGGGTAAGGACGGGCCTGCTTCGGTTCGCCCGTCAGAGGGTGGAGGGAGGAAACCTCGGTAAAAAGTCACCGTGGGAGAAAACCACGTTAAAAAGTTACAGACGGGTGTGCCTTCGGGCGGTGGGAGGGAGGAAACCTCGATAAAAAGTCACCGTGGGAGAAAACCACGTTAAAAAGTTACGGGTGTTGAGGAGACAACCTCGTTAAAAAACAGACGGGAGGCCTTCGGGCGGAGGGAGGTAGAAAACCTCATTAAAAAGTTACCGTGGGAGGAAACCACGTTAAAAAGTGACAGAGGGACGGCCTTTGGGCAGAGGGAGAGGGAGAAAACCTCAAGAAAAAGTTACCGTGGGAGGAAACCACGTTAAAAAGTGACAGAGGGGAGGACTTCGGGCGGAGGAAGAGGGAGAAAAACCTCATTAAAAAGTTCTTGTGGTAGGAAACCACATTAAAAAGTGACAGAGGGGTGGCCTTCGGGCGGAGGGAGAGGGAGAAAACCTCGTTAAAAAGTCACCGTGGTAGAAAACCACGTAAAAAAGTTACAGGTGGTGGTGGTTGGAGGGGGCGACCCCTTGACTACCAAACCGGACCAAGGAGGGAAGGGGCTGGGGACCTGACTTTCCATTGCACATTGGTTCGGTAGACGGGTAGGCAGCTTGACCGAGCTGTCGTCGCGGTCAGGGCGTTCGCGCTGGGCCTTGTCGCCGGGGTGGCATGGTGCTTGCTTGTTCGATCCCGTGCCACTCCATAGCGCGGCAGACGGTATCTTGTGGGTTTTTTTAGTCAGTAGGAGTCTGACACCCCACAGCTCTCCAGGGCTGTGGGTGTCCAATGAAGGATTTCTTCCCACATTAAAAAAAAAAATGTATGGTTACTATAGCAACGGTAACGCGTAACGTATAAGTACCAAAATATTCCGTACCGTCCCTTAAGAAGCTTCACTTCAAATTCAAACACACTTTCACGTTTATAATTTAGGTTACGATGTCCGAATTAAAGTCAAAAACGGCTTAATAGATTTTTAGTACATTTTGTACACAAGCAATGTTAATAACATTTTTAAAAGTCGCAAAATAAATAATTTCAGAAAATTACACTTTCGTTTACGGTCAAACGATTTTGATAATAGTATTTTGTAACGAGAAGTAAGCGTTATTTTGAAATTAAAACAACACTCGATTATTATCTATTACTATGTACTATCAAACATTACAAATACCCTCACCATAATTTAGAGAGTATATTCTCGGGATTGATTAAAAAGAAGCCACTGAATTCTCAGTAATTGAACATATTTTTACCAATTGAAAGAAGCCCAATACAATGCTCTATACCGCTTCCTTTCTCTAATGATGCTCTGGTTTGAAGTGGATCTAATGGCTGTTGCATTACATAAGTTTTCTTGATGACAAATCTATGCCTATATGAACTAGATGTACAAATTAGTCGGTAATTTACTTGTGTAGACTTGTTTTACTCAAGTTTACAGGTAATTATAAAAATGTCAAATAAAATAACAGATCATTCTTCTCTTAATAAACACGTATAGGAGATATAAAAAAAAAAAAACCTATACCGTATCATTTAAACTGAATCGTTGTAATGTCCAAGTTATTCAAGCAACAGACTGGAACACCGTGAACAGGATTACTCACATGCCCAGTGTATTGCTACGCAATTTGTTGTCTTTGTGCAATTACACTCATGTAAGCATTGGACTATTACATTTAAATGTTTTTTTTGCACAGTGTGTGTGTGTGTTATTGAAAATACTAGCTGTGCCTGCAGTTTCTTTTTATTCATATTTCACCCTTTAACTACTCAACCGATCATCGTGCAATTTGCATGCACGTTGTCAAGAGTACATAAAAGGACATAGGGTACTTTTTATCTAAAAAAAAAAACACAATTTCCAAGTAAAATCTACCTAAAATATAATTTTATAATTATAAAACAAAATTCATATTGAACAGAAACCTATTTTACTTTATACCTAAAAAATATTCGAACGTAACACATTTTTATTTAAATTAAATTTAAATCTATGAATGATACAAAACGGATTAACCAATCATGGTCGTGCCCACAAACAAAACCTTCATAATACAAAACTTCTTGAAATACTGCCACACTTGTTAACTAAACATTTTTTAATACTTTACACTGAACAAATTAAAAAAACATAGTAAAAATGTTAAACGTTATATGGGTTCTATTAATATTGTAAACAAGAATGTTCGTGAGAATTGTTTCTATATTTATTATATTTCACGTAAAACTAACGAAAAACCCACAGACGATATAACGGTTTTTGATGAAACTTTGCAGTGATACAGACTAGAAGAACACAGCCTATAATTTATAATTATATTATTTAAATTACCCAAATATAACAACACGTCTTAAGCTAGTTTAAAAATCCTATCATCTATACGCAACGAAATGAAAACATCACACAAATATACTATTTATCAATCAATGTTAAAAGTTAATACGAAGTTAAATAAATTGAATCTCATTTATACTTATGAGACATCATCCGTGTCGTACAAAATAAGAAACAGCAAAGTAGGTCTGGCCTGTAATTTGTAAAATTAAAAAAAAATGGAATTGTATCTATAGATAATCTTCTAATGTTTTACTATCATTAGTTGAATTTAAATTAAGCTCAGTCGACAAGTTTAAAATCAAATCCAAAGTTTTCACGTATTAATCTAGATCTTTACCAACGAAATACATAATTATACTTTTTGAAATAAAACAAATCCAAATGGTTATTAACGTAATAATCCAATTAATTAGTTTCGTATCCGTAAAATACATAAAAATATTATATATTCAGAACTAATTAAGAATATCGTTATATCTTAGATATGTCTACGTTGTGAAATTATGTTAATTTGCAGGACAATAAATATCTAAATAGCGTATCAAGGATTTATTCTTATATCTAGAAATATATTCCCAAATAAAATATTTTATTAATTCGGAAACTGTTTATAAAAACAATTTTGTTAATAGAGAACATATTTATAAATTACCTATAATAAACCATCGTAAACAGTTCAGTATTGATTGTTATAAAAGAGGATAGGATTAATAGTTTCATTACATTAAATTTCCAACATTAAAATATTTTTTTCATCTATAGACTTTTGGGTTATTATCAATAAAAACTTGAGAGGGTAAACATAAATATTATTGTCACATTCTGTCCCACGCATTTTTATTCTCATAAACTTGCAAACGTAGGTAACAGGTTAGTTTGTCGTTAATATTTTAAAACACAGTGAATAAAATGAATTTTAGTAGTTATGATGATTACCTTATGAGGGAATGGATAAAAAGGATTAAAGAAGACGCAAGAACTGAATGTTAGTACATTAATTTTGTATTGAATAATGTAACGTTTTTTATACTTGTGAAATGTATTGCATTTTTTTTTTTTGTTGTGTTATGCATGAAGTGTTTAGTCATGGCGTTGTTTATACTGCCCGGGGGATAGAAATGTAATAATTCTAACCGGGCTGTACCTACTTAATTAAATTTGAATTTTGAAAAATTAAGTTTTTTGCTATTTGGAGGTTATGTCTATTAATAGTAATTGCTTATTTGTTTCTGTCATTATAACCACAGTACCGGCCGAACCTAACTCATCCAGTACACAATCTAAGCCACAGACGAATGAGAGTATGTTACAAATAATGGAGTTTAAGTTAGTATCCATTACATATTCCGATACGTCATTATTCATATTCCCAGGGCAGTGTAAATAGTACCCTGTCTAATCACTTGATCCATAACATATATCATATTGTGTTACATAAATCATAGGTTTTTTCAACTTATTATTATCATCATCCAAAAACTTTTAATTATATTTTTGAAACCATCCCGGCTTCCTACGGGTGCAGTGTACTAATGTGTGCACACTTATATGTCTAAATTATATACGTATATTTATAGTATGTATACACATCCGTTTTTTACTTAGATGTTTCCAGTTCTTTTAAGGCAAAGAAATTTAAAGCGTAAGTAGATATCTTTAAAGAAAAAACTTTTCTTTTGTAGCTATAATTTTAAATCTGTTATGTTTTCAAAGGTAATTATAGAAATAATACGATGTAAATAGCAGTTTTGTTAAACATTAAATTCCCAAAATAACTATCACAATTAATTTGTTAAGGACTAATACCACATTAAACAAAATAGCTTCGTAAATAATCCACTAATTTTGAAGTGAAACTACTTACGGGAGTACTTTGAAATTCTGACCCACAACCTTTATGTATGAGAAAAGTGTCGGGTTGTAAACACTATATCGGGTGGAGTATCGAAAAGAGTGTGTAACATGAGTGTCGAAAACACCAATTTTCGTCTAATTACCGAAGTTAAGCAACGTGGGGCTCGGTCAGGGCTGAGATGGGTGATCACCTGAGAATACCGCGTGACGTTGACTTTGTATTTTATAAAGATTTTTCACTTCTTATGTGTGGTCATAAGTACACACGCACTCTTTTAATAATATTTGATATATAAAAATGGTACTATAGCTTCTCCTTAGGTAATAAGACGTATACCACCGAGAACTTTACTGTAGGCATATTTCAAATATACAATTCTGATTTATAAAATTGATCTCGCATTATCAGTGTTTCGTAAAACAAAGTTTACAAATTATATAGATAAACTTTCCAGAAGACATTATCTAAATCCGTATCAAAATCTGTTCAATAATTTACAAGAATTAAGGAGACACACAAAAAAACAATAAAAGCTACCTTGTTTTTTAATAATTATAGCCATATAATATATAGATTTTAAATACAATTTCTATTGCACTGGTTGATTTCTAATGAATTATTCATAACTTTATCGTTCATTTTATATTTTCAATACCCGCCATTTTGTTGTACCAAGTTTTTTTATTAGTAGGCATAAAATTAAGTTTATTTATTTGCCTATATATTTAAGAGTTTTGCTTCGAATTACTACAGCGTTTCTTATATTATACTCTAGTAATACCAATTGCTAGATGTCCTGAAACTTGGTAAAGTTTTCTTCCGCGTACAATGTGAAACGAAAGAAACTAGATATTTCTTGTTTTCCCATTATGAACATATGGACATTGTAAGTGTAATTTTCAAGAGTTTTAATTTCCTCTCGATTGAATAACGAATCGGAACTCCATCATGTCACTAATTACATAAAAATGAATTCTATTCTATGTGATTATAAAATAGTTTTTAGCCATGTGTATATATAATATATACCTAGTCGGGTTCTGTCACAACCTTATTAGGCTTAAATTTGGAATACTGGTCCAGATGCACTACGGCTAATTCTGAAAATAGAACGATCGTGCTTTCCGAAAATAAAATGGAAATAATTTGTTATTACATTTCAAAAATGGAGTGGAGTTGTTGCAAAAGGAGTATAGATTCACGGTTATCGCGTTACAATGCTATGGTTAGATTATTCGCCAACAGTGATTTTTAACATTCTGCAAAAAAATAATATAAGACTACGGTTTGTTTATCACACTATTAAGGGGAAAAACTAGTTTTCCGCTAATGCGGGTCGGGCGTTGGGTTGCACTTCTTTGTGTTTGGTGATTTTTCTGGTGAGTCATCTCCTGTGGCCCAGCCAAACGACTGAAATACTTTCTGAGAGGTCTGTCGTCGTGTTATTAAACTTCCCACATGCCTCTTAGCCATGCCTGTTTGGCATGAGGGAATGCAATGCTTCGGCAGTACACGCTTTCTGGCCAACAAGGTGTGCATAACCGACCCTAAGCTGCCTGGCGGAGTGGGTAAACATAACAAATTTCAGCATTATATATAAAAACGTCTATTTCTCATTGAGGATTACGGCTACTGCAACTAGGCTATCTTTAAGTACGCCGTGGGCTGTCGCTTTTATTCCGAATGACTTCGGGTGCTGGGTCGCTTCCTGCTTCATTCCGGCGGTACTCGCTTGTTGCGGAGACTTCTTCTTTGTTCTCATTTCTCTGGGGATGATACTGTTAGCAAGAACCATGAGACTCGCTGGCACCAACGTTTCTACCACTACTGCAGCTGTTGCGTAGTCATCCGTCTTGCACCCGAAATAATCCTAAACCCGAAATCCCGAAATAACCTCGCCGAAACACGGGGCATAGAACAGCATTAGTCGAGGGTTAGGGTACAGTGCAATTGGCACTCCCTTCAGGCGTTTGCACTGATACGTGGGATGAGGCCCCCCGCAACGCCTGCATGGATCGGATGATGACAGTGGTGGGAGTAGTGTTTGAATCGTTGGCACCAATAACATTGTGCTGGCTATAGCTTCCCCCACCACGCTTCGTTTCTCATGAATTCATCAGAACTACCTATTGGGCCTCGTAGATGGCCAATGTCAAGCCAGGCGTCCTCTTTAGGGTGCAGTGGAACATGCACCCAAGCCTTCCTCCTCTTCCTTTCTTATGAATTCCGGGTAAAAGCTCTTCTTCTGAAAGGTCTTAGTCATGTCGTCCGCGTATGTTTCCTGTAGTAGGCCGGCAACCACGACCGCTCGATGAGGCACTACGCTCCGCCTTTTGTATTTTTGGTAAAGCACCATCTTGTTGCGGTATCGTAGGTGCCAAATGTGGCGGAAGATTTGAGAATGGTTTTCGCAATTTTAACAATATTTAAATAAAATACTAAAGGTCTGTCTGCAGTCGTTCGCACTTCGCGTAAAAAAACTGAATAAGTTTTAGTTTTACGTCATAGATGTTTGGTTCTTATCTAATAAAAAATATTACGATATCTTCATCTATACATATAATAAAATGAAGTGTCTGTATGTAATAACTACTTTTTTAATGATTAGATATGAACGTATACACGATACTGATAACAAAAGCACAATTTTTACAATTTTTGTGTCTGTCTGTCTGTCTGTTTGTTCCGGGTAATCCCCGAAACGGCTGGACCGATTTTGACAGAAATTTCACTGACGGATAGTTAAAATTACAGCGAGTGACATAGGCTACTTTATTTTAGATTAGCTGTCATCCATGGCTTCGTCTGTAGTACTATCTCTCCAAATCGATTGGACCTATTTTCATGAGACTTTCACTGACAGATAGTTGATTTTATAAGAAATAATTTACAATTATAAAAAAACGCATGCGGAGCTGCGGGCAACAACTAGTTTAATATAAACTACGATTTCTTATAAGCTCTACGCGATCTGTATCTTACTGTCGCGGAGACAAACAACAAGACAAACAACCATCGGCGACCTTGTCTGCGTTAAATTAGAATATAAAATGTAATAAAAATAGGATATAGCTTAGCGCTACCTAAAATTATTCTCCCTAAAAAAACCTGTGGTCTTAACCCTTTACCTTTACTGTAATTGGTCAAATTGTTTTAGTGTTTATCGATCTCAAATTTATATATTTATAAAAAAATGGTTGTCGGTAAAGTCGATTTACGAAAGATAATTTTACATGATAATATCATAAGAAAACATTGATGAAAAATTATACGTCACAAGTTTAAGCCGATTGTTTTACAGCTTAAAGTAGTTTTCAAGTTAATTATAAATGAATATTTTCTTATGTTGCAGGGAATTTCAATACCACCCAACCAAGTGAAGTCTTATCCCCTACAGACAGATGTGTGCTTTGGTACTTATGTGCAATCACGAACGCATTAGAAAACGGTGTACCTGGATACGCATGTCGCTTAGTTGAATTCTATTTAGCTGAAAAGATGCGCCAGTTTATCAGAGAAGAAGAAAGTTAGTAATCGCTTTATTATACAAATTGTATTGTGGTAAAACCTAAAGCGTGTAAATAGCCCAGGAGCGGTTTGAACAATTCGTTTTTTAATATGATGGTCGTAAGAGCTGAAGCGCATAAACACTTATTATAGTAAATGAATTAGCCCAACTATAAAATACTCACCGACGGTCGAAGACAGCTATTGCTATTGCGTCGGTGAGGCGGGTTTTAATAATTTCAGGAGCGGTGCGGTGATACTATAATATGAGTCTATGCACTTTGTATTCCAACCACGAACGACAACACATTGACTGCGACTATATTAGTATTTTCACCAATTATACGTGAAAAAAGCGTAGAGACCTTTCGCTGCAGCAAACGGCACTAAACAAGCCAGCGTGGGAACTCGATAACTGAAATCTTCCCAGATGCTGCAAGTCCCAGCTAACCACTTACTCTAATAATGTTTTGCGCCGAACCACAAATATAAATGACGACTCGGTTGCAGAATCGAAAACTGTTTACTTATAGAGAAACATTGGCTCTTGAAGGGGCTATTTTTAATCTTATGAAGTTACTGCCTTTATCTATGTTTGCAGTCAACGCGTGTATTATTTTTTAAATGCATGGGGATGACCAAATGTACAACTATAAGACATAGGAAAAAATACTCAAAGAAGTCTCAACCTCGATTTTGATGAAAATATGCAATTTTATTTTAGTTAGATTTTGGAAAAGTCGCGTCAAAGGGCGTAAATTCGAATCCTAGCAACTGAGTCGGAGCTTTCGGTGAAGGAAAACATCGTGATGAAACCATGGTATGGTGGTAGTGCTTTTTCTAAGTCCCTCTGGCTAGCTACCATCCTCAAATTGAAAATCTGTCGCCAAGCACCTGTTAGTGTTCCGATACCTGTACTTGAGAGCCAGTCTCTCTCTAGGTTTAGCGTGAGTGCCATCTTAGACTACATCAACATTTAGCATCAGATGAGATTGTGGTCAAACGCTAATCTACAAAGTATAAAAAAATAAAAAAAAAAAAACACTGTGTTATAACACCACCTAAATATTAATTTTTCATAAATTACATAAGCAAAATACAAAACAATACGCAAAACAGTACTAATTTCAAATGTGTACATATTTTTCCTTTAGCCTTCTGCGCTCTTTCTGTGCTTATTCCGAAAGCCATGCAAAACTGAATATTGATTCCAATATATTTGCAATGCACTTACAATTAATAGATAGATATTAATGAAACGTTATCGTATAAAAACTTTACAATATCAAATGTCTATCTATAATTTTGACTGATTCAAAAACCGCTTTACAACATTTGGTTCGGTGCACCTCATCCATATGAGGCATTCCGATTGCGTATTCGATATTAAATTCAATATTTAGATGCCAATATAGCGGTAAAGCAACCATTCGTCAGTGAATTCCAACTCATGTTAAATTAACTAGTATTGAACTAGTTGGTTTATTGGCTAACCAAACCGCTTATGACGGAATTTCGATGCATATCACTACGATGTACACTGAATACTTTTGTGAAATAAAATCTCATTTTAAAAATACGTGAGAGGTGTGCTTTGATAAAAAATCATTAGAATTAATATCTGGTATATGATTATACAACCGTAACCCTACTTTAATTTTCCATAGATTGATCAAAAACAAACAGAAGAGAATCTCAAAAAGATAAAGTTTTTCGAAATAAATTATAGTCTGAATTATTTAAATTTCATAATTTGTAAATTGAAATATTAGTCTGATATATAACATTAGTCTAGCCATAGCCATAATTATATACAATTTATTTATTATTCAAACTTATGATAGGCTGCACAAGCTTAATACAAAATATCAATATTATAGGTACACAGGCCGCTATACTACGCGTCGCTAGTTTGCCTCATCGGTGACGGGAACCCATAAGTCTTTCCCCTATCAAAAAATCGCTCAACGTGACTAAACAAATTTTCACTTCCCAATTTTTTGTAGATCTAACTTGATAATAAGCTCTCCTATTTAATAAGTTTTTAACACTTTTTACACTTAATTAGAAAAAAACCATCACTTAATTGTACGGTACTTGATGTGGTTGACGATGTGTAACATATTTTGATGGAATGCGTTAAATACAAGAGTTTCAGGAATTTTTCTCGAGATTATTCGATCCATGGTCATACCTACTATTTGTAATTCGATGCTGTAAGATCCTCCGTCTCAAAGTGTAAAAATATTCTATAGAATCGCAAGAATAGCTTTTAGGGTTTGAAAACCGAATTGTAATTCGGAAATTAATATGTCTGTCATGTCTATACGCTACGTCAAAATCGCTATGGAACAAAAACCATATTAAAGAAATATAAGTCACCATGTTGCGGATATATGTTGTTATTGCACTATCATCTTACAAAGAGACGAAACCATTAAATTTAAAATATTTCTACATACCATCCTAACACGGAGAATAAAAGTGCATTTATAAAACTATGAGGAAATTGAACAAGTTGTCAATTGTTATTTCATCTGGATAGTATTCACTGACTTTCGTCGTGTCTAATAAATATTTTCCCTTTATTATCCTGTCAAATTTGAATATTAAAAACAAACAGCACACACACACACATTCACGCACACACAACACACCTAACACTACTCATATTTAACCCTTTCTTCACTTCACGCAAATTTTTAAAGATGTTTACTTTTTTATTTTTTTTGAGGAACGCAATATGTTGCTTTGGAGGTGGGTGCTATTGGCTGTGACACAGTTTCACTAATGTAGCCGATAACGGTCATTTTTTATATTGTACAAGTAGTTTTTCTGATTCCAATAAAAAATTAAATTAAATTTTCACAAGTTTCATACGATATTCAACAAATTAACTGATAAATTGCTCAAAATAAGATCCATAGTATTTTATACTCAGATTTCTATAATTAATGACGTGTACGCTTTTACCAATATATTGGTGATGAATGTTCATAATAAAATTTTCAACTACAATCTTTAACTTTTGTGCAGTCACATAGGGCTTTTGTAAATGCATTCCTTACTTAGGTAGTTCTATAGAAAAAAGTTGTAGTGAAATCTGAAGATTTTGCATTGTATTTTATTAGTCCATTAGTATTGAATTTCAAAATGTTAAAATAATATTTAGGTACTCTAATTATGGTATTCCAAGAAAATTAAAACGTGTTTTTAAAAATTAAACGTTTTTGCATCGACATAATTTTTTTCGCCCATCTATCGCATATCGCATTACTGCTGGCCGTGAAGTAAAAGACGAGCAGAGCAGCTAAAGCCAATATGGCGGTGCCTCATGGCAAAATTATTCAATAATTTCAATAAATATTGTACTCAATTTTTAAAGAGATTAAAAACGCGATTTTCAAATCGTAAATCGCATAAATTTCAGTTAAATGCCTACGATCTGAAAAGAGTTTCACTTACATCGTGTTTTCATAAAACCCACATGATTTTTAAAGTGTTTTTTTTATGTTACGAGTAAATAGTCCAGGTTAAGTAATGTGAGTTACAGTCGATATGTGCAAATCCTTAATTTCTAATTATTTTTTTTTAATTCTAAGGCAATACTTATTCGAGACATTATATCCTTATCATAGATCTTCTTAACTGATGCCTATAATAATACAGTAAATGTTTATTTTTTACAATCATAGATGGTTCAATTTACGACTTGTGTAAATAAAAAAAAATCTATGAATATACTTATATTTAATTTTTAAAAAGAAAAAATATTCTCTTTGTTTAAAATTTGTTTTCTTCAATATGTAATGTTCACTTTGTCCATGTCTGTTAGTTTTTTTTCCACTTTGTATGTGAAGGAAAATTTTAATCACATATGACATTGACAAACTTTCAGGACATGGATATTACAACTTGAAATTAAAAAAATATATATTATACTGAGAAAAAGGCATATGAATGTTAAAACAATAACACAATAAAAAATACCAGTCAATGCGAAGTCCTGATTTATTATAATAATTTTGTTAGCATATTTTTAAATTATACACGATTTTAACTATTCAGTAATTTTTAGTCAGAAAAATGTGGCTGTTCTCGAACTTTCTACGATTACATAATAAAACTAACGTTCTCACGTTATAGATAATGGAAAAGATAATGGTTTAAAAAAGAAATGAATTAGTAAGTTGTGTGTAATGAATTGTTTTTTTTGTTTCCAGTCCGTGGTTCTTGGTTGGAACAATATCAATTGAATATTATAAACAATTACCCAGTAATCATGGCAGGAGCAATTGTTATTTCCTCCCAGTTACATGATGTCGCAGCCATAAGTACATCAATGGTGTCTGAAATATTAATTAGTGAAGAATTTACCGATTGTACTGTCCAAAATATTCGTGAAGCCGAAGTTGACATTATGAGTTTTCATGGTAAGATTCTTTAATAAAAAAAAAATATTTATTTCATAGACATGCTAAAGTCTATATGATTAACAAAGGCGTTTTACAAGAAATAGACCTGGATGTCAGATACAATTTACCAATCTTCCAAATGATTTACAAAAACAATTATTCCCACACTTTCATGATTATGTGATTTATGTTACCCACTTCAGATTTCAGGATTCCCATTTGGTCTACAGTGTATATAGCGGAATTGCTTGCATACTACATGAATATACCTGAGGATATCATTGCATTTACTAGGGTTCTAGTAAATTACTCCGAATTCGCCATGTATAAAATTACTGCAAACCTGCGCATATGTTTTCCTGGAAATGTTATTGGTAAATACAATATTAGTACATATGACTATAATATATAAAGATACTAGTTCGGTAGGATTTATTTGTATAGGGCAACATTTTCAAAGCCAGATTTTTTCGTGCATTTCATAAATCTTCTTGCGGTGTCGTTTTTATTGTATGTATCAATTATAAACCATTCACACTATTATTAGACCTTTAATCGAGTATATACGTTAAGCCGTAATAAGTATTATATTGTATTCCGTGGATTCGCTAGTGTTATTTATTGTAGCTTTTCAAGGTTATAATGTAATAATATAAGGTATCGTTATACGTAACATTTTTTTTTAAACAAAACTCCATTTTTTTCTTGTGATACTCCTTTAGATAATCGTAAAAAGAAAAAAAATGACAAGTTTTATTTTCTTTTAATAAACCAATATTCGAATGAAGGTAGGACGTGGTGAAGTTTTACAGTACTAATTCTACGGTATTAATAATAATACAGTATTATAAATAATACAGTATTAATTCTTATCAAATTCACAATATTTCGAAGAGATTAATTTAATATTATAGAAAAAAAAATCATTGCTACTAGAACACGGACAGTACAGTTATTAAAAGTAGGGGTTTTTGAAAATTATATTTAATAAAAAAATTATGCTCTAGAAACAACAATATTATGCTATTTGTATAGTACTAGTTGCAGTCATAATAAGTGACCCCAAAATGCTGGTTTTCAGTTTTGGCTATGTGGGATTCAATACCAGTAATCCCTAAAAGTTATGTGTGACTTAAGTATACTGCAATGAATAAGCAGATATACTTACCATAGAATATAATAAGTACAGTGATAAATAGGTATGAAATACATAAACAACTGATATGAAAGAAAAGCTAACAGAATTAACGAGCTGAGAGGTCAAAGTTATAGTTTATAATATACGCTTGTGAGACTAAGAAAGTCTTTCTAAATTTAAGTAACACACAGATCTTATTGGCAATGGTACATTGTTCCAGCACTTACTAGTATTAAATCGAAAACTACCTATAAAAGATACTGTAGAATGTTGTGATAATTATTCTACGCTCACAATCTCTGTAACTACATACCCAATTGATTTTATTATAGAGGTACTGTGATCTTTTAGATCGAATAACTCCAATGACATACGAGCTGTAATTATCGCCTTGTTTTCATTTTTTCAGACTAGGTACTTGTTAATATAGGGAGTGGCATGTGCTCTCGACTTGTACAATAATATTTTTTTTTATATCTTCCAAGGTGGTGCTCGTATCCTGACATTGCACTTAGCGGCAGCCTGCGTGAATGCAACATTCAAATACTATGTATACAGTACACCAAATACCGTGTCTCAGCTGTCAACATTATCAGACGCTCCTGATTTGTATCTATCATATTTGACAGACATTATTTTGCACCATTCTTACCTTGAAGGTGTCATTTAGTCACAGGCCGGTCCTGAGGTACTTTACGAGTACTTCTTTGTATATCTGACTACCACAGCTGATTCTGTATTCGATTATGTTTTTTTCTGCTCTAACAACTGAGTTTGTCGATTTTTAACATCAGCATTGCTTTAATTACCTTAACATGTTGGTATATCTTTTTTTTTATATATATGTAAATATTATGTATATAGTGAAACCGGCATGAACTTGATAAAAACTTGAATTAGCGCGAAGTAATCGCTGCATCTGTTGTACTGTCATTTAGTTTTTACTTTGTATTAGTGTGTTTATTTCTTATTGTAAACATGACAGCGACGTAATTGTTTTGAAAAAACCTATACAAGGTTAATTACATTCCTATTTTATTTGCATAGTGTATTGGCAGAGAGTGTACCGGTATATGGTTGTACATATTTTATACATATTTATCAAAACAAATTACTTAAAATATCTTTGATAAATTAACTTAACTAGTGTAGTTTTGTCATCACATAAAGAAGGAAAGAAAGATTGTTTTTTTTTTATTTACATTTGTTAAGTTTTCTTTGCTTGATTCGTTTCATTCACTAAAAGGAAAACGATTCATCATTTATTAGGAGTAAGGTATAGTAATACAAACTTTTCATTACTGTTTGATGTTTTGGTTATCTTTTAGAAAAACATTAAAAATAACTAAAAACATATATATGCATTTTTTTTCTTAAATCCCTAGCATATCGCTGCGATACCACATACAAAAACATGTGTGATCCCTTATACATACACAAGTGAAATCATAACTAATTTGTAAATGCCAAATTGAGTTTGTTTATGCACGCTTTAAGTACTCGACCGATTTACAATGAAATTTTTGTACTCGTTCTTAAGGATACAGAAAAGGGCATAGGATAACCTTAAACCCAGAAAAAAAGTACTGTTCCCGAGGGTTAGGTCAAGTGTACATGAACGCGAACGACGCCGCGAGCAAACACTAGTGTTTACATATTAGAAACACTAAAGGGGACCGTGTAAATAGGTCCACCAGGATGGATGCGGTGAAAATAAAAATGTATAAAAAAATGCGTGCAAGGACTAGAGTGCGTGGGACGGTAGGTGGTCTTGCCTATAAATAAATATATTAACAAAGACCCCAAATAAAGAGGCGTGAACTGACCTGCAAACTGAACACCTCGTACGGAGCAGCGGCGTCTCAATATCCTCACTGCTAGCGGCGATGAGTCCAATAATCTGGTTTGCGATGCCTAATGCGTACGTAATACATATAGTATATAGTACTGTGTACAGTTTTTCGGAGTGTAATTTTCTAAATATGTGCGATGTACAAAGCGAAAAAATATATTAGCGGTATGTATTTGCGGTGTCAATAATTTTATTAAATAGTGACATATATTTAAATTTTCTCTTCTTTTATTGCCGAAATGACAGCGATGGTTCTAGCAAAGCGTCTGCATGCTCCGTATACGACCAAAGATGCAGGCCAGAAACACATCTCTTTATTTGGAGAGCAGTCATTATATTTATTTACTAGCTGACCCGGCGAACTTCGTACCGCCTAACAGTCGATTCGTATGTCGTAGTCGATGGTATTAAAGTTCAAATTGACTTTACGAACTACAACTACTACTACTACGACTTTATTATTACGAATCGTTTGTATGGGAGTATAGAAAAGTGTTGTTTTTAGACTTTTTCAGGTATTTTTTTTTTATTTTTCTCTCCGTAAGATCCATCCTCGTACTTCAAGAAATATTCTAAAAAAAGAATTAGCGAAATCGGTTCAGTTGTTCCGAGTGATCCAAACACAAATACTATTCGATATTTCTACGGGTATACTATGTAATTTTATGTATCCTTCGATTACTGAACCATCAGTAATTTGTAATTTAGTGATGACTGATAAAGATACAAATAAAACCGGTTTGATTATCTTAAAAATTAATAAGGTATTGATAATTAAACACAGAATAACGGGCGTGACAAATTATAAATAACAAGAATTAATCAAATGTATCCTCCCCACCTTATTATTTTACCCTAACCCACCTTGCCTTCCTTCGTCCTCGACCTATCTTCATTCCCGCTCCAACTGCTATGCTGGTACCAGTCTAATATGGTTATTTTATAGCTTAACCAATTTATGTACACTGAATTCAGCTTGCTGTATAATAGTTCCAAAACTACAAGAAGGTAGAAGAGCTTTAGTCCTTGGATCAGGACACGAGAGTGGTATTTATTATACGAGTTTTTCTGTATTCAAAAAAATGTAACATACGTGAAACTAAAAGGAAATTCACATTTCCCAAATAGATTGGTTTAAATCTCCACATTGTAAATTTGTAAAAATATTGTTTGGCATAATTAGGATATAGAAATATCGATAAACGGTATATCGGTTTTCTTTAATTATACATAAGCAATACTTTAAGTACTTTCAATATGTCAGTCAAAAGTTTAAATTTCAAACCACAATCCAGTGTAAGTAAAAGAATACCTCAAACAATTATTATTTATAGAACCTCAGAATTGGAGTTTTGGCGGGATCTTAGTCTGTCATGTAGTGGTTTTTATATTTTATTCGTAATCTTGTGTTATTAGACTTTAAATTTTGTAATATTGGTGGTGGTTTACGTAATATAGTTCGGTTATTATGCACAAGTGAAGTGGATGGGAAATAATACCACAGAGTATGCATTCTGAGATGCCACCAAAACTCCATGGAAAATTCTAACAAGGAAACCACCATCTTGTTAGAACATTATAATTATCACAAGACACTTACTTGGCAAAATCTTGTTACTTGACGCTGGCTAGTGCACAAACCGTGAAGGAGCCAAAAAAATTAAGAAGAAGAACCTCAGAAAACAACTAAAACATGTGTAACAAAACAGTAACAGCTTTCATATTCTCTACAGCCAGTTACAGTAATATAAATATGTAACAGACAGTTCGGTCTTTGAAAAAGACGCTCGGTTGTTGGAAAGCCATAAGCAATACTTTCGATCATAACTACTAATGAATATCTTTTGACAAACCTCTTCATCCAATTGCTAATGATCACATCACAGAAACCCTATAATTAAACTTTCGTAATTTCAAATTGAAACTGATTCGTCCTTTCAGGAATCAGTTCAGTTAGTCGCGAAACTCAATAATTATCGTTCGCTTTTGTCCGTACCTTTTTGCTGAATGGACTTTTCGAAGAAATACATTTCTTTTGATGACGTCGAATTTTCCGTTCCAATACAACGCACTGATCAATTCAAATTAAATATCTAATTATATAATTTAATTACTTTATAATATACATTATTGTATAGTGACAAGAAAAATATGATTTATTAAAGGCATACAAATATTTTGATAAAGTGGTATTGTATAAATCCACCATCAATTTCTAAACTTTATTATTGTCAAGTAAATGTATTTTTTTTTTTTTAGTTTAGTTATTATTTTCCTGCAGACCTTTGGTCCGCGCCTTTTTTCTGCAGTAGATTTGTATATAAATCATTTTAAAATCTAGTACAGCTTGAATACATATTCAAGCGAGTAAGACAAGATATTATTTTTTAACTTAAACAGTTCCAGCTAATTTAAGTATTTTTTTTTGTAATCTATGTTAGTAATTCTGCTAAGTAAATGTTAAAAACTAATTATCTCAATAAATTAGAGAAAGGATCAGATAATTTATGAATATTTAACAAAATAAGGACTTTTTGGAAAATTGATATTCGATAAAAATGTCATACATTATTTCATTGTAAGACATATCATATCATACACGTATTACATAGACTGTACGTCACATTTAGGTTACTATCAAGATATACTCAGACAACAACCACATTTCTCGAATGATCATGTCAATTTTACCTCTTCCCATCCTTGGAAATGATCAGCTTTATTTGTTACGCGTCAGATAAGAAAACGAACACTACAGCGTAGCATAATAAAGCATTGAAGAAAATAGTCTTGTCACAGTAAATTATTCGAATTATTTGTTTTGACATTTTACATGTAACTCTGACCTAATACAATAATAGTAACTTAAATTTACGAATAAAAGTTTATTATTCCAAGTCAGTCACATTCCAGATATACATATATCAAATTCTTAGCATTTCAACGGTGAACATCCGATAGAAATTATCACGCATGTAAAACTTTCATTCGGCGTTCTTCAGCATATAAAATATTGATAAGTTGATTATTGATAAAATCCAATATCCATAAACACACTCGTTAATAGATACAATTATCCATAAAAAATACATTATTTGTTATTTTTACCACTGCTACATTTGAACAAAACAATCACAAAATCATTTACTGCAATATGGGCAGAACGACGTCTTTCGCGTATTTCCGTATTCCCTTATTTCTTTAAATCACACTTCAGATTTTGATACGATATTTGCCATCATTTAGAGGAATACACATTATTACATTATTTATAGAAAGAATAGAAAAGTTATCTAATTATTGAAGTGCTAAAAATATATTTCGGGCGTATATATTGGTACAATAAATCTTTTGAAATACATCAAAATTAATGTACTGTAATATTTCTATATTCTAAAATATTTACGTCATAATCCACAATAAACATTTTTATCATTTAGATATTAGATAAATGAATAATTAGTTATTTGCGATGCTATTTCTACTAATATGTGTAAATTTTTTATAAATAAATTGGACTGATACATAGTTCATGTCATAAAGCGTAATGTAGGCTATTTTTATTTTAGAAAAAGAACAGGGTTCCTTTTAAATATAATAATTTATAAAGATACAAACGCAGATAAAGTCACGGGTGGCCGATATTTGGTAAATCATTACATTATCTTGATACTCATGTAGCTTATAATTAACGACAAATGGCAGTGCTTTTGATTTTCATGAATGTACTTGAGTTTAAAAGAATGATACCTACATATAAGATATTCAACGAATAGCATTTACACGTAACTAAGTTCACAATCGATTTATCTATTAGTACAACATTGTAAAATTAAAATATAAAACATTACTAAGGAAGTAAACCGTATGGAAAACACGTGTAAAATGTCCACAATACATTCTACACTGCTTATAATAAGTACAAATATGCTATCCTAAAACAGTAAATAACCTAAAAATCTGATTATACGCCACCGAATTCTACGTGAGACACTCACTTCCCCCGAGGCGATATGCAAATAAGTACCCCGAAGAAATACGCTTATAACTTCATCCACGTTTTCTAAATTTACCTTTTAACAACCTCTTGGTATTTTACAACGTGTCATATCTAAAAATTTGCGACAATAAAACGAAAGTAGAGATAAATTTCGAGGCTTGTACAGGCTTGTTGATGCAGGTCACGACATAAAATTATCACAGGTCTGCCTTCGGTACTCCGGGGGTAATTGAGTGGAACAGAGGGTCGCCGATTTCAAACTGCAAAGCTAACTGTGTAAACCCTCGTTTGATTCATGAATTCACTGCTATAGAAAATATAATGAGTAGCACTTAAGAATTACTAAAAAAATTAAATCGTGGCTCATTCATTTTAAAAATTCAGTGCGGTGAAGCCACTGTATCAAAGCATTTGCCCAGTAAATATTAATTATTAGCTGCCCGAATTGGTTTCGCGCGGGTTTATTATGAGACCGAATGTTCTCTTTACAGTACGACCATATAATTAAATAAAATGGCAATTACAATCTGACGTTTCTCTCAATAATTATAAATACCAACATATTTTAGTTATACAAATAATTATATATTTAGGGCATGATTTTAATAGTGTTGTGTTTGTCTTTTTGTGTTTTAGAGGCGTAATCTGGAAGAACTAAATTATATAAAAAAATTGAATATTACCTACAAAGTGACTCCCCCATGACTGACTTGACACTAGCAGAATTCGTATTTACGAGATGCCATTATAAAAAAGGTCAAGTTGAAGTTGATCTTCCTATTGTCTTCTGTCTCACTCAGTCAATTTTTTATAGGAGATTTTTTAACCCAAAATTAAATTTTATAGTAATATATGTGTCATTTTTTTTACAATTTTTATTTTCATTTAGGGTAACATATAGTGACTATAATATATACCAAAACAACTGTGTCCACAACTGTAAGAATGAAGACTTAAACAGTGCTCAAAGAATGAACACGAATTTTGAAAAACTTTAACATATACAGAATTTAATAAGTACCTAATTACAAATCATTGAACAGATTAACTGATTATTATAGACATATGATGCTTCCGATTAATTACTATGAGGACAAAATGGTTTCGTCAATTCTCGCACTTTAATATGCGAACCAGTGATGATGCCGCACAGCTTCAATGAATAGCTAATGTATCTAACACGTGCGCTGGTTTCCATTACCAAACTTATGTATTAATTTACATTTTACTACATGGTAATGGACTTCATCGTCGTAACGACAAAGAGGTTAAAATAAAGTTACCACAATAGAATTTTTCTTAGAGAATCCACTAATATCTGTCTCGTAACTCATCTATGAACAGCTTCGACAACAACAACTAAATGTTATAAGGAAATCATACCAAATTGTATTTAGTTATAATCTCCGTCACCACGTAAGCGATCCAAAATTAAAATATAAATATTTTATTTATATATCACTAGCAAGCCCGGCGGTCTTTGTCCTGCCCTGATAATAAAAAATATATACCTATGTGCATAAAATACTTATGGTAACTAATGTATTCAATTTGATAAGGATCAATACTGTATCCGTCTAAATAACGATCCAATTGCCTCATTGCATGTGATCATGTTTTTAGTAAGATAGATAAGTATATGTCATCGCAGCCTTTTTTGTAGATCTATAAAAGAGGAATATCTCACTATACATTGTTTTGTTATATATGAAAAGAAAATCGATGAAAACTCCCAAGCGGCTTGACTTGTTCCAACACTTCCAACAAATATCGTTATATTTCAACCAATTTACACAAAACCTGGACAGATTATATATCTAAACCTTCCTCAAGTATTAATTATCTGTTAGTGAAGACCGCGTTACAATCCGTTCTGTATTTTTCGAGTTTATCGCGCACATACAGACTGACAGACAAACAGACAGACAGGGTGGACGACTTTGTTTTATACAACCTCTAATGTTATAATTCTAGTAAGTAGATATTAGGTATTATTAATATAATTTCAATTAGCATTCTCGCAATTTCATTAATTTAATTATTCTAAAGAAGCTCAAGCTATGGGTAATAATACAATAATATTATTTTAGTCAGATTGAAGCAGTGTAACGTAAACAGAATATCATTAATGTATTATATCTATATATATACATTACGCACCATGAATCATTACATAATTTATCGACATTCTCAGACTAAAGTGTTTAAAATTACAAATCAAATTTGAAAATACCTTTTCAAATTTTATTGCTTATTTATTAGAAAACTTACAGATTAAAAATTCTACTACATTACGACCTTTAGCAACCAAGCAATATTTTTTTATCGAACGGACTACAGTGTTGACCCGTAGGCCTGTATAGTTTCACCGGACTACTAAAGGGAGCGCTTAAGGTACTCACCCGATTTATTAAGCAACCAGCACAAGGGCGCACGGTACGCCTCAGCTTGAACTGTCGCCCAATATCCCGATATAACTCTGAAGTCTGAACTAACTCAGTTCGAAAAAGGGATCTAAAAATAAAACCCAACCACTATATGTACCTACTGTGTGAACGTGTATGGGGTGATCTGTGTATATGAGACCAATGTGAGTCACCGTTTTCGCGCGAGTAAGTATACTGAGGGTTCCACTCCGAGAAACAAACTTAGGCTCGAGCTGCTACCAGAGACAACGCGCCGTGTCTGTGGGATCATATCATCACCCTCCGCTCACGGCTGCGCGAGCAGAAACAGTTGCTTGTGTGGGCGCAAACACGCATCTTTTAAGAGGAGATCGAACTATTTATAAGCGGTGACGGTGCCGGGAGCTAAACCGTCTAAACCGTTAAACATAACCACACGGATTCATCTGTTCGTGATTAACGCGAATTTATTTAGGCGCGGTGCGGGTTAAACGTTGTAACGTAGTCGCCACAGCCGGGAAAGCTGCTGGACAACACTGCATAACGGACACAATTCAGAGCGATAAGGTATTTAAGCATTTGAAATTTCTAATACATCAGGAATTCTCCATAATAATAAAATTCGTGGTCAAAATTTTGAAACAGTAGTTTATTTAGCTGCCGGAAATAACTATAAGCCGTTATCGATATTACATTACAATAATTTAACGCGATACTTTAAAAATATTTCATACTAAGAACGTAGTATGTATGGAATTCGATGAACCCAACTTAATTCTCTTAATTGCTGTCATAATTTAAGTAGTACCCAACAAGGCATTGAGAGTTTCAAAACTTCGTAATTCCTCATTATCGAACAATCGAACCATCGTATTGAAAGAAAAAATACTCGATTCATCGTAGGTCGTAAATTCATTTACTTTCCAGCAAGAAATAAAAGCCATTGTAAAGTTTTGCTGCATTTAAATTGAGCTCGGAAGGCGTTTTGATTCACGTCCCGTAACGAACACTACACACAAATACGATTACATAAAAGACAATAGCCATATTTTAGTTACAGTTCTGTATTATTCGAAGCAAATATCATTATAAAAATATAATTGTTTTACACAATGTACTTCTAATTATTATTATAGTGTCAAGTGCTCCTATTGATCACCATTCTTACTTAAGTACTATTACGATGACAACGTTATGATCACTACATCAAACATTAATATCTACATATACAAAAATCTCGTGTCACGGTGTTTGTGGTCGCACTCCTCCGAAACGACTCGGCCGCTTTTTATGAATTTTTTTAGTGTATCTTTGGTAGGTATTTGAATATGCCGTAAAGCATATTTCATATCGCTAGATGATTAGGGTATCCTTATCCAGATTTTCTTTTTCTATGTCTTTGAGAAAAGATTATTTTTTCGATTTTTTTTTTCATGGCCATCAAAAAATACCTGTAACGTCAAATCTTCGCCTTCCTAACACTATAATACTCCCTTTTTTTTTTAAAACGCGATATGAAAATTTATGTATAAGCAAATCTAAATTATTTAACCGTGACGTCGTTCGTATTTCATATAGTATAAAATGATTTATCTTGTTGAATGGCAGATGGCGCTACGTCCGCCTCATCGAATTTTCATCAATACGCGCAAGTCATCCACGAGAAGCGTCGTGTCATTTTGACATTTCATTCTCCGTTTGTTATGTTTATCACGTTGCAGTTTGCAAAATTTTGTATGATATATTTTAATTTAAAAATTTAGAAAACATGTGCCCAGTAGCGGGAATTTCCTAGTATATGTATGTGTAACCAACAGTGACGCAATAAAGTTTTTTTTTAAAGTGGTAAGAAAATGGAATATGTAATTTTGTAATTTTTAGCTGCATAATTTCAAGTAATTATTACATTTTAGGTTTTTGTTCGACGTTTAAATGACTAATACTTATTTTGAAAAACCTTCACATTAAAAAAGTACGTCTCATGTGTGTGTGTTTGCGGAAAGAAAATATACGGGATCGTTACAATAGCCCAGGCTGTGGACTCCATCGTCACTGAGACTGTCAACTGACCTCTGTGCAATAAAACACACGTGCTACCAGAAAGTTCATAAAGAAAATAATTCGTGTCCATTGGTAGCAGAAGTTAGGCTGCAATTCTTGCTGAGTAAGGTAAATGTTGGTTAACTATATTATCCTGTCACTTATAGATACGATTTGACAATATTTTAAACACCCAAAAACGATTATAATTATTTCACTGAATTCCTGATAATCCAATAGATAATAAATACGTTTATTAAGAAATACTTACTATAAAAATATGCTAGGGAGTCAAAAAAAACTCCGAAAAAAAAAGTTGTTTTCTAACAAACTCATTATAAATATACTTCAAACCACAAATAAAATATCCTTATCTATTATATCATTACTGTTAGGTCTAAACGGGTCTACCACAAAATTCGTTCTTAAATTCATATAATACATACATTTTCACCGCTCTCTGTGAAATTTGTCAAGTGTTATCATCACGGTTTGCTGTTTCGTGTAGTTAATAAACTTTCGAAACAGCTCTGTAAAGCCCTTCCGCTTGCCGAACGGCTTTCGTTTCTCTAGCGGACGCGTAATAATTCCACGTTCCAGTTTTGTTTATTATATTTCAAACTAGAATACATATGAATATTCTTTACAAAGTAATGTCGTACATTTTATGTATAAGCCATATATAGATAGATAGATGAAGATGAGAATAGATTAGATTAGTAAAATGTTATTATTTTTTTTTACGTGTGACCACAGTCTCAGCTTATGTTGAGTGATGTTGAGAGCCACGATGGTAATACTCTAATCCTAGAGATACTTGGCTATCTAGTGCAACTATCAGAACAAACAAATACGTGGTGATAGATTTTCAACTTAAGGGTACTTACTATAGTTTCATCACATTTTCCTTCACTGATGAAAGCTCAGGCATAGTAGAGAGATTCGAATCTACGTCATTCGACATAGTGTCCAAACCCGTTACTATTGAGCAATTATTTATTCAACCTTTAACAAGAAAGCAGTAGGGCTGCCTTTTACTGGAAGTTTCTAACCTAACCTAACTTTTTTTTACATGGATACCTCATCGGATACTTAACCCACCGGACAACTATGAGCGGGTTATGTTCGATTTGCACAGACTAGAACCCCATGGTGCCGACTTATACACCTTTTGCTCGGGGAGCATGGACTGCCTAGAGTACTACTACGTCTACTCCTAATTTTTTTTTAACGTGGGTATTAGACATTAATATATATGATATAGAACATGCTTGTAATTCTCTATGATTTAAGTTATAATAATCTATAGTAAGCAAGATGTATATAATTTACTCTGTGGTAATAATTATTCTTTGTCTGTGTCTCCACTGGTCAGCAGCTCTGTACCATTTTACATTCTCTTAATATGTATTATAATAGTTCAACCAGAAAACCTCTTTCTTTCATTACGAAATACAGTCCACTGGGAATAACCCTACAGTGGGAAGAAATCCTACATTGGATACGCATAACCCTTGAGAACTGTGTGGTGTTGGACTACTCTCCTGACTAAAAAAAGCTAGGAGATACCGTCTGCAAATTATGGAATAACACGGTTTCCTGCAAAGCAAGTACTATGCCACCACGGCGATAAGGGCCAGTGCGAACGCCAAGCCGCTACGACAGCCTGGTCAAGCTGCTTACCCGTCTAACGAACCAATGTGCAATGAAAGGTCAGGTCCTCAACCCCTGCCCTCCTTGGTCCAGCTTGTTAGTTAAGGGGCCCCCCTTCCAACCGCCAACCTCCATTCATTTTTAACGAGGTTTTCTCCTCAACACTTGCAACTTTTTAAATATAGTTTTCTTCTCACAGTAACTTTTTAGTGACGTTTTCTCCCTTTCTCTCCGCTCAAAAGCTTTCGTATCTATCACTGCGTCTGCTCCTAGCCTAACTTATTAATTACAATACTCATCACACTATCACATTTATATTTTATAATTCTAACTAATATTATAAATGCGAATGTCTTTATTTGTGACTTATTCACGTGTTAACTACCAAATTGAGTATTGTGAAATTTTCCATCCACGTTGTCAGGTACAAGGACATTATTACTGTTACTGTTAAGGGCATAGTTAGTGTACTGTTCTCGAGAGATCGCTCAAATCTACATTAAGGCAAGCGAAACCGCTGGCGAAGGCTAGTATTGCATAAATGCGACAGTTAGTTTATATGTTTGTTACGACTTCACGCCTTAACTACCCAACCGATCATCACCAAATTTTGGTTGGAGAACAAAAGACAATAAGCTACCCTTCCTCCAGAAAATAAGTACTGTTCCCGAAATATAGATCTAATATTCATAAACGAAAGCGAGGCTGCGGGCAACAGCTAGTACATTATTAAAGTTATGTTTGTGAGGTAAAAATATACACACCTGGTCCGTTAATTGTCGATACAACGAAAAGTGCATAAATCAATAGTTGCACATACGTCATTGGTGATTCAGAATTATACTTCGGCATGATCAAATACAAACTAGCTTGTACCACGATAAGAACTTTGAAACAGGGTAACGCTTATCGCGGCCGTCTAATATTCTCTTATGTTCCGTGTATAAATATACCATAGGTACAAAGGTTTTAAGCATTGACCAGTCTTCTTCGATGACAGGACTGTCCTATACATCCAACAGCTAATAAAATTCACTGAAACGTCGTAATTAGTTTTTATATAAGTTTTCTGTAACATATTCATATCAATATTTCAGCTATAATTTTAAGTCAATTTTAAGTTTAAGTAGTATAAGTTCTTAAGTAATAATTAAAGGTACATATAAAATAATATACAGATTCTATAAAAATAACCACGCACTATTTTACTGGCACCAAACCATTGCTATTGATAGAACCTTTGCCGCAAATAAGTCCGCTCTTGTATTAACGGATCGCACGGAATCAAAGGTATTTCTCGTGGATATCAACATTCTCTTTGATGAAAATCTCTTGAAAGCCGAAAAAGATATTAACACGAAATATCTCGATATGAATCACGAGGTTACGGATATGTGGAAGGTCACATCTACGGAAATAGTCCTACTAATAATGTCTATAGTAGGATTAATTTCAGCTACTCTTGATAAATACCTAAGGATGTTGAGATTACTACTGAGACCGACCATAAACGATAGTCCGACGGTTAATATCCGTAACCCACTAAACTCCAACCGACTGGTCACTTCTGCTGAAGGTCTTCTTGCTACTTAATGCAGTGCTAAGTATCAGAGATTTTCAAAAACATACCTATATAATATGAAAGTATTCAAGTATACCGTTATAAATTAATGTTATTCGTTAGACATTAAATATTATAAAAGTATTTATTAAATGAAAAAAAATATATAAATACACTCATTAAGAGGTCGCAATATTGAAGCAATTCAATTAATTTCGATATTAAGTTGGCTTACACTGATAAAGTCCTTACACGAGATCGTGATGGCGTTCATTTCTCTTATGATTAATGAGCCCATTATTTCAAGTTTCATAATTAAATAGCTGTGAAAAACCCATAACTTTTTATTTAAACACATTTTCCTCAGGGATTCACGGTACCAAACGCAATATCTAAAATTACAAGCAACTCTGAAATTTACTAAACGTACTTAGCAAAATAAGGTTATACCCGCACAAAAGGTAAACGTGATTATCTTTGGTACTTATATTAAATAAAGTGAAAAGAATTTACGTCTTGGAGATTATTTTTAACAGCTGTGTTACGAATTTATAAATGAATACTTTAAATAAGATAAAATTACTAGAGAATGAGATGAGTTACCATTTTCAAGCAATTAATTCAAATAAAAGCGTAGCCAAAACAACAATGTTTATTGTTGAAATCTAATGCCTTGCTTTTAAAATGAAAGTCATAGAAAAGGCAATAAAATTTGATTGGTTAAATTTAAAATATGCTACCCAACCTGACTTCATATTCTTCTTTATTTTTTGTCTCCGGCATGGTTTATGCACTAGCCAGCGTCAAGTAACAAGATTTTGCCAAGTAAGTGTCTTGTGATAATTATAATGTTCTAACAAGATGGTGGCTCCCTTGTTAGAACTTTCCATGGAGTTTTGGCGGCATCTCAAAATGTATGCTCCGTGGTATTATTTCCCATTCACTTCACTTGTGCGTAATAACCGAACTATATTACGTAGAACACCACCAATATTACAAAATATAGAGTCTAATAACACAAGATTGTGAATAAAGTATAAAAACCACTACATGACAGACTAACATCCCGCCAAAAACTCCCAACCAGACTTTAGTTCTGAAATCTTGCAACTTTTCTTTTAATTTAAAATGTCTTCTCTATATATAAATCGGCAGAGAGAAAACAGTTAAGTACACCTTCTTCCTCGATTTCTCAAACGATATCCTCTTTTTTTTTGTTTAGTAGATTTTGGCGAGCTATAGTATTATTATTTTTTTTTATGTTCGGTTTTCCTTAATATAGAAATTTGAAAAATTAATTAATAATGGCGTATATCATATGCACTTATGTAAATAGTCAGTGACAAACGGTATCTTATTGTATTGTATATTATTGCTAAAACTTAATTACGCTAGATGTAGTAAACCACCGTTATAATTTTAATACCATATATAAATACAAATTAACCGTCGGATGTTTTAGATTCATTATTACGAATCAATTTACATAATAGTGTCAAGTTCTATAATAAGGTCCCGAAAAGCGGTACCGATTTACGAAACACTCAGTCAAACAAGTTTCAGTGTTAAAAGGTTGTCGTAACGTGGATGATTACGTAAAACAGAGTAATGTCTAGAAAACATCATCCCCCTGTACATATGGCAAAAATTTTGCAATGCAACAATATGCAATCTTTAATAAGGAATTAAATGAAAGATAAGCAATATCAGTTTTTATACGACTCTTCTTAATGATTGAGATATTTTCCAGACTGGTGGTTATAGTATTTCAATATACAAAAGTATCATCTTAGAACCTAAAAGTTATGAAAACGATGCAATACATGCAGCTTTATAGTAAAAAAATTGTTATTTTCATTACAAATAAAATTATATTATATTTAAACTAGCAGGCCCGACGGACGTTGTCGTGCCCTTATAATAAAAAATATATACTTATGTGCATCCAATGCTTAAGGTAACTAATGTATTTAATTTGATAAGGATTAATACTGTATCCGTCAAATAATCTTCCAATTACCTCATTATACGAGACCATTTTTAAGTAAATAAATGGGTATAGTAAGCTATCCTTAAAATATAGGTATATACCATCACAGACTTTATTATAGATGTATAAAAGAGTAATATCTAATTATGCATTGTTTCATTATATCTCAAAAGAAATAGGCAGCGGTTTCGATGAAAGCTTGCAGATGGCTTGACTTTTTCCAACACTTCCAACAATTATCGTTATATTTCCACCGATTTACAAAAAAACCTAGACAAATTATATACGTAATCCTTCCTCGTGTATTACTCTATCCATTGGTGAAGATCGCATTACAATCCATTTAGTAGTTTTTGAGTTTATCGTGAACAGACATACTGACAGTCAGACGCGGCGGACGACTTTGTTTTATAATATGTAGTGATAACACAATGGTGGATAATGGCGTGCAACTACTATAGATATCAATTAAATTACGAAAACTTAAACGTTGAAATAAATATAACTTGCATTTCAAGTTTGAAATAAGTTACGTTGGCAGCAAGAACTTAAATTAAAAGTATAACGAATACGCTAGTTAAAATTCATCTCGGATGAATTACACAATTCGAAACAGTTAAAACACAAAATATGATATAACTTTCATCACAATTCAAAACTAATTTAGGATTGTTAGTTATGGAAATCAGTTGTGTAAATTATTTCTCATTTACCAGAATTTGTAATTAATTAAAAACTAGTATTTGTCTACAGGCAGTCTTACTTAATCCTTAAATGCATGATTTCTTAATTTTTATACAAAAAATATATTGTATGTAGAGTTTTATACATGTTTAGAAAAAATAAGAAAACATAGTTTGTAGGTAGGGTTATTCATTTTTTTTTTCGTCGATAAAGTGAAGTTTCTTCAAAAGCATATCCCATACAGTACAGAGAGTTCATCAACCTAAACGTAATATCAAAAAAACGATCGGATTTATGTACTTTATATATTTATTTTTGAATTTATTTAAATGTCGAATCGACCAATAGGCCCAAAAGTAAAACTTTGACTACTGTTAATTCTTTATTCATAATTTTAAGCAAATGTTTCATTTTTGACACACTATACATTTAAGGGTTAATATGAAATGACAAGTAATGATACTGCCCTAATAAGTACGTTGTCACTACATATTATAAAACAGAGTCGTCCGCCGCATCTGTCTGTATGTTCGCGATAAACTCGAAAACTACTGAACAGATTGTAATGCGGTCTCCACCAATAGATAGAGTAATACATGAGGAAGGTTTAGTATATAAGGTTTTATCAAGGTTGTGTAAATTGGTAGATATATAAAGATAATTGTTGGAAGTATGGGAAAAAGTCAAGGCGCCTGGGAGCTGTCATCGAAAACGCTGCCTAATTCTTTTGAGATATAACAAAACAATGCACAGTGAGATATTCCTCTTTTATAGATCTACAAAAAAGTCTGTGATGGCATATACCTATCTTTTAAGGATAGCTTACTATACCTATCTATCTTATAAGAACGTCGTCACATACAATGTGGTAATTGGAAGGCTATTTAGATGGATACAGGGGATTAATCCTTACAAAATTATACATTAGTTACCTTAAGCATTTCATGCACATAAGTATATATTTGTTATTATCAGGGCAGGACAACGTCCGCCGGACCTACGAGTAAAAGATAATATTTTATAAATCATATTTCATTATGTTTTTCATTACTATTAAAACTTGTTATTTTATTTATATGTCATTATTTTTTAGCTGTTATTATTTTGTCTATGAAATTTGGCAACAAACTAATTTATTTAGTCAACCCTCCACATTGGACTTTAGGGAATATACCCATACCACGTGACTCGTTGAGAGGGCAGTGCGATCTTGAAAGTACCATGCTTGGTCACAGGGAGTAGGAGGAAAACGGCATTTATAAATGACTACAAAAAAACTAGAGGAGCGGGTCTTATAAGTACAATACGTTGGATACCAAAAGGAGTGTGGCGCTAAAAAATTGTCGAACGTGGGTCAACTAGTAAAAAACATCAAAACTTTTTAGATATACTATAACAACGCCAATTAATACCATACAATTTACCAAGCAAAAACTAATCAAAAGACCACCTATGGTTCGAACAGACTTGACGTTGGTACCTTTAATAAGATTTTACAAAAAAAGTTGACTTATGGAGTAGCTCGTTTATCGAAATCAATTACACCTTATTAGTAAATAAATGAACATTTGTTATGTATAGGGTATATTAGAGCCAAGTTGCGCATTAAATAAAAATCCTCTAAAACCAGAAATGAAATTAATTATGGTTAAAAAAAAAACTAAAAGACACGCTTTTAGACACTACCTAACTAAAAAGCAAATAGTAAAAAAATAATTCTTAGCATAAGAATAGAATTACTGATGAGAAAATTAATGTCACTATTATAAAAGCGTGGGGTGCTTTGTATGATACTTTTAAACTTACTCTACGTTTCGTAACCAATAGATCTGGTAGTTACTTTAAAAATGTTATACAAAGCACCCAATGCTTTTATAACAGTGGCATTAATTTTCTCATCAGTAACTTTATTCTTATACCCAGAAGAGCGTTAAGTCTAAAGTTGGAGGAACATAGCAACAGAGTAAAGCAGAAGAAGTTATAGACGGATTATGTAAAGTATAGAATATGTATAAAAGATTGTCAACGCTGCATTGACGAATGATATAGGACAAGAGGGAAAACTTGTTATACCGACCCAACTTAGGTGAGGGGATATAATTATGACAATGATCAAAATCAAAATCTACTAATTTTAAAGAACAAAACGGCATTGAAATGTTCGTTGTAATCAAAAAGAATGATAGGCTTATATTGTTGTTTATAATAATTTATTTAATAACTTCAGTGAATAGTCGTAGACAAAACTAGATCTCCTAATAACGTTACATTACAAGCATAGTATTAAAGTTAAATCTGCAGACCGACTACAAAGTTAATAACGGTATAAGCGCTGGTATTTCAAAAGCGCTGAATGAGCCAGTCCGGATTTGGTCTCGATGGGGAGCCAACAAGGTACAGAATGTTGCATTTAGTAACCATATATATAATAATATACGGTGCATACATATTTTGAAAAGCTATCATTTGCAAAGATAATTAATATATGTAGATACAATTATTATACAATCGGAAACCGTTGTTCTTTCCACGTATATAGAAGGAATATATTTTTGAAAATATGCAAAAGTTGATAAGAAGGAAATCCGCCGAAACAACCTAGTTATTCTTTTCATATCACAATTATCATGCATTATTTTGCAATGCCTTTAATTCGAAATCACAAGATGGTAGATTATCTAAACTCTAGGCGAAGAGAGACTTGCTTTACACATACATATTAACATGATATTAGTTGTATCACTCCTGTGGTCATTTATCAGTTCTAAACATTATGGCTAATAACTGGCTTTCCTTGCTTTTAACCTAATTTATTAATAACATGTCCATGTAACGTGTCCATGATTTTGTTTACGTAAATATACTTTGACGTTCGACGGGAAGTGTGGCTCTAAAGCGAATTAAATTTGACAGATTTTTTTACTATAATTTTATCTTCATTACTTAATCTTATAAAATATTATTGTAAGAGAGTAAGAGATAAGTGTAATATAGTATAGTATAATAAATATAAAAAAATTAGAAATTGGATTTAGAATAATCGATAAGATAACAGGTATTAATGACAAACGAAAGTTGAAAAACGAAACGAAACAAATTCCACGGTAGTCTAGTTTTTTGACAGGTGGAATATTCGGAATTTGATTTTCGGAATTCGCATACATTTACTAATTTAAATTGGTAACACTATCGGTTGACGAGGAAGGAAAGCATCGTGGGAAAAACTGAACCAGAGAAATTTGAATTCTTGTAGTACCACTGCTTGTGGGAAACAAATGGAACTGTGGATTTCTCAGAGTTTGAAGTCGCCAACACGTCGTGGGCTGGTATTGTAATTATGCCCATACCTTCCTTCGAGAAGATGGCTATGGGCTTGCAGTGGGTCTACCAGCTGATGATGAATGACAAACGATTCCAAAAATCATAATATTGATTTATGTGTATAATAATTCAGATTGGCATATATTTGTAATTGCAATGTAATTCAATTTGCCATTTTAAATTTCTGTTTTAACACGGGAAAATTTGCTTTCCTCCGAGAGTTAATAATCGACGAAATATCGTCATTTTGAGTAAGTAAATTAACAACGAGGCTAATTTTATTACAACTATAACAGAAGCTTTCATTCATTTTCGATAGCATAATGAATACAGAAGAATTGATATTTAGTCGAATGTCCATCAGAAAATAAATTGCACTCAGTTTTAAAAATACGTCAATGGTATCTATTAAGAGCATTTATAATTTTTATTATAAAAATTATATTTTTATAAACGTACCATGAAAAAAAATCGGTTGTCTGTAAAGTTGGTTTACGGACGATAATTTTACGTGATAACGTCATAAGAAAACATTGATCAAAAATTGAATACTTTTATGCATTGAATTTCATTATTACCACTGAATTACCGATGGAGTGGAAGAGAAGTAGATGCATCATAACCCGAACGCTTAGGCCGATCGCACCTCTCTATCGTTTCCACGCGTATTCCACGCTATCGCTTGCACGCTCGGCTCAGGCGCAACGTGACAATGAGTCATGGTTTTTCGTGCGTTCAGCCGGCGTTCATTGTTTTATAAGACGTCATCATGTCAAAAAGTATTTATTGCTTACAATTTTATTACCGGATTATGAAAAAGAGACATTTACGTTTACTTTACGCTGAATTCCCTGAAAATATTCGATGTAGCTCATTTATATTCTGTTTAATATTCTCGTAATAAAAAATATTTATCGAAGAATATTAAATTTAACATCAAGATTGTATAAACAAATTAGCCTATATCCATGTCCAAGTCCCAAGCTACTTCTATAAAGCTTGAAAGCTCTGCTTGCTTTGCTCTGCTTGAAAGCTCTGAAAGCATAATAAATAGACAGATAGACAGAATTATTTTCGGCTTATACCTTAAAATAAATTGTAAAGTAGCTAACATATAATAAACATAATACTACTTCTTTATATTTATAAATGTAATTAAATAAATTATAGCATAATATATAACTGTATTATTGTCTTAATAATACAATAGGTAGACAGTTCTATACGCAAATGAACCTTTGATTATACCTTTGTTATAGAGCGTTAAATTTACTACAAGAATATCCGTGTGTCGATATAATCTGTTCATAATATCATGACTAAGAAAACCAAAGTAATAACAGAACTTTTGTCATGTTATCTATTGAAAACTTTGGCTGTCGGGGAGTGCGGGTTAATTTTAAAATTAAGTGCTGCAATTTGGCCCGTTTTATATATATATTTGGAACCTATTCAGGACTATCCCCAAAAAAAATTCGAACACACCCTTAATAAGGACTATCCTATTATATATACGTATATAAAACTGCTGTACGTGTGCATATGACTAAACTTCTAATGGATGGTGACGTCTGGAAATGACGCCCTCTCTGTGCATCCACCAAAACCGAATGTCATTATTTGTATCTATGTTTATAAGGTAAACCAGATCGAGTTTCTTGCCGGTTCTTCTCGACGACTGGGTTGTTTTCCGAACCGGTGGTAACTTTGACGTTCATAAGCGCCTTCTCAGGGCCTAAACTGAATAAAGTATTTTTGATTGTTAAATCAGCCGGATAGATTTTGATGAAATTTATTGTGTGTGTTCAGATGTATTCAAGAATGGTTTTGATTCACAATTAGACCCGGCAGGTAGCGCTTCGGTATGTTTCTGGCATTTCTTTTTATTATCAGATGTTAGTAGAATAATAATAGAAATTAATCTGTAATTTAACTTAACATTTGTGTTATTTTACAGAGTTTGTTTGTAGTACTTTTTTAGCTACATGTGTCAAAGTACTCAAATGGACTGTAAACAAAGAGCTCTTAAGTGCTTTTTTGTTAAGCTTGAAACGAACTACATAAATGATAGGAAACAAAAATTGATACAACGTTTAAACTGTACGTAAATAGCAAGGGAGTATATTAACAGTATCCTTACAAATAATATAAATATTAATGTAAGTTAGTATATTAAGCTTTCACGCCTTTGGTACTCAACTGATTATCATTAATATTTGCATACACATTTTCAGGAGTACAGAAAAGAACATAGGGTACCTTTCATCTACAAAAGAAAATCTACTGTCCCCGCGGCAAATCACGGGCAAAAGCTAGTACTAAATAAAATCGAATAATAAACATAAATATAATACCAAAATTAAGTAATGCCTTTACCCTTTTATTTATATACTTGGGTGTAACTGTTAATTCATAGTACATAAAAATAGAATATAATATTAATACAATTCTAGTTTTACGTAATATTATAGCATACAAACATTATTATCAAGTAATTTAACTTTTTCAATTTGCTTCGACTCATCGCCAACGGTCATTCATTTTACATTTTAGTTCATTCATTGACGTAGCTAGCTACCATGAGTACCAGCCTCGGAGGGGCTGGTCGGGTGTTTGACGGCGATTGGACCACAAAAGTTCGAGATGGACGGACGTTTTCAAATGCTTCCTAATACGCAAATGCAATCGCTCCGCAGAGAAATAACTTCACCGAGGTGGACAATATATTTTTTTAGTATTCATCCAACGTTTTTAAACCTATTCTCTTATAGTACACAATAGTTTGCAATAACCTGATACATTTGCATAAAACATTGTAAATAGCTTGTGTAAAATTTTACTACTTTACGGTCAACAATTCAAGAGAAGCGTGCTGATCCGGCCTTACCTACAACACTACATATAGTTCGGGAAATTTTGTAGTACCGAACACGAGTACCGAATCGAAAATAAATCACATATCATTGTTATTAACAGGTGGCTTAAGAGATAGAGAACTTAAAATGATTCTATTGGTCAATCTCATCATTATACACTTACTGTATTTCGTCTATAATCTAATTAATGTTCCCTGAGACGCGTAACATAAGTACTAAGCAAATTTCAGAATGTACAAAAATGTTAATGACATCATCGTATAAGTGTCAAAATCATTTTGTTTTTTTCTAATCTTTTCCGAAGTAAGCCTTCCGTACTCTATCATATTTTGTGTTTAGCCTGTGTTGGGATCCGGTAACCATTAAGTTAATTGAATTCCTTTCGGATCCAGTATAGCTATACCGCAGACCGGATCAATATTGGCACTATAAAACAGTGGTTGTTTCGTTTATGGTACTTATGTGTTTATATAACGAATTTTTTGTTTTATCTTCAAAAAAGTAATGTATGATACTTCATTTGTTAAATATTTGCCAATTGTCTCTTTTTATTCATTTTTAACTTTCATATCCCTGAGTAGGCGATGCCATGACTTCATTCTTATGACAATTATTATTTACGGATTTTATCTAAATTCATTGTAAGTTCTATTTTTTTTTTTATGTTAATAGGTCATTATTACTTGACCTCTAGAAGAACACTTTTACCGATTTTAAGTTATCTATGTAAAATTGTATCTAAAAAACAGGAACGATGTGCATATGGTGCACAAGAATTTCCAGAACTGGCTACTTACATTAAGAATAAATGAAAACGAATTACGACATTTGAAAATGGAACTGTCTGGATTAAAAATGTGACTTGTTTCATCTATTTGTCACCTGCTTACATATTTTATCGCCATTTCAAATAGTACATGTCAACGTTATCATCAATTACATGTTTACTATAATTTTAAGTGTAGCTTGACGCCGTAACAGAGTGTCACTCGCCTTGAAACTGCTTTTGGCAATGAAGTACCATGCAACTCGACTTTCTATAGCTGATTTGCGGGATACCAATTCGGCTGTATCAATTTCAATGAGGAATTTCGTGCTGGGCGTCTGTTTAACGCTGTGAACAACGAAAACATCGATGCTTGAGACAAATAGGTGTACGGCTTACCATGAGATTCGGGCATCCTTAGGCATAGGCATGAGTTAGAAACAATCAATCCTACAAAAACATATGGGTGTGAAAAAACTGTGGCCCCAATGGAAAATGGATGCATTGATGATGTTTTAGGTAACACATAGACTGTCGTAAACTTTAAAAGTTTCAGTGCCATACAAACGAATGTAGACCTCATGAAGCAAAGGACAGGCAGCATAAGCTTAAAAAAATACCTGATTTATTACAAAACTTTCAAAATTATAATTTATATGTAAAATGTATATTTAAATTATTTTTTCATTTGTACAAACTTTTTTTTACCATACCATCAAAATTACAATGTACGATGTCGTAAAAATTAAAAAAATGCCTTTTTAAAATATGGGTCTTAAAAAATCAACCGAGAGGTTAATGACGGTGTATCCTTTTGTAATTCTGTTCCATGTGACAAAATATAGCCCGGATTCAAACTATCAGTAAATACTGATAAATTTTTATATTTGGTATTTATTCTATACACACCACGAATAATTTAACATAAATTGGAGATATCATTTTACATTCTAATAAAAAAACAACGTTTATCAAAATGGGTATGTGAAGAACTTGATTAATTCGATGTCCCGTTAGTTCGGTTGATTTTGTTGTCATACTGAAATTCGAATAGTAGGTGTCCCGCGTTCCGTCCATTTATCATTACAACTTCGGAATTGTATGTGATATGATACCACCGATAACACTATAAAACAAAGCCTAAGTTATTCTCAGGATTAATATACAAAACGTGTACGAATTTTACTTGGATATAATTCAAGATTATGAGTTCAATGACTAAATAACATAGGAATAGGGACATAAAAAAATAATTTTAAATGACAATATTTAGTTTATGTGTACTTATATAAATAGAACATGGTTATTAGACGTTACGAAAAAAAACTATAGATATTACAATTTTAATTCTGTGCTAACGCCGGGGAAATATACGGTCTCGGAATAGATGTTTCAATGGAAAAATTGAAAAGACTTGCTGAATAGGGGAGCAATACGTAAGACCACATATATGTTACACTGCTTTTATTAACGCGGAGCTCGATATTATACACGGTTATTTGAGTTTGTTTTGCTTTTAAAAAAATATTCGATGGAAGTTTATGACTACTGCGCAAAGCCAATTAGTTATGGATAATTTTATTTATTTCAACTACGAACTGCCCGCGGCTCCACGTGAGATTTTTTGTGTAGTAATTGTTTTGAACTCGTTACTTAATTTTATTAGAATAGGTGAGTTAGGTATATTATATTATTTCCAAAAGTATTGCTGATAGTTTTAATAGGCTATCAATATTGGAATAGAAAGTAAATCTAATACAAAATGTTATCAAATTATAGTTATCTCCTCTTGTTGACAATTTTCCTACAATCAAACTACGAGCTCAATAGAATACAAAAGTCACTGTCAAAAATAAATACATTTTAAGCAATTTTATAATTCACTGTGTATATTGGATTCATATTTTTCAAAGGAATTCCGATTTTGTTAAAAGTTCAGAACAGAAAGTTAGAAACTACATCAGTCTAATTTTTCATTATCTATCGATTAATCTTTATTTGCAGTCAGTAATAAGTCAATCATGTTAGATTTAAAATAAACCTCATTTCCTGGAAATAACTACAAATTTCCTATGTTGATTCACCTTAATGTATTTTCACACCTCTCTTTCTCTTTCAAACTGAAATATTCAAACTTTTATTTGATCAAACTCTTAAAGCATATTTCAGAATTAACATACTTTACCGTTGAGTTTGGTAAGTCTAACAACGTGCCTTCAGAATCGAAACATCTTAGCCATTAGGGGATTGTTATTCGACGCACGGGTCCTCCTCGATAATCTGTTATTTTATTTGCCACTCTCGACGTGACAACCTCGCACGATGCAACATTCTGTCTCCGGTTTGCCACAAAAACTGGATATTTTCCACCAACAACAAAAATGTTGTATGCAAACGTGTAAAATTTACTATTTAACCCTATCGTAATATAGTGTAAAAAATAATAAGTTACATAGTTATTTATTTATTACCTCGGTTTTTGCCGCGCTCTCTTCGCTGTCTGTTTCTTTGTTTGTATGATCGTCTTTTATTGCAACGGATTCTAGACTAATTTCCCGACTTTAGCCGCGACAGTGGATGATGTTTTAATTAATATAAGCTCGGCTTTTTCATTTACCTATTCTGTATAAAACAGGATTTTAGGAACTTGGTAACTTTTCACGATAATAGAAAAATTTAAAACGATATTTGAGATTTTAGAGTGAATATTACGAATAAGTACTACGTAACGGTTAACTTAAAACAACGTTGTAAGGTTTAACAAATACTTTAATACCTATCCATCTCCATCATAACAAGATTATCAAACTATTGACGATTCCCTTTATTAATTAAACCTCATACGTGTTCGCGTTGAAACCTTTCAGATACTGACAAGATGCAGGCTCAAAATAGGTTGTTATGTTGTCAGGTTGCGACAGACTTTCATCCCGTCTGGGGCACGTAATGAGCCTTCTTACATCGTTAATGATCACGAAAAAATCGGAATTTACACAATGTTTGAAGTTTCGCAGAAAAGAAATTTAGCGACGTTATATTTTTTTTTTTCTTGAATAAACATGTGGTGTACTCAACAAATAACAGCGAATATATTTGGTCTTAAACAATTTGGTGATGTGGTTCGGCGAAAAATTACATATCTTTAAATTATTTTACCTATACGAAAAAAAAACACCATACCTGACCGTACAAGTACACGAATAGTGTATTTTTCATCAATCATTTGCTAGAAAATCTAAAACAGGATTTTTTCTAAGAAGCTAAATAATTTACACTGCAATTATAATTCCTGGAATCGTACTATTACAGAAATGTAGAAATAAAAATATATGATTTCGACATTATTGACTTTGAATAAAATATAAATAAAAATCTAACCAATACTTTATCTACATTACTAATGTGTCTGTGTTTCTTTTGGTAGATATATTTGTTTCTGCCTGTTGTACTAAATTACTTACTCATATGTAAGATTCCAAATTAGGTATTAAAAAAAAATCGTACATCTGCTGTATGTATGTACGTCTGTATTTAACTCAGAAAGGGTTTGTCCAATTTTAGTGAAATTTTCTATACGGGAAATACATCATTATCATTTGTCAATTGATAAATTGTTCAAATTATCAATAAGACTTTTATAAAATAAAATAAAAATATCTATCGAATTCAAATTTCAAAAACACAGAGTTATTTCAGCATAGAAATAAAAATACAAGCCGAAAATCAATATTGCTTATATAACGCGTGTGGATACACCGCGCGGATGCACTTATTGGTTTTAACACAACGAACTTTCATTTTATTTAAAATAAATCTATGTGGTTGAAACATAACTTTAGCGGTGATTTTTCGCGGGATCTTAGTCTGTCATGTAGTGGGTTTTACATTTTATTCACAATCTTGTTTTATTCGACTCAATATTTTATAATATTAGTGACATGTCACGTTATATAGTTCGGTTATTGTGCACAAGTGAAGTAGATGGAAAACAACACCACGGAGAATGAATTCTAAGATGGCACAAAAACTCCCTGGAAAGTTCTAACAAGAAGACTTCCATTTTACTACAATTGTAACATTATTACCTACTTGACAACAGCAGTAATAATCTAGAAGATTTGTTACCTAAAAACAAAAACTTTTACGATTAGCCAAATGTTCATTTTCTTTGCGTATGTAACCATATCACTCATTTATGTCCTCTTATGTAATTCATTACTTAAGATACATTCAGTGAAAAGTCCGAATATGTATGTACCATTTCCTGAATTAAACAATTACGAAAGGCTAACCTTTTACAAATTCAAATAAGCTGTACTTAAAGCAAGACATTTAATAAAAAGTAATCGCTATGATATTTAAAAGTTAATTTCATTATACGTAAACTTACATACAGTATTGTAGTAGCTATTATGATGGAATAATTACGAGTAATTATGTAATAAGAAATATGAAAACTGAAAGGACGTTTGTTCCAATGCTTATCCTGCAGTCACGTCTGAGCACTGCGAACATTTCTTAGTGACATATATGACATAATATGACTTATGACATATAGTGACATAGAATACTTTTATACATTACTAACTGCTACTTGCGACGAATCCAAATAAATCAAATCAAAATACAGAAAAAAAGAAAATTTGTTGACAAAATTGCTTTATAAAAAATGTTATCCATTTCCTCTCTCATCCATCATCTCTCATCAAACCAAGGACCAAGGACCAAATATTAAAGAAGGAAACTTAAAAAAAAAATGGTGTAAATCTATTCAATGTTTTACTTGATATACGCACAACCGCATACCTCTATCAAATATATATATGTTATAGAATCTATGTAAACTTATAAAGTTGTTAAATCTCCTTAAAAGTAACTAATGCGTACGAAATAACATACAGTTATCTTAGAATAAAACAGATTCATAAGATGACGATTCAACAAGTATCTCAGGCGTCCCCTTATTTTTATTTGATCGTCTCGTCAAAACGTCTAAATCAGTCGTTTGCTATCGAATTTTAAAGGTAAGTAAGTTGTACCAACGGTCACGCTCGTGCGTTATCCTCACCTAGCGGTTTTCCTGAGTTTTCAACAAATAAACTAACCTTGTCCATTTTAAAACCAATATACTGACACATATTCATTGACTATCCCATATTATACCAGAATCTAAACCACAATACAACTACAGTCTAAAGGTCAAAACATATACTTCAATAAAAAAGTTAAAAGAGACATATTTGAAGCCCAAAACCATCGAAACAACAGCAGAGTAAAACAATATTTATTATTAACCAATATTTTCCAGGAAACGCAAAATTAGGAGACTAATAGTTCAATAACAAATTGTATATAGTAATCTCTCCATAACGTAGCGAATCGGAAAACCTTATTGAGAACATTAATGTTTTTTTTAATATAATAATTCTGTACCATATAACAAATACATTCCTTAAAACTATAATGAAAGACCTGAAACAAATAAAAAAAAAAAATGAGTATGACTACAATGAACAACTGCCTTAAAACAATACAAAATTCGAGAAAGCCTTAAATCAAAATAAACATAAAAATAATTTTATATACGTAGTTTTAACATTATCCTCTGTACTTCTTTGTAATGCCTCAGAACATTAAACTATCAAAGAATAATTTTAGTGACATCTATTATTTTTTATTATTAAAATCAAAAATGAAATCAAATAAAAGTAAAATAATACGTAAGTATTAATTTTATTTCATTTCAATTCAGTCAATAATATAAAAAAAATAATAATATACATAGAAACAAATAAAAATAACACCTATATATATTATTTTATTATAAGTATATATTAATAAATCATAATCTTTACAAATAGAACTTTCGATCAATAAAATATTTTTTAGAATCGACTCATTAGTTTAGTAATTACCATCTTATACAAACTCCAAACTTTACCTGTTTATTTAAATAGCATAAATAATATTGATTAGTCGTTGAGTTAGTTCGTCATAAATATTAATTTAGAAAATCATTGTATATACTTACAAAATTTTAGGTTATACCTAATTTAAACTTACTTTTTTGTAGGTGGTAGAGCTACGCTGAAGCTATCACTGGTTTCAGCATGAATGGGTCGGCTCGCCCGGGGTAGTTCCACCCTCTCACAGAAAACCGACGTGAAGTAACAGTGCTTGGACTGTTGCGTTTCGTTCGGTCAGTGAGAGCGCCGGAGGCCCACATATATTAAAAGGCCGGCAACGCACTTGCGACTCCCCTGGTGTTGCTAGTGTCTATGGACGGTGGTGATCACTTACCATCAGGTGACCCATCTGTTCGTTTGCCCCCTATAATATAAAAATATAAAAAAATAATAATTCACTTTCTTCATAACTATTTCCTTTGTTAAGTATCTAATAATTAAAACGTTGTTGTAATATCCAAGGCGTCTAACATCTTTCCTTAATATGTACAAGTATGTTTATCAGAGCAAATTAATTTGAGATCTTAGAAAAGAAATAAAAGACGATCGATTTGATACCATGATGATACGGTTTGATTACTATAAAATTAAGATATTGGGCCCATAAAATAATATTTATATTTTTCTTTCATTTTTCATTACTGACAACCCAGTCTTCTGGAAAGGCTATTGCTGCCATTTACACGTATTAAATAAGTCTATTTTGCTTATGCGATCTTCTCTTTATGAAAATATATTCCAGGCTTTTAGTAATCAAAAATCATGTTTGCCATTTTAGGAGTAAAAAAGTCTTGTGATAATTTCAATGTTGTAATAACATTATGACTCTCTTGTTAGAACGTTCTATAAAGTTTTTGTGACATGTCAGAGTTCATGATCCGTGGTGTTATTTCTTATCCACTTCACTCCTGCATAATAACCGAACTATATTACGTAAAACGCCATCAATGTTATAAAATATAAAGTCAAATAACATAAGATTATAAAATATAAAATTTATTATATGACAGACTAAGATTCCGCTACAAACTCTAATATTTATGCTATAATTTATGACTTCAAAATCTTCCCATCAGCTAGTCTAACAATAATTGTAGTACATCCTTATTAATCTATGGTAATATCTGCAATCTATGCAGTTGTTTAATAGTGGTAGTACCTTCCTATATAATCATTGGTTGTTTCAATATTGCCAACATTCGAAAGTGAGTGTCATTGATTTTATCGCCTAAAAGTGTATGCTATTATAGCCGATGTTCCCAAGATGTAAAGTCTAATTTAGATACTTTTATTGGCGCTTACGTTCTCTTGACATTAAGTGTAATACGAAAGGAAGTAAGAAAACATCTAGGGGTGTTATTAAAAATTTGACGTCGCTTGAAAGTGTTTGTGTATTCGCTTTCGATAATAATAATAATAGAGTTTTTGGCGGGATCTTGGTATGTGTAGTAGTCGATTGAATATGTCCTCATAATCTTGAGTTATGAGACCCGATATTTGTGGTATTGGTACATAATATAGTTCGGTCAGTGTATATCTGAATTGGATGGAAAATAATACCACGGAGACTGAATTCTAAAACGTTATGAAGACCTCCTGAAAACTTTTATCGAGGGGTTGCCATCTTTTCATAAACTTGTCACAAAACACTTTGCAATAATTTTACTCTTTTGTAATGCCAATAATGCCTTAAAATAATAAATTTTAAAATAGAAACATATATGAGTAACATGAAAAAACTGGACCTATTACTTGTTGTTCGCGCCGCTTAATATATTTTATAATTCCACCCCCGTATAATATTTGTCGCGAACCAGTAGTATATCTTTTCGCGTTTATATAAATAATAATGTTTCTTTATTGTTTTGGCACTGCAGAAAATCGATTATCATTACAGGCTGTCGTCTATGTGTGTTACGCGCTAGATTAGTGGAATGACTCTCGTTACTGCATCTGAGCTATGGATCTCTATAGCACAGTGCACGTTCTTAAAAATATGGAAGTTTTCGCTGTTGATGAACTGAAAGCCTGGTTTTTCAAGATGATATATCTACGAAATCAAACGATCTTGTTGCGCCCGGACGACAATAGTGGTCAGTAGTGATTTTGTCAGTTGCCATCTTTGTTTTTACCTTTATACGATCGATCTGTATGACTTAGTAGCCATGTTAATAACTAACATGAGAGAGTTTAACGTTATAATTTATGTATTTACTAAGTACTTGGCTATAAATACATATTAAAAATAATAATACTCATTCATTCGTAACACGATATTATAACAACGCGACGGGTGTCATGACGCTTTTACTGTTGATATCAAGCTTACTTTTAAAAACGTGATAGGTATCAATTACAACATTGAAAAGATGAAGACACGAAGTTCTTTGTATTCGACACTAGTTTTTACACGAGTTTTCACTCGCTATAATGTATATTTGATAATCTATTTTTTATTCTGAATGAAGAATGAAAGTTAAAGAACCCTATTCTTTAGCCTTTCTAAGCCCTTCTCTGTACCCCTGACAACGTGCGTTCAAAATTTCAGAATTATCAGGTTGCGTAGTTAGACGTGAAAAGCGAAAGAAAGAAAATCGATTTCATATTAGTAATATTAATAGTATAATCGTATACATCTTTGTTACGATTTGTATAAAACAAGACAATAATATTTGTTGTTTTTAATTTACAGACTACACAAAATCCGGATTTGGTTTGCAGGTTTTAACAGATTACGTATGAAAATCGTAGACATGAGACACGGAACTGCAAAAGCTTCTATGTGCGAGGTTGTATAAACGAACAGCCTTGTTCATGAAGCTTTTCAAGTTCCTGGACTCGCAATCATCAAAACCGACCACAGACGAGAAAAGAAGAACCTGTTAATTTATTTTATACCCTCTTGAGAGTAAGTATCTATCAAGAACTATAACGATTTTTCTTTCTTCTTTTTAGGTTAGCGTTTGACCACAATCTCATCGGATGTTAAATGATGATGTGGTCTAAGACGGCAATCACGCTAAACCTAGAGGAAGACTGGCTCTCAAGTGCAGCTGCCGGAACACACCAACATTTGTTTTGCTATAGATTTTCAATTTGAGGGTGGTATCTAACCAGGCGGACTTCAAAAACACTACCACCATACTACGGTTTCATTACGATGTTTTCCTTCACCGAAAGCTCCGACTGAGTTTGCTAGGATTCTAACCTACGTCCTTCGACCCTGTGTCTGAACACACTACCAACTGAGCCATCATCGCTTCAAAATCGACAGGTATGAATTTATCAACAGTCGCAGATAAAATAATTAATTCGAAAGCATTTACGTCACTTGATATATTCTGGTTATTACCAAAGCCTATATCATCGGATTAAAGGTGTACATGTATGTACTTGTGTAGCGATCTACTCTGGCTCAAGCATCCCCTACTCCTTAGTAATTGATAAACGTTCTTATATTATTAGCTGATTGATCCAGGCAAGTTCGTCCTGCGTTGTTTATTATCTTAACAATACATTTAGGTACAGGGCAAAACATAAAAAAAAAATGTTGTCTGTAAAGTCGGTATGCGGACGATAATTTTATGTGATAAAGAAATCATTGATGAAAAATCGCATACCTACTTTTATGTATTGAATTATTATCACTGAATTATCATTATTTTGTATAATACAAAGAGACAGTTAATCGAAAATTACAATTTTTTCAATAAATGATGCGTCACAACCCAAACCCTTACGCCGATCATGCTTCTCTATCCCTTGTTCCGCGCCCTCGCTTGCACGCTCGGCTCGGACGGAACGTGACACTGAGACATGCTTTTTCGTGCGTGCAGCCGGCGTTCATCGATATATAAGACGCTATCACGTCAAAAAATTAAATTGTGCCGAATCGGGTGAGTGCCTTAAACGCTCCCCTTAGTAGTCTGATGAAATTGTAGAGGCATAGCCAAGTCCACAGTGTAATCAGTTCGAAAAAAAAAATGTTATCCGTATTCTTCCACTCTCCTGCAGTTTGCACACTACACCGCGTGTCTCACTTCTCCTCCAGGGCAAGAAAATACACATCTCTGAATGCGCAGTGCTTACAAAAATCCTAGTTTATCTTTATGTAATAATAAGAGATAAGAACGAAGTGTATAAAAAGTAAAACAAAAAAAATAACAACTATCGAGTATTTCTTTGCGTGATGCTCGCACTTTGCGGCCTTCCTCTATTGTTTTATTTATATAGGGTATTTGTTAAAAACCCTAAGAACGGAACAAATACTATAAACCTTACGCCTACATACACCAATTGGTATCACCACCACCACATTTTCGAGTATATCGGGAACAGACAGACAGACAGACGCAGCGGACAACTTTGTTTTATAATATGTAGTTATAGTGATAAAAATTATATTTATATTTTTTAAATAAAATATGTATTTATAATCAGGATTAGGAATAAAATGTTAAAAAAAAACAATGATTGTTTTGATTTAAACACATTGAGAAATTTAAAGGGATGATGTTTTGGTAACTGGTACTCCTATGTTTCCGACTCAGTAAAGCTAGTAACAGATTTGCCGATCTGTAAGTTTAAGCGCCACGTCAAGCGGGTTTTGGTGTCAAAGGGCTATTACAGAGTGGATCGATCTGGTGATGTCTGAAATTGACTCCTCTCTGTGCATCCACTAAAAACGATTGTGACGTAATGTATTTTAAATATAGATCTATAAGTATATGTTAACAATATAAACCTGATGGAGTTTCTTGCCGGTTCTCCTCGATGACTGGTTTGTTTTCCCAACCGGTGGTAATTCTGACGTTCATAAGCGCTTTCTTAGTGCCCAAATTGAATAAAGTATTTTTTTTATATTTTAATTCTTACTAATATTATAAATGTGAATGTGAATTTGTATGTTTGTTATGCTATCACGTGTCAAGTATTAAACCGATTTTCATGAATTTTTGCATACACGTTGTCAAATATATAGAGATGGACATAAAATACCATATAACTAGAAAAAAATTCTTGGAAAATAGGTGAAGTCTAAATTAATGCGAGCCAAACCACGAGTTTTTTTTTTGTACTGACTACAGACTATAGGACTAACAGGCCTCTACAACTTTACCGGACTACTAAGGGAACCGCTTAAGGCACTCTCCCGATTTTATATTAGCAACTTGCCTTGTATCCCGAATCTAAGCTAACTATTCATACATATAGGAATTCGTGAGATATACATGTGTACCAAGCATGTATCTCAGATCTGACAACTAAGTTGATCTAAGCTAACTCAGTTCGAATAAGCCAAACCACAAGTAAAACCTAGTTTCTTTTAACAAATGAAACGTTTCACGAACTAAATATCGTGTTCGATTTTAGCTATTTCATCACTCCGTTGTGCTATATAGTGGCTAATCTTAACAAAAGTCGATTTTTTATTACTTAAGTTACGTGTCAACAATTCTCACCTAATCAGTCTAAAAAGGCTGGCATTCATTAGTTATCAAATATAACTTATCATTATTAAGAACACCAGCGTTTTAAAAGTCTATATTAAAAAATACATGTAGTAAATTTTAGAAGACTTTTGATAATTGAAGAGGATAATAGTTTTAAATCGCGTAATAGGTTACTTGATTTCTATTTCCTATGAAGAAAAGTATGGAACTTTTTAACTTATATTTATTTTGGCTTGTTCAATGTCGTCTTGTTAAGGAGAGTGACGGAAACGTCACAAACAGTTACAGTATATTTATTCAGTTAACTCTTTGATACTCATAGAGACATTTTGAAACTCTGATTCCTAATATATTGTATTCATATTACTGAATTTAATTAATTAAAAAAATAGGCCCGACCTTGATTTGTTTCATTTTGACAGCTGTAATAGATATTATGTTTTATAAACTATTAATTTAATTTAATATAGAAATAAATAATATATTTCAAGAAAAATCATCTAGGAATACCAGCGCCTATATGAGACATGTCGTGGTGGTCTAGTGGTTTGACCGGTGGAATATCGATCCCAATCAGAACCACGCCCGACATGTACCAAGGAATTTTTCGGAATTCGCGTACATTTATTAATTTAAATTGGCAACGCTATCGGCTGACGGTGAAGAAAAACATCTTAAGGAAACCTATACCTGATCAATGTTCTTGTAGTAGTCTGGGAAATATATAGAACTCTTGATTTCTCAGACTTTGAAATCGCCAATATGTCGTGGGCTGGCGTGGTGATTATGCCCATACATTCCTTTGGGAAGAGGCCTATGGCCCTGCAATGGGTTTCTTACAGGCTGATAATGATATGAGACACGCGTGTTTGATACTTCGACAGTTTCCGTGTCCACTGATTGTTGGTCAATCATTGTTTAGATATTTATATCTCAAAGAATTATTACGTTAACTATTTTAAAACTAAAGTTCTCAGTCTACAGAAAACGTATTTTGCGTAAATTGTATAAACAATAATATATACTATTCAACTTACTTAAACAAGTTGCAAATCCAACATGTGTAAGAGTTACGCGTAGGCTTATTTTGATGTGATAATGTCTTATAAATCGATGAACGTCAGCTGCACGCACGAAAAGGCATCACTCATTGTCACGTTCCACCTGAGCCGAGAGTGCAAGCGAGAGCGCGGAACAAGCGATAGAGAGGCGCGATCGGCCTAAGCGTTCGGCACGTGACGCATCTATCTCTCTACCACTCAATCGGTAATTCAGTGATAATAATCCAATTCAATTCATAAAAGTATGCCAATTTTCGTCTATGTTTTCTTATGACGTTAGCACGTAAAATTATCGCCCGTGAACCGAGTTCACAGACAACCAATATTTTAAATGGTAATGTCAACTTTATTGGATATTATCTCATTATAATCATGTACGCAGTGATATTGTAATTAATAAATTTTTAACTAACCTATAATTACACATATACAACATTTGATTCACCGTATCACTAAAAGGGGTCTTAATCTACAATTGAAACATTTACAGTCTGGTTATGCCAGTAAATATTCTAATTACTCTGCACTTGTAGAACTGCTATAAATAATTACAGGCTTGTGATTAAAACTAAAGAATACGAGCCGTATTTATTCACGTTCAGACGGCTAAATCAAACCGAAAGAAGTTTCCGGAATAACGTGTATCTTCCGCATCAGCATCCCATTACTTAACCTTTTCATTGATTTCTTTAGACTTTAAAAGTTTTAACGGGAAACAAATTGAAAAGTTTCTTAAATAGAATAAATATAACTGAGATGGTACAGGCAGTTTAAAGATCAACACTTGTATAAACAAAGTTTTGCACCCGGAATGTTTTATTTTATTGACGATCGGGATCTTCGGGAGTTGGGAGCGAGCTACTGAGAAATGTTTTAAAACATTAATTAGAACTGAGAGACGAAGTAAATAATAACAGCTTTTTTAATATATTACATTTCTTCGTTTCGAAGATTGTCTTTGAAGATAGTAAAAGAGGCTGACGAAGATAAAAAAAACGTACATTATATATAAAGTTTTTATTTCACGTTTATTATATCAAGTTTTAACGATTCATCTATCTATATAAAAGAATAACCGTCTGACTGATATATCAACGAATCACGATGACATGATTTTGCACACTGTATGAGCACTATGGCAGTATTTTTGGAAATTCAATCCCTAAGGTAGTGAAAAAATTCGATTAAAATTTGTATAAAATCCGTCAATTTTGAACTTAGATCTATGAAGGTTGATATTTACCAAAGCAGTTGCAAATTAAAAAAAAAAACGATTACAATGTTATAAGCATGTTGTGCCGAACCTGCTTAGATGGGATAAGGGTATATACCCTTTATAACGGTACAAAAGCAGACGAAGTCGCGGGCAGCTGCTAGCAGATAAATAAGAGTCTAAAGCATTAAAAGCGCTACAACGTTATTGGATAGGTTCGAAATAGCAATGTAAGCAGTAATATTTTTATTATAAGATAATGGACTTAATATACATAATATGAGAAATTTCCCATTGATATAATGCAGTATTGGAGGCCCCGTGTCGCTTTTAATTAAGTTTGTTATAGAGTTCCTGCGAAACAACAATTACTCGTATCACGTAGGTGATAATATCCGTACAAAGCTTTCCACACTGAAGTATCTCCGTTCTCCTCAAGCGATAAAATGTAATAACGCGTCACATCGATTAGCTTTCACTGAGTCAACACGAGTGGTAACAATATTACTGATATTGTGGCCAATAACGGGCGCTCCTTTCGAAAGATTCAACGCAAAAGCAATTCTCTTTTATTGTTCTAATCTATGCCATTATACAAAATTGTGCCATCGGCCCACATCCTTTGTTTTTTTTATTTCTTTTTTGTCATTAATATGTGTATGTTATTTTTATAGCACATTATATTGAATTAATATATTATAATATAAATTTCTATACCGTCACATTTATAGGAGGACCGACACACAATTAAACGGTTAATTGGACGAATTCTCGAGCGAAGGTCAATCTTCGCGAACAAAGTGTATAAGTAATACACTAAGACCCGTTGAAAGCCCTGCCTGCGAAACATATTTAAAAACATTAAAGGGCAGACGCACCACTTACTTTTCACCGAACGGTAAAAACAATGCAACGGCATAATGTCGAACCACAGTACTGTAAACAAAGTTTTGAATTGTATTGCGTGTACCTAACGACATAATCACCGTCGCGTAGCAACAGCTAAAAGTCTGTGAAAAGTTACAAATTGTTTGCGACAAGACATTTGATCGTCTTTTTGTAACATATTATTAGGAAATCTTTAATTGTGCACCTTACGCGTGCCTTCGCTTTCAGCTTATTTATTTTAATTGCACTTGTATATTATGAACAAGATTATATATCCAAAATCGCTTCTATTAATCTATTTTTCGAGTTTTAATTCTAAAAGTGGAAATACAAGCTACTTCTGCTAAATTCATTTTGATACAAATCATTTTTCATTTAAAACGAAGCCGGCTTTTCGCCGTGCGTCGAGAAATACATAGTGCATGCCTGCCGGCGTAAGGTTAAACCCGAGGAGAAGCACGTGTCTATTAATAAATATTATTAAGCTGATGATAATGATAAAGGGCATCTTTATTGCAAATCGTGCTACTCTACCTAACTCATTTTTAGAATACAACAAACGTGGTTCTTTTGACCAACTATAAAACGATAAAGAGCCAGTATTGGTGCGAGATTACAAAGTAAATGCTATCAAAAGAACGGCTCTTAAAACTTGCCGCCATACTAATAGGTACTGGGAATGATAAGGGTCATGGTAACAGTAGCACAGAGTGTAAATGATCGCCAGACTAATCAAGGTTAGTTAAATTAAATTACAAGGTTAGAAAATGTTTACTTTGTAGGTATAATTAAATTAGGTTGTATAACCATTTTATCACACACTGAACGTAGGAATGGATAACACACCGTCATTATACTTATTCTTGTTTTCGAAATTCGAAGAGAATTTTCATTTTTTTAGAAAAAAATTATAAACACAGTTTTTGAAATATTCTGTAAAAACTTTTGAAAATACGTGTAAATCTTAGACATAAGATTTATAATACGGTTTCTAATGGGATGTAATTTTTACGAATGCATTAAATTGGTTAATCTAATTTCTGCATAAAATGGCTAATAACAAACTTCAACATAAAATATTGCTTTCAAATAAATTCGCATTACTGTAATTAGCTTTCATAATTTATTGGAACAGTAAAATTATTACACCTCGACCTTTATTCTAAATGGCGGACGCATATCGCCATCTATTGATCATAAATAGTACTTTAGACACAATATATTATGGAGAGTAGGTTGTGTAGAACAACAATTTATCGTGAAATAATTTAAACATACTGTACTTTTGTTGTTTGTCTACGCGTGTGTCTGCGGGTGAGGGTGCGGGTGCGTGGGCGTGGGCGTGGGCGTGTGCGTGTGCTCGTGCGTGTGCGTGTGCGTGTGCGTGTGCGTGTGCGTGTGCGTGTGCGTGTGCGTGTGCGTGTGCGTGGCGGGTGCGCGTGTGCGTGTGTGCGCGTGTGCGTGTGCGGTGTGCGTGTGCGTGTGCGTGTGCAGTGTGCGTTGTGCGTGTGCGTGTGCGTGTGCGTGTGCGTGTGCGCGTGCGTGTGCGTGTGCGTGTGCGTGTGCGTGTGCGTGTGCGTGTGCGTGTGCGTGCGCGTGTGCGTGTGCGTGTGCGTGTGCTTGAGCGTGTGCGTGTTCGTGTGCGTGAGCCTGTGCGTTTAGAGGCAAAACAACAAAACCGAACATAAGTTTAGAGACGTTAGACTTCTAATACCGATCTAGTTAGTAACCTGAGGGTTCATAATTTATCACCAAGCACATATACAAATGTTTCCACAGTTGCACTTGCGAGTGTCCTCCACGAAATTTACTGTACCTACTAACGGTTTAGGCTACAACATCGATGTAATATTAAATGAGATTATAGTTAAATATCAAAACATATAAGGTATGAAAAATATTGTGAGATATTCGTTTTTATATTGTTGACGAGGTGAGGGGTTTGTTATATTTTCGAGTGTCAAAGGTCTGGGGCCTGTCACTGCCAAACAACCTGTTTTGGCACACATCTCGTTAACATTTGAACGCTTCAGTGTACGGGTATATACGAGTATGATATAATCCGTGTTATTACAAAAAAGGTAAATACACGTCGAACACTTGCCTAAAAAAAGTTTGATCACAAAAGAGTGTCTTAACCTGGTTTAGAAATAGACACTATTTAAATATAAACATTGTATTACACTTGTCTAAGTTCACAGTTCTTATTTTATTGTTGTGATTTATTGTATTTCTATTTGCCGGCTAAACACGTTTCGTAGTAAATTATGGATTTCGTGTGTAAACTGGAACTGGAACGTTTTTGAATGATGAGATTGAATTAAATGAATTCTATTCAGACTTGCTTGCATAAAAAAATCAGATGTTTAGTTAGAGACCGCTTCGACACTCTTTTATAATAAATTATTTAAACATGTGTTTAACAAGGTTTAAAATTTTAGACATTGTTGAGTAAAACTCGTGTAAAACGCGTGTTCATCGTTGTTTTTGTAATAAGACCGATTCAGTTATATATCTAAGTATAAAAAATGTAGCAAATAAATAAAAAGATACTTATTTCAATGGGTGTTCGGTTTGAAGAACTTGAAAATATACGTATTTGTTTATGTACGAATCTATTATAATTGAATAAGTAAATTGATGTATTTTAGTCACGCTAGTCATTACTTAATTAATTTAGTAATCCTAATTACATATTTTGATGTGAAAATATTTCATAAATAATTATAATTAGTCAAATATTTTTTAACAAATTAAAACGAATCTTTTTACGCATAACCAGCATAGGTAATAAAATTAATGCGACGCTAGAAAGGACACAGGCAGCCATTTCCTAAAATCCCGCATACGTCATAATGATTAAATTCATTACGAGTCTACACAACGGTCCTTTGTGAATGTGCGAGCCGCATGAGGAAAATGGAGAAAATACATTCTGTCGTCGTACGTGGTGGCCGGTTGATACAAATATGCTAAAAAGAGAACACTAATTTAACATGGCTCACTTTTAATTGGACATTAATATATATATATATAGTCACATAACCGTAAAACAGGCCTCGTGCGGCAGTGGTAGAAGGTAACACTGGTACTGAGGTGGAAAAGATTAACTTTTGTGTTATACACGTCATGTGTTCATGTGTTTTATATCTAATTACTAAACATATATGTATATATTATGTCTGTTGTTTGCAATCCTTTTTTTTAATTCATAGGTTTCAGCATTTCAGCAAGATTTCATTTGATGTTAAATGCTAATGTGGTTTAAGGTGGTAGAGGGGAAATGGCTCTCGAGTGCTGCTGCCTGAACACACCAACAAGTGCTTCGCGAACAGATTTTCAACTTGGGTCCTGTAAATAGTCAGGCGGACTGCGAAAAAGTCCCATTGCAATGCTATGGTTGCATCACGATATTTGTATTCACCAAAAGCTCCTATTCAATTGCAAAAATTCGAACATACATCCATCGACGCGATGTCCAACAGACTATTAAAACTAAGCCATCATAGCCTCTAAGCCGTTATCGTTTCACTAAAACATCGCTTATCGATTCGAAATAACCATTACAAAAACAGCCGATTTAACCATTCATGGAATAGCTTAATATTGTAGACAGTCTCTATCCACATAAATCTAATTAATAATTACTTGTGAAAAATATTACCTCTTTCATTTACGTAGTTTTGTACAAGCACAAATCGACCGTTGGGGGCGCGATGGGCATGGCCACAACCCTAATAGACTTATGACGTCACACTTTCACGGTCTATTCAGATCGATAGACTAATAATATAATGTCCAATGCCTTACTATAAAAAAAAAAACAAATAGCGCGTGATTAGTAACGAAACTAAGTAGGTACTTTGTTTTGAATTATTATTATTTCTTACAAATACTGGCAAGCCTCCCGGTCAGCATAGTTACCGCAGAGTGATCATTTTCTGCTCTTCGCTGAGTAAAATATTAAATTCGTGCCTCAATGGCACAGGAAAGATTATCCGAGCTAGCTCTCCTCAATATACACAAAGACGTAAACCTGGATAACGATGAAATTATTAGCATATTCGGGAAACAGAGATGTAACCTTGAATTTGTAATTAAGTACCCAGCAACAGTAGCAGCTAAGTGAAATTATCGAATGTAAAATATATACGAGCATTTAATTTAATTCGAAAGCCACTTGAAGTCGTAAATTTTTATCAAATCGGTTCAATAGTTTTAGTCTAAATGTAACATTGTGATGTACAAACTTATTCACATTTACATTTATAATTTTCATGAGTGAACAATGGTTTGTTCACAACAAATGTTGGTACATTTTACAGGTTTATTAACTTTGTAGTACTTGCACCATAGCTTTGCAGAAGTGAAACTATACATAAACGGTATAGAAATTTGGTCAGGGTATCATATATTTTAAACACATCTCCTTTTTAGGAATGCAATGTATCGATCATGGGCAAGTTCATACGCCGACTCGCACTTAGCCGATTTTCGAGTGGCTGTGACCACAACCTTTCTTAAGGGTTGGATCCATTCCTGGTTATGTAGCATATGTAATCCGGCTCAATCAGGACGAACATACAACTGATAAATAGGGATGCAAATGAAACATCGATGTTTTTTAACATCGAATAATCGATATTTCAATTAGTCACACGTGTACAGCTTTTTTAGCTAGTACCTCGCACTCACCGTTAATTGCTCCCACATTCATCGACGGCCACTGTTAGTGAATGTGTACTAAGCGGCCTAAGAAGTCGGTGAAAGAAAATATTACCGATAAAACAAACGCACTATTAGAATTTTAGATCCTAACACCTATACAAGCAGATAATTTAGAAATGAGGGATGACATAAAGGTTTATTTCCTGAGTTTTATGAATTGGCGATAACATATTCGCTTATCGTGACCACGTCCCAAACCCAGTAAGCGGTTATTTTTAGAAGCTGGGGCTACATTACCCAACAGCTTACTAGGCATAAGATTGACAAAATGATTGTTTTTGATTCTATTCCGCGAAATAAATATTACTTACCTTCTTTTAAATGTACATTTTCATCAGATATATCTTTGCCACTTTTCAGGAAAACATCAGTGTTTTTTTTTTATCAACGACATTGAATTTAAATGTGTGTCTATGGCATTAGGGGTCTAAATATAATAAGATTAACTTATCAATAGTACCAGATAATTTTAATGGCTTAAATAGCTTTCTGTTTCATGAAGTTAACATCACTTTCTTGAGATCATGATTTATTCATAATATCAAATGCTTTGTCGTTGCGTTCATGCCAGTAACTATTTGAATTCAAGACAATATCAAGGGAGGAACTTAGTTACGATACTTATAAAAATAATAACCTATATCTAAATCTTCATAAATCATTGAAATTAATTAGAATATATAAGTAGGAGCACAATAAACACAAATATAGATACATTCCTTTATTTCTTTTTCATCATACAATTCAAAAAAATCTAGATTATCAAAATAATATTATAAGTTCGCACAATAATAATGAGTGCTATCAAATTTAACGACCGAATACAATAATTAAATATAAAAAAAAATATTTACCACAATGACGTAGCTAGAGAGGGGCCGTTGTTGCGTCTCGCCCCACAACTACCAACAACTTAGTCAATAGGAAATAAAAGCGTAAATGAACCACCGAATTAAATATAAGAACAAACTAAAACGACTTAAAATACCTACCGGCGAGTCGGACTTATTTTTTTCCCGTGAATCGAGAGATATTTTGCCACCTCGTGTGCTTACCCTTACTAGCTACGCCGCTGTTTCAACACAAGAATAACTCGCTTAAAATTAAATTACACAATTATTATATTTCAATAATTTTTGAATAATCAAATACACGATTATTATAATAACCATAAAATTTATAACCATATAATAAATAGTAATAGTAATAATAGAATTAATAATACTAGAGTGAGGGAATGCTTGGTGCGTAAATCAATAATACGTGCTAAATATAGCATGTTTAAGCGTACTGAGCAAAATAATATAATACAAAGAATTGTACACATTGCATAGGACATAGACAAAACAGGTGAAATTATTCAAACATGAATGACACATAAAATAATATACATTTTCTGAATTCAATAAAATCACTAATTTTTACCAAAAAACGAGTATTTACCTAATAAAATTTACTTGTGTCGTTACAATCAAAGTGTGGATAAACAGTATTCTAGAAAACTCGAAATATATAAAAAATTAAGACATTAAAAATACTATCATGCAAAGAGATAAATCCTATCATTTGTCATAAAAGTTCAGACACAAAAATATTACATGTCAAAAATACATGATGAACAATAAATAATGGATTATTTTATATAATAACAACGTCATATTAGGAATTAGAGAAACATTATACACTAATTTCGATAGAAATACAACCATTACGATGAACAATTTCGATAATATGAAGAGTATTTAGACGGACAACTTTGTGTTATAACGTGCAGCACCACGTCACTGTACAGAGTTCCACGTAATGTGTCACACGCAAAGTCAATTAAAATAATACTGTAATAAATATCAATAGACGTTTCGCATGTTAATGATCAATAATCAGGTAAGTTACTGGTATTCGCAAATATTTTTTGTAGACATAGCCGTGGGGCAAAACCTAAATATAATACGAGTAAGATTAGTTATGCGAGATTCACTCCACTTCAGTGTGAGACATCTAATAAGGCAACCTTTTTCTAGTAATACTCCTAATTGTTTTTAGCGAGGGCCATTCAAAAACGCGGATCCCATAGCTACGAGTATTGCCTGATATTAATTCTATGTGAAACATTCGAGAGGCAATGCCCGTAGACTGCGTGGCCGTAGTCCGGGATCATGCTTTAGACCATAAAATTAATTGAATAAATTACCTCTCTCGTTATTGTTTCAATTGCCAAGGCAGATTGCTTAAGACTTGAACCTCTGCGGCAAAATTATGACACATTGTTCTATATAATATGATGTTGTGTCTTTTAAGTCTTTGGTAAAGTTAAATAAAAAAAAGGACTCCAACATTTGTTAAATAGCAAACATTCCACCAATTGCTTAAAATACAAAGACCTACGGAGAACACAGAAAAACCAACCGATTTTATAACACCGTTTATCTTATGTGAACTAGTTGAACGCATAAAACATGTAGCAAATGATCAAGTTGCTACTATCGAGGAGTGTGGAATAAATAAGAGATCTAGGCCCAGTCGCAGTATACTGACTTATTTAAATGTTGAAATCTTGTTCAGCAACACCCAAAATTCATATACTGGTAAGGAAACCTCTTTAAGCAATATTTTACACTGCACTACAAAAACCGGGTAAACCGCATTTACCAGACCGTAAAAACTTCCGACTCATGTCCGTACTATGGCCATACATTCAAACTTTGGGAGCCTTCTCCTTAATCACATCCACCCTTGCCTACAATTGAAATGCATACAAACTGACTCTCGAACAGGCAAGTTGCAGACCAGGATAATCAATTGCTGAGCACATACCCAATCTAACATAACACATTGATGATGGAAATTCACATTGATATCAGTCCCATTTCCATCACATAAATGATTCACGAAAACGCGAACTATACTCTGGTGAACTATGGCGCCTCCTCCAGTCAACTATGTGCCACAATGAGAAGAACTTTCGCCAAGGTAGGGCCAACCATAGCCTCTTTAAAGGTCTTTAAACTTTAACGGTCGTATTACAAAAACAAAAAAGAGCAAGCGTTTAACACGAAATTTACTAAACATTATTTAAAATTTTAAACCTTGTTCAACACACGTTTAAAATACTTTATTACAAATGGGTGTCCAGGCGATCTCTAGCTAAAGATTTGGTTAGGTTTTTTTATACAAGCAACTCTGAATAGCATTAATTCAATTCAATCTCATCACTCAAAAATGGTCCCATTTACGAATAATATTTTTGTTCTGTTCTTCATTAAGACTATTTATTTATTTTAAGTAAAATTGGCTCTAATTATTTAAAGAAAATGACGGTCATTATTAAAATAAGCAATATATAAGTTTAAAATATTACACCAAAGTGCGTAAAAAGGAACAACAGTATAATCTCATAATAAATACATTGTGAAATGTCAATAATGTGTTATTATAGAGATTGTCATTTACTGTGAATCTCCAAAATTAATTAATTTATCTCCCCCACCTAAATTAATGAAACCCACGAAATCTATAGTTTACTACGAAACGTCTATAGAAATACATATACAATAATAGAGTAGAAATATATAGATATAGAAATAGAAATACAATAAATCACAACAATAAAATAAGAACTGTGAACTTAGACAAGTGTTATAAAATGGTTAAATTTAAAAACAAGGGTAAGACACTCTTATGTTATCCAACATTTTTTAAACAAATGTTCGAAGCGTATTTAACTTTTTTGTAATAAACCGGTAAAGGTTTTAAACAAACCGTCAAGGTAATGTGATAGATTGCTATAAAACTAATCTGCAGCTGTGATTTGCCTAGGCCATATCGCATTTACTTAATGCCTTCCACTTGCACCTACGATGTGATCACCGAGGCTTTTGATGGAAGTGGTTTCTTATTTAATCTGCTAGTCATATAATAATGTTGGCTTGATCAACTATCAACACGACAGAAATAGAGACCGTCCTACGGAAAACATTTCAGTAAATTATATGTTCTAGCCAGATAAGAAAAAATACATTGAGTTTTTAATAGGGGGTAGTTTTATTCGAAAATATAGAGTAGTAAAAAATATACGTCAAAAGTACACAGAGTAGTCCGTCCATATAACCCTTTGTTCTTAATTATAATTTTTGAACGATCAATAGCGCTAAACACTTTTTAAATATTTTATTTGTATAAGGTATAACAATAAACATTTTTGCATTCACATCGTGTAATAATTATGTATATGGATTATTTCCGCTAAAAATAACACTCTTTCTTTATTAATATTTTTGTAAAAAATTACATTCAAGTGTGATTTCTTATTATATTTGTGAATAAAAGTCTTAAACGTAACTATTTTAAGTTATTCCAGTACTACACATATGATGTAAAGTAACAACAGAGTGGGAATGCTGTAAGAATCCATACCATGGGCCTGATGCGACATCACAAACATTTAATACCTCTATTTAAAACAAATTGAAATTCTTAATTTCGATATATTTTACAAGTTGGCTACAGTTATATCTGAAATCCCTACGACTTTTGCCTTTTTGAATTCTTCGAGAGAGCAGCTAAATTGAAGCTGTTTTACCGCCGTTTATTACTGTACGGCGCGTAACTTTCAACTACGGAAGATACGTGCCACTACAGGCGGCTTGCGAAAGTTGAAGTGGCGAGAAGCATCTGGCGGATTGCAGTGTGAAAGGCAGTAAGACTTGCACATTGCTTCAAATGGTAACTATATGGGATCTGTGCCATAACCCTCTTGCTCTCCGTTCAATTATAAAAAGAAAAAACTTTAAATCTTCCGTAGATAATAGTGCACATTAAAACTACATTACTCAAGCCGCTTATCACGCTTTTATATAAAAATTAAGCCATTTATAAGGTAGAACTACACTAAGTTAATCAATTGATGTTAAAACCGTTTGTGGTTGTGGTTTCTTAAAATATAACTCTTCTCTACATGATAGATACGTTCTACATCGTACATGTTGTTATTAGAACATTATTATTCAAGTAACAGAAGCAGGTACACCTGAGACTTTACATATATAAAATTATAACCCAAGTATGTAAAGAGATGATTAAACTCATATAGTGCACATGAGACGTTGTACATTGCTGCGTCGTCGCACCAGCCCATTATAGTATGAAAACAATAAACACAGTGGAACTACAAACATCTAGGTACATTGTTTATAAATAGGGGGTCAGTCTTGAAAATTCCGGAATTAAAATTATTTTTGTGCAAATAGTATTATACTTTATTAAAAGTATGCGCCGCCATTAATCTACCTTTAATGTAACAGTCTCTTAATTAATTACTTCACAAGAGTAAAGAGAGTAGCGGAAATCAATTAATATTGCCATTCACAATTATAAGTTTAGATTTTGTACTATAATGTAAGTGTATACGTGGACTATTCTCTATATAGACTTATTCGTATGATGACTTTGGTATTAATTGCAAAGATAACAGAGTCAGACATATCGATACTTTTCCATTAAGACTTAGGCAACACTTGTAGATAATCTGAATTTTCTATTTAAAAACTGATATTTAGCCATTTTTGCAATCGCTTTACTCTTACGAAATACGAAATTAGTGGGGCCGGTATTTATACGAGATCGGTACTTTACAAAAACGAATCATTTGTTGTGCAAGAAATGTGTGACAATCAATATTTTTTGGAAAAACTGCTCTTAAAATCGGCAGATTAAATTTAATAAAATATATTATTCTTTTAAAACTCTTACGATTACACATTTAAAGCGGTTTTTATTATACACAGATCTTGAATATCTCAGTTACATTTCTTATAATTTAACTTTGAAAACGTTCAGCATAACAGAAAATTAAGCTGTTACCTCACATTGAACACATTGGCCAAAGCAAGTATTCGCTTTAGCACGATTTATATATTATAATATTTTGTGATGTTTTTGTACTCAAATATCCTTAAGGTTTTCTCACCAATAGGCAGCATGAGCTGAGACCGGCACCTGTTTTCGCCAACTCCGAGAAACAAATCGATCTTCTAGCAAAATCTATTTTTTCACAGAACACCTGTAATTAATTAATACAAGATATAAAGATATATTAATGTTTTTTTTTTAAACAAACCTGGAACAAATTTAGAAATTACGACCCTCTCTGTCCAAAAACAAATGTAACTATCTATGTCTAAACTGTGTTCGTAAAAATATGTTATGTATATTCAAGTCTTTTTCTTTTTTTTTGAACTGACTACACTGTTGTCCTGGGAAGGCCTCTACAGTTTCACCGGACTACTAAGGGGGAGCGCTTAAGGCACTCACCCGATTGTATATAGGCAACCAGCACGCAGGCGCACGGCGCGCCTCCACTTGGGACTGTCGCCGAATATCCCGAGTCTAATTAAGTTAAGCTAAACTAAGCTAACTATTATTCATACATATATAATTCGTGAAAGGTACACGTGTACCAAGCGAGTATGTTTCAAGAACTTTTACATGTATCTTGAATCTGACTACATATTCGAGTCTATCGCATCGGCGGTGGTAGTTTCGACAATCGTAAGTGCCTTCTCGGGATCTAAATTAAAGAAAGTATTTTTGATTACTTTTCGTAAGCATTATTATATCCTGGAGCATCATTACGCGTCTAATGATATTTTAATAAACCTAAGCCTATTTATATTTAAATATATACTTCAAATGGACTTAAGATTTACCGAAAATTTCGTACTCTCTTAACTAGATAGATACTGTCAGACAAGGTAAAGTTGATTAAAAAGTTACACCGGCTTGTACCGGCAGCTTGACCGGGCTGTCCTCGCGTTAGGGCATTCGCGCTGGGTTTTGTAGCTGGGGTGGTATGGTGCTTGCTTGTTCGATCCTGTGCCACTCCATAGCGCGGCAGACACTATCTCGTGGGTTTTTTTAGTCAGTAACAGTATGACATCCCACAGCTTCCCAGTGCTGTGGGTGTCCAATGCAGAATTTCTTCCCACATTCAAAAAAGATTGTTTCTTAATGGACTACGACTGGGTGATTCGCAGCGCACTTCCTTCTGGAGCGCGTCTCATCTGCTACGTGGATGACACCCTAGTCGTAGCCCGGGGGAGAGAATGGTGTGACCTAGTGCACCTGGCCACGGAGGCCGAAATTCTCTTGTCGGGCACATCAGAAGACTGGGCCTCGGGGTGGCCCTCGAGAAAACCGACGTCCAACTCTTTCATGGACCTCGGCGAGGGCCACCTCCTGTGGCCCACATAATGGTGGAAAGCGTCCGTATTAGAATTGGGGCCAGATGAAATATCTGGGCCTCACCCTGGACGGACGCTGACGGTTCAAGGCCCACTTTAGGGGGGGCGGGGGAGGGGGGCGTGCCAGCTGCCGCCGCTTCTATTCAGGAGTCGTGCGCTCGATGGCTATCTACGGGGCACTATTCTGGGTGGACGCCCTCAGCGCCACCAATATTCGAGCGCTGCGAAGTACGCAGCGCATGGTGGCGCAAAGTGCGTTACGCAGTTGCCGCACGGTGTCCTCGGCGACAACCTTCGTGCTCGCCGGCTCAATTCGCTGGAGGCAGAGGTGCTTGCCAGCGTATATCAATATATGGCGGTTAACAAACGGATGGGGGACCTTCTAGCTCCCAGGGAAATAGAGGAAAGAAGAAGAGAGAGAGAGGGAGGAGATGTTGTGAAGGTGGAGGCAGGAGCTGGCGGATGCGCATTATAGTTCGATACACGATCGACGCAGCCTGCCCGGTCCTGTCAGAATGGTGTGAGCGAAGATGGGGCTCCCTGTCGTTCTGATTGGTGGAGGTGCTGACCGGGCATGGATATTTCGGTTGGCAGCTGCACCAAGTCGCGCGCAAGTAGCCAACCGCTGTATGTCATGAGTGCGGCGATGAGCCAGAAACACGCAGTTTACTCTGTCTGAGTGTGCTGCATGCGAGGAGCAACGCCGCACTCTGGCTGCGGCGGTAGGAAGGGATCTCTCGCTGCCGAGCGTGGTGAAGTCCATGCTTGGCAGCGAGTCCGTGTGGAATATTGTTGTCTTCTTCTGCGAGGAAGTCGAAGGGGACCCTCTGAGCGGCCTTCTTCGTCAAAGGAGGGCTCACGGAAGGAGGAGGCGCTATGCTCGTCTCCTTCCACCACCATAGCCCGACCTAGGAAGGTGGATCGGGGGACCCATCTTCCCATTACACAGATCTGGCAGACAGTGGAGACGGCGGGTATAGACATGATAGTCTCCTGACATGGACGCGGCCCTGTGGTACTGTTTGATACCGGAACAACCGCTGGGGCGACACGATGAATGCTGAAGAGATCTCGTGTCGCCCCAACAAACCCACCCACCCTCACCACCGGGATTTGCATTTCCCACTTAAAAAAAAATAGTTTCTTACATAAATATTCATTCTCACCTTGAATGACTCCGGTATTTCTTCAATGGCCCTGTGTATAAGAGTTCCATTTATATAGAGACAGTTGGCGGCTTCGTCTTCGGGAACTGTCAAGGTCTGATAGGAGAACGTAGCCTCTCTCTCCATTCTTTTCAGGATTTCCTTAGCCTCTTTACTGGCACCAACACAAAGTATATCAGGACCAGCTACTGTGATATATTTCTTTAAATTGTGAGCTCCTTTTGAAATCTGTAGTATTTTTTTATAGTATCGATTAAACAATGACTAACCATGGTTAACTAAGACATTAAGAGCCATAATATACCTTAATAGGTGTACATGGGAACTCGGGGAAAGGCTTCTGCAATTGCACTAGCTCCAGCTTCGTTAGTAGTTTCACAAATACCCACAAAAAATTCACGACCTGTAATTCCAAAATTGGGTTAATTAAACTACTAATTATATAATTACTTATTAATAACCTTCATAAATTCCCGATGTTAGAATTTAAATTACGTCCCACGTCAAATTAAAATGACTAGAAAAAAATATATTAAATATTACACCTAAAATTTTAGCTAATTAATACGCCAAATAAAAAGCCTCTGGGAATACAATATGTTAGGTAGGGCAACCTTGACATAAAGTACAAATTGTTCATATAATATATATAGCTACAGATATATCATAACAATTATCAGTTAATTATTACTCAGGCATACCAATTATTTATTCAATTACACATACAAATTATTAAACAATCACCTCAGTATAATGAACATGGAATAAGATAATTCATCATACATTGCGGATATTTTTAATCTTTTTTTTTACTAAAACAAAAACAATCTGCTAAATAATTTAATTAATGAAAAATATCCTTACTAAATGGAATCATTATTACATCGAATAGTATAAAATAATGCATAATTTCTTTGCAATGAATAACAAGTTCTCGAATATATCATCATAATATTACTCTAGTTTATCCATTGTCCCTTATTTTTATTGACAATGACAATGTTCGCCTTACGTCATGCTTACGTCAAGTCATGATAAATATTAATTTAACTTTTGTATCATTGTGACTAGCTGCTATGATATAAAACAGGAAATCACCCAACAGTACAATAACTGATGACAATTTTAGCCAAAAAATAATGTTTTTTTAATAACACGACAGCTAAATTAATAAATGATATACTCGTAGATAGTACTGCAATCTACAAATATATACTAATAATTCTTTAAAATGTCCATATCTTGATTACTCAACACATCAGAATGTACAAAATTCCATGTCGCCTTTTAGTCACCATTTCCACTAATATAATATGATTCTCAGGATATTAACAAATGCAAGTATCATGTCAATTAGTGGAACAAATATGAATACTGTTAACAAATATTAATACTGACCAGTAAAGAGAACATCAGATCCACAAATGTGTGCTTCCGAATCAGTTTGTTCAATAATCGTCTGCCCGAGATCTTTTCTTAGTATTTCCTTTAAAAGTTTTAGCTGTAACAAATATAACTATACTCGCTAAACAATCATAGGATATATGTGGATCGTTGATTCAAGTGCCACCGTATTTGAGACTTGGCATGAATCAAACTTTCTTTAATTCAAGAATAATCACTTCGATTAACTAAATTAGCATTGTGAACGAAGCTGAATGCTTAAGAAATATTATGGACACATACTAAAAATAATACAGTAGATTTATCAATATTAAAAATCCCCAACACACCGAGACTAGTATGAAAACTAAACCATTATCCCTAGGGAAAACTCCTAGCAATGTGACTATAATAGGTTATATATACCATTACGGTATGCAATTTTTTTTTCCAATACCAATATACTACAAATGTATTTTTGTCAAACATGCATGGAAATATTGCCATTATTTTCGACAAAACAACGCGCAAAGTATCGAATATTACGGACAAAGAAAATCAAATCCATTGCATGAGCGTTTTTTGAATTTCTAGCATTACAACGCAGAACGTTCCAGAAATGTTGTATTAAAGGGAGTGCTGGGTTTATTAAACTACTCTTTGAGTGGATCTCTTTTATAATTCTTGGCAAAACAAAGTAAGTCTTTTTGCTTGGTACAAATTGCCTTCACGTGACTGTATAGCCATATATGCTCTTGCCATTTGGCACAGATGATAAATAAAAAATTACCGGCAAAGCTGAAAATTCGTTTTGATTTGTTATTTACATACTTAATAAATATAAATTTAATAATGAGTTCCAACGGTTCAGAGAGTGAAATGGAGATTGATTGTACTCCACCAGATTTAAGATCAGAAGCTAAATTGGTAATAGAAAACCTGCTTCCAGGAAAGTCAAAGAAAAATACATGAGAGTATATGAAAATTTTATGAGTTGGAAAAACGAGAAAAATGTGTACATTTTCTTCGAAACAGTGTTTTTGGCGTATTTTAATGAGATTGCTAAAACTAATAAGTCATCTACATTATGGGAAATTTATTCCATGCTGAAATGTACGGTTCATGTTAAAACGACATTATCTTGAAGAATTATGGAAATTTAACTACTTTTCTTAAATGACAATCGACCGGATTCAAAAGCAAAAATTCGAAAATGTTTACTGCTGAAAACAAAAAGCAATTTTTAATTAGAGCCCGAGATGATAATATTTAGCGCCAAAGGTAAATGTATAATATAAAAAGTATGGTTTATACCCCGCATTCTTTTCAGAAAAGCATTACATATGCCTCGGCCGAAGTGGAAATTGCCTGTCTCGTATTAGTGAAGTCCTCGCCTACGGCTCGGCCTTCAAACCCATACTCGTACTGCAATTGCCTATTTTGCGGCCTTTGCAATAATATACTATTATAGCAAATAAACTTTATAGATTAAATTAATATGCAATATTAATATATGTATCAAGGAAATAAAACAAAATTAAATATAAATTACATCATCACAATACTGCGCCTACTTATTATCCTCATCATTATTAAAGAATACAGTGACCTACATTCTTAATTTAATAATCAAACATAGAGTCAGTCAATTTACCAGGTTATATATTAAGGTCACAGTAATCAGTCACAGAGAAAAGGTACCCAGTGATGCAAGACTTACACCCAAGTTTTATCTAAATATAGCCCCCACCTTTAGTGAATGCTTATTTTTGTGTTATAATTGTTGTTACATACATCATAATATATTATGATTCAAATAACTTATTAAGGTATACTTTTATACGCCCCAGTTATTGATCCTAGGGATATTTTCCCTAAAATTATAAAATTGTTGTGATTTTTTTTAAGAAAACTTTTAAACTTTGCATGGTTTATTTTATACTCGTATGTAACTGGCTGATTCCGTCCGCTTCACTAAAAAAAATCATAGAATCAATTGAACGCACACAATAAATAGCCTAGCCTAGATCCATCTATGAAAAATTCCACATCAAATATACATTCGGTAATTTGAATATTATTGAGCCTCAAGGGAACTATACTTTCATTATATATATAAAATAGAAAGAGGGTTATAGACAGACATATAGATAGAGGGTTTTCCATCATTTTTCTATAAAATTAAGTGTTTAAGATTTGCAAAGTTCTTGATGGCATATGAAAGCTATTACCATTCCATTGCTTCTAGATTGTTGACATATCAACCATCAACTTCACATAGCAACAGAGAAAAAAGATAAGAGGTGTTCACAAGACCTGGGTGGCCAATTGACAGGTCCATTTTTTGAGATAAAGTTTTCGAATTTCTTCTTTAATAAATCTATAGTTAGTAGTTCCATCCTGTTGAAACGACATGCCCTCTCGGATTCGGGCAACACAAATTCAGAAATAAAAACCGATTTATCATCCCCCTATAGCGGTCTTCATTGTCTATCACGTGGTGTTAATCAGTTACAAGTCGACGAAAAAGAAAGGGGTCCAATAACGCCGCGGGCATCAAAAGCACGCTAAACAAGGATCTTTTGTGGAAGCATTGCTCTCTCATATAACACGTGTGGGTTTCTGGCTTGTTATCAGCTGTTTAGCCAAAAATGCGGTTCATCGCTGACGATAGTTTTGCGTTGAAAATCTGGATCAGCACTAAACTGTTCCACATACCGATCAGAAAGCTTTCGGTGCTATAAAAGGTTATGAGGCTTCAAATTTTGCTTCAATTTGATCTTATATACGTAGGCCGAGATCCTTTCGAAAAATTCACCATTATAATGTTAGAGAGAGTCTCAATTCTGGCGCACGGCGTAGAGCCGATTGATTCTGTTGGCTGTGACCAGACCCTCTTACTACCGCAATATTCTCAACACTTCGTCCGTTTCTTTATCTCATAGGTACTAGGACATCATGTGAAGAAACTTTTGGACTCAAACTTTTTCATCAACTTATGAATTGAGAGTCGGGTGGGGCGATTTAGACGACCGAAAATTGATGTCAATTGCTTGCTGCCAACGACATTGAATTTTGATTATTTTTAAATGTTGCTCATTAGTGTATTTCATGGTAACTAAATGGTACATATTGAGGAACAAAATAGCTATACCAATTTACAGGTACACTATAAGGAGCCATTTATATTTAAAACTAGCTGTTACCCGTAGCTCCGCATGCGTTTTTTTTTTATAACTGTAAATTACTTCGTATAAGATCAGCTATATGTTAGTGAAAGTTGCGCGAAAAATGGTTCAAACGTTTTGGAGAACTATCTCCTATTTGTAACTATCTGCAGTACTAACTGCAAACAAAGCCATGGGTAAACGCTAGTCCAAAATGAAAAAGCTTTAATTACTTTTTATAACGTTAGCTATCTGTCAGTGAAAGTCCCATGAAAATAGGTCCAATCGTTTTTGAGATAGTACTACAAACGAAGCGACGGATGACACCTAGTTTAAAAGTCTAGTCTAAAAGTAGCCTATGTCACCCGCTGTAATTTTAACTATCCGTCAGAGAAATTTCTGTCAAAATCGGTCCCGCAGTTTCGGAGATTACCCGGAACATATAGACAGACAGCCAGACAGACAAAAATTTAAAAAATTCTATTTTTGTTATCAGTATCGTGTATACATTCATATCCAATCAGTAAAAAGTCGTTATTTTGATATTACATACAGACACTTCATTTTTATTATTTGTACTCGTATAGATGAAAAAATTATACTTCCTAATGGAAAACCCTGTAGTTAGAATATTATTACTGAACATTCTTATATATATTTAGACAAAAGTACCAAACTGAATGACTTATATATTTAATTAAAATGACAATATGTGATGAAAATAATGAGACCAACATAGAGAAAGACATTGCTCTTCATAATATATAAACATAGTTCTTACTACTGCATACCACATTATACTATAATAAAATTATCAAAACGAATAAACTTACATGTAACTGTTTTTTCTATGTTATTAAGTCTTATATTGATTATTATTATAAATACATGTGTTGTGGTCAATCAAACAGTGTTTCTCAAGTTACTAATAAAAATTGGAATTAAATAAAAGAAATTGCTTTCAATAATAAGACTCTAATAAAACATAAAATTCAACACTAATAAACATAGTATAACTGGATTTCACATCAGATACCATCAATATTACATGGCTTGCATCTAATTAAAGCAACAAAAGGTTTAGACTATTAATAACACTTACAATACAATTGTGGACTGTTCAAGGTTATTGTTGCCATGTTATTTTTTTCCGTAACATGATAGTTACTGTTTACCATACATCATATTAAGTACAGTGCAATCTATCACAATAATTGTGGCCACCAAGTTATCTGCAATCCAGGGGTAAATAATTGAAATCATATATTGAAACCTGGTAGAATGTATCATAGGAAATAATTTCATAATAATAAATGTGAGAACAATATTTGATATTTAACATCTCCAGTGCCAGTGTTGGCCCGTGGCCTGAAAATTAAGATTAATGTGTACCCCTGGTGATACACATCATCATTTTCTTAACCTTATCCCATCTAAATAGGGTTGGCACAACATATTTGTCATGTTGTAATGTATTATTTGGCTTAATTTTTATGACCGACCACGTGCGCCTCACTACAACGCTCTTTGAGATTATTTTGTAGTACCCACTACAACTTCAACTTCCTAACTTCATTTGAATTTCAAATGCAGATATTTTACTCTTCGATAAAGGTGGTAATGATTTAAATTATGTGCTTGTCTATGTTGTATCCGTGTATTGCACCTCCACAGACTCTGGTTGCAGGTCTGTCATAGCCATAATCAGGATTTCTTCCTGCAAACCTGATTCAGGATGATCATTGGCATCTTTTCTTTTTCTTGTCTTTTTTTGCCATTATTATTGAAAAACATATATTATTATAATGCTAAATATGAGTTTTTTCTTCAATTATACATTAATTTGTAAATTGTACAAAATAATTCTGTATTATAATTGTCATCCCCTTGACATGATTCCTGGCATGGAATGTATAAATAACTTCTTTATTTACATAGAAATCAATTTCAATTCAATAAACATATTTTCCTCATAATTGATACTTAAATATAGTTTATCACTACACAAAATACTGATGCAAAACATTGAACACCAATTTTAACTCCTCTGATTATTTTTTAGGACCCAGATCTCAAAATGGCAGATTATTGTTTTTAATTACAGGACCTCCTACATTGTGAATCTAATGGTTTAGGAAAGAAAATTTGTACAAAAGAAAAAATTATTTAATAATACATTCTACAATAATTTTACAATACATAATTTGTTGTTTTTCAAAGTTTTGTAATAAATCGGGTACTTTTTAAGCTTATGCTGCCAACAGTCTGTTGATCTGTGCCTCATGAGGTCTACATTCGTTTTTATGGAACTTATACCTTTATAGTTTTGGACAGGGGTCAGTAAATTACCTTTTTTCATTATCTGAATGTCTATCTCAATTATGATGATATTATAATTATGGCAGACTCTGTGTATTGCAAATTTGTAGTAAACATATAATCAAAAATTTACAATTACTTTAATAAGCCGTCAGTTCACCAGTCTACTTAACCCCTGGCTTACCACTATCTAGATTAATGCATATTTTAACAAATGGTTGAATTGTTAACTCACATTTTTATAATACCAAACGACAATAAGTAAATATGTGATGCACTTTCCTTTAACAAATAATGAAATAATAGCCAGTGATGTGAGATAAATTCTCAGTGAAATTAATGATCAATAATGTTCTAATATTTTCATTTTCCAACCATCACAAAAAATTCTCTCAAATATAATTAAGAAAGGATATTTTTAAATTCCTCCTCTGAGGTGGTTACAGATAGGATTTTTCCTTATATGTCAAATAGGTGGTAAATTCGATCAAACACAAGGTGATACATATATATTTTAATATCATAAACCTGTAGTAAGTAGTTATAAACTTTTCAATGGTATATGATCTTCAACAGTTTATCCAAAGCCTAACTTAATATCATATATGGGATTTGTTTCTTACACTTTCAGTATTACATTAACCAATCATAATAAAATTTTGCATACACATTCTTCGAATTACAGAAAAGTGCATAGAGTACCTTTCACCAGAAAAAATGTAGTTTGTTTGGGATAGATCAAAAGTACATGAAATACATGATTTTTGTTTTGAATTTCTTTTTTATTCACAACAACTAAAAAAATATAACTAACCGGCCAAAAGTAATGACAATTTTTTTTCATACATAAGGTATTTTCTAAGGATTTTACTTGCTTTAAAAAATGCATACATCCAGGTCTTCATATAAGGATATGTGGAAGTGGAATATAGATCATTGGCAACAATATTCATTAAAAGATTAACATGAGCGAAACCGTAAACAAAAACTATTACCCAATAAATATTAAAAACAGCCTAATTACTAAAGTTCAATATTTTATTGTGTGTAATATTTTGTTTAATTACTTTATATTACAGAATAGGACGTCTCGCGTTTAATAACTCGTGAAGATAGTTGAATATTAGACACAAAACATTTAAATAATAATAATTCCAATATTTTCCTTAAGCTAAAGTAATAAACTCACGTTTTGAGCGTTGTAATCTGTATTCGGTTTAGGCAGTAAGGCGATACCGTGGCAGATCACAGCCACATCTTCCAGGGACGTACACGATACCAGAGATTCTTCCAGTTCTAGTTCAATGACTTTCACGTTTAACTCCCTAAGAAGACGCAGGTAGCAGTCGTGCTGCCGGCGAGCATCGTTGAACTCGAAATTGTCCTCGATACCGCGATTTCGGGAATTCATTTTACCGACTAAAACATGGGTGTATTCATGCATTTTGAAATCCATTTCTAGGCGTTGTATAGTAACACAATCAACACAAGTGGAACTCGAAGTCTGAACTAATAAAAAATTTAATTATTTGAATATAGATACGCAGAGCCACAACCCCAATTCGCCTAGAGATTACCTGTACTAATAAGTAATATGCATAACAATCTGAGAACGATTATTCGAGTAATCGATATACTGGATAAAAAAATCGATTTTACATCGTTTTTGTTTTAATACTTTAAGTAAATGTTAATATTTAATAGTATAATATAATTTAAAATATACCCAAAACACTCTGTTCTTATTCATACGATAGTTGGCAGATTTGAACATATTTATTTCCCATTACACTATATTGCTACTTGACAGAATATAATTAGTACTAAAAATATTAAAAAAAATAAAAAACATGTATACTACATATCAAACAAGGTACACTAGATAAAGTTCAGTAAAAGACATATTAAAGAAACAAAAGAACATACGTCAATCTTTGCATTCCTTGCACTAAATCTCCTAGACTGAACGCAAGGTCAAAGATTGTGTTCAGACACTTTATCTCGTGTCTTCATTGCGTATTTGTGAAAACAATATTGTAGACGTATTCTACGAATATTCAGACATAGTTAACCTAGTACAATAATAATTTTATCATTTATATGTCTTCACTTTTGTCTAATTATAAAAAGAATATGTATATACTTCTATTTATCTCATATATAATTATATGATTTAAATAACTTTAAATTAAAAACAATTTAAAAGAGTGTGTGACAGTTCACATGTGGAACAAGCAAAACCTTCAAAATGATAAAATATGTTTTCTTTCTGATTCTTTCACACGTGAAATCCTATAGATATATGCTTGTTTCTTTTGAATGTGTTTTTATTTTATTTTATCGAGTTTCAAATCACAACGAGGCTACACAAGTTTTCACTTCAAAAATATTATTATGATGTCTTTTCTTTATTACTCATATGAATAAAAACTCGTAAAAAAATATGAATAAGAGAAATTTTAAAATATAACTGAATCGTTTATGAATTGATAATTCAAAATTCAATTCGGATCGATATACACATAGTTGTTTGTTCTTTCAAATAATTTCTGTGTCCTGTGCGTCTAATAATCTGTGCTAGAGATGAACATGGTCATAAACCATCTCATGGATTAATGCTTTTTTCACATCAAATGAAACTATATTAAAAATTATGAATTTGTATCTATGCTACAACTTATCATATTTCATATGCTCTTGAGATATTATATGACAAATAATTTTTCTGAAAACATGAAAAACAACAATCGTATGCACTTTCATGATTTTAGGTAAGTCTATCCAGTTACCCACATGGATCAAGTGTAGCTTGTACCAAAGTCTGAAAGTTTATTATCGTTTTCTGATCAGAACATACTTTACCATTAATTAATTGAACACGGATGCGCATCAAATTTTACCTCATGATGTTACTGATCGTTGACTTTTAACTGTATTTTGCTTGTATAAACTTAACATACCACAAAGTCATATTCAAAGAACTCAATTTCCGATAATAAAATTGAAGTTTTGTTGAAGCAGTCGGCTTTTACGCATGGGCAATTGTACTTTGCATCAAGGAAAGTTCGGTCATTCGACGTTTGAGATTTTACATTTTCGAATATAACGGTCAATGACATTTAGCAAAGGATGTAAAAGTTTTTCCAAATAAAAAACATAGACGTTTCGAAACCATTAGATATACTGTGGAATTATGTATTTCAAGTTTAATGGAAATAACATTTTTTTTACCGACTGGATTTTTGTTAAAAAAAAAAAAAATTGTTCTTTATTTGAATCTTCAGTTTTTGGATTTATTTACATTGTATGTAATTTGTTTTGAAATAGATAGTTCAATTAATCGTCTAGCCTTGGCGAAGCTTGTGGTGGTAGAGGTGTCTTTGACGAAAAAACCTTAATAGAAGTAAAAGTTTTAATTAAATGAAACTACAATAAATCATGTTTAAACGCTGACGCTGACGTTGGTTTAAATTTGAAAATGTATAATGCGTAGCTGTGGTAGTACTTTTAAAAAGGAATAGTTTTTTTTTCGAATTGAATACTCTATTGGCCTGACTGGCCTTCACAGTTTCACCGAACTACTAAGGCGAGCACTTAAGGTACTTCGCCGCTGGGCAACAAACTCAAGGGTGTCCAAATAGCCGAACCTCAGCTTAGGCTGTACACAGCGGATCTGTCTAAGCTAAACTAAGCTAGCTATAAAAATAAAAAAATAAAACCCTTCCACCTGTGTGTATGTGTGCACATATGTGGAAGTGATATATGTTATATTGTTCTACTAGACATTGAGAATTTTCAGTGTCACTGTATCGTGATTGCAGCGAGCTCGAGGGCTCCAGACCGGAGGAACGAACCTAGGCTTAAGCCGCTGACGAAGGGGGGCGCGGCGAGTGTGCGATCGAAATACACAGTCAGAGCACAGCGGCGTAATATGTTGTTACGCGGGCTTGGAAGCTCGCACGTTATTTAGTGAGACGGATGGGTACCGATCGTTCGTTACCGTTATTTTGTCGGGGAGACCGGTAAAGATGTTACGCGGACGTCTTTTATAACGCGGGCGTTCAGTATGGTTGAGTAATTCGCAGTGGATACCACTAACGGATTGGGAAGACTCACGGCTTTTTCGAAAAAGCTGGTCGTGAGGAACTTTACGTAGGCACAGATCGACGGAAACTCAGAGTCCTTATGGAGATTGACCTTCCGGTCGTACCATGGGGCACCGACCGCCTTCCAAGAAACAATCTTGTAAAATTGACAAAGCGGCGTCCTGACATATGAGCGAAGACAGGACAACTGTATTCCAGAATAGAGCGGATGTACGTCTTATAAGCGTGAGGTTATGTCTAAGGGACATTTTGCTCTTCGAGCATAGTAATGGATGCAAGCGGCCTTTGTGCGCACTTTATCGACATGTGGTCATGAATTTGCTATCGAGAGTGACACCGACACTCAGTTACTTGACCTGGAAAACCCAAGGAATAGTAATTGGGTATAGATCGGGCAAAGAATAGCGGGATATCTCTTTTTAAAGGCGACTTATAAGTTATTATAACTAATGCATATTGTTATTTTAAAAACTCGTTTTTGCTTAAATAAATTGCATGTCATGATTTCTATATTTAGTAATTGATTTTAATGATTTAATATTGCCTTTATAATACTTTTATTAACTAAAATGATTTTCAAATGATTTAAACTGCCTCCAGTGAGCTTCCTGTTGTCACTTTTAGTATTTTTTAGTCTTTCAATTTATCGGTCACCGGAAATGCATTATATTCGTATTTTAATGTCGTCAGTGACAAAGGTGGGATAGTGAGTTCAACCTTCGGAGAAAAGGTCGATAACAAATAAGTAGTGATGCTAGACTTTGAAGTGGATAAAGACGCTTATAAGACCGTAATTATTATTTGTCTAGACCTTTAGTTCCCAAACGTGCTCCAGGTGGACAAAAATATGGAGGTTCACAATTCGTAAGGTGGTACAAAAAAAAGTGGATATTTATGAGAAGCAATTAGGGGTCAACGATAATGGATCTCATTTAAGCGAGTCGTGAATTTAATATTGGCCTTCCATGAATGGATCAATTCTATATACACATACAATATAGTTAAATAAACATTCATTCTAATATAAAGACATATCTACCTACATAAATGATAAAAAGAACATAAATTTAAAAATAAGATATTTGCAAAAAATAATCTAAGGATAAACAGGAAGGTTTACAGATAGAGAAAAACATGGGAAGTGGTCTACGAGACAAAAATGTTTAGGGACCTCTAGTCTAGACACTGGATGATCAGCATAATATCGATGTAGAATTATATTAAGCGTCTCTTCCAATATGTCTCTGAATGATTGCCGCTTGAAGGAAAAATCTATATATATAATAAGAATGTAAATCCAACGTGTCTGTACTTTTTTCATTTTTGAGAAAAAAGTTGTTGCAGGTGTCTAGGAATAAGTAATAGAATCCATTTCAATCAGTTTTAGAAATGTCTGTCTGACTGTTTGTTTGAACAGGCATCACTGGTAAAGTACTAGGTTTCTGATAAAACTTCAGCAAGAAAATAAGCAAGCATATTCCGGAGCAACATAATTTTTTTGTTTCATTAAAATCGGTTCACTCTATCAAAAGTTATTGTACTTTTAATGACAACGGGAGTTAAGTACGAGACAAAAATAGATAAGTAAATGGACTTTATCCTCATCCAAAAACCAGGGTATTTTATAATATAAATAAACATTACCACAGTATTACATTACTAAGGTCTAGAACGAAAGAAAAATTGTTAATATTTCCCTCGAGTATGTTACTCGCGCGAATACAATGACTCACGCTTGTTTTTCATTTACACGATCACCCCACACACATGCACACCTAGGCACACAGTGGTGGGCTGTTTTTTTTTTGCCCTTTTCGGACTGAAATAGGTCACACAACATAGTAGTCAGATGTAAAATACACATATACATTATATACACATAACATGCATGGTCACACATGCATTTTTCACGAATTCATATATGTGTATGAAAAGGTTAGATAGCTTAGCTAGCTTAGATCGGGAAAGTCGGCGACAGCTCAAGCCGAGGTGCATCGAGTGCCCTTGAGGTGATCGCCTAAAACAAATCGGGTGAGTGCCTTAAGCGCTCCCATTAGTAGTCCGGTGGAACTGTAAAGGCCTTGTTGGCTAGCAGTGTAGGTCAGTTCGAAAAAAAAAAAAGTTAATATTTTATTTTCACATAAATAAACATTAATAACCTAAGAAGTTCAATAATTAACTAATATGTATTATTGCAACTGATGGCACTCAACCACCATTTTCTAAATCTATTACTACTATAACATACATTTTAAAAATTCGCCAATCACATATATTACATATTTCTATAAATTGAATAACTTACTTTGTATAAGTAAAATATGATTTTTATTTTTCGATCGCATAAGGTTTATGAATAAATTTGTAAATTTCTAATTAGTTTTGTGTTGCAAATATTACAATTGTTTATTATAATAAAAAATAAAGAGACTAAAATTGTTCATTAAAAATAAATGTAATAAAAAATCATCTTTAGAAGCAATAACAGACTACATTTTTTACTACATACAACAGATGGCGTTAAACTTATAATTTTATTGGTTTACTGTCGGAAGAATATTATTGCAAGGAAGAGTATAGATAACAATGAGATAATTTTTGTGTTTTTAGGTTTATTTCATAGGTAAATTTACCTTGATTCTAATGTGTTAATTACGCTTTGAATTAGTTAATACTTTTTGGTTTATGCATTAGAGAGGTTGCATTTTCTTTCAGCGGTACCGTGGAGAAAAAAAGGGCACTGTGGTATCTCGGGCAATGAGACTGTGGACTCCTGCGCAAAATGTGCTATTCAGTCTGGGTCCTTGGACCACTACAGGATTTACGCGAGGGACTTATGCTTATTGTGTAAACCGGGGTTGTTTAATGCATGGCAAAAGAGTTGGAATATGTCCCGAAAATTAAAGGGCAAGCATTATGGCTCTTTGCAAATTGATATCCCACAAAAGCCATGGTTTTTTAAATTTAGAAATTTTACCAAAGATGTTACCTCCATCATTTGTCGTCTCCGCCTTGGTCACGCATGTACACCAGTACATTTGGCTAAATTAAGGATAAGGGATCACTCTATTTGTGAGTGTGGCTTAGAGGATGGATCACTTGATCACATATTTTTTAATTGTTCTAGAAACCGTTTCTCTTTATATGATATTCTACCACCTTCTATTCCTCGTCCTATTAACATTATGTGTCTCTTAACTCTTGTTGCAAATAACCACCTAATTGTAGAATGCTTATCAAAATTTATTAAAACTAACAAAATTAAACTTTAGGTTTTAGGGTCTTTCTCTTTTTATTTTTCTGGTGTGTGTTTGTAATCTAACAATATGTTTTATGTGTAGCTTACATGGGTTTCTTTTGTGGTTTCTGTTTGTAGGTAGTCCGGTCCGGAGATGTAAAATAAAATAAAATAATAATATTAAAAAACTGTTGGGTACAATCTCTATCGTTTATGGCTCTATTCACTTGACATTGGCGAAATTGTGTGCACACACATGTTGCCATTTTAAAAGAAGAAGAAGAAGAAAGACTGCAGGCAGTGCAAATAAAAGAAAGGATAACATATAAATAATAATAAGAATGAGCTATGTGAAGTATATACGAATGAACATTATAAGCCTTCTGTTGGTTTTTTAAGACTCGGATCTCAAAATGGCAAATTATGTTTTCAATTATTTTTTATTTCACTACATCGTACATTTATTATTAATTTTTAGCCTGACACTTTACAAAAATACAAGATATACAGATATAAATTCAGATTGATTCATAAATCACTGTATTTTGTATTCCGTTCTACGCAGATGAATTCGCGGGCACAGCTAGTATAAAATAAAAAATAACAATATTGTCATATAAATATGTAACTTTATTAAATAGTATTGAGACCATAATGACATAGGGTGAGAAGTAAGACATGTCACTTCAAAATTCGTTGGGGTTATGGTCGAGAATTGCTATGTAGATATGTTGCAGCGCCTCTTGCAAAACGGAGGAGCGGCTTCCATTCACGTCCTCAAACTCAAGCAGCAGCGACATGCAATGCAGTTCCACCATGCATAGAACCCCCCGAGAGTCGCGCAACTCATTCAACTGAACACTCGCTCCGATTAGGAAAGCCACTTCGAACAGCACATCTTCGGCTTCCTCTATGGATATGCTTCTTTCCAGAATGCACAACGCAGAGGCGCGTGTCGCCTCGTCTGTAAACGAAAGTACATTAATCATAATCCTTGTATTCGCATCCGAGTAACTCGTGAAATCTTACCTAAATGCTCAAATAGTTCAAGTTTACATTGAAAGACCACTTGGCTAGGTATAAAATCATCCTCTATTGTCTCCACAAACAGTTCTCGTGGCAACCTGCTCTCTGCCTCTCCCTGCAATCAGTTCAGAATATTTTATTTTTTTAGACTATGCGCAACAGTAGAGACGTTATATATTTTTATACAGATAGAAATAAAAGAACTAGCTCTGAGTGTTGACATGTAAATCACTACAAAGGTCTAATATGTGAATGCTGATTTTTTTAATTTTAAATAAATACACACTGTCTAAATCAGGCAAGATTAGATGTGCAACTGTTTAGATTAACAAGACAACACTTGTAAACTCCAAAAGTATTACAAAATGCCAGGACAAAATAACACAGAATAAAAAGACAAAATAATGAGAACAATAAAAGATTAAAATATTTAAAATGTTGCACTGTCTGTGTCAATACAGTTAATGAGACATAGGTAAGTAACATTTTTTAGCCAACTGTATGGTGTACTATTGGTTGGGTGTAATGCATGAGCTGAGGTGAGCATTATGTCTAATTTCTGCATTATTTAAGTATGACATTCTAATACATCCTATCATGTATACTACATGATCAGATTTAACTCAAAAAGGGCTAGACTATGAATTCTGAACAGAGAAGCTCATACCATTCCATAATTTACGAGGTACAAGGATTATTAGTAATACTTTAAAAAATCTAAAAAAGAAGACATTTTTTTTGTTCTTGGTTTTGTCTAATCTGTTATGCAAACCTATTATTGGCGCTCTCTTCCTTTTTTCTGATTTTTTTTTTATAATATTCCATCAATATCACATGAACAAAAAAATATTGCTACAAAAAACAATTGTACATTGATAAAAAATAAATGTAGTCCTATTTTTATGTTATAATATATATATATATATATATATAAACAACAACAATATATTAACTAAACATAATACATTCAAGGTTAGTATAAATGCAGATATGGCTATATTATACAATATTTATATAATAACACTACAAATGCTACTATAATTATTGCTAACTAATATACAATATACACAAATAACAAAATTACGAACATACACAAGAAAATGGCTTTAAAATCTACAATTACTTTTATTATATTTAGATATAGATTCTATCACTGAAGGATTTTCTGGGGCAAAAATGAATTCTCTTAAATATAGAATCTATTCCAAACACAATTAACAATGCATGGTTAGATGATCCATTTTTGAGGATGTTCTCTTCTTTACCAGTGAACAACAAGGTAACAGGAGTATTATTTAAGATAATCACATATTTGGCAATCAAACAGAGCATAATATGTTGAAAGTCAGCAAACATTCAGACACCAGTTAAAATTCGTATCCACCTTCCTTAGTTTTTAGCTAATATATCTTGGAAATTAATTATAGCTGTGAGTGACACTACAAATACCAATTTCCATTATTGCAAACCATAAAAACATTATAGTCAGGAATCACATAACCATGAGATAATATTAGTACTAAAATAATAAGATTTCAAACATGGATACTGTTGCTTTAAGAAAAAGAGGCGCAATTAACTAAAACACAAACCAAAGCGAAGTAGAAATATGTGTAGGCTGCAGCTTTCGTGAAGTAAACCTAATTAGTTTTAGTTTAAGTATAATATGAAAAGGCGAGCTTAATATTCCAACAAAATAATATCCTTAGACATACATCTTTCCACTGATGGCAAGAATAAATCAATTAAACAAAAAACCGCAAGTGCGCCTCTCTTTCTTTAGAGGACAATATATGGGATATGGAGAACACAGAATTTAGTGGAAGGGCTAAAGTTACAACAATCCAAATCCAATTTAGAACCTCTAGAACCAATGCACATCAAATAAGAGGTAGTCTTAAATTGATTGTCTAAGACATTACCCATGTTGAATATTCAGGTGGGAGGCCAAAAGGTGGAGGCACAAAATAACCACGATGTGCCAATTTGAATAAAATAATACGTGCAACATTCTCTTTAGCTTCTATTTTGGAGTGTGCAGAGGCAGAAGCTTTCACACCACACGCCATGCAGCAGAACTCGAAGATGGGCTCGTAGTTTTCCCCTAGCTGACACAATAACCAATATATCTGTTTATGTATAAACAATAAAAACCAAAAACAAACATAAAAAATAGGTTAACAAAATGACAAAATCAAACCAAGGTAGACAAAAGAATATTTTATATAATTAGAATTACTCAAGAACTGACTTTTACATGAAACTAGCAAAATAATGATGTTTTTTGAACAACAAATATAATTTTATATATACAGAGCCAATATGCATAAGTATTTCTACACATTTTTTAGAAAAATAATGAGCAAGAAAGTATTTTGTACCTGAAAAAAGCATCTAAACTCTATTGTCTCATTCAATCTCAACATCATGTTGTCCAAAACATTAATAGCAGTGTCCATTGCAATGATTCTAAAAATAAAAGGAAATAAATTAAGTTTTAGTTGTTTTAATATACCAATGATTTAAGGAACATTAAGAAAAAACTACATGAAGTCTTAATTGAATAATTATTATATTGTACCTTCACTATAATAACTAGATAAGTATTTCTCAAAGTATGATGAGATCCCTAATATTGAGTTCTCAATTTAGAATATATAAGTTTGTTTATTTCTTTATTTATAAAGCCCTAAAGTTGATGAAAGTAGTTATTTAGGTATTGTCATCAAACGACAAACAAAAACATTCCTAAGGTAGTTGACATCAGACAGTTGGCTGGTCATAAGAAACTAAGGTGCATCTCAATAAAAATATAAAGGAACACATAATATCTACTAGTAGGGTAGGCAGTAGAAGCAAGAAGGAGGACAGTAAAACTGTAAAAAATGACTATGTGTTTTCGATAGTTATATTTACTTGCACAAAAAGATAGCTTCATTATATAATCATTAATTTGTCCGTTGTTGTAAACAATTTTCAATAAAATTTTAAAAGTTATTTACATTACTAATGAAACTAAGCAAATATGTTTAACAATTAACTGATCACAATCACAAAAAAACATTTATTATTATTTCAACAATATCGACGAAATACACGGAAAGTTTATTAGGCAAATGCATCGAAGACTTTTAATTTTATCACAAATTCCGTTACAGTATTTCAGTATCGATCTATAAAAAACAATAATATATAATACAAGTGTAATACACAATAATGAGTGTACATGAGATAGTTATGCAGTGGAGCATAGTAAATTAGGCAAACAAATGTAAAATGCTCAAATATGTTCGTCAATTTTAAACCAACGAGATTATAAAGCATTATATATTTTTATTCATTGTTACTTAAAACTCTTCTCTATATAATACAAACATATATAAAATTTAGATGGATTGTGTACTTACAGATGAAGTGCCAAATAATAAATGTAATCACAGACTTTATAGATGTTTGTAAAGGTAGGTAAATGCAACAATAATTGGTACAAGTGGGTAAATACAAAAATATTAGATACACCAACATTTTGAAAATAAACGCTTGATATCACAAAATAAGGTACCTACTCAAACTTCTATTACTTTTATTTTATTTTTAAGACCACTCGAAACTAATCTTTTAAGCCTAACCCATTACTCCTCTTCACATGTTCGTGTGCACCGTACCGCACCCGTGGTGTACGCATATATATTTAATACGCTGAAAAATATATTTTATAGCAATTATAATACTGTAAAATATATAACTACGAATTAAAAATAAGTATTATTCAAAATGTACTAAAAAACAAAAAACATATGTTTATTTAATTGTCATATGAACAATACTTATGTATAACATTTAAGTGGTATATGTTATTAAAGCAAAGGAGGCATAAACGCTACATTTTTTTATAAGTATCGATTTTTTTTACATTATGTTAGCAAGCAATATTGTTATAAGTATCTAAGATTAGCATTAATGTATTCTTAAGTTGTCTCGATATCTATACATATAAATAAAATTGGAGTATCTGTTTGTAATATAAAAATAACGACTTTTTACTGATTGGATATGAACGTATACACGATACTGATAACAAAAATACTATTTTTGTTATTTTTTCTCTCTGTCTGTCTGTATATTCCGGGTAATCTCAGAAACGGCTGGACCGATTTTGACAGAAATTTCACTGACGGATAGTTACAATTACAGCGGGTGACATAGACTACTTTATTTTAGACTAGTTATCATCCCTGGCCTCGTCTGTAGTATTATCTCCAAAACGATTAGACCTATTTTCATGGGACTTTCACTAACAGATAGCTAACGTTATAAAAACGAATTAAAGCTTATTTTATTTTGGACTAGCTTTTACCCAAGGCTTTGTTTGCAGTACTATCTCCAAAACGTTTGAATCATTTTTCACCAAACTTTCACTAATAGATAGCTGATCTTATAAGAAATAATTCACAATTATAAAAAAAACGCATGCGGAGCTGCGGGCAACAGCTAGTCATACATATATTAAGTATTTGTACCTAAATTTGTGTAATACGCTTCTACATTCAGTGCGTTCAAAGAGTTTGGCGCAGCCTATTTATAAAATCAAAGATTGAAGTGTATTATCAAAATAACAGGTTTTACTCAATGTACATAAAAAATATATATGGTATTTATTACAAAAAAACAATTTGAATACTTTTGTCTGCCTGCCTGGTTAAGTTTTCGACTAATTTCCGGACGACTGGATCGATTTTGATGGAACTGACGGATATACGATGTTGTAAAGAATAATGAACTACTGCTGGTAAATAAACAAATGAACTTATGGTCAGCAAATTGCGCATCACAAAGCACGGAAAATTAAAAAATATATATTTTGGGTATAAATGTATTTAAATTGTATTGTCTGTTCGGTTATTGAGTAGCTATTTTGTTTATATACCGCGTTCGCCTCTATATAACTCAGTAACCGTAGCAACGTATGTGAATATTGCGTCAACATCAGTGAACGTTATTTTTATTGTTAAATGTTAAAAACGGCTTAAATATAGATATATAGTTTTATATCTTGACTTTATAAATGCGAAATTTTAAGACGGGAGTTCACGTCTATTTTTAAATAGAAAAATACATATGAAATCGTTGTTTACAAACAATATTTATACGAGTCATTTTGAGGAGTCTCGATCGAGCAGCGGTCGAGTGCACACGTGCGCTCGCTCGCAGCTCTGACGGTCCGTTCGGTTCGCCGCGCTCGCCTACCTGCGCACCAGATGTTGGCATTCCAACGATTTCGTCGCTGCCCGACCCGCATTGTTGCCGAGTGAGTCATCGCCGGTGCTATTGTACTCGAGCTTGTGAAATTCGAAGAAAGAAAACATCTGCTGCGAAGCCGCACTTTAGTGTGTTTACTCGGCTATTGTCAATCAACACGCTCTTTTCAGAGCGACGGTGCACCTCCTTTAGTGTACCACATAAACCGCACTTTTCGGTGCGAAGCCGTACACACTGTGCAGTGCGTTGTTTCGCCGTGCTACGCGTCGTGCTTCGTGCTGCGCTTCGAGAGTCGTGCAGCGCGTCGTGTGCCGTGCAGAGCGTCGTTCTTCGCGCCGCGCCGTGTGCAGATACGAAGAGAGAAGATTTCGCGTCGCGTCTCCCTTTGGCCCGGACACGGATTGTCCGTTAGATTCGAATTAGGCGCACCCCCCTGCCCCCAGGCAGGGAGGTTAGTCATGTCTACCCCCGCGACCCCGCGTGCCCATCCGGCCCTTCCGGCCGTTGATGATACCGTCCACCTCGAAGAACTGTTACGCTTCCACATGTTCGTCGAAAAGGAAGACCCGCAACTCGTCTCGGAATACAACAGACTCCGGAAAGTCTACGCGCGCAATCCTTCCGGTAAGATACCGCGTTGTTTCTCCGCGAACCCTTTCGCGAATCTCCCGGACGACCCGTTCACGAGGCTCTCGGAAGTCGATTCCGATGACGACTCTGATATGGACTACGATACTGTCCCCGCGACCGCGCCCGCGACGGTAACCACGGCCGCGACCGTGCCTGCGCCCGCGACCACGCCCGCCGATGACGACGGTTTCACAACCGTCACGCGCCGCGGTAAACGCCCACGCGCCGCGATTCAGACCGATAGCGACTCGGCTGCGGGACGTCCAATCCCAAAGCAGTCCAATATAGGTGGCGCTCGGGTGCCCCGAGCCTCTCCCACGCCCTCTGCCGCGAATTCGGCTCAAGCCTCGGCTGCGGAACCCGCGGTCGCGGCTAAGAAGCCACGCCTACCGCCTCCCGTCACCTTCCGTGACAAAGCCCGTTGGGTAGAGATTTCTGAAGACCTTAAGTCCAAGGAAATCGTCTACAAGTCCGCCGTCAACACTGTTGCCGGCATTTCTATTCGTGTCTCGACCCCCGATGAGCATCGCAAGCTCACCAAATATTTCAGGGAGCGTCAGCTCCCTTTCTTCACCCACGCGCTCGAGGAAGAGCGCCGTCTCCGTGTCGTCATTCGGGGAGTTCCCTCTGAACTCACCGAATACGACATCTGCGATTGCCTGAACGGTCAGGACTTCCCAGTCCGGAGCGTGCAGCGCATGCACCACCCCCGTACGAAGGCCCCCTTCAACCTGGTGTTGGTCACTCTGGACCGCACCTTGGAAGGCAAGGCTATTTTCAGCCTCAACTCAGTTTGCGGCCTGTCCCCTGTCTTCGTCGAGCTTCCTCGCAAGTCCCAGGTACCCTCGCAGTGTCACAACTGCCAGGTGTACGGTCATTCCGCCCGACACTGCCACCTGCGTCCCAGGTGTGTCAAGTGTCTCGGGGATCATTCCACTAAGGAGTGCCCCCGCACTCCCGAATCCGTCGAGCCTCCGAGCTGCGTCCTCTGCGGGCAAACGGTTCATACCGCGAACTATCGCGGGTGTCCCCGTGCGCCTCGCTCGACCTATCACCGTCGCGGCGGTCGTGCGACCCGGTCCAGGGCGCACGGCCCGCCGACTCGGACGAATCGGCCTCCGCCTCCGCCCATACAAAGCTAGAAGGCTTTCCCCGATCTGCCGGGCACCTCCAGTGCGCCGGCAGCATCCGCTCCTGCGCCGAGCGCGCTCTCCTGGCGCGTAAGGCCTTCCCCGCCAGCTCCCTCGGCTCCTAAAGCCAAGCCCCAGCCCCCAAAGGCTCTGTCCACTCCTGCGCCACCTATCGCGGTTTCAGCATCGACCTCCGGTATAGACTGGATAGCTCGCTTACTTTTGGTACACGATGTACAAGAGATAATCGCATTTAACGCGTTAGTTAATAGTACGTCTGAGCTCGGGCTCTTAAACGCTATCTCCGCTTTCCCGGCCGTCGCAACCACGGTACAGCAACTAACCCGCGCCGCGCATAAATAAATTCGCGTAAATCAAAATATCAGATCGAACCCGCGTGTTCATACACAATAGACCGTTACATTAGGATTTGTTACGTAATTATTTAGTTAAATCGGCATCGTGCCGTTGTACTTTATTTTTTAGCTCGATTCAAATGATGCGTGTTTGCGCCCACGCCCGCGACTCTCTCTGCTCACGCCTCCGTGAGCGGGGGGTGAAGATTCGATCCCGCACACTCGTCGCGATTTTTCTTGTAACAGCTCAAGCCTAGGTAGTCCCTCGGTGTGGAGCCCTCGAGTATGTTACTCGCGCGAATACAGTGATTTACACATGTTCTACACTCACACGATCACCCCACACTCTTGCACATCTAGGCACTCAGTGGTGGGCTGTTTTTTTGCCGTTTTCGGACTGAAATAGGTCACATAACACAGTAGTCAGATACCAAATACACATATACCTTCGTGAAACATGCATGGTCACACATGCATTTTTCACTAGATAGCTTAGCTAGCTTAGTTAGTTCGGGAATCCGGCGACAGCTCAAGCCGAGGTGCACCGAGTGCCCTTGAGATGTTTCGCCTAAAAACAATCGGGTGAGCGCCCTAAGCGCTCCCCTTAGTAGTCCGGTGGAACTGTGAAGGCCTAATAAGCCGGCAGTGTAGGTCAGTTCGAAAAAAAAAAAAAAAAAAGAGTCATTTTGAGGATAGAAGAGATAGGACATAAAGTCAAAGAACATAGGTTCGAATCCTAGCAACGGAGTCCGAGCTTTCGGTAAAGGAAAACATGGTTATGAAACCGTAGCATGGTCCACCCTTAATTTGAAAATCTGTTGCCAAGCACTTGTTGATGTGTGCCGGCAACTGCACTCGAGAGCCAGTCTCCCTCTAAGCTTATCGTGACTACCATCATAGAGCACATAACACCAGCTAATAACATGTTAAATTATAAACAAGTTACCTTAAGAGTGTTAAGATGGAACTTTGTAGAACAGACACGTGGTAAAAAAAATACATGTATTACTTTTATATCGTTAAATTGACTTTTGTGTTTGCCATTTCTTGATAACCCTTTTGTGATAGAACAACAAAAATATATAAACTTATTTATTCTATTTCAGACACCATGGTGCCAACGAGATTACACTAAGAAAATACATTCTTTCTAGCATATACATGTCTTGATAAATAAACGCGATATTAAATATAAGTATTAGCGACATCGCAAATTCCGAACAATTACAATAATAAAAAGCTTAGAATGGAAAGTACGCGATTACTTTTTGTGTAAGGGCAAAAAATAAAAATCAAAGTCAATTATTTTTAAGACTTCTCTAGAGATAATGGATTTTAATTAGGAGTTTATTATATAGTGTATAGTATATACAATGGGTTAACGTTCCAATTTTGATAGTGACGGCAAATCCTATGAAAATCAATGTTTGGTTGTTCCTATTTTATGAATTGTCATACCGTTCATCTGAGAGCGATAGAACTTTTTAAACTTATTGCTTACACTTACACGAAGATTAAAGGTATACTATAATTATATTACGATAGGTGTCGCTTGTGTCATACCTACAACTACATATTAATATTTTAAAAGCGCGTGTGAAGACGTGGAAATCGTTCAATATTAAGTGAAGTTCTTTTTTCCATAAATTATTTAATAATGCGATACCTGATATATTCGTGAATAGTACATTTAAAAGATGATTTCCTCCATTGAGCTGGTAACTTATGAATAATATTTTGTGCTCCATTTTCACCTTGGTTTATTGTCTAAGGCGCCGGTTAGCCTCAATTGATGCATCGTTTGTCTCACAAGAGCAAAAATTTACAAGAATGTTTTGTAACAAATGAAAGTTCTATTTTAGTGAAAATAGAACTAGACCTAACTTCGTAATATATTTCCATATTACCTACCATTAAGGTTAAAAAATAATAAGTCGCTCAATTCAGGTAATTAAAAGATAAAAGAATGATCTAAAGAAAGTAAATAATAGAAAATTGTTTCCAACAAAAAAATAGAAAACTAAAAATAATATCTCCTTATATTTACCTTCTCCTTGTTTTGTTAACTCGCTCGATATTTTCAAGAACGAATAAGCCGTTCGCGCCAATAAATGTAGACCATTTAATGTCATTGGTTATCCATACAACATTTTTTTTTATTCATTATGGCTAATTCATTCATTCATCATAGGTAATGTTGGCAACATACATTATAAAATGATATATACCTTATTTATTAAATTTAATTAATTTTAATGATGAACAAGTTATGGAAAATAAAATTCCATTTTTTATATAAAATGTATTCTTAAAAATTATTTTTTATTTCTAAATATTTTCTAAACATTGAAACTGTAGATTTCACTCATGGAGTTTTCATTTTGTTTAAGCTAAAAAAATATTATGTATTTATTAGCGTTAATGTGTGTAATATTTCTATTAAATTATTATTCTCTTATTTATTTCAATTTTACAATATCTTGCTACCTTATAATAATGTATCGCCTGCATCCGGGAATTCATAACAACAAACCGTTTACTAAGGATTCCTTAATAGATTCTAGTTATTGATTTTCTTTGCAATTATTCACACCTTCTATCATTCAACAATTAATAATGTTGATAAAATATTGCAGTTGTAGTTGAATGGTAACAAATTTTTTGGCCCACGAAATTTGTTATTGTACTCCTTATTTATTTCATATAAAATATATCGCAACAAAATATACACTAAAACCTAGATATATAGTTAATAATTAAAAAAAATAAGCTTGTGATTGTGACCTCACAATAGTAGTGAAAATGTATAAATATATACGTACATTAAAGTTAATACGGGGTTATCAATATTCATGTATAAACAAATAATAGTAACATTGTAAATTAGCACAATATCTGCACACATACATAATATTATTTTAAATATGTCATAATTAAAATGTAAATTGTATTTATTGCTACTATAGACAACGCTTCCTGGTGATAGACGTGAATACACCGTAAGAAATAAGTACACAAGAGACTATTTCGAATAGTCCAGTGAAGCTGTAGAGGCCTTGCCCGGTCAACATAGTAATCAGTCCGAAAAAAAAAAAATCTGAAATAAGGGGATATTATTTCTCTGGTTTTTTTACTAACCGAAATAAATTTCGAACATACAGATTTTTGCAATCGAACTCATCGCTGCACCATGGTATGTGTACCACAAGTGGTACACGATGTAATATCTACTCTAAACTGAATAACTATTTATATATTGTTGACAAAACATTGGGCAATATTTATATTATAATTTATTAAAACGTACAAAGTAATTTAGTAAATATAATTATATTAAAATGGACTGAACGACAAGTTAGGTAAAAAAGGCTTGGCATGGTATGTGTTATGTAAGAATATTGCTAGTTTATGACCACATTATCGAGCGAATAATCATGTGCGTCCATTATCGTGACAAAATTTCGCGGTCGAATATATAGCGAACATATACATATATAAAATAGTCGTTACACAACGAATGCCTGAGCCACATATTTACACAAATTTCTACGTTTCATATGAAGTTTGTGAAATATTAAATTAGGAATTAATATATTTTATTTATTTATGGTTAATACAATTTTTTATTTATTTATTGTCGAATGTATCGATTCTATTAAAAAAAAGAGAAAAAATACATTTAAAAATATGTTTAAAATTGTTGTAATTTGGCTCATTGAGTTTTCATAAAACTGGTTTAGGCTAATAATCTCATAATATACTTATTTATTTATCTAAGATATTAAAAACTAAAATCGGGAATAGGAAAATTTAAAAATAAACATGTAAACTTTATTAGTTTATAATAGAAACTTACAATAATGTTAAGGTAAAGCCTTAAAACTAAAATGAAAAAGCAAATAAAATTATAAAAATATAATTAGTATAACTTTTTCTTAGATGTGGTAAAAGTAATCGGTATAATATTACCTAGGTAGGTAGAAGATTATTTATAGGAAGCAGTTGTTTACATGTAATGAACTTAATGTATTTGTAAAAATATTAAAATATTTTTTAAACCAATGTTTTCTTGTTATGTATCTATTATAAACATTATTTTATAAAACTCGATAATTTTGACCAATTAACGATAATTTTATTCTTTGGGTGCGATATATATCTTATAGTTGCTTAGTTTCAGATTAAGCATTGCCTAAATATTATCATTGTGAAAATATAATGTATAACTCTGTGCTGAATACTAATCACAGAGAAATACTAATACTATTTTTATCTATGGTGAATCCATAAAGAAAAATCTATTTAGGTTATTCGACCTCTTAATAAAAACAAAAATATTAAAATTGGGGAGGAATAACAGAAGTACGACCATTATTTTTGTTTTTGTATTTAATCATTTAATTTGTGATAATAAGTGTACACTGTAAAATGAATCGAGATAAACGTGAACCAGAGTATCCAACAGAACTAGAATCACAGTTAATAATGAGACTACCAGAAGAACCCGCTAAACTTCTGAGAGAAGTATTAAGATCAGGTGATAATCTAAAAAATCGTTTGACTATACAGATAGACAACGATATGAGACACGGTGAAGTACGATTCGATCATTGGTTGATGCACGCTAAGATTTTCGATTTGCCCACCATAATGGAATCTTTAAAAACTATAGATAATAAAAGCTTCTATAAAACGGCTGATATTGCACAAATGATGATATGCAAATACGAGCCTGATCAACCATCCGTAGAGGAAGAACAGCCACCAAAAAACAAAAAAAAAGACCCATATAAAGTGGACAAGAAATTTTTGTGGCCACATGGTATAACACCTCCTACTAAAAATGTACGAAAACGTCGATTTAGGAAAACACTGAAGAAAAAATATGTGGAAGCACCGGAAATAGAAAAAGAAGTTAAGAGATTGCTTCGAGCTGATAATGAAGCTGTTAGCGTTACATGGGAAGTAATAAAAGATGAGGATGACAACTCAAAACCTGAACAAAGTGCGATTAAGAAAGTTAAACCTGAAAAAAAATCAAAACAGGAGAGGAACACAAAACGAGACTCATTTTTAAATGCCGCTAACCAAGAGCCATCAAATGTGGTTGATATATTTGGGGGAGCAGTCAGTGATAGTGATGTAGAAGAAGATAATATTAATGTGGATGTAGAGGACAGTGGACTTTCAGCATATGATAGCCGTTTATCTGATAATAACTCGTTGCACGGTTTAGGAGAAACATCTAAAAAAGGATCTTTCCCTATTGAATTTGGTTCTCACATGTTCCAATCACCACAAGGAATCCAAACGTCGAAAGGATTTCCTGGTCATAGTGGATCTGTTACACCAGCAACTTCTGGGCTCAAGAGTGGTGGCCTCTCATCAGAGGATGATAATGATTATCATTCACATGATATGTCTAAGGATAATATGACATTAAGAATTGAACAGCTGAAAGCTGAAGTGGAGGAATTAAAACAACGCAGGCAACGAACTAAACATGAGATTGCTGGTATGGAAAATTTAGCATTACAACAAAGATTCCAAGATATTTTACACACACTGAATCAAGATATTATGTACAAGGAAATGGAATATCAAGGCCTGCTTACACTTCAGAATTCAGAAGATATTTAAGTTGCTTATTACCTATATAGATTTTAAATCAATATTAAGTTTATATTTTATATATAAAGTAAAGTAGTATATCTAAAGCAAAAATAATTGCAATAAGATTTGTTATCTGTCTCTCTTTAAGTTTAAACTTTTATTTATACATTTACTTAAATATTTGAATAAAAAATCTGTTATCAGAAACCCACATATCCAAAACAATTATTAATATGTAACATTTATGATGCTTAATGTAATTATGCAGATATATGTTGTGATTATAACCACTGAATGCAGTTATGAAGTGTTATTAGTATGTACTTAAGCCCAGAAAAGTCTCATTCAAATATTTTACACAAAATTACTTAGGAATTCAATCTGCAGGTATCATTACTAGAGTAAGTATAAAATATGTGCATGTTAGTATTCTTTAGAATATTTATGTTATACATTTCCAGTGTTGTGTAATAATACACATAAACATAAGTTTGAATTATCAAATTCCTAATTTTTATTTTATATAATATGTGTACATTTTAAAAGTAAGATTAGGCATAGTTTATAATAACAATTCTCTTCCAAAGATTTAAGTAAACACTTTACTGTTATCGGTTTTAAAACTTGATGCTGTCTTATTACTTTCATTTTAACTTATCTTATATCTGTGAATGAAGATAGTCACGTCAAAAAAACTATTAAAATTTATTACTTATTGTTAGAATAGGCTTTCAAACTCCAAACTCAACACCAAAATCTTAATATTAAGATGTTTTTTGACAAACAGAATTATCTCATTTCTTTGCATTAAATATCTTGAAATAAAATTCCTGGGTTAAAACAATTGTATCTTAGTTATGTACATATCTAAAGTTAAGATTTCTCTGTATTTTGATACATCAATGCTGGTGAGTGTAATCTCTTTTATTATTGTTCTGCAAATATTATGACCAAATATTATCTATTATTATGATGAAGTTTTTTTTAAGATAAATAATTTAATTACTGTTTATATTTTTTTAAGGTATTGTAGGTAATAACTACTCTGAAAATGTTAAACTAAGTTAAAACAGAATTCTTATTGGTATTTGGCTAAATGTCGTGTTATATCTTATTGAATCATAAGTTATATATACTTAGTCATATTTTTTATTTCTAGAATATAGATTTATTATTATTATTATACAATTATTACACAGGTTCAAGCAATTTTAAATAAAAATTATATGAAACGATAAAAAGGTCTATTTTTTTGCAATACCTTATTAGTATTTTACTACATTTATACATTTTATGCATAATATATCTTCTATCTACATAGGTAATATTGTGGTACAAATAATAGAACTTATGTACTATAGTAATACCAAGGGGGAATTATTGGTCATAAGGCATTGGCAATAAGGGATTAAGTGAGGGAAAGGAATAAATGTCTAGGATAATGTTAGTACCTCGATGAAAGGCCACCTGAAGGTGTAGATAATGTGTATTAAGAAAGAAACAGCCTAAATATTAGCATTTCTTTACATAGTGTAGTTAAGGGATCACCATTTTTTTTTTCAATGGCAACCTTACTTATGTAGATATTTTGGATATGTAGTGTTGAACAATAAATTCAGTACATTTTAATCTTCAAGAAACGAGCCTACTCCTTACTAAAAGGCCGGCAATGCATCTGTGATGCCCCTCGTGTCGACGGCCCTTATCTTTGTTCCATGGTCGGAGGTGTCCATGGGCAACGGTCATTACTTACCATCAGGTAATCAGTCTGTTCAGTTGCTTTCAATCGTATAAAAAAATTGGTAGTCGGTAATATCGGTTTACGGGCGATAATTTTACGTGATAACGTCATAAGAAAACATTGATGTAAAATTGTATACTTTTATGAATTGAATTCAATTATTATCAGTGAATTACCTATGTAGTGGAAAAGAGATAGATGCGTCACAAGCCGAAAGCTTAAGCCGCTCGCGCCTCTCTATCGCTTGTTTCAAGCTATTGCTTGCTCGCTCGGCTCAGACGGAACGTGACAATGAGTCATGCTGTTTCGTGTGTGCAGCCGGCGTTCATAGATTCATAAAACGTTATCACGTCAAAATTGTAAAATTCCGAAAAATATTCTGTATATGTTTCGTATACGAATAATTTTAGATAGTCAATTATTGGCGACGTACTTCAGAATTGGCAGTATGGACATTCATTCATTCATGGAATTCTCCTACGCCTCTCCTACTCATTGTACTTATTAGTTTATTGTCAGTGAAATTTGTCAATTTCCTTCAAATTTTTACTTTACTATTTTTACGGCAGCGTGATCTAAATTTTATACATTATTGGGAATGATTCTATTTCGATGATTTTTTTTCTTACGCCGTTACACAGCTAAGCGTAAGCTAACTTCGTAGGTATTCGTTCAGACTTTCACTTTAGAGGCGTTAATTTGAAAAATCGAGTGATGCCTCAATGTATATACTACGGAAGTCTGTGTTCTATCCGCACTGGCTACCTGGAAAAGAAACGTCACATTTATGTTACAAATTTTCCTATGTGACAGTTTGGTCAATTGGAAATTAACATTTATTTTTATATTTATTCTGTTCAACACTCAAAATACCCTTACACTAATTTATTTACGTGTAACGGAATACTATTTACATTCATTTTAAAGCATTCACTAGTCAATTTAAATATGTTCCACTTCCTAGGTTAGTTACTCCGGCCTGTGCGGGTGTGGTGGTTATCGCCTAAATTGTATAAAATAATTATTTATATATCACCAATATACTCATTTTCGTAATATTAATATTGATTTCATGTTCAGTTTGACTCTTACCGTAGTCTGTTGAATACATTATGATAGTATTTTCAATCTTAATTTGTTTACATATTACATTGATATTCTAAACAAAATCTGGTATTATTTGTTTATTTCTTCGGGACGTTTAGTAGGATTTGGTAGAATTTAACCAAAACATGAGAAGATCGACAAATGGTCATACCAATAAAGTTTCATCCGCCACCGCTAGGAGGTGACTGGATTGGTACACGTCAATTATTTATATGAGCATTGTAAATCGAAGTCAACGCTAGATCTAATTCATGAGAAATCTCTCGTAGAAATATCATTTGTTCTTGTTGTTTTTATAGGCAAAAATACGAGATATTTCAGCAAATTACGATCATGTAAGTTTTTTGCTTTGTGATATTAATATAATTAATAGTTTGCTGACGCCCAGTGTTTTCTTGTTTCTATTTTAATCATATTTGGTATAATTATCGGAAGCTACAGTCTATAATAATACATAATTATTCGTGTAATTGTTTTGCTCTTATTATTTGTTTTAACCCACTTTCAGTTCTTTAACATATAGCATGTTTCCTAATAAAGTCTTACATTTATAATATTGGTGTAACATGTAACCATAATTTTTTGTAGATCGTAAAAAGTAATATGTTTACTATATTATAAATTAACATTTTAATTCTAATAATAGTTTATTTTGTTATAGAGACAAGATCTTAATTTGTAGTTAATTGCACAATTTAATTGTTTTAAGAAAGCAACTATGAGACTCTTCACAAGATTTTTATGCCTTCTGGTTATAATACACTGTTCTTATGCACCACCCGTAATTCCTGACAAGAGCAAAGAACACGATGAAGAAGTAAAAGATGATTTGGTAAGAAGTAAAACATATTTATTATAGCTACATTCATGTTTCATATCAATTTTGAATATGCAGCACTGCGAATAAGGTATTTTTAAATGTGCATAAACCTTTTTAACTGGTTGTAGAGATAATTATATATGTAAATGCTAGTGTTCACCAAGTTCACTCAATCAAACTAGAGTTAAATGACTAATTTTCATTATTAATTTAGTTCTAATTGATTGAGTTACAGTAGACATATTAGTTTTTAATAGTTGTGGCTGTGTGACGGTCTATAATTGATCTAGATTTATCCTTATATGTGTTATGAAGTATAGATTTTACAACTGATTTTCATCGTACAATACCATATTTTTTGCAATCTGTTTGTTACTAAACTTCTGTTTATGTATTTATACTTTTTTATACTCATTAGCTGAGCTTGGATAATATAAACAATTGTGTGAAATTATTGTGACTTTGTAAAAATATATTTAAAGACAAAACTTAATTTGATAACACTGTAAGAATAAAATTTTAATAGAACTTTTTGAAATTGTAAGTGTAGCAACATATGCTATTATATGTTATAGGAAGAGTATATGGAATATCATAGATACTTGAAAGAGGTTGTGCAAGCTTTAGAAAGTGATCCAGAATTTAGACAAAGACTGGAGAAAGCTGATGAAGAAGACGTTCGAGTAAGTAATAAAAACTTTACATAGTAAGAAATTTAGGGAATAATGGTAAAGTCAATTTTAAATTAATAATCATTTATTTTATTACTTCCATTTCAGTCTGGCAAAATAGCTGAACAGCTAGATTTTGTAAACCACAACATCAGAACAAAGCTGGATGAAATCAAGCGACGAGAATTGGACAGACTTCGACATTTAGCGACTAAGGTGATTATTTACCTTTACCTGGGCTTAATTTGATATAATATTCTTTATATTTATTTCAAAAAAATAAAACCTGGCTATAATTCAAATTGAAATAAGTTTGAGTAACCCAAAAATGGTTTAAAGGAAAAAAAAAATGAATTCTATACCCGTAAATTATTTCCTACGTTTTTCACATTGTTGCTTAATATCTAAATGTTCTCAACAGGAAGTCTAAAGTTTAGTCACAGAGTTATATATTAAACCTTGTTAACCTCTGATTAGTTGTTATTTATGAGAACAACAGTATGGTATTATCTGTCTTGACTGGACTAAACAGAAACTTTTATTAAATATCAACATGCCAATATTACTTTAAATTAAAGTTTTATAAATTCAATATAACTACAATTGCAGATTAAAAAAAGTACTACTTATTGTGATGTAATTATAATTGTGTCCTTTAGCTTCTAGAGTCTAAGTTATTTTAACCTTCATAGTAAATAAAGTAAATAAGTAATCCCTTGAGACACTTTTATTTATTGATGTGATATTTGTGTAGCTTATGCCATTATTTAAACAATATTTTAAAGATACAATTATAAAGGAATTCCGTTCTACATTTCAGCAATATGAGTTGACAAATGACTTGGACACTAATATGGGTAAAGTATCAACGAATGAACATTTGGATCATGCTAATCCTCATACATTCGAAATTGAAGATTTGAAGAAATTAATCAAAAAGACGACTTCTGATTTAGAAGCAGCTGACAAGAAACGTAAAGCAGAATTTAAGGTAATTTTGTGGGCATAACTTATAGAATTATTCGTGGTCTAGTAAGTATTTGGTTAAATTAAAGCGTTTTTTTTTTAACCAGGAATATGAAATGCAGAAAGAATTTGAGAAACATCAACAGATGGAAGGTATGGATGAGACTCAAAAAAAGGAATACATGGAAAAAGTGAAGCAAGAGGAAGATGCTAAGAAACATCATGCTCCGGTATTTTATCATACATTTATTTTAGAAATACAAAATATGTAAATATATGAATCTTTAGAAATATGGAAATATTCATACAGCACATATATACATTATTTATACACAAATGGACACATATAATAAACATTATAAAACACCAGAGGATATGGGTGTGTTGTCATTCAAACTGGACATTTTTCCTTTTTTTAGAGATACTTTATTTTACACACAGTACTTTAATACATCATGCAATGAAACTAAACAAATATTAAGACTTGTATACCAGCATAATCTCTCAATAACCTGCTGAAAGACCTTGACCTGTTGAGAACTGCAGCAAGTTCTATACTAGTCTGAGTATCTAAAGCCGCACTAGCAGGCTCATACTAGATTCAGCTGGTTAGAGTAGGGAATTTGAGGAAAGGAGCCCCTTAAACCTACATCCATGTCATGAGTCTCAAGCTCTGCTCACAGTTTCTCTCTCTCTCTCTCTCTCTCTCTCTCTCTCTCTCTCTCTGTCTGTCTCTCTCTTTCTCTCTCTTTCTCTCTCTCTGTCACTCCATGGATCTGGCACTCACACAGTTAATCCTACGGAATTCTAAGAATTTCGTAAAAAAAATATATGTATCGAGGCGGATTACTATTGACTCGTACTAATGACTCGATTTTATTTTCGCCCCGACATTTATATATGTATATATATATTATGATATGTTTCAAAGAAAATGTTGAGATTGGTTTTAATTAATCATATTAACTTTGAAATATTAACAAAGTCAATTAGTGAGATATTCGTGACAATGTTGTGTATAGATAGCACTATAATATGTGTTGAAACGTGATAATTTAATGCTAATAATGCTGATTGTTACTATAAAAAGATAATTACATTACTTGTCATAGATTAACTCAACCTACAATATAGGCCCTATATATATATATATAAATTATTGTGATTTTATTGAAATGAGACTCATTTTATCTGTCAGTAGATCTCATCACAGTGACTGTTTTATCCCATCGTTATTTATATTACATTGATCTTAGTAAGTTGATATTTTAGAATTGACAATAAGAATTGTGTATCAATTTATACCTTATTAACTTTTGTCCGCGGTTGCGTTCGTTCGTTCTTTTCTGTAGATCGGACAATGTGTATGCATAGTTTTATGATAATCGGTTGAGTATTTAAGGTGTGAAAGCGTAAAAAACAAACAAACCCACTTTCACATTTATAATATTAGTTAAGATTTATTTCAATTAATCAAGTGGTAATTAAAATCATTAGGCCACGTTCACACGGCCATTTTAGTGGCAGTAGAGAATATGTCAAACTGTTCACATGGAGTCTATACGGGAAAATGTCGTGTTCGAGATATATTTAAAGGCTGCGTTCACACGGCGATCATTAGATTCGAGTTTTTTCACGTAGGTATACAGTTTTACGGTATACGATGCAATCGTTCACACGGCTATCATTCGATTCGATTGTTTCTCACGTGTGAGTTATCCCATAATATCGGTCGACCTTTAACCAAGGAAATAAATTCTTCGATCAATATTGGAATTATGTCCTCCATATTGACAAGCGACTGATGCACCGCACAAAGGCAACTCTAGGCACGCTAGCGAGTGTGTATGATTCTCGAATGGGCAAGCCGTGTGAACAGGACAATATGAACATAAGCGGCAATGCGTGGCGTATTCGATAAAATCGTTTCGAGGCGCGGCGTTTCTGTTTAAACAACTACATTAGTTGAATATTATTGAGAATAAGGATGGTTAAGCTTTAGGTGCATTAAATTAAAAAATCTATTACTGGACCTTAGGTTGATTATATGTATAAAAAATATTAAATAATTACTATTTAATTATATCTATGCTTAGTATTAACAAAAAGGTGGGCGCTGTAGGAAATATATTAACAATCTTCAATATTTTGTTTTTGTTTAAAAACTTCGGGGGCCATTCAAGTATTACGTAAACATTAAAGAAAGGCATAGGGGTCTTTGATTTGTTTATTTTTGATGACATAAGAGGTGGAGGGGTCTGATATTTGAGGCGCGCCGTTTTATTCTATGGACTACAATGACTATAGTAGCGAAACACTATAAGTTAATTCCTCTATAGACTATAAATTTCTTGTTTCTAGACTTTTGCGACCCATGAATCAAAAAGGAAACTAGAACAGATTAAAAAATACTTATATAAATGCTAACGAAGCATGGGAGTTGGGGATGTAAGAGCATTGCTTACTTTTGCTGACTAGGGGGAGAGGGTGATAAGAAGTTTAAAAAATCTGCTTAAGTAATACTTGAATGGCTCCTCATATGAAATTATGTAAACGATTAATTCCCTTCAAAATATTCGTTCATTAGTTTTTCTATTGAACATTGTTTTAGCGGAAATACAATAAATTAAAGGCTCTTGCGAAATTTCATAACAAATAATACTTGGCAGGTCCTGTTAGTAAGGTTAGGTGACAATGGTTTGAGAGTTCTGAATGTCCCAGATTTAGTCAAGCATTGTCACTCCATGAATGTTCTTTAAATAAACTCTGCCATAAAACTCGTTTATAAACTAGGCTTTTGTTATGTAAATATCTACAGTCTTTGTTCTTTGTTAAACGGAAACATGCAATTTAATGGTATTTACGTTCTAGATTAAGAAACGAAACTCCCTTTGTAGTTTTGGTTTAGGGGATAATAGATGATTGTGCATAACTTATATGATGTAGTATAAAGTATAAACTAACAACAGTAACACTGCGAAAATGAGAACAATGTCTGAATGTTAATATCCATTTATAAGTGATTCAGAGAACATTAACATTGTTTTTTCAACATAACTTGTAATAGGATGTTTTATAATGCAGTTTATTTAATTAAAATTATGCCACTGATAGAAAGTTAGTTGCCCCTTTAATAAGGGGATTGCGTAACGCACCAGTAGATCGGTGCTATCTATCGAATTTTCAACTTGAGCACAATAAGTAACTCGGCGAGCACTACAGTATTCTTTACCACTAAGCCTAATGGGGTTATAAAGATGTTCTGTTTCACTGAAGTTTAAGAATGATTTGCTTCTTAAATGTTATGAAACTGGTAGTGTTAAAATGTTATTTATTTATTACACAGAGTAACTATCATGCCACTATAGTATTGTGTTTTAAATAAGTGTGTAAGCAAAGGTGATTTATTCTGTCGTTTCCATTGATATTGAAATACTTTTCGTGTCTTGTGTAGGGAATAAAGACACTATAATTTGAGCTAAATTAATCTTCGACATCTATTTTAATTCTATAATTTCTATTATATGTGAGTAAACCCAAAATGCTATTTGAAATTTAAAATTAATAATATACGCAGCTCCATCACCCTGGTTCCAAACAACAACTCGAAGAAGTTTGGGAGAAACAGGACCATATGGACCAACAGTTTGATCCTAAAGTTTTCTTCATGATGCATGGTGAGTTTTTTCTTTAATACTCAATGAATTCTTGTTATTTGTAACAGCTACATCATCCTGTGACGAGGGAACAATTATTAGACATATGGAACACTAGTGACAAAATGGATAGAAAAGATTTCAATACGAAAGTGTTTTTCATGTTGCATGGTAAGAGCTGTAGAGCACAGTAAATTTTATAGACCATAAGTGTCTTTGTCAAGGAAATTAAGTAAGTTTTGTGTCTGATGTTTTGTTGACATGTATTATGTACATAATAGTGTTTGATTTCGTGGTTTGCTATATTATATATAATTTGCCTGCATGTATTTTACTGTAAACGTTTACTTGTGTTGTTTTTTATTTATGTTCTACACTAGTCACAATAATTAAGGAACATATAAAAAAAAATGTGGGTGATTTTCAACAAGCAAGATGAGAAAAAATTGGAAAAAAACGAGTGTTCTTTAGACCACACGACTGAAGTAAAACTTAACAATGTTTTGCTCCTTCAATGTGTTATCGATAATAGATCTGCACTGTGTCTTAGATATACAAAACGTAACTGGCTATGAAGAAAGAAAATGTGTGCTCACACCTCTCTCTCTTACACCTACAGTAATATGCGAAACGTAACTCTCTATCTTCACTGACTTATATCTCCGTCTCAACTTCCGTTCGCCTCACCCGATCACACCTTTCGTTACGCTCTCGTCACGCATTCACCAGCTTACTATCCAAGACAAGCAGTGCATAAAGAAGTTTTACTTCAAAAACTTGTCGATGGTTTTCTAAGGATTTATCTGAAACCATAGATCTGGAAAATTTTCATGGTCGAATCCAAAATGTAGACACTAGAAGCTACAATATTTGCTTCTTTTACTGTATCGCCATTTGCTGCCGAATTACAGTCGGTTGAAGTTCACCAAAAAATTTGGAATATTTTTATATCCCTTAATTTTTATGACTAGTGTATTTCCGAAAATCCTTAGTATGTTAGTCTATTTTTTACTTTATTGCCACCTTATTTAGCATGTATGAAACAAAGTTTGATTAACTATTTAAAGTATTCCGATGAAACTGTAGAGGCCTCGCCAGGTCAACAGTGTAGTCAGTTCGAAAAAAATAATGATTTAATATTGTGTTAGTATTTTTTTTATGTGTTTATGATCTGTAGTATTGTTTTCAATGCACATTGTTTGTTATCTATATATGTAATTATATTGAGCATGTATGTTTTTCCCTAAGATGTTGATGGTAATGGTGTCTGGGATGCGGACGAGGTCAAAGCGTTGTTTATTAAAGAATTAGATAAATTATATGGTCCTGGAGGTCCTAACAAAGATTTACACGAGAGAGCTGAGGAAATGGAGAGGATGCGCGAACATGTTTTCAAAGAAAACGATAAAAATCAGGATGGGCTAATAGATTTTAATGAGTTTATGATGGAAACACAAAAAGCTGATTTTAATCAAGATGAAGGTGAGCATAATTATAATTATTTGGTAATTACCAAACAAAAAACAATATAATTAAACCACTACCAACAAATCTCAATGATTAGGTTAATATAATATTTGAATATTCTTGTTAATTATTTTGTTGTGCCTTTTGAAATATATAATTAAATTCTTGAAATATAAACATAAAATGAGTTTTCATTTACTTAAACGAATAACAAGTAAATATTTTAAATTACTTATAATTAGATTATGACCGCATGCTATTTATTAAGTACAATAATTTGTTATTTGGTTTTGTATACCTTGCATTGTTTACCAATGCTTGTTACAATAGTTAACTTTCCAATTATCGTTTCAAATGCCATTTGTATTGTATATTTTAAGGGTGGAAACCAATTGAAGAGAATCAGATATACACTCAGGATGAATATCACGAATTCGAAAGGAGGAGACTCGAGGAATTAAGATACTTACAGCAACAGGGTCTGGTGCGTAAAATTAAAAAAATTATGACTATGTGTATTACCTTTATTTACTTTGGGATATTTGCGTAAATATTTAATAAAATATCGTCTTTTTTACTATAAGTGAATTGTTAGCCTCATTGGCTTTTTTAGAATTATAAAAAGGTAAGAATTTTGTGTCACACACATTTTAAGTAAAATACGATAAATATATCTCACAGGTGGATGCTCATGGCCGGCCAATTCCGGGAGCTCAACATCAAATCAATAAAGCGCGACAACAATTCCAAGCTTATCAACAACAACAGGCGTTCCATCAGCAACAACAAGCATATAACCAGCAATTCCAACAATATCCACCAGGTCAAGGGCAACAAGCATATCAACAACCACCATATCAAGGACAATACCAGCAAGGTCAACAACCTGGTCAGTTTCAACAACAGCCTCCACAATATCAACAACCTGCACCGGGCAACAATCGCCTCAGGGCCAATTCCAACAGCAACCTTATCAAGGCCAAATACCAGCCCAACAGATCCCTCAAGGGCAATTCCATCAACAAGTATCGCAAGGTCAACAACAACAACCGCAAGGTCAACAACAACTAACTCAAGGTCAACAAGTGCCACCGCAAGGTCAACAACAACCACAACAAGGTCAACAACTACCACAGCAGGGCCAGCAGCAACCACAGCAAGGTCAACAATTACCACCGCAAGGTCAACAATTACCACCGCAAGGTCAACAAATACCACCGCAAGGTCAACAAATACCACCGCAATCTTTCAGCAACAATCGCAAGGACAAGGCGTCCCTCGATCGTCTGAGACTAACTTAAATACGGGACAGGTACAACCGAATCAACAAGCTCCTCCACAACAACAACCTGCTGCTCCTATTCCTCGGGAACAAGTTCATTCGGTTTAGAACTAAACTCCATCGGAGAAAACTGTAACCCATACATAATGTTGATAACTACATAGTAATATAGTTGTAAACCTAAACGCGACTTTACAAGTGCTTATTGGTGTTGTGCAACTATAATCATAGCATAAATTTTAAATGAAATTTGTTATATATTCTTTGACATGTTATGTTGACTTTAAAAAATATATATAACATATGACAGTCTTATTTATATTTCATGATCCATCAATGTTATCAAATAATCTAATACTTGTAGGTGTCTGTATGTATATATATATATATATATATATATATATAAGAGTTTTACTGCATAGTCTCATGACTATTATTACAATCGTACTCGTTACGTAAATGTTATTGTTGTAACCGTATTTTAAATGATGACATAAATGTTTTTAATAAATTATAATTGTGTAGCATAAAAAGTGTTTCATTTTTTTTAAGTCTATTGCGATTACTATTAGAGGTATTGTGCATTCATTTAATAATGGAGTTGAATATATAGAAAAAGAAAATCATCGTTACTTGACATAAAATTATTATTTGAATTATTTTATACTGTACAGTAGTGCTATGCTAATTATATTATTTATGAAGTAATAAATGACCACAAAATATACGTCGATATAGGCAACACTTGATATGGGCTTCGTTAATGGCATGCGATAACAAATATATAATCTGTCATCGCTAACTGTTTTAGAAAACAAACGTATCTATATAATTGACATACTGATAATTCGACGGGTACTTTCCCGGCTCCATTTTACAACAAAAGGCAATACAGTAGGTATTTGCTTATTTTCCTGTTTGTGAATGTTAGCTTCTTGATATGTTTAAACAATTACGAGATAAAAAATATAGTATAATTCGTTTCCATTGGCATGTGCGGCCGTCTTATATGAAGTTTTCGTTTGGTAGAGTGTTACAAATGTTATGATGAAATGACGTCATATATATATATATAAACAAAGTAGTTTATATATGCAATTTAAAGATTAACAAAATATTGTTTACTACATTTCTTTAGGGGGTAACCAGTGATCACTTTTGAAGTTCCCGTTGTTACTAGTATTTCAGGTTTTGTTCCAAAACGGCTATGACACTTGCCACTAAAATTTATATAAGGAAAGTAACTATACCGAATATATAGATATTGCGTGGGTCTTATATATATATATTTGTACTATGTTTTAACGACTTCAATGCAAATTTCGGTCTAATAAAAATTCATTATCTATACAATTTATGGTATTTTGTTGTGAGGGGCAGCAGTTGACGTAGACACCATATTCTTACTACAAAAACGGGCAATTCAAGCAATTTATGATATGTAGCCTCGCGAATCAGTAAAGGCTACGTTCCAGGAATTCGGTATCCTAATTTTCTTGAAAATCTTATGCATGTTCGCAAAATCTTAGGATAAGTTAAATTTAGTAAAGAACCGACACAATCTAAATACAAGAAACAGTAACAAATTGGTCAGTCCATGTTTTAGGTTCACTAGGTCCGGTAACAGTTTTTTAGGTAAAATAGTGTTAGGTTTTATAACAAAATTCCGAAGCACATTACCGATTTGCCGGATACTAAGTTCAAACACCAAGTTAAGCAGATTTTAATGTCTAAAGGCTATTATAGAGATTTATAATATTATAGAGCTATCAATATGTGAACGATGGTGACGTCTAGAAATGACTCCTCTCTCTGAGCATCCAAAAACGAATGTAATTATCTATGTCTATAACTATAAAAAATGATCTTAAAAATATGTTCATAATGTTCTTAAAATTATGTTTGATGAATAGATAAACCAGATCGAGTTTCTTGCCGGTTCTTCTCGATCACTGGGTCGATGTCCAAACCGGTGGTAACTCTGATGTTCATAAGCGCCTTCTCGGGATCTAAACCGAATAAAGTAATATTGATTATGATCGATATTTATCTAACCAAACAAGACTTCAGCTTACTAATATATAGCCAGAAACTGAGTATAATTATTGTATAATATAGTTTCTTAGTTATCAATATCATCGTAAATATAACATCTCTCTGTTCATTAGTGTCTTCGTAACTTGACAACAACTTATACGATTTACAAGTAAATGTTATGTAATTCACTGATAAGTTATTTGGGTATATTTTATAATTAGGTGGCGGATATAAGGAATAAACAATGATAGCACTAAGTTAAACAAAAAAATATTTCCAGCCCGTTCACTTGCGATATATTACGTACAGAGTTGTACATAATGCATATAATGATTAAAATTGTACAAACTTAAAGTCATCATTTTCATTTTAATTTCAACATAGTGTCACATAGATTTTTAAAAGAATTAGCGTAGAATTTAGACTTGTCAAATACTTATTTGAATCATAAGAAATATTTTAACTTCCTAATTATTTAATGTCAGTAAATGTTAAGTAAAGAGATATTCATCAAGTTGGAATTATTTTCAATTTAAAATTGGTTTGGCGATTAATACTTAACAGAATAAAATGATTCGACCTTTCGAAAATGTATAATATATTAAAGTGTAATAAAACCCGTAGTACAGTGTCATTAATATGTGCATACTAGTACTTATCTACATATATATATAAAGAATCTGGTTAACTGACTCATCAAGTCACAGCTGAAACTGTTGAAACTTGAGAGAGAGAACATGTGATTTGGACAGTAATTTTTTTTTGTAGCGTAGACTCTCTAAGAAGCGTTTTTTTCAAGAATATATAAGGGGATGGTATAAGTTATATGAGTTCATAGTCCGGTGAACTGTGATGGCCTTGCCAGGCTAACAATGTAGTAGATCAGTTTGAAAAAAAAAAAGAAGTTATATGAGGGAGAAAAAAAAATCGTCACCTATTGACTTCCTATTTCGTATTTAACACCTATTTCATTCATTTCAGCATTTGTCAAAATGCATCTCCAAAATTTGAAAAATATATTATCGAGATTTCAAAGTAGGTACTTGATTACTTATGAAATGAAAGCTTAGGACAAGTATTAGGAAACAGCCTGTAGTTCATATACAAAAATAGTCCGAGGTATAAAAAGGATATTTTTTATTACATTCAGGCGGGTGAAATTGCAAGCAAAAGGTAGTAATAAATGCAGTTGATATATATGTATCATTATTATAGTAAAGTAATATATATTATTCAGCTTTCAGTTTGCAATGAATAAAAATACATATTCATACACATCTATATGTTGTATTACCTATAATCTTTTATTCATATTAGATAGATACATAATGTTTCATTATGGTTAAAAAAACGGTTCTACGATTGAAATTGTCTTTGCTTAAGAAATTGCGCAAAAAGAACTGGAATTTATAGCTATTTATTTCTTTAGGTCAGTAAATAAGTAATATCTTATTACATGCTCCGGTTTTATATTCCACTTGATATAGTATTGACGGTAAAACGCACTGGTACATGAGATATTCCTACTCAGTTACTAACTGAATGAATGTAATAATCGAGATTGACCTTTTTAATTAATGTAAATTTGTTTATTATTACTCTGCAGATAAAAACACATCCTTACATTAGTTAATTTCTTTTTCAGAACTACGTGTTTATCTGTTATATGGAATCAATTAATTATTTACATAAATAAAAATCAATTTCTGAATCCAAGGGCATCACTTCAGAACGGCGACACCTATTTTGCTAATTCATTTTGTGTTGTGCTTGTAATTGTTAGGACGAAGTTCGTATATAAAAAAAGGTTGATAAATCGTACGAAAAGTGAAAAATTCGAGTTACAAAATCTACATATAAAAAAGTGAGTGAGACAGAAGACAGTAGTAGCTCGGTGAAGCTGTAGAAGCCTGCCAGGCGAACAGTGTAGTCAGTTGGAAAAAAAAACAGAAGACACTAAAGAAATCTTCAAAAATATTGACAGAATTGACAGATTGACGTTCAGCTGTCATTTTATTTCATTACACGGTCGTACTTTTATTTTGTTCGTTCGTAGGGTACGTAGGGTACATAATAGGTACATCCATGCGAAACCTGTGTTGGTTAGTTAGTTTGAAATATCTATTGTTTAGAAATAATTAGGAAACGACATTAATTTTAGATATGATGATGTTTTGATTAGATGTTATTATGAAATATAGAGTGTTTAAATGTGAAATTACTTTTGCACCTCTATCCATTGTAACGTGAACGCTTGACTCTGTAATAAATTGGTAGTTGTGTAGGCAGTCAGTAGATTAAACAATGAGGTGGAAAGGAAACTTACGAACATGTGATTCATCCGACTTGTTATGAGCCTTTGTATGCAGAGCATGAGTCGCACCTTGACAAATTATAAACATGTACCTAATGTTAAACACATCATATGTATATGTTACTAATAAGAACCAGATTAATTCATGCTAAACTAACAACAAAAAAAAACCAAAAAACTCAGTGAAAAAATTAATCAAATAACCAAGTTAGTGAATTTCTTCTTCTGTATATATTTAAAACAACAGTACAAATAATAAACATTATGTAAATATGATAGCATTTGACCACAATCTATGGTCCATAGAGCAAAATTTGTTATGCTGTGTTCTATGACAAAAACAAGTCCATAATTCTTTAAGCTTAATGGAATTTCCTGTCAAGCGCAATATATTAAATTGACAATGGTACCAACTCGGTCAATGCATTACATAACACATATATTTTAAATTTATATAAATAATCGAGCATTTAGCTCAGAGGTCCCCAAATACTTTTATCTCGTAAATCACTTTCCATGTGTTTCGTTATCAGTAGACCACCCTACTTACCTGGGATTTTTTTTCCAAATATCTTAACATTAAATATATGTTTTTTTTCATTGGTGTAGATAGTCTTTATTTATATGTCTTTATGTTAGAAGGAAGTCTTATTTAAGTAGGTATATAATATGTGTATATAGAATTACTCCATCCATGGAAAGCCAACATTATACTCACTACACGCTTAAATGTGATTCATTATCGTTGACCTCCGATTGCTTCTCATAAATACCTATTTTTTTTTACCCGCCTACGAATTGTGAACCCCCTTTTTTTGTTAGACCAACGTAGACCTCCGTCGAATTTCTCGTGGACCACTTTTTGTGTGAATTAAGGATTTAGCTTAACAGACATCTCTATCGTGTTATTGTCTAAATTTGATGTAGCACTGATAAAGGATAATTTTTAAAGATATTTAAAAGATCTTAGGCGTTTAATAGGACGTCGAAATTACATCAATAGATCAGAGCTTTTGTATCTGTATTACTTAAATTTACTTAATATATTTGTCATGTCTCGTAGTAATGAGAATTTTTACTGGATTGCCTACGTTTCAAGGTCGAACGTTACAAAAGGAAATAAACTTTAGACTAGATATCTGTGAGTTTGTGATCGTCGTACATAATGTTCGTTGGAATCAAGGTCAAATATGCAAAGAGTTGAACTAACACGGAAAAAAAGTGACACTAATGTTGTTCTGAGAAATATTGTTCTGCAATAAACTTATCATTTATATTGTATTTATTTATTTGACCCAATTTAAAATTGCATACTGAATTTAATGATTTTTTTTTAACTTATTTACGTTAATTTAATTCTCAAAAACTCTAACTCCAATTAACTGTGAAGCTTAAACAGTACTTACTTTCAAATTTTTGCGCTTAAAAAATATGTAAGATTAGATAAGAAACGTGATCAATTTAGTAATCAATAATTACGAGAAGGAAGTTACTGCTTCAATGAAAACTTAGTTTAGGTCAAAGATTGTCCGTTTTAATCATATTCAATATATATTCATCCTTTGTTTATCGTTCAAGGTGCATGAGACTAGTATGACTGAAGCATCAATTAGTGAGTTGTATAAAACATATGATTTTATTCTAAACTGTATAATCTAAATAATTTTAAAAAACTTATAAATAAATGAAATAGGGTCGAAACATATATATAACTAAACTAGGTGTCGATATTCATAAGTTGTGAAATACGATTGTATTCTGACACTAACATGATTTTTTACATGTTGGAAAACGGCTAGGTTGCTAAATTATGAATCTTTTTTTTCACTTTCGTCTGACGACTTTATACGTATGACATCATCGCTATTCGGTAAGTTGTTTTGGTCATAGAATAAGAAAATAATCAGGTGCGTTTGTTCGTTCTTCATATAATCTCCATAAAGATTTAAAGTTTAATTTTATTATATATTTTAGGTTATATTGGATTAAAAATACAATGTAAATAAATAGTATATTGCCATAGAAGTATTTCGTAATCGGTGAATAGTTTGCTTTATAAAACTTTTAGAGATGTAGGTAACTATGAAATAAGTTCTTAAACAAAATACCATTTATGCACATCGATACACATTTTTTTTTCAAACTGACTATTCGTTGTTGGCCTGTTACTATCACCGCTTCACCGGGGTTTTTGGGCGAGCGGTTAAGGCACTCAGCGGTATGGTAACGATCTCAAGGGCGCATGAACACGCGTCTGCATGAGATGTTGCTGATGATTGTTGATTTTGTGCATGCATTAAAAATAATAAGGGGAAAAAAGTACAATTCCTCGTGTAACATAGGGTGATCTGAAATGTGTGCAGTGATTGCAGTGTCCCTGTAGCACGCTAGCAGCGTGCGTGAGGGCTCCGCTTTTAACGTTACTTGACTTTTGTTTACCGTGCATGCATTACCGTATTGTTACTAGCTATAATTCAGGGAAACATACGCATTGCTTTCATATGCTTGATGTTGAGCCTTATTTATTCTCACTATCTATAACGAGGGAAAACTGTTTCTAATAGAAAATGTTGAATTCATTCGTAGATATGGATCCGTTGACAGTATATGGGACGAAATATAAACCGCATACTATTTCCTGCAGTAAATGAATTACAAAAAAAATGTGATAAATAATTAACCTTTTATACATATGTATGAAGTATCTTATATATGTTCAATGTTTTTCATCAATCGTATCCAAAGGTGTAAATGGTCTAAATAGACACCAGTAACAGAATTACTGGTCGAAATTAATAAACCAATTATTTGATAGCACTTCATTGTCAAATACAGGAAATAAATAAGATACAGAAGTAAAAGTTATAACCCAGGAAACGTTGGCCACTGTTTATTTCTGTAAACCTTTGGAATCTTTTGGATACCGGTGTCTGATGTTTATGACGACGAGTTTATATATTACATTAGTTAAATAAATGGTACTCCTTACTAATTTACTTAATAATGTGCGAGTTCGTGAAACATATATGCTTGGTACACGTGTATGTTTCACGAATGTATACACATATGAAATAATAGTTAGCTTAGTTTAGTTAGATTCGGATTATTTGGTGACAGTCTAAGCAGAGGCGCGCCGTGCGTTCTTGTGCTCGTTGTCTATATAAAAGGTGAGTGACTTAAGCGCTCCCCTTAGTAGTCCGTTGAAACTGTAGAGGCCTTGCCAGATCAACAGTGTAGTCAGTTCGAAAAAAAAACTTAATAATGTTCATGTATATTTATTTTCTTTAAAATAATACAAAGAAAAAGACGGGAAAAGCTTTAAGCTGAATTATTTATCTTCCATCACACGGCTCAACCTCGCGATTCAAGATTACGTGCCCGTGTCACGGCTTTCAAGATTCGAAAAACAACAACAAGCAGATAACGTTTAACGAAACTGTTCGTTTGATCATCGTTACTCTTTGACCTTCGATTAACGCGCGGTCAGCTCGTAAACTCACTGTTGCCTAACGCTCATTCGCCACACACTCGCCGTGGGGATCGGTCATTTAGTCGGATATATTTAATAATCATGAAGATCTTGCTCGCCTTCGCCGGGCTCTTGGCGGTCGCGACTGCCGGCAATCCTGTATCCCAAAGCAAAGTCCTCTGCTACTATGACAGCAAGAGTTATATCAGAGAATGTAAGTATATTTTGCTGAGCGCTTTCTTTATTTGCGATTTTAATTCAATCAAAATATAATATTGATTTTCAGATTTTAAACGGAATTTACGTTACAACACATGCATTTAATTTTTTATGTCAATTTTAGACAATGATATAAGAATCTTACAGATAAAGCCTCATTTTATGTGACATGTCATTAAGAAGTTGAAACTGTATTTGAAATACTTTTTAACTACACACGTTATTGTCTTTTAATGGGTAAGGCCATTAGAAACTTAAACCGAACATTATTATCGTTTGCCTATTATCGGCTGATTTCAATTGACATACCTGCCGAGTACGTTTAACTCTACAAGCTATAAGTATTATTTAATGTTCACAATATATGAATGCGTGTATAAATGTCTAAGTATGGTATATGCTTCAAAAACCAATAAGAATTTAACAAGCAATATAATTTGATACTCAATACAAAATAAATAAAAATAATTATCTATATATGTATAATAAAAATACAATTCCACTGAGGCGCAATTACGTCAAAAGTCAAAACTACGGAACGTGTCGGCATAGGAACGTGACTATTTTATGCGAAATTTTCACAGATGGCTCTTGGCTACTTACATTTTTAATTCCATTAACCATAAAAAAAATAATTCAAAGTCTTTCTAATGCATAGTATCGGGTATCAGCTAGTTTATTATATATATCCATAAAAACACACACACGTATTACAACACATGGCTGCCATTTTTTCATACTATATCATTTAAAAGAAAAATATTTTAAAAATAGAAAATGATAATTATTTTCTCAAATAGAACTCTTCTAAATAATACACATTTTGTGTTCGAAGTTTTATGTTTATTCAATTCGTATTATATATTATTTTAAAGTCTTTCTTATGATAATGAATAGACTGTATAAATAGATAGGTACATACAGAACGCCACCGGCAGTAACCAATCTTGACAAAGGCCTCGACCTTGCTTGATCAGGTTTGGAGGATATAGTTTTTGTACGTGAAACTAAACATAGTTATTGTATATAAATGATGTCTTGAAACATTTTACTTAAAGGTGCATAAAGAGAAATTTTAATAACATAATAGCGTAGTATTATTTTTATATAAGTTTATTATTAGCCTTAATTTCCATATAACTTATATATATCTGATAATTAACTATAGACACTATTTTGTGTAGACAAGTGTTTTGTTTATTTTAATTTTAAGTTCAGTTTTATGAATATTCTTATGAGGAGAACGTATTAAAAATAATGTCACAATAAGCTATTTAAATAATGAAGATAGTCGTCAGAGCTAATAGAGTTATTATATATTTGCGCAAAAACAATTGTCCCCCGTTAAATTAGATTAGTATAAAAAATGTAAAGGCGAGTTCGTATGCGGTAATTATAATCGGAGGTAGTAATAATGACTTTGTATCAATACTAAGTTATGTTCTTTTGGTAATTCACACCAATTGTTGTTATGACTGCTATCAGTTATTCTAATATTGGGCTAATTTGCTATTTATAACAATGATACGATAATTAAATTAATATTCCTGGTTCATACCGTGACGCTGAGTAACGTGACATGAAGGTACTTTCGCGTATACTCTTATTGGATGTTACATAATGCTCGCTTGTTTGCAGATTGCGATAACAATGGCCGACCGATTATTATTGCCAATAACAATAATTGACAAAATATAAATCAAAAGCAGAATAATTAATTGTCTTTTTAATAATTTATTATTCATCGCGTAATAATAATGTAGTACAGTATAGTATAGTTACTGTAATATAGACCATCTTGAATTTTAATAGGAATTTTATTAATAATAATATACAGGTGATAATAATTAGAACGTGAGCGTAAAAGTGGGAGCGCTAAATTGTATTTCATTTCTAAAAATACGCCAGCCTATGACGTATTTGCGGATTCAAACTTCGAGAAATGCATACGTCTTTTTTCCCCATATACGGTGGCACTAAAAAAATATTTCTCAGATTTAGGTTTCCTTCACGGATAGCCGATAGTGTTACCAATTGAATTTAGTAAGTGTACGCGAATTCCGAACTATTCGTTGGAACATGCCAGGGGTTTAAACCTACGGACGTTGAATAGACATTCCACCAGTCAAATCACTTGGCTATCATGACTTTTTCTGCTAAGTACAGACGTAGAATTATAAGCCTGACTGCAGAGTAAAGACTACCGTCGATAAATCTAAAATCCTTCGTAATCGGTCACCAAGTTGTAAACCTCTCGCCAGATGGATAATTATATGGTTGCGAAAGATTACAAACCAAAAGAGAGTCACTATGACCGTGTGGTCACTGTGTTTATGGCGGTAGCGACCCTATCGGGTAGAGATTCCTACCGTTCCATCTCGCTTCATACCAGATAGATGATTCTGGAACATGATATCTTAAGCATGTCATAATGACGGATGTTAGAACTGATGTACGATGATTGTAATCTAGTAGGACATAATGATCTTGTCCTACCACCGAGCCTAGTGCCCGTCAATCTTGTTGGCCGGTCTGAATATAGCCGTAAGTTCGGGCTTGCGCGTAATTTCGTCTAGAATTTAATACAAAACAAAATTAAAATATGATTATACGAAAATAAAATTATTTCAATATTATTCGAATATATATCGCATTTGTATATATATTTATCTTACTTATAAGAAAACACAAAAAAGAAGCAATTTACGCAAAAGCTGTTGGACAGAATTTGACATTGCTGACTGTTGTATTGAGTGCCGCACCGTCTATCGAAACTCAGAATTATACATTCACAGTATGAGCAACTACTAGACATTGTAGTGTCACGCCACGCCTCAAAGAACAAAATCGTTCATAAAGGGTCGATGTCGAGTTTTGTTACGCCTTTATATCTATGATTTTATTAATCACTGTGTTTAGAATTGGAATACCACGCGTACGTAGTCGCGGACAGAGCTAGTCTACAATATTTGCATAATACCCAAAACAGTTTTTACTATATAGAAAAAAAGACATATCTACAATTAAATGAAAACTTTACACCGCTTATTATGTTCTAATTTGCATTGGATGAGCACAATAGATTTACCAGTGTATTTTATTACCCCATGTAATTAATTATTATCAGTAGATTTACTAAAACAAATAATAATATGCTGGTGTTGGATGAAAAATAATATTATTTTAAAGTAAGAATAGTTTTAAAAATATAAAAAAAAAAAAAAATGAGTTGTGCCTAAATTGTACGTTATCTAGGTATTTTCATCAATGTTTTATAATGGTTTGTATTATTGATGGCTTTATAATGTTTATATGTTATGGCTGTAGTCACCGTATTTAGTGGCTGTAGTGTTAGTCTGGGCCATCTGTACCATTAATTATAGTAGGATTCAACAAAGAAAGAATATCTTAGCTATATCATCGGACCCAATTAAAAATACAAATAAAACTGGAAATACAAGATTCTCTTTGTGCTGTAACTCACAGAATGGTCCTAAAAAAAAAATGTAATCAAGAATTTTATAGCAATTAACTAAAACAATACAGTTAAACTCCTCGCATACCCGTATTGGTGAAATTAACTTGAATGTTTTATTTATTATACTGTTAAGATAACATGTTATATACTTTTCATTAATGTAATGAGGGCTTACAGAGGTCGATGTTTGTTTAAATATATGAGTCTCTTTACTAAAATGTTACAAACGGAATGTAAATGTTTTAAGGTATAAATTATTAATGTTTAAATTTCTATAGAATATGATTACTAACAACTGCCTATGTGCTATATATCACGCCATAATCGACTCCTATACCCTGATTCTATAAAACCGTCTAAGTGTTGTTGTTAAGTTAAACATTCAGTCATACTTTAGTATTTGCAATATACAACTAATTTCTCTATTAGATTAGACTACATTAGATTTCCGGTACCTAGAAAATTAGACACGGTAATTAGGTAATTACTTGTTCGTTTTTTTATCTAATTCTATGACGATTATATAGTGTTCTAATAACAATATTTGTACATATATAATTAGGTAATTTTATATTACCATAGATTGTTATTAGACAGAGAAATCAATAGCTTTCACACTATATTTAAAATACTTATAGCGATCATTACAAACTCTTTAATTTAATATATCTACTTAGCCAGGCCCGGCGGATGTTGTCCTGTCCTGATAATAATAAATATATACTTATAAGCATAGGTAACTAATGTATTCGATTTGATAAGGGTGTATACTGTATCCGTCTAAATTGCCTTCCAATTACCTTATTATATGTGACCATTTTTAAGTAGATAAATGGGTTTAGTAAGCTGTCCTTAAAAGATAGGTATATGCCATCCCAGACTTTTTTGTAGATCTATACAAGAGGAATATCTCACTATGCATTGTTTTGTTCTATCTCAACAGAAACAGGGAGGGTTTTCGATGAAAGCTACCAAGCGGCATGACTTCTTCCAACACTTCCAACAATTATCGTTATATTTCAATCAATTTCCACAAAACCTTGACAAGTGATATATTTAAACCTTCCTTATGTATTATACTATATCTATCGGTGAAGACTGAATTACAATGCGTTCAGTAGTTTTTGAGCTTATCGCGAACAGACAGACAGATAGATGCGGCGGAGGACTTTGTTTTATAATCTAGAAGGCGTCAGTGTTGACTGTAGTATTTTTGAATAAAAGAAAAATATGTTCACGGCAACATATTATTTCCAATAAAATTCTTTATAAATATAGCCTTCTCGGAAATATATAATTATGAAACATCGTTGTGTAGTCAGTTGTTTCCACAGTAGCAGAACATCAACGAATTGCATAGCTGTACATTTATAGGGCAAAGCATTTTCGGCTTAAGTAATTGCTGAATAATTACTTTAAAACTACTTTTAGACAAGACTCAATCTTAATAAGGTTAATGCCCGAGGCATGTCGTAACAACCGGATATTATTATGTTTTTATATAAGTTACATAATATTAGGTATAACGTTATAAGTATTACTGTATAAGAACAATAGATAAGGTGTGTTAATAAGATAATGCATAAATAATAATGTTTGACCTTTATATCTATGTGTCAACACCTACAACAAGATAACGAGTTTGAAAAACAATATTATTCTAGAATTTCTTCGAATTATGTTGTAAACATTTAAATAAGGTAAATTATGTAGAATTATTCTTCCGTTTGACTTTTGAATATGAAAAGGCGAACAATATTATTAAGGAACTCGAAAGAACGGTGACTAAATATGAGTAATGTTTTCAATTATTATCGCCGACTTATTGTAACACAATAATAATTTGATGATGCATCTTTGTCTACATATGAATATTTAACTGACGTTCTAGAATTTTATTCATTGCGGTCACAGTAATGTCTTTGTTCGATATTAGTAATATTTACATCATTCTTACAGATAACATATGATAAAGTAACTAAAAAGAACATTTTCCAGTTTTATTGAAAGTCAATGTTTTTATTTTTGCAGTTTTTAGTAGACAGTTATATTTGTCAAGAGTCGTAACAGAAAACTGTTCGGTGTTGTTGTGATCCTAGTATTTATATAACCCTAAATTCTGCTTTCTTCATCAAATATCGTAGATTTATGCGCACTAGGTTAAAGATTAAAGAAGATACTTGGCGTTTGTCTGTCATTAATTTTGTCCTCCGCGAACTAGTTGCATATTAAATCTTCTATTTTACACATCATACGCTTCTATTTTAAAAAATCATGATAAATTAACAGTACATAAACCAAGTAAACAACACAAAGAAAAATAACAAATTAATCGTTCTGACACCAACTTATAAATTAATGTAACCTTCTTCGATGTTGGGTGAGCCTACCACCACAAAAGTGAAAGTTGCAGAAATGAGTATCTTGCGTTCATGAACTGTTTATCCCACTTGTAGTAATAATTTACTTCAGGCACAAAAATATTAAACGATGTAATACATGTTTAGCACTAACTTATTCATATGTAGCTGTTGCAATCGTTTACTCGTTCGCCTTCTCCGAGGCAAAATATGAACGGGTAAGGAAAGTATCATTTATGTAATATTTTGCTAACTGTGTTCCAAGGCGATGTGCTTATAGGGTTGCCAGTGGCTTAAAAATACACATTAATGCAAACAATTTTGTGACAGCCTAATCCCATCAGCTGATTTTTTAAGACCCAGATCTATAAATGGTGACTATGTTTTTAATTTTAGTCAGTGTTCAGCAAAGAAAGGTCCTTCAAATAAAAAAATATTGTAAAATACATTTTACATGCAAAAATAATAATTTTACAATACATAATTTGTTATTTTTAAAAGTTTCGTAATAAATCAGGTATTTTCGTTAAGCTTATGCTGCCAACAATCTGTTGACCTCAGCCTCGTGAGGTCTACATTCGTTTGTATGGAACTTGAATCTTTATGGTTTTGGCAAAGCTCCAAGGGTTAATATTACACATAAAGACTAGGTTTGTGTGTAAGTAGTGTATGATTTTATAGCGTTAAATTTATTCATATAGGACATAACTAATGCAAAGCTGATGCAGAGAAAACACGGCGTAAAAATATTCGGACTACATTTGTCCGTATTGAAGTAAATCTTAAAGTATAGATTTAAATATTTTGACGTGATAACGTCTTATAAATCGATGAACGCCGGTTGTAAGCATGAAAAAGTATGACTCATTGTCACGTGCTGCCTGAGCCGAACGTGCAAGCATGAGTACTGAATAAGCGATAGAGACCTAAGCGTTTGGCTTCTAACTCATCTATCTCTTCCACTCCATCGGTAATATAGTGCTAATAATTCATTTCTATGCATAAAAGTATGCAATTTTTCATCAATGCTTTCTTACGACGTTATCACGTAAAATTATATAGTAGATATTGTTTATGTATTTCAATACAACTGGAAGTTCAATAAGTGTATAGTTTTTTCGATAATTGTGACGATTTGAATATTTTATAATTTGCCTAATTCTCTTGGCCTCCAAGCGTACTATAAATTCACTATAAAATAACTTTAGATAGATAACAGAATTGTATTTAATTGAATTTAAGGTTGTGCCAAATACATGGGAAATAAGCTTGCTAACAATTACAGTGGTACCAAGAAAATTTGCACAAAAAAATGTTGATTACAATAAAGATGGTCGAGAGTCAACCATACAGTGTATCCGGTTTGTGTTGATTACGTCACTTAGGCAATGTTAAGTGGTTAATGTAACGGAAATAATGGAGCATTGCCAGTGTATATAGCAAGTATTCAATAAATTATTGTACACCTACGCCACGGTACAATGTTGAGACATCCGACAAGCACCGTCTAAAGTTTTATTACATGGAATATCATATGTATGAATTGAAATCATTTCTATTTTTACACTATTTAAATGGGTGTTTTAAAGATTGATTTCACGTATAAACCTGTAAAAAGTGTGCTTCCAACTGTGACATACACAATCTTAGTATATGTTTGAAAAATGCATATAGCTAAATTACTGCGTCACCTCATCAAATCAAGCCATCTTGGCTTTTATACATTCCCTGTTATCTAGCAAAATTTATTTCATTAGAAATTTATGAAATGAAACGTGTCTAATATGTATATATAATATGAAATGAAAGAAACATTCAAATGTTAAGGCCCTATAAAAATATGTATAGCCGAAGTTCGATGTAAAGAGAACTATTGTTAGAAATGTATAACCCAATACAGATTAACCAGTTATTTTATAAAAAAAGAAGTAATGTGTGTACTCATGTACACGCGTTAGAAGTTACACTTCTTTGGCGTAACAAAATAAAAAATGTGCGCGCTCATCGTAAAAATTTACTCTCATCATTTTCCCCTAACGCCCCAAAAAAAGTATAAGTTCAAAAAAAAAATAACTTGCGTATATTAAAAAAAAACTTTTAGAATTAAAAATTTGAACTCTACTTCTGGCAGGAATTTGTTGAGACCTAACCTTCTTATATTTTGACCGGGAAGTGACAAGAAAGTCGACCTATTTGGCACACCTTGATAGAAATGTAAATTTTACATAGTATTATTTAATAGTATATATATTTGTGTCGTCATGAAGTTCATTAAAGATTTTGAAACTAATTTAATAACGACTTCAGTCGGTATTAGATATTGATTACTTTTTTTTTCGATTTGACTACACTGTTGACTTGTTAAGGCCGCTAAGGTTTCACCGGACTACAATATTGATTACATAAGGACAGTTCCTTTACTTTAGGGATAATGTAGAAAATAATTTCAGATATCATTTTAAATTAAATATGCCATCAAGATTTTACTATAACTTTAATCTAAGATATTCGTATTGACCTAGCTGTTACCCGCAACTTTGTCTGAGCGCAATTTAGCAAAAAGCATTTTGTTCAGTGTAAAAGTGTGCGCGGGGTGAACGCGTTATTGCACAATGCTTCATTAATTTGTTTTATTTATAGCGGAGCCCTATTTTTTCTAAAATAAAAGTAACTCCTTATAACATCAGCTATAACTACAGTTAAATTCTTGTCAAAATCTAATCCAACCACTTCTGAGATTAGCCGGAACGAAGATACCGAAGGACAAGATTTTAAAAATATTTGTTTTTCGTTACGATTACTTTATAATGAAGAAATTCATATCGTTTTAGTGAAGAAAAACTCCGAACATACACTTCATTGTTGTGTATAAAAATGGATGTATAATGATAGAGCTTAGCTTATTTTCATACACTGTAATAGTAATTAGTGGAAATAAAATATCTTATAGGCAAACAATTCTCAAAAAGGTCATCTTAAGTATTGTTAAAATATATTTAACAGTAAAAAATTGAGAGAGACATTACATAAACTTAAGATATAATATCTGGGGGAACTTTGCTAGATGTATTGAAAAAATGAAACACCTGTCTTGGTAAACAATACACAATTTAATCAAGTCGTTAGAGTCATTCTCGAGAAACCAATTGAAAATATTCTAGAATTGCTCATTCGATAGTATTTGATATCTATTATTCATAGAAATAAAAAAACGACATATTTAAAAAAAGTGTTTTATATATATATTTTTTAAGTTGGCTTAATAAATTGTTATAAATTTAACTATTTATAACCTTGGAATTAGTATAAGTTATTTAATGTAATTCATAAAAGCTGGCAAGGTTTTATTACTTTAGAATTAATGGTTAATACAAATATATGATGTACATGTTATATATCGCTTTGTATGTGATAAAATAGTTGAAGGATGCATTTATCCAGCTCAAGCGCGCATGCTGCCTTCGGACCTGGAGCCTGCCCTCGCGTTCTGCACCCACTTGTGCTACAGATCTGCCGGCATCCAATCTGATACATATAAGTTGGTACCGCTCAACGAGAACTTGGACGTGGACCGCGCACATGACAACTTATCATGCCATCACTAACATGAAGAGACAGCACCCTTCGTTGGTGCCGATATTGACAGTAGGAGGTGGCGACGATACTGAAGATACCAACAAATATAATTGTTGGTGAGTTTTACAAGATTCATACCTAGTTATTATTATTTACTTTTTATATGTATTATTATTATTATTTATTTATTATCGTCTCTGTAGTTAATGGAGTTACAATCAATTGGCGTTATATAATACCCATATCGAGGTTATTTTCAGGGAAAGATATGATTGCTAAAGCAGTTTTATTGGTAACGTTTTTTAACTTTATTGCACACCGTTATAATGACTGAGAATTTCATTTGCATGGTTCGTACGAAGGGCATCGTGATAGCAATCGCTTCTAGGTGGCCTTATTTCTGAGAGAAGAATCACAGCTATTTCAAGTTTAATGGGAACTGTATAATATACATAATTTGGGGTTTTTTTGGCGGGACCTTTTTATATTTTATTCAGTCCTCTATTATTTGATTCTAAGTTTGTAATATTGATGTCATTTAATGTAATATAGTTTGGTTATTGTACACAAGTGAAGTGGCTGGGAAATAATACAACGGAGCATAAATTTTGGTATGCCACAGAAGCCCCCTGGAAAGTACTAACAAGTGGGCCGCCATCTTGTTAGAACCTTGCAATAGTCACAAAACACTTGTAATATTATTACCAACTAGATAATGGCAGTAATAACGTAGAAGATTGATTGCTATAAAAAAAAATACGTCATATATACCATATTATCTACATATAAAATATATTCAAAATAATAAAAGTGACGTATGACATATGTAATCTATAGTAGCATATATTATAATAATTCGTTTTATTATATTAAAAATGGTTACAATAATCAACCGATACTTGTTGACTTAGAGATGTGAAATTGAGGTACTTATGGTTAAAAACTACCCTTTACTATACAGAAATTTATTCTAGGTTACATTTTCCATTCGATTAGTGTATAAACTGTATAATATTGGCAACTTTTTTCTTAATTAATTATTTTATACTTATATAATACATTACAATACATACATTTTCAAATAAAATAATTCGTGTCACACTTACTACGTTTTACTATTTTAATCATTCTGATGACATGACGATTGATTTTTTTATTGCAATGTGATACCAGAATAAGTCCCATCTAGATACGATGATCTAAAAATAAATTCGGTGACGGAAAACACCGTAATGTAACCATACTTTGTTAATTAGTTTTTCTTAGATCTTCCTTTGAGACTTAAGTAGTTGATTTGTAATTAGTTAAATAATTTTCTCTTTGAGTACATTTGTTATCATCATCATCTTACCCTTATCCCACCTAAGTAGGGTCGGCACAATATGTTTTCCTTTTCCACTCTCCCCTGTCAGATGTCATCTGAGTATTCGCAATTTTTAAACACATATCATTTTTCACACAATCCATCCACACCTTTTTAGGTCTTCCTCTACTTCTATATCTGTCCACATATAAATTCAAAACTTTTCTTGTTACATGACTTTCATCTCTTCTCATAATATGCTCGTACCATGCTAACCTATTTATAGTACATTTGTTATATAGAATATTAATACAATTAACAGTTGGAATCACCGCAAGCTCGTACTGCCTTCGTTAACTCTGCTGTACTTCTAGCAGAGCAATATGGATTCAACGGTATTGATCTTGCTTGGCAATTCTACAAGACAAAGCCCAAGAAGATTCGCTCCACCTTAGGTGAATATATTTTTTTTTCATTTTAATTTATCCATTAACAAAATATTGTATCTAAATAGAATATTAAATGACATACTATGGAGACAAAAATGAATGAAAAAGATACGAACATATAAAAATCATAGTCAAAGAAGTTGGAATTTCGAAAACGTTTAGATTTCTGCATACTTGTATCGCTCATTCAATTTAATTATTTATGATGCTTATCGTAAATTCATGAAAAAAATTGTTTTTAAATAACTTTATCTAATTGTTCTGAAAAATGCATAGTTCGCAGACGGACATGCACTTATTAATGAAGTATCTAAATTAACAGTATGGCGATACGCCTATTTTTTATTATTTAGATAAGAATCTGCTATGAATCTTATGCAAAACGCTAATCTCAGCAATCTCGCAACAATAATTATATAGTGTCATTGTAACGGAATCTATTTCGTGAGGATAATTATCGTCAGCCACATTTTCTCTTAAAATAGAATGTAAACATGTTCGGTTCGTCGTAGCCGGGCCTGTAGGCGATGTACACGGGCACATTTGTCACCGTGGCAACACTTACACAAGCCCATGTGGTTAAGGCACATTAATGTTCTTTGCGCCTTCCACTAGTTCGTCAGGTAGGGCCTAATACCAGGTCTTCCCTCTTACACCACAAGTCAGGGCCCTACTGAGGAGTCAACACCTGCCGGGTTCGGTAGAAGTTTTACAGAGGCAGTTCCTACCCACTCGGCTAAATGATGCGAGAAGAACATCGAAGGGGTTTAATTAATTCAAATCTGATACTGCCACCTATGCTAGGTGGGAGGTGTAATAAGTTTCCCCCGCGAGATAAAAAAGGATGTAAACATATACTAACAATTCATTAAAGCATTACTCTCGGTTACAGTTTTAAGTTACACTCAAGTTATTTCTATTAATGCTTACACGTTCTTAAGGTACATAAAAATTTACTTGGTTACGGATAAAGTAAATTTACATAATAATTTAATGAAATATGTTTAGGATCTTTCTGGCATAGTATCAAGAAGACATTCGGATCCACCCCAATTGATGATAAGGAGTCTGATCACCGTGAAGGATTCACCGCTCTTGTTCGTGAAATGAAACAAGCCCTAAGCCTGAAGCCCAATATGCAGCTTATTGTCACTGTTTTGCCAAACGTAAATAGTTCCAGTAAGTAACAATATTTTTATGGTCATTATTTGAGTACTTGACATTCTTTGTAACGAGAAAACAAAGTAAAATTTAAAAAAAATTAAAATCCTTTTTTTTAGACAAGAAAAACAGTTTTTATTCTTGTAAAGTTATTTAAAAGGTAAGTCTCTTTTCATAATAACATAGGAGAATATCATCTAACCTTATTTAGGTTATTTAGGTTGATTAGGTTAGGTTGATTGACTGTTAATATCGCTGTAATTGTTCATATTGGTTGGATATACTTTTATCTAACTATTTTACAGGACATTTTAAAGTCATGCAAATACTAACAAAAATAATCCAGTATTTGTAATGACATTTATAATGACATTGCCTCGATTAATAATAATGACGTATTTCAGAGATCAACTAATGTCGTAACAGATGTCATATTCTATAAACATAACAAAGCTATTGATAAAGTGCTTTAAATTCTACTGAGAAACTTGTTAGAGTTAGTTCTTACCACTCGTGAATTAGTTTCGCATGTGGTATATAGTAAATTACGAAAGTTTATATCACAAAACTTATATTTACATGTTTCTTTCTGTTTTAACTTGATATTTTTATTTTTAGTTTACTTCGACGTCCCCAGTATCATAAATTTGGTTGACGTTGTGAACATCCAGGCGTTTGATTATTACACACCTGAACGTAATCCTAAAGAGGCTGACTATAGTGCACCAATTTACCAACCACAGAACCGCAACCCTCTTGAAAACGCTGATGCTGCTGTGAATTACTGGTAAGAGAACTCTTAGATTATTACAGATTGTACTATCTCGATCACAATTCACAGGGATCCATTCAAGTGCTCCTTAAGGTTTCCTATTTTTTTTCGTACTGACTAAACTGTTGACCTGGCAAGACCTCTACAGTTTTACCGGACTAAATTAAAATTTGCTTCATTATAATTATCAGTACATATACTACCTTTGATTCTTGTTCTCTACCATCTTTTCTTTGGTAAGATTTTCAATGTTGTAAATGTTTTACAGCGTCATCTTGTGTCAATAAATAACTTATATTTTACGTAGGATTTGTTTAACATAAATGAAATGGAAACTGCGTATTCAATGATTTTCAATAATCCTTCGGTAGTTTTGTACTAATATTCTGTTAAACTCAGTGTCATGACGTTATATAAATTGCTCAAACTTTTTGATGGAATGAAGTTACAAACAGGAATGCTGTTAGTAACAGAATTAGTTTTCTAAGGGCTCTGGTATTTAATTGGATGGAGGGAGAGGCGCTTCTCATTGCTCGATAATGTCGTGCTTCTCATTTAGCTATCTGATCTAAGTGTGTATGTGTTTGGCTGTCTGGTCTATCTGGTATATGGTCTCATTTTGGCTATCATTATATTAATTCATAATGAGTCACTTATTAGAATTTGCAGCTGTAAAATATATTATATTAATTACTTTTTGCTGACATACGTTGGGTTCTGTGGCTCGTGAAGCCAGTTTCATTGATATGGCTGGTACGACGGTAGCTACGCTCCTGAATGCAGTCCAGCTGACGGACGTTAAGTGATTACTGCAGCTTGTAGCTATTTACAACCAGATAAAAAAAACTACAATTCTTAAGGTAATCAATACTCCTGGAGACTAATTTGAAACGTTAGGATGTGCCGATGCGTGTTGTCAACCCATTAGTGTTTTGCGTCAGCAGCAGTTGTGATATTAGTGCTTTTGCAGTAGCATCTAGTAAAGGAACTACTTTTATAATCAGAATTTCAAATAATGTTATTTATTGTTGTTATTAATTTATTGTATTCGTTTTAGAAATAAGAATATTAATAAATATTACGTTTACAATTTTATCAGGACCAAAAATGGTGCGCCCCCACAGAAACTTGTCCTTGGTATTAGCACAGTCGGTCGCACGTGGAAGCTCGATTCAGACAGTGAAATTTCCGGGGTTCCTCCGATACATGCCGATGAGGGTGGTGAACCGGGTTAGTAAAAAAAAAAAGCTTCGAGTCAAATATGAATAAGAAGTCATTTGCATACGTTAAACTTCTGCCCGGTACCAATAACCATGCCCGATAATGTTATTTGAAAAAGAAATGTATTTTATTCTTATTAGAAGAAGTTCAGAGTTATAAATTAAAATTTGTACCGACACGCTGCATTTATAAATATATACTAACATTGCTCATATTTTATACTCTTCTTAATTAATCTTTATATTTCCAAATTTTACTGTTGAGAAATGCAGAGTATAATTTCGTTTTTATACTTCTATATTTTTTCATTTATACCTCTTACCTATTTTCAGGACCGTATACCAAAGTTAGAGGCTTACTAAGTTATCCAGAAATTTGCGCCAAACTTATCAATCCCAACCAAAACGGAAAGCGTCCTTATCTTCGTAAGGTCAATGATCCCAGCAAGCGTTTTGGTAAGTACTATGTATAAATTATCTATGTACACCTGAATATTGAGATAACACCCTTAATAACCCTTTGAAATATGTACGTATACAAAGCAAAACCGAATATACTTAAGATAATCATATATTTAGTGCCTTCAAATAGTATTTGATATTTGAAATAGTTTTAAGTTATTAAATACATAAGTTTATTCATATTATTGAGATAAAGGCTACAGATGGATGCTGGAATTTAGCCGAATGAATTACTACAGTCAAAAGTAATGAACTGGCACCAAGGTTAGAGATAGCAGTAGTCCGGTGGAACTGTATAGGCCTTGCCACTTGCCAGGCTAGCAGTGTAGGTCAGTACGAAAAAAAAAAAAAGATGGTACGAGATAGAACGTGCAATACTTGCAAAACTGTACAGAAATTTAATTGTACTTTTTAGACTGTAAGCGATAATGGTTTAGTTTATAAGCGTCTTCGGACACAGTTCGAAGGACGTAGGTTTTAATCCTACCAACTAAGTTGGAGCTTTCGGTGACGGAAGACATCGTGATGAAACCATAATATGGTGGTAGGCCTTTTTCTGAGTCCATCTGGCTAGCTACCACCCTCAAGTTGAAGATCTGTCGCCAAGCACCTGTTGGTGTGTTCCGGCAGCTGCACTTGAGAGCCAGTCTCCCTCTAGGTTAAGCAGTGACTTACCATATTATAGCACATCATCATTTAATATCAGCTGAGATTATGGTCAAAATATTTATCTATAAAGTATAAAAAAGACTCATAAAGTAAAATCGTAATGTAGAATATATAACGTATATATTTTTATTGGAGGTTAAGCATAAATGATAAAATTATAATGGAAATATATAACGTACATTTCATTTAGACACAACATGTTTCTCAAGGATCCTGGATTATTATATACTAAAAATGCCAGTTCATAATCACTTTTTATGATAGGTATTTCCTTCCATAATACCTTAAAGGCGATACTAACCATTAATAAAGAACGTTAAGCCATTATCTTATAAATAATATTAAAAGGTGTATATTTATTTTCTAAACAAAGAATATTTATTGACAAATTTGTGGGCTTTATAAATTACTTGACTTTATGGATTGGAGAGTGTAGCTTTCAGCATATTAACATTATAATTAGTTTGAATATATTTAAGTTTGCTATAATAATCTTTCTCTAGTACCTAAACGCTTTCCTCGCGATTGATTGTAGCAATCAGTGCGCAAATTTGAATTTTCAGAGTTGGGCTTAACGAAGGATGCCGATTTAACGCATATTTTTGGTTGGTACATATTTATGTAGGCTTTTAGCTTTGTAATAATTATATTGATATGTGAAATGGTAGTGGCTGTTGGTGATGGGTACTCTATGATACTTACTCAAAATTCCTGAGTGTGCAACTTTGTAAGAACGTACTGTTTATTGCTTTTGAGCCTCTGTGTTTAATTTGCCGCTGTGTTGAGTATCTAACTAGTTATAACTTAAGACATATTAATTAATTATCCATATTAAAAGAACGAGCATTTATATTAAGCACTAACCTTCTGTTAAATGCTACAAATATGCAATACACTTATAATAAAATTTAAATTTGTATCAAGCAACATTAATTATTAAAGTTGTATGCGTTTTTGTATATGATACAAGAACGTATGGATTACAATAAAGTCCATGATTTTTTGACGTGATAACGTCTTGTAAATTGCTGAACGCCGGCTGCCCGCACGAAATAGCACGACTCATTGTCACGTTCCGCCTGAGCCGAGCGTGCAAGCGAGATCGCGGCACAAGCGATAGAGAGGCGCGATCGGCCTAAGCGTTCGGCTTGTGACTCATCTATCTCTCTTCTACTCCATCGGTAATTCAGTTCATAAAAGTATCCAATATTACATCTATGTTCTTTATGACGTTATCACGTAAAATTATCGTGAGTAAATCGACTTTACGGAAAACCAATTTGTTTTTAATGAAGTTCACTTAAAAAGCTCTTAATTTAAGTTACGTCATAGAGTAAAGTTTAGTGTTCTGTAATAGCATAGTAATTGTGAAATGTGCATGAAAATTAGAACACTTTCGGAATTACAAGCCTCTAACAATCCACTTTAAAATTAAATTATTTTTAGGAACTTATGCTTTCCGTCTTCCTGATGACAATAATGAAGGTTTCTGGGTTTCCTACGAAGACCCCGACACGGCCGGAAACAAAGCTAGTTATGCGAAGTACGTTTGTTTTTTATTGCTTAATTAAATTTGTGATATGAAATATAATTGACCTGAGAAGTTATTTAGAAGTAACATTAATGTACTGCGACGTAAACGTTAGAATCTATACGTAATTTTCTAAATTAATTGATGTTATTGATTTATATAAAAGTATAGTCTTTCTGTCTCATGATAATTGATTTAATTTTCTTATTAGTAACTTAGTCATTAACAATTATTGTAATTGTTATTTGAATGATTCGTGAGTAAAAGTTCATTTAACTGGGTTTTTAATTATTATTTGACGTATGTAAAGAAATATCTATAGACTTAAATTTCATTCTCAGTTAAAGTGAATGTTATAATTTAATTCTAGTTTAGTTTATTGTATTTATTATACTAATATTTTATATTACTATTACAGGACAAAGAACCTCGGCGGTGTCTCTATCGTGGATGTTTCTATGGACGATTTTCGCGGTCTTTGCACCGGAGACAAATATCCGATTCTGAGGGCTGCAAAATACCGACTTTAATTTTCTTTTGTTCTCAATATTAATTAAAAGCATGTTTTATTTAATTAGATCTAACATTTTAGCTTCATTTTAATCAAATATATCATATGTTTATGCAGAAATGCAACATTTATTTCTGCAATTGTATTAATGTTTTACTTGTTCACACGAGTCGGTACAACGTCATCTTTACGAATAGCAGAGTTTTCAGGTGAACTGTATACGTGTTTGCTATTTCATAACATAAACACTTTATTAAAATACATTAAACTCTCAAAAATGATATGTTACTATAAAATTATAAATAATACATAAGTATATTTCAAATATGTTGATGTTTTCTTTCTGTGACATTGCTGATATTTATTGGAGTCTCCATTGATTAAAAACTTATTTTTAGAACGAGATTCTTGAACTTCAGCGAATACTACGAAATACAATTTTAGCTATAGCAATTATATTTCATTTAGCTGCTAAATACAACATTCGCATTCACTCAGAACAGTGCGATATTTATTGAAAATGCGAGTTTAGCTTATAACGTTTATAGATTAGTTATTATATTTGGTTTAGCGTAAATACAATAAAATCACATTTATTCGGCGTAGTACGGTAAGAAAATTTAGCAAACTGTTTATGTTTGTATTTTGAAATTGTTATAGTAAAACCATAGTTTGAAGACGTTGTGTAAACAGTGTCAATATTGGATTCAGTGCATTAAGTAAATTGTGCATTCAGTAAATATACATAGAAACATTTTTGTTTGTTATAACAATAAGTGATTATCTCTTTTGTGTGTGCATAAATAGTTTGATTTCATAATTTCGATAGATGTTTTAATTTTGTTTGATTAAATATTGAAGTTTTAAAATAGAGAATAATAGTCGATGACAATTAAATTGGAAAAAAATAGTCATAGCCAGCTACCTAAAATAAGAATATGCGAACATTTTTTCGTCGCCGTGTAAAATTTCAGATTTGGCGCTTGTTTCCTTTAGTTTTTCCACCCTTCATTTGTTGTTTAGTTGTGTCTATGATATACATATTATAGAATACATACTGTACCTAAATTTGTATTCTGCACAACTATATTCAGATCTGTCGAAAAGTTTGACGCGGACTGTAGAGACGGATATGGCACGAATTTGACACGCTGTACTAGGAATCTAGTCGTGTGTATATTGATGTATATAATCAAAGGTCCATAATTTAAAATCCTGTCTTTAGTACTTGATACGTTAGTACTATGGATCAGTGAGAACTTTACACTTGATACAGAGCAGTACAAATAAAAACTAATGGTGGCCACTGACGTATTAAGGGTATATAAGAGTCATAAGCTATGTCGTAGAGAGTAATAGTGAAACTCTTTTTTTTATATTATAGGGGGCAAACGAACAGGTGGGTCATCTGATGGTAAGTGAACAGCGATGTTCATAGACACTAGCAACACCAGGGGAGTCGCAAGTGCGTTGCCGGCCTTTTAATATACGTGGGCCTCCGGCGCTCTTACTGACCGAACGAAACGCAACAGTGCAAGCACTGTTACTTCACGTCGGTTTTCTGTGAGAGGGTGGTACTACCCCGGGCGAGTCGACCCATTCATGCTGAAGCCTGTAATAGCTTTCAGCGTAGCTCTACCACCTGTAACTCAATGTAACTCAAGAGTATGTAATAATAGACTGTATTTGTTCTAACTCCCTGTTGGTATTTATAGTGACGAAATGTATTTCATTTGTTGGTAATGACATATTCGATTTATAATAATTTAAAAGCTTGCAGCCAGTCTGTGTTGGGATGATATTCTAGTCATAGAGTTACAAGTCTATGGTCTCTAATTAGCGTTTTCATTTAGCCGTCATAAATATTTGTTTAGGTTACACTTGAAGTTCCTGTTGTCATAAGAAGGAGAAGTACATACTGATTCGCAGATGGTTTTTTTTTTTTTTTTTACATGGGGAAAATCCGTAAGGGATACCCACCCCGTCGGGCAGCGGGGGGTGGGTTATGTCCGACTTCCACGGACTAAAAACCCCATGGTGCCTCACACACCTATTTGGCCGGGGAGCAGGAACTGCCAAAGGCATTACTTCTGCTCCCCGGCAGGTGTCGGCCCCTCATCAGGGGCCCCGTCTGCGGTGTGAGGGGTTAAGATGGTAGACCCCTCAGGAGGGGGCGGGTGTTAAACCCCCCCGACGAACTGTGGGAGTCGCTCGGCACAAGCGCCTCCACCACGCGGGCCTGTGCAGAAAGAACTGCTCAGGGCGACGGACGTGCCCGCCCATCCCGTCGCCCACAGGCCCTTTTTACGGCGGCATGAGCTCGTCGCCGACCCGTCGCCGCCGTGTTCGTCGACCGCGGGAGGGGAGCCTGGTGGTCTGCTCCCTCTCCCTCTCCGCCGCCTCCTTCGCGAGCATGAGTGCCTCGCAGTATGAGGCGACGGAGATCCACCCGGTCTCGCTCTCGACCATCTTGACGATGACGGTCGAGAGCGAGAGATCCGGGCCTATGGCCGCGACGAGCTCGCGGCGTGGCTCGTCCCAGGCGGGACACTCCTCCAGTGTGTGCTGCGCATTATCGGCTGCGCAGCCACAGTGGTGGCACCCTGGCGTTGGCTCCCGGCCAATGCGACACAGGTAACTCCCGAAGCAACCATGCCCCGAGAGCACCTGTGTCAGCCGAAAGCTCAGGGTGCCATGCCGCCTGGTGAGCCATTCGGCCATGACCGGCCGAACGGCTTCTATGGTAGCCACGCCCCAGCTCGATCGCTCAAGTCGTCGTTCCCATTCTTCAATGACTAGGACCTGGTGGAGCTGGGACCGGAGCACCTCGATTTCCCGAGGTGCGAGTCTCCGGCCCTGCTCCAACGCCTCCACGCGTCGTTGGTACAAGGACGCGTGGGCTCTCGCTTCCAGGTCCCAGGGTGGGGATCCGGCTAGAAGGGAGGCCGCCTCGAAGGAGATCGTGCGGTATCCGCGGATGGCTCTGACGGCCATCACTCTCTGCGTTTTACGCAGCTGAGCGTTGCTGATGGCCGTCAGGCCATACGCCCATGCGGGGGCCCCATACAGGGCCATCGACCGCACGACCCCCAGGTACAGCTTCCGGCAGACGGAGTTGGGCCCCCCCAGGTTGGGAAGCAGACGGGCTAACGCGCCCGCTGCGCCCATCATACGGGGGGCCAGATGCCGGAAGTGTTCCTTGAACGTCCACCGGCTGTCGAGGAGGAGGCCGAGATACCTCATACTCGACCCGACACCGATGGACTCGCCTCCCACGACTATCTGGGACCCATGTGGAGGTATCAATCAAAATTTCTAATGTCTAGTTTATTATCGAAAAAGCTTAGATAAAATGCCATCTAGCTCTTAATGTAAACAAATAGAGTTCATCAATATGTTTTAAAATTTAAAAATATAACACCAAAATGTATATAATAAATATCAATCGATGTACGTACTACTTTTATAAAATTTTATGACTACTCTATGGCTTATAAGACAATTTATCCAATTTTATACAAAAAGAAAAACTTTACTTGTTTATGTTTTGACGCATCTTTTCAGTGTCAAATGTTGTTATTTAAAAATGATTATCTCTTCTATAATTTCTGAATTTCGAGCCACGAAATTAAAATTGTGCGTACCAAATGCCATACTAGCTCATTCAAAGACTTGCCCTACGAGACAGACACTAGGCCGGCGATGTCCAGGATCTGGAGGCAAAGATAACAAAGGAGATGATTCAACGATATCTTTGAAACGCGCTGAGAAATCAGGACCTTGTCGTTATGGTTTCATACCTGAAGAGTGGTTCCAGTTTTTTCACTCACAGACTGGTGTCACCGGGCCTTATGTTTTTGGCCTAGTATTTACGAATTATTTGTTAAGCAAGGAAATATATGTGATGGAACATGAATACTATAGTGGGCTGTCTATAGCTGTCGTTCTATACTTAGCTACAACGAAGCTCGGACCCAAATTTGCAGACGAATTAGATAAAGGAATAAAAGCAGAATTAGATGAGTTAGAAGCAAGTAGAAAGGAAGTGACTGATTCATATGATGCCATTATCAAAGAATCTAAAGATGCACAATGGAGAGCAGAAGGTCAGAAGATTTTAATGGATGCCAAAAAAGAAAATATCGCCATGCAGTTGGAAGCAGTCTATCGTGAAAGAGTCATTAATGTTTACCACACTGTTAGAGGACGTATGGACTACTATGTTAAGAGGCGTCAAGCAGAGTTACGTATACATGAAAGGTGGATGGTCACGTGGATTTTAGATAACGTCCAGAAAGCTATAACCCCTGAGTTAAAGAAACAAGCGTTGGATAGAGCAATCCAGGACTTGGCAGCTGCTGCTGGAAAAGGATGATGGAGGCCCTCTTTCATGTTATAACAGTTTATATGTTGTTAATATAGTATATTTCAAGAATAGGTTTCAGTTTTCACTTATAATTTTATTAATACAGTAAAAAGTATAAAACAATATTTTATAGTTTCTTACGGCAATCATTTATTGGCTTATAAAAAATCCATAGCAAAATAGTAACGCAATGTTCCTGAAGTTTTATTTTATTGTAATATTAGGAGCGTACTTCTCAACATCCAAATAATGTTATCGAGGCAAAAAACACCGGTGAGGTTGATAATCGCTAATATTATTATTTAAAAATATGTCGTATTTATAACCTCTGTGAAGAATACCTAAATCTATATATTAATTACATATTTAGGAAAATATTCTTAAAGATTGTGAAATGTTATATTTATTTGATAATGCAAAACTATCTTTATGGAGTTGGTATTATGTTTGAATGTCCATTGGTAATTCATTTTAGAGGGAATTAAAGGGACGATGACTCTGTGAAAGCGCGCTCGAACGTTATAGTCAACTGGATTCTAATTCTACTGCCAATTTGCATCTCCAGTGACAGAAAATAACACGTTTGGGAATCTAGCACTATGATTGTTTTTTTTTTCTGTAGTATTTCATGCAAATATTCAAATATTTACATTTTTATGCTCCTTTTGCAAAGGAGACAATACAGAGCTAACCTTTTACTGAGCTAGCAGTGCAAATTGATATTTGAAAAAAGCTTGGCAACTTTGGTACGAATAACAGCTTAAAATAGGTTAATTCGGTAGCGGACGGTTGTATCGCAGCATGTTCGTGGTTCAGTTCAATATTTATTGATCAATTTGTATTTATTAACTGTATGACTATACATTTAGATGTTTCATCACATGTTAGTAATATAATGTTTAGTTGGCGTGTTAGTTGTTTAAAAGAGGGCATTAGGGATGGACGAGAACGTTCAACGGCTTAGCATGAAGATAAAGTCTTGTAATGTAGTTTTGCCGATAGAAGTCAGTAATTATACATTGAACTATGTTTTAGATGATGTTTCGGACTATGATTGGGTTGTATGGTGTAAATTTCAAGCAAATGGATACGATTGCACATGAAGATGGATACCTAAAACATAAGTAAACAAGTTTTATTGTGTAAAACTGTACAATCTATATTATTTTTTAGTTTTATATATATTATTTGGTATTAAAAAAAAAAAAAACTATACACAGATTTGTATATTGTGAAGAGCGTAAAGACCTGTAGAGTGATGGTAAGGTTCGATTATATTAGAATCACTGTTACACCTAGTATGGGTGCATAAACAAAGCTGCTTACATTATTGTGCTACCATCAGAAGGGTGTGGCTGGTTAACGAGACATTGCAACTTTGTTCATTGGAGTAGTCAACATTTTATTACTGCGATCCTTTTAAGGTTGTTTGTACAATAGGTTGCAGTGACGACTTAACACCAGATGGACTGCAGGCTTATTAATAATTTAAACCATAATACAAATTAGGTGACTTTAAATCTATCTAATTCTCTATATTAGATATCCTAATCCTAAATTATAAATGCAAATGTTTTTATTTGCTTTTTTTGGTACGTTTTTACGCCTTAACTACTCAATTGAGTATCAGGAAATTTTGCATGTACATTATTACGGGTCTAGAAAAGAACATCAGATATAAGGACGCTCATGCAAAAAAATGTACTGTTCCCGGGAGATAAGTTTAATCTACAGTAACGCGAGTGAAGCTGAGGGCAAAAGCTAGGACTTATATAAACGGTTAATTTCTATGTATTAATATTTATCTTTGATTAGTCCATTCTTTGGTATTTGTCAGTCACTAACTTTTGTGACAATTTATTTGAAAAACAAGTAATGGATATTATGACATTAACAGGCTAACAACATGAAGTTCATAATGGCCGATAAAAGCAGCTAGGTATATGCATTAAATAGAATTTAACAACCGCGCCATGTTTCCAGATTTTATTATGACTTAAAAATGAAGGATTGTAAAACATTTGCGTATGGCGGATGTCCTAAAAGTCAAAATCATTTTGGAACTCTCAGTGCTTGTCATGAAGAGTGTAGAGGTAAAATTAAAATTATTATAAGTAATTAAAGAAAGATTTTGTTATGCACAATTATCGGAAAAGAATATTCATTCTTTATAGCTAATACTTATAAATATAATTCAAAATGGCGTATAACACTTACATGTATGTGACGTGACAAGTTGATCGGGATCAAAAAGTAAGTCTCATATAAAAGTAACCAATAACAATGGAAAATTTAAAAAGAAATAGGATTTTTTTTTTATACTTTATAGGTTAGCGTTTGACCACAATCTCATCTGATGTTAAATGATGATGTGGTCTAAGATGGTAGACACGCTAAGCCTAGAGGGAGATTGGTTTTCAAGTGCAACAGCCGGAACACACCAACAGGTGCTCGGCGACAAATTTTCAACTTGAAGGTGCTAGCTAGACGGGTGAACTTTAAAAAAACCCTACCACCATATTATGGTTTCATCACGATGTTTTCCTTCACTGAAAGCTCCGTCTCAGTTGCTAGGATTCCAACCTACGTCCTTCCACGATGTGTCCGAACACGTTATCAACTAAGCGATCATCCCTTCGAAAACTTCGCTTATTTTTCGGATAATTCCTATTTACCAACATTTACAGATGTTGGACTCCATGAAGTAAAGGAAAACGTTTCAGCAAAGATTTACTGTCGTTACCAACCTGATTTTGGTGATTGCAACAATTATAACCCGATGTGAGTTATTGCGTATCTTTCCGCAAGTACACATTATTACTCTATAAACCTAATACTTAATTATCCACCATTTATTTGAATAAAGTATGGATACATAATATTTCTAAAATTCACTTTAACTTCACATTTTCCTTGTACCATCTTCTGTTTTCGGGCTTATCTCATTATCCGGTAGGATTTTTGTTTACCTTAGTAACACTGTACTGTTATTTTTATAGGTGAAGAGTTACACTTTGATAAAGTGACAAGATTATCTACTCTATTTTTAAATTTTTGAAGTTATACTTCTTTTGGCGCGTTAGCGAAATATGATGAGAGTAAATTTTTACGATGCGCGCGCACACCGTCACGAAAAACCTACACCCTGAAGTTAGCTATAGTCAACATTTTACTCAAAAAAAGGATGTATGTATTAAATACCTTTTTTTCTATTGTTATTGTTGTTTTTTCTACAAACGTAGAATAAGGCGAGAGATAAAATTTTTGAAAATATTTTTATCTTGTTACGTCAAAGAAGTATAGCTTCTATCGCGTGTACATAAGTACACATACACTTTTTTATTAAAAAGTCAAACACACTATATTACTAATAAATCATTTTATTTTACTCTAATTTATAACTTTAATAAATTATTAAATAAAAAGTAATATATATTTAAAGTTGGATTAGAATTGTGTGACATTTTAATCGTCTTGACAAAATAGCTAAGTAGGCTAATAATTGTAAGGGATTTATTTCATACTAGTAGTAGTGTACATAAAATAAAATCCCCAAGTTGAATAAGCGAAGTAATTAATCACGCGACATTACGAAATATATTAGCAATATGTTCATTACTTTCAGGTTCTATTTCGATGTATCACAGCACATTTGCAAAGGATTCTCGTACAGCGGATGCGGGGGTAATTTGAACAGATTTGAAAACGCTCAAATATGTGCCGCTATATGTGCTGATGTTGTTGAGTATGCTTAAATCATTTACCTACGACTTCGTTACCATTATTGTCGAAATGTAATTAGATTCGCGCGCCACGTATTCTTAAATCACTGTAACTTTCGCTGCTGTACACACAATAGATTACAAAAGTTTTATCAGAATTGATTGATGGGTATAGGAACGTTTAATCTGTAGGAAAACAGATTTTTTATGTGTATATTTATTGAAAATTATATGAAGTTATTAATAAGTAAACTTTTTATTTACAAAAGAGTCGTTTTAATATACTACTCTAGTTGATACCCGTGACTTTGACTGCGTGGTATATTATGTTAACAATATATTTTATGTACAGAAGAACAAAACAATATAGGCACCACACCGCTTGCCCCACTTCTCTGTAAGAAAACACAGAGTTAATGAACGCGTTGTGCTCCTAAAAAATGCACTCTATATTAATAATAACTCTAACTATATTAAGTTATTGTGATTTTTTCTTTTAATTAAGGACCAAGGACTAATGAGGATAACTAAAAAATGATTCGTATTCTATACAGTAGTTTCTGAGTGTTGTGCGCACAACGACAGACCTTTATTATATTATTTATATTAGATAGATTACAACAAAGTTTAATTGTATTGCATAGTTGAGTATATTATATACATATATTCTTATAAGTTACCAGCGGGCCCGGTGAACGCTGTCCTGACCCGAATAATAATAAAAAAAATCGTAGATTCAGACCGCAGCACGCACCATCTATCTGGTCTAATTGTAAATCGAAATCATTTTTAAAACCACCTGAACACACAAAAAAATCATCAAGATTTGTCCAACCGTTTAGGAGGAGATCAGTTATATACACACATACAGTAGAATTATATATATATATGAGGTTTTAGCGTCTGACTGTTATCTCATCTGATGTTAAGTGACGATGTGTTCTAATATGGTAAACACGCTTAACGTTAATTGCTTCGCTCCGAATGCTCCGAGCTGGATTCTATCCTATAAACCATCCACAATGAAAATATCACAAAAAGCATTTTTTTTAGTTCTATTTATTACACGAGTTTACCTTTAAGGTTATACAACTGCTTATACAATAGACGGACAGATGGCGTTGTCTTATTTTTTGTAAGTTTTGGTATGCGTGTTGATTTATTTGTCTCCAAAGTGCAGCACTAGATGGCGTTGTTCAATTTATGGAGCTTGACATATAAATGTTTCTAAGTTTTTGGCGACATAGGTGCATACTTTGGATGATTATATTCTACTCATTCCTAACCTTTATTTTATTCGATGCTACAGTATTACAGTCATATTCTGTGATTACAGTAGACACAATGGACAGTGCATGACGCTTGCTGATAGAATATCGAATACTCTCACACACATACTAGTTATGTTTATTAAATCAGTATATAAATAACACAACACATTATATAATAGACAGAGAGAGAGAGTGAGTGAGTGAAAGTAAGTCACATGGAGTTAAATACAAAGAAGAGCATAAGGATTTTCCTTACGTACGATTTCTACAAATCAGCTTCAACCGCGTTAAAAATTTCGTTCAAAAAAAAACATTGATAAAAGCTTTTTAAAAATATATCTTAACTTGTAATCGAATTTATTATAAAATTTATAGAAAGATTTATAATTTACATTGATAAAAAATAATTATAATCGAATCTATCTAAATATATCCAAAAGGGTTTCGGTATTTTTGAGATAGATACTCCAAGACTTCTTGACGATTTCACAGAGTCCCGCCGTTGTTCACGCTATCCATTTCTCTATAACTCGTAACAAGGTGACGCTACGGAACATTAACTTTTGAACCATTCCAGCTGATCGTCTTTAAAATTGATATACTTAGAAATTAGTAATTAAGACTTGGCTTGTATTAGTGTAACTTTATAGCGTAACACCACAAGTTGTTTTTTTTTCTATCATAAAGTCTTATCCAGTACTATATTGTTTGTTAAATAATTTATTCATATGAATAATAACACTCCCTGTTGGAACAACAATATGGAGCTCACAAGTCAATTAATAATCGTTATTTACTTTGAAAATAAAGCTTTGTTTCTGCTTCCTTATTAGTTCATCGATATTCAGTTACGGGGTCATGTTTGTATTAACGTTACGTTTATTTTGAGTCGGGTTATAATATTCCTTTTAGGAAACAATCACAATGAAAGTTATTTTTTTTAATGTGCTTAGTTACAGTTATGTTATAATTATTGTAGTTATAGACATTATTATACGTAATTTTTATCAACAGTTTATTTTTTATCAAGCGCACAACTTAAACACAATTGATGATATTAGTGGGTGAAAGTCATATCCTTTTTTATTATTCATTTTATGACCTAATTTTTTTTTTATATCTTAGGGGGCAAACGAACAGGTGGGTCACCTGATGGTAAGTGATCACCGCCGTCCATAGACACTAGCAACACCAGGGGAGTCGCAAGTGCGTAGCCGGCATTTTAAATATGTGGGCCTCCGGCGTTCTCACTTTTTTTTTTATTTACGTGTGGAAATCCATTATGGATACCCATCCTACCGGGGGAGAGAATGGGTTATGTCCGACTCGCACGGACTAGAACCCCACGGTGTACCGGCCACCGCTTTAAGTTGGGGTGGCATGGGACCGTGCTGAGCTATCACCATACCGCCCCCAGCGGTCAGCCCGGCGAAAGATGGCCGCCGGGCTCCGTCCTTATAGGGAGGTACACTGGGTCCACGACCAACTACCTCCCCTCGTCCGCCGAACCTGTGCAATGAGGTCCGGCTACGGAGGTGGAAGGAGGCGGGAAAATCGCCGCCTCACTTCACCGGCCCTCCTTTGGCGGAGACGGCCTGCTGAGAGGATCCGCCTCTCGGGCGCTCTCCGCCGCCTCCTTCTGCGAGATGACATCCTCGTAGAAGGAGGCCATCGCCGTCCAGGCGTCTGCGCTGTCGAGCATGGCCACAACCACGCTCGGCAGCGACAGATTTCCGCCCACCGCCACAGCCAGAGTGCGGCGCTGCACCTCCACAGAGTGTGCTGCGCGGTGTCCTTCTCAGCGCCGCACTCGTGACATGCGGCGGTCGGCTCCCTGCGAGCGATCTGGTGTAGATACCATCCAAAACAGCCATGGCCGGTCAGCACCTGCACCAGTCGGAACGTCAGGGAGCCCCACTCCCTATCAAACCACTGCGGCAGGACCGGGCGGACGGCGTCCACCGTATATCGCCCATACCGCAGCGTCCGCCAGATCCTGCCGCCACCGCTCTATAGCGACCACCCTCCCCTCCTTACGTCTTCTTTCTATATCCCTGGGAGCCGGAGGCTCCCCTAAACGTTTTCTTGCCGCCGTGAATTCGTACACGGCGGCAAGAACCCCCGCCTCCAGGTCCCAGGGCAGGTAGCCGGCGAGTATGAAGGCCGCCGACGAGGACACGGTGCGGTATTCCCGAATCACCCTCAGTGCTACAATGCGCTGCGACATCGTAAAGAAATAACTTAAAAATAATAACAATTTCAACAGATTTTCATGTACTTTTCTGTACACGAGATATTTATGTCACTTTGGACCCAATGATATATCATTATTTAATAATAGTCTATAATATTCTAAAAATATTACACTCTAAAATTGATAGCCTAAAAAAGTTATCTGTAATAGTTTTAGAATTCATTACATATACTCATACTACTATGAAGTAGAATTACGAGTCGAGAAAAATGACTGCCTACAAAAAGCGTGCGTAGTCGCGGGCAGATGTCAGTATATTATAAAAATGCGTTTCAGTATATGTACATGAAATTGATAAAGTGTAATACAGAGATTGATCGATCACCATGATATTTGACACATGTGTTTTTTTCCGAGAGAGTGAGGGTTTTATCCGATCCATTTTACTATTGCTTTGTATCTGTATTTTCATTTTACTAAGTTTCATATTGTAATTTAACACGGACGAATACGAAGGCGGTTTTTACTTACATATCTATCAGAAAATCTATCAGAACTGATATTATAAAGCGAAAAGATTTGATTTTTACTTTGTAATCGATAATTTTATTTTAATGGATAATTTTTCAATCTTTACAAAATAACTCAATTTTTTAACTACGTCAAGGTGTTTGTAATTGTAATCGTTATGATATTATATTCACTGATCTTATCAGATAAAGACAAAATATTCAGCTTACTAGATGTTTCCAAAAGAAGTAACTAAAAAGGTTCTCGTATGCTGCAAAACTTGTTAAAATGTTTATGGATTAGTCTCCGCAAAATGAACACGTGCACGTTATGTAAATTCGTAGAGTTGTTTTTTAAAGAAGTTAGTTCTTTTTGGAAAAGAACTTTGTTTTTCTCTATAATTCATTACGAGACGCAATCTTCTTCATGCAACGATTAAAGAAAATCTCCAATCTATCTCCAAAGAATAACCTAAACCAGATGACTAACTTTATTAAAATATTAATTAAATTCCAACTGGCTTCGAATGCCACATAGCGACCCTTTATTTTTGAATACGTAATTAACAAATAATTTTAATTTCCCCTGATCATATAGTTATATTGATAAAATAACTTTCAAAAACTATTATAAGACAATAACTATAATTTACTTTTAATGAACGAAGAAACTTAATTTATAATATAATAGCTGATTCCCGCCCGCTTCAATGGGTATTAGAAAAGAAATGTGTGGTTTTATGCAAACACGATGCAAGTGAAAAGTTTTTTTCAGATCATAGGCATATAACTTAAAAAAATCAGACAAATATTATTAAATGATTATAAACTAGTATTAGAGAGTACGATTGATCAATATGTGAACGATGGTGATGTCTGCAAATGACGACGCCCTCTCTGTGCATCCATCAAAACCGAATGTAATTATTTGTATCTATGTTTATAAATGTTTTAAAAATATGAGTTATAATATGTTTAATAAAAAGATAAACCAGATCGAGTTTCTTGCCGGTTCTTCTCGATGGCCGGATTGTTTTCCGAACCGGTGGTAACTTTGACGTTCATAAGCGCCTTCTCAGGGCCTAAGCTGAATAAAGTATTTTTGACTTTGATTCTTGATTACAAAGTTTCATTCGTGTAAATCAAATTTTAGTTTAAATTCTTTACACCTGTTCAGGTAAAGGCAGAAGTCATGCAAGATAATTTGATTTTGAATCAATCGGGCCCGTTGGATTTGTGAAACTATGCAATTCATCGCAAGGAATGACAGTCGACTTTTACAAATACCCTTTTTTTGAGCTTCGTGGGGTTGTTAGGTACGCATTTTATATTACATACTGCCCAACAAAAGGGAGACCGCAATCTTAAAAAGTGTTGATCCCTACACAGCTTTAATTTCAGTTGAAGTGAAATCGAGTGAAGTGTACACGTTTTCGCTCTTATTCCGTCGACCCTCCTTGCTTGCGAGTAAAAATATAGGCTTTGAAAAGTTAATCTTTGAGAAGTTGTACTCATGAATATTTATGAATGTGCTATAAAGGTGTCTGAAATTTGGTTAGTTACATTATAAATGAACACGAATTCTGAATACGAGTATGTTGTTGATAAGAATTATCTAATAATGCTTATAATAAATATCGTCTTACAGGTTAGTAATAATTTCATTATAAATAAGACGCAACAGAACATTAAAGGTTAAATTTCAGAAATTCGGTATCCTAACTATGCTAAAAGCTGAATTCAGTCAAAAATCGACACGATTTAAATATTAAAAACAGTGATAAATTGGTCATCCCATATTTAGGCCCAATAAGACCAAGATTTTAGATTTTGTAGTAAAGCGGGATAGTAAGTTCAAGCATCACGTCAAGCAGATTTTGAAAGGTCTATTATAGTCTATATATTAATGATACTGATATCTGGACATCCCTCTTTTTTTAGGTAATAATGTTAGGTTTTATAATAAAGTTGGGTAGTAAGTTCAAGCACCATGTCAGTTTAGTTTTGATGTCAAAGGGCTATTATAGGGATGGATCAATATATGAACGATGTTAATATCTGTACACCCCTCTCTGTACTTCCGTTATAAACGAATGTAGCTATATATATTTTTATAGAAATATGCATAATGAAAAGATAAGACAGATTGTGTTATTTGCTGGTTCTTTTCGATTACTAGAGTTTTCATGACGGAGGTAGTTTTGGCGTTCGTAAGCGCTTTATAAGGACGTAAACTGAGTAAGCTATTTTTGATTTGTGTAAACGTGGATCAAATCCACCACACATCCGATTAAACTCCCGCGCCATAGTGGCACGCTTAAATGTGCACTCTTCTGTTATCACAGCCAGTAATATTATAACAAATCCGACACAGTGACTCTCTTTTAATTATTAATAATAGACAAATACATAATGTGGCAAATCTCGCTTTGTCTAATATTTTTTTTTTATATTATAGGGGGCAAACGAACAGGTGGGTCACCTGATGATAAGTGATCACCGCCGTCCATAGACACTAGCAACACCAGGGGAGTCGCAAGTGCGTTGCCGGCCTTTTAATATATGTGGGCCTCCGGCGCTCTCACTGACCGAACGAAGCGCAACAGTGCAAGCACTGTTACTTCACGTCGGTTTTCTGTGAGAGGGTTGTACTACCCCGGGCGAGCCCACCCATTCATGCTGAAACCAGTAATAGCTTCAGCGTAGCTCTACCACCTACAATATATTATTATTTGGCGACTATTGTTAATTTTTACTTCTATTTTAATTTTTTTGTGTCTGTACATATTTATCTTTAATCCTTTGAAAATATTCTATATGTCGTATGTATGTATATGCCCGCTCAATTCCAATGAACATGTATTCATAAATTACCTATTAAAAAATGTTCTGAAAGTTGCACCGTGGTGATTATATCTCTATTATTTAATATAATGGCTAAATATCTAACTGAATCATAATTAATTCAAAACGTGTAATAAAAAAAAAAAGCATAAATAAATGTCAATTTTAAATTCCTATATTAATTAATATTTTGTATTTGCTTTGACTGTACTATGTGTCTATTAATTATATGTACTATGTGCAAGACTGAACATAAAGCAGAGAGAGCAGTCAAAACGTTTGATGGGCTTGTACAATTATTGCGTCACAGTGAAGACTTGTCTTTGTCTGTTGTCTATAACTTAAATGACTGATGCCCGGTTTCTGAAGCATTTTTAACTGTAGTTTATCTGTTTAATAGCGCTATCGGTTCGATAACTTGTCAAATTGGGTTTCTGAATACAAAATGACACGAGAAATGTCAGTCTACGTCTCATTCTGTATTCAGAAACAATGACAGTTAAACGCCGCTTGTCTTATGGATAACGTTATTGAATCAATAGCTATTGATAGTTTAACTGACGGCTTCAGAAACCGGGCATGAGATAGGACTTATTATCCTCTTTTAAGCATATCGTATGTACATGAATTATATTTAAAAATAAATGAAGCTGTTCTTTTTTTATTAATTTATATGTATTGTAAAATTTTAGAACGATCTACATAAAATCACTATTTTGAAAATAATTCATATAAACTTGAAAAAATATACAGAAGTATTAGAAATTTAGGAATGAATTTTACAACCTTACTTTTTTATAGCTTTACTTACCTTTAGGAATTAATTTTACATATAATACAAATACTATGCGCATTCTTGTTATTATTTATTCTTCTTATTGTACGTTTTTTACTCAAACTGCAAAGATCAGAAAATCATCAACAACACGTCGAATAAAGAAATTACAGTGGTTGCTATAGAATCTGACGGGGAGAACACAAATAGAATTTGCATATTGCTTTATTTCGAATATTCACCTTTATTTATAACTGCCATGACTGTAGTCAAAAAAACTGGGACGGGTGTACAAATTATGCACGAACTTTGACCCACCGTTCTGTAATCAGGCTTGACAAGCACACTTCATTATAAAGTACGTTTAGCCTATCGACTTATTTTCAATAAGATACTTGGTTTATATATCTTTTTGAAACTACTTATGCCGCGTCGAAATCATAAATTGACCTTAAAAAGTAATATTTAATGAGTTCGTGTTTGCCTCGTGCCCTATTACGGTAAATGAACAAGATCAATAGTATCACTTGCCTCTCAGAATTAAAGAGGACTTGAGCGTAAAGGTAATTTAATTCCGCTTTGTCTGTTTACACAATTCTATTGAAACTTGGAAATGAAAATGAGTAATAGCTTTTTTCTGAATAGAGAGCTCTGTTGTTCGTCGAATTTATCTTTTATAAAAGAATGTATCTACAAAATATTCATCAAAACAAAAATGTCCGGTTAAATCCTTTTCTCCCTCACAGACACTTCAGATAAAGCATATATACACATAGGGAAGGCTTTTAAGGGAAACCACGCGAAAAGAAAAATACGTGATTACAGTTTTACTGCGTAGCTACTCTGACTTTTACAAAACCTACACATTTTCCTTTTAACATGATGTGAGGGTGGTATGTTTTGGACGTCTCCCTAGTAAATAGTATAAAGGATATACTAGATATAGTATCTTTGTCGTTGTTGTATAACAAAATTTTTTGTTTTTATAAATTCGAAAATATATGAATATTCAAAGATAAAAGTGTTCACAATAAGTTTTCGTAATATATAATATGACGTAATATAATATGGTTATCCAGCTGAATATAGACAACAATAATGACAATATATCGCTGTTATGCTATACGCTACTATAGCATATTCTACAATCATTGTTGTTATAAACTGCCGTGAGTTATTCAGCTGTTTTGTATCGTATTGTAATTCGTAATAATGCAATGATAATGATGTGAATATTCGTTGTTGGTGAAGTGTTATCTCTCTCTCTCACACCTATTAGTTGTTACCAAACACTGTCATGTTCGCACGTTGTAATGACAGCGATCAATCTTTAACAGAATAATGATATCTTCAATAAATTGTTGATCATGGCATAGGAATAATGTATTACATTATTAGTTGCTGTACAAATGATGACCTCTATCGTTAATTGTTTACTCTATCTATATCATAAACGCCATACAATTAAGAGATTTTGTCCTGGAAGTGCCTGGATCGTTTTTATATGAACAGTAGACGGAAAAATTGCAAAAAATTGTAGTACTGGATTAGAATCATCATTAATACAATGTAAACATCTCCAAAGTAGAACTGGCTTGTACTATTCACATAACAGGTTTGCTAAATAAATTCAGAAGTGTATATGTATATCTGTGAGTTCGTATCATGTGCCACATTTTTATAGATAAAATCGATTTATTTAATTAAATCGGGCCGAAATTCTGTTGACATGATTAAAGTTTCTAACTATTAGTTTCGAGTTAAGACTTTACAAGTCTCACCTATCTATTTATTTAACTAGTACTAAGGTACAAAATAATTTAATATTTTGTTTAGATATACACACAAATATATATATTTGCATGTAGGCATTTGCTATAACCAGTATTCTATAAAAATATATGTATGTGATTTTCTTTAACTGTCATTTTTGATTTAGTACACTCAAAAAAATATCGGCGTAAATATTTTTGTAGTGTAAATTATTTAGCCATATTATGATTTAAAACTCAATGAAACGGTAAAGTGACGTTAAAAAAAGACAATACATATGCATCTACAGCATTTAACGTGCGAGAGAACGAGATAGAATACGTTATCGTTTTTGACGTGCCAATGTCTTATAAATAGATGAACGCTGTTTGCGGGCACGAAAAAGTATGACTCATTGTCACGTTCCGCTTGAACCAAGCGTGCAAGCGGGAGCCCGTAATGATCGATAGAGTGGCGCGATCTGTGTAAGCGTTTGGTTTGTGACGCATCTATCTCTCTTCCACTTCATCGGCCGATGCGTCCGAGTAGAAGAGAGACTGTTTATAAAGTGAAGTGAAAAGTTAAAGAGGTTTTCAGTGTATATTACAACAACAGTCGTTGCAAAAAGTATGCAATTTTTCACCAATGTTTTCTTAAAATTATTTTACGCCCTTATTTATCTTTTTATTAATAACTGTAGACTTCGTAATATAAATATTGTCTAATATTTAAAAAAATCATATACATTAATAACATATACATTAATTCAAAATATATTACGACATAATTTCGGTACGACGAATAACAGATTGAGGATTTATTGAAATCAAACTAAACATTAAACTGAAACAACTCGAGAAACTCGAGGTACGAGCAGATGCATTTGTTTATTGAATCATTGAATAGCGATATCCCTTCCCCTTTTAACAATATCCTCGCTTCGGTTACCCAGATACATTTGTTTGCAGATCGTTGCATTGCATCGCAGCTGTTAGGTATGGACTTTGATTGTGTATCTAAAACAAATAAAATTGACAACTGTGCCCACTGCTCCGTTCACCTTTGTTATTTTTTTTATTCTTTGTGTTTAATTGTCTATGTACAAAAAATTGTACAATGATAAGTTGATCGCTCTAGCATTATCTACTGGCTAGTTATGTTAAAATAGATAGCATATAATTTTTTGTCTGTAAAAATACACCTAAGACTTTCTTGGTGGTCTGTTAAACAGAGTACGAGTTTATTCATCTCAAATGTACACCAACATTCATTTCTTTATATATATATATATATATATATACATATCTAGGTATCGGGAAAATATTACATGATTAAAATGTATTGTATAATAGCTTTTGTTCGTGGTTTCACTCATCTTAATGTGTATTTGACCCATACCTCGGGAATAGTACATTCTTTTTAGATAAAAGGTACCCAATATCTTTTTCTGTATCCCTGATAAAGTGTATGTAAAGAAACAAACTCAGATCTACCTTTACACTATTAGTAAAGATTACGGATACTACATTAGATACAGTATTGGATGATGATGTTTAAGATTCCATTTTTTTAATTATTATGCCATAAAAAAATACTGAAGCAATTTATGTATATAAAATCTATCGGGTATATCAGTTATATATATTAATATGAAGTATATTACTACAGCTACTATTACTATAATATTTACTAAGTCTCCTGTTTAAGGCACAAATTCGGCCTTGCGTGGAATACTGTTCGCACTTCTGGGACGGTTCCGCAAAATACCTTCTGGATGCCCTGGACAGGTTGCAGATACGGCACCCGAAGCTGTTGTTCCCTCCTTCTTACGACATGGGGTCCTTCACACAGCGTACGCAAACCTGTATGACAGCGGCGACTGGCGATGCATTATTTGAGTCTCGGTGGTCGCTTGTATTTTTGTACTGCACTGTGTTTAACATCAAGCATATTACAGCCACTTCAATAAAAAAAAAAATGGTAAAGTATAAAAATGCCTATTAGATACATTATACATTTCTGGAACTAAGAACTGTGTAGTTATTCCCTATAGATAAAATGATAACGTATTGTTGAATAGTGGTTTTCAAGTTAATTGTGCTATTAAATAAAGCTTCATTTTAGGTAATTATCATGTAAATTAACTATGCAGTTCGCCATATTGTTCGGCTCTTAGACGTTGTTTAGTTACAAACTTTGGAATTTGCTTGTCAGCGACGTTACGCAAACTTTGTCGTGATAATGAATGGTATATTATATTTTATTAATAGCAAATTGAACAAACAAATCGATAACTAACGTTATTCAAATGACCCTAAAAGATAATTTAGAGTTACCTGGAAAGGTCCAAACCGCGTACTGTACAATTAATAAACTTTTATTATGATAATATCTGCTAAAGGGTTCTTCTTTCTATTCCGATATAATTTAATAAAAGTTTTGCGGCGAGCTTGGTTTCTAATGTAAAGCGTACAAAACGATTTCACTTAACTACAAGTGAAATCGTATAGTACGCTTTACATTGGAAACTATTGAGATAAAACTATGAATACGTGTTGCCGATTTGGAGGCACTCACTGTAGTGACCGTGTAAAATAACAATTCTTGAAAACTAGTGAAAGCATTACGTCAGGGCTGAGGACTCATTCAATATGCAAGCTATGCCAATTATAACTGTAGGTTTAGTATAGCCGCTAAAAGGTAAGTATACATAATTATATCAATGAGATTTTGTATTAGTGTATAATTGTAAATTATTGCAATACATATTACCCATGGATTTTAGGAAGAAGTTACGTCTAACGATAATACCCATTGAATTAATATTACAATCTTATATCTACACTACCTATCTAATATAAAATGTATTTCTTGGTTTATTTAAAGCGTTCTAGACTATATGTATATTATAAATGGATGTTGATATATCCGACATTGAAACAGTCCAACATCGGTTGACTGATTCACGTAAGAGTTGGTTCAACTAAATATTCTTTTCATGGAGAAGGTTTTACTACGGTATATTCTACTGCTATTACGTTTTATATTTTAATTTCTATTTGACGCAGTCCCAGGATCTTACTAATAAAATAAAAAATAAATAAATAACACACATATTAAGGTTTTTTCGAATATGTGTTGTCATATAACACCTAACTGAACGCACACAAGTTTAACGTAGGTGTTGTGGCGGTTTGATTGTCGGAATGTCAATTCTTCATATGCCAGAACTACGCTTCAGTAAGATACAGATTTTACAAGGTCGCTTCTTACGAAATGTTGTCGGTGCCTCATGGTACATCGGGAAGATTGATCTTCATAAGAACTTGGAGTTTCCGTCGATCTGAGCGTACGTAAAGTCCCTCACGACCAATTACTTTGAAAAAGCTGCGAATCATCCCAGACCGTTTTTGGTATCCGCGGAGAATTACACGACAATACCTGATGCCCCATAATATAAAAGACGGCCGCGAAATATCTTCTCCGATCGTCCCAATATAATAATGGCAGCGAGCGTTCCCTCGACGGCAGCTCAAGGCTAGGTCCGATCCCCCAGAGTGGAGCCCTCGAGCATGCTGCTAGCGCAATACAGTGACATTGAATGTTTTCACTCACTAGTTTAACAGAAACAACACAGATCACCCCCATATACGTGCACTCACATAGGTACACATGTGGTAGAAGATTTTCTCTGCTTTCTCCTTGTTTTCTAAACTTGGTTAGCTTACTTTGGCCGAGTTGACAAATACAAAATATGTGTTTAAGTTCGTGAGGCACATATGCTGGTACGCATATGTGCCTCACTAATTCGTATATATATGATTAACTTAGCTAGGTTAACTTGCGATAGATTCACGTTGTTGCATCCGAGGAAACAGCCCCAGCCGAGGTTCGGCCACTTTCGCCCCCTTGAGCTTGTTGCCACGCGGCCGAGCGCCATAAGCGCTCGCTCTATTAGTCCGGTGAAGCTGTGAAGACCTCTCGAGCTAACAGCGTATTGACAGTTCGAAAAAAAAAATAAAGAATGTTAATTCGAAGTCCGTAGCTTTGGAAACCGGGCATGTACTAACCAATTCTTTGGAATTTTCGTATATTTACTAATTTCAATTGGTAACATTATCAGCGGGCAGTGAAGGAAAAGTTCATGAGGAAACCTGAATTCTTACAGTACTACTGTATGTGGGAAAATATAGAACTGTGGATTTCTCGGAGTTTGAAATCGCCAATACGTCGTGCGCTGATGTGGTGATTATTAATACTTCAGACTTGAGAAAGTAACTTTGGTAAAATATTGGTGATTCACTACATCTACTAAATATAAATAGTCTGCAGCAACTATAATAACGTTTAGTTAATAAACACATCTCTTTGAGATTGCTACACATGCGACCGCGTGGGTTTCCTGTCACTAAATAATTTAAAGAGCTCTCTTGAAAATCCGAAGTCGGAAACATGTTCAAAAAGCATACGGCAATCTTTAAAATAGTATTTACGTTAGGTGGAGTATTATTACTCTTGGACAGTAACCCAATCATATATTCAGTTTGTAGTATCCTCTGGCTATACTTTTCCTCTTTGTTATATCAATACTGATATTTATTTTATCCCAAAATATGAGTTATATACCATGATATAAAATGTGTACAAACTAGCTTTGATACTTTTCTAAAAAAATATATATTTTCAATATGTCCCCTCGTTTCGAATTTCTTTTCGTTAAATACACTTGTACATTCTATATAAACATTATTTATACAATAAGACCCCAGTCTTATTATCTAAACATTACTTCTGAATTATTTAATTTAATTTTCCCGTTCGGGTCCTCGGGACGGAAAGGTCAAAAAGTTGATCATTCCCTTGAATGATTGGTCGGAAGTTTATACAGATAGATGTAAGTACCCTTCAGTTCTGTAAATTTCACAGTTAAGGTCGAATTTAGTCACAAACTTTTATATACAGTATGAAGTTATTCGGACAATTTAGATGTTTTTATATTGTGTGATTGAAATTGTTATAGAATAAAGGATTCGACTAGGCATTATCTAAATACATTTTCAGTTCAATTTTATACTATCTACTACTCTCTACTTACTAGCTGTATGTTGTATAACTACTGTACACGCGGTTCCACATACATTTGTCATTGTTAGATTTAAAAAAAGGGATAATTTTATTCCATAACATTTAATAAGTGTTGCATGGAGTCATCGGCCTTTGTCTCAGCTTAAGGCTAACAGGCTTACAGGTGCAAGTGTTGTAGCGCTGATATTCTGGCAAGGCCTGTATCCATGAGCACAAGGACGGAATTACACTGTAATCTCATATTAATATATAATATTCTAAAGTCAATATGACTATGAAGTTAAATATTCAGAATATTATTATAGCAGCCCGCACATTACTTGAAAGGTCACAGTGGTGAACCAAATTACTTACATTTATGAGCTTTCTTAATCTCATCAATGACGATGACGAGGACTCTTCCTATAATAATATATGCTTTATCAATTTTCCTCCAAATCTAAAATAAAAACTTGGTCTACAATAATGAATGGGAGCAGCCGGTAGTATTGTCGTTTCGACACTTAGGGGCAGTGTATTTAAAAGAGTTATTACTATTATATAATTTTTTTATATTATTTATTATTTTTATATGTTGTAATATATAGTTTAGTACTCGCAGAAGTGTCAATTTTTTGAAATATCCACACAGACCAGTTTATATAGATCCAACGGTATAGAAGTTAAAGGGGCTGGTGGGACCGTGTAAATAGTCCCACCAACAAGGATGCGGTGAAATTAAAAATGCACGAAAAGAAGAGAGAGAGCGTAAAGCGGTAGGTGGTCTTTCCTATAAATAAATATAATAACAAAGACCCCAAATAAAAGCGTGCACTAACTTGCAAACTCAGCACCTTGTACGGAGCAGCTGCGTTTCAGAATCTCACTCTCAAGAAGAGCGATAGCGGTGTCGATATCAGTACAAGCGGTACAAAGAATATAGCGGTTTTGTAGAGAGAGCATTTCAACGTCCAATATAATGTCACATATAATTTTTTATGATAGTTCTAATGTATTTAAAATTATTCTTCTTTTTTCATATCGAAATGACAACGTTATATTCTAGAAAAGCGTCTGCATACTCCGTACTCGATCAATGAGATGCAAGCCAGTAACATATCTCATTATCTGGAGCCCAGTCATTATATTTATTTCTAAGGGCGATCCAGAAGTTGTTGTTGTTGTCATCTATTGGCGGTTATAACGAAATATCTCTATATTTAAATATCTTACTTATACCAATTTCCATAATAATTGTTGGAACGAGTAGAAGTGCTATGCTAACACGTAATGGACAGAATAAAAACTTCGAAGACTTGAGATGTTACAATGTTCACTGTAATCTTCTAATCGGCGCTGTTGAAATTTATCGATCTCATATATTAAGATTTTTCCATTCAATCCAGTATAGTAAGGTTCATTTTTATATTAAATACTAACGACCCGCCTCGGTTTCGTATGGATGCAAGGTGCTGTTATGACATCATAGGTATTTAAAGGATTTAGTTCGCTTTTTACCGCTTTAATATTTACAGTTCCTCAGAGGTGTGAATGAAGCTACGTAATGATTTTCACACAGACAATTTCTTTTTTGTTCTGCGTGACATTCAATCTGCGGTAACTTCTAAGATATTCAAATAAAGGACAGTTTTGATCTAAATTAAATACTAAATTTAAGTAAAGTATCTAATAGCATCAGGAACAACTTTATATTTCTCAAATGAGCACGGAAAATCAAAATTAAATTTTTAATAATATGCATAAGATAAAAATTATTACAGCGGGTTATCCTTGGAATACAGATAGACACCATCGTGGACGTTTCTATGTACATTTTCAGATCTGTAATACAATTCTGTAGTAGGTACATTGATTTTATATATTTCATATGGGTTAGGCAGCGTTATTGAGTTAGTGTCTGAAAACTTGTTCTTACGATTTTATTAAATAACGTCGACTTTTCTCTAAACCATACAAGTACTAGTTTTTGTTCGCGGCTTTGCTCACGTTAATGAAGGTTTCACCAAACTCTTGGTGAGCACTACTCTTTTAGGATGTAAAATACCTTGTGTCCTTTTCTGCATTCCTGACAACGTGTATGCAACATTTTACAATTAATTAGTAGTTAAGGCGTGAAAGCGTAACAAACAAACAAATTCACTTTCGCATTTACAGTATTTGTTCGGATAATACAAGTTTATAATAAATTTAAACATTTGGGAACAAATTCTCTAAGCGACAGAAAACCCTATAGAATTCCATTGCTTGTTTTTCGAACTGAACATATGCTGTTGGCCTGATGGGCCTTCATAGTTTCATCGGATTAATGGACCCATACTTAATACGTTCGGCCGCTTGGCCACGAGTTCAAGGGTGCCAAAGTAGCCGAACCTCGTTTTGGTCTGTTGCCTTGGACGCAATAATGCGAATCTTACTAAGCTAAACTAGCTACGCTAAACAAATATATACGAATTATTCAGTGTCACTGTATCGCGCGGGCAGCGTGTTCGAGGGCACCGCTTCGGGGGATCGAACCTAGGCATGAGCTGTTGCCCCAAAATCCGTTGCGTAGCTTAAAAAAACTATGGGAACACACAGAAAGACACGAATAGCGACTTTGTTTTATAATGTTTCGAGATTTCAAATATGTTGAGACATGTTTATACGAACTTTTACGTACATATAGATAAATAATATCGTTTGGTAAATACATAAAAGTGATACTAAGCGATATTTGTACGATTTAATCACTGTCTTTATTAAAACATAAGCATAGGTAATAGACACACAATAGAACCGAGGCGAACAACAAATACCCTACACAATAAAGTGTCAAGTTACTAAGTGGGTACATGTAAACTGTAGGAGCTTGATGTATCTTGTTACGTTTATAATTATTATACTAGTTGTTATCAGCGACTTCGTTCTCATAGTAACGGTTTTATTGTTTCGTGGGGCTCTTAATTCTTTATTTTTTTATATAATACAATATTAAGTCTTTCATACTTGGTCCTTATCGATTTTAAGTTATCTCTGTTAAATTTTATCATATCGCTACTTACCCTTAATGAAAAATTCATAAGGTTTATTGATTATCTTGTACACTTTTGTTTATAGATGTAGTTGTTATGCAATTTAATAAAGAATCTCAAAGCTTAGGGTGGTCAAGAAACTGCTATCTAAGTAAACACGACATAATAAATTTTATACTCGTTAATGATTTCACGTCAAATCGACATGTTATACAAGACATACTTGGTTTTTTGTTTGTCTTGTTTTGGTTAGATTCGGTTTATGTATAAAAATGAAAAATTTACCTTATATATATATATATAGATATAATTGTAAGTTTTTGTATGCTTATGACTTTTGAGCGTGAAATGCATTATCTGCATATGCATTATGTGTCACTATGCATACTTGCATTTTTGCCGGGAAAATTTAAGTCCTGGCTGAAAATCATCGCTGTTTTTACAGGTAGCAGTACACTGACGCCAGGTCTCTTGTCACCAGGTGTCTTGTCAGGTTTACTTTTAAAGTTTAAGGTTTTCCTGTGGCAATAATTTTTTTCTTTCTTTCATAACACGAAATATACATCATCACTTAGGCTCGTAAAACACTTTTCTATTTATACTACAGTTTGTATTACAGATATGCGACAATAGTCATTCATCTATACATGATCATGTTCTATGAGACCATCGTTTGATTCGTGACAAAAGAAAGTTCACATTCAATTTTGAAGGTCAATTCTCACTGAGAAAATCCTTGACTTGTAGTTGCTACGGATTTAAAGATACGCTTCATCTAGAAAATCTCATGCCTCCATACATGCGGAAACGAGAACAGAATTCAAGCGTAAATCTGAACTAATTGTGTATGTAAGCGTGGTTCATACGCTCGACGTGTTGTGCTAAACAGTTTACTTCAACCAGACTTGCCTTAAAGATTTATAACCTGTGTGCATTATCTATTTCTTTGAACTACGATCGTCTTCCTAAACTCGGTTACTATACCCTTATTGTATGAACTAACTGATCCTGGTAATCTTATTTCATGGAAGTTATAAATTTTATCAGGATTAATTGTTAACTATCTCTTTGTATACTGCAACTTTGTCATTACTGCTAAACGCGTACAACCATTTTATTTTACCGATTTTAAGTTCCCGGACTTTATACTATATACGATAGTACTCCATAGGCGAAATATTCCATATAGGAGAATAGACTAATATATATAACATATATACTGGAAATTTAAAATAAAAGTACTTACTCTTAATAATATTTGCTATATGCTAGTGAAAGTCCCCTTAAAATCGGTTCAATCGTTTCGGAGATTAGCCGGAACATACAATTAAATTGATTTTTGTTATATATGCTGTATAAATTGTACATATCCATTTAATAAAAATCTAATATTTTAACTTTACAAACAGACACTTTAGTTTTATTTACGTGTATAGATAAATTTTCTCTGACGATTATTTAATATGATTGAATATACGAGGATATTGTTGTATGAAGTAATAATTAAATCAGTTGTATAATTAATTATTTTAGAAAATAAAATTATATAGTCAGGGTTATCTATATTATCTTGTTGTATAGTCATTCCTTAATTATCAAAATATTTAAAATTTACTAAATAATACTTTCTCTGTTACACGCATGCTCACACGCATTATTTTAGTTTACGGGGATTTTTATAGTCTGGTTATTTGTGATTTTAAATAAGCATATGTTACGGTTATAGGAATTATTAAAATAATTGGTAAGTTTCGTTGGGAATATATAAAAAAGTAGGGTTATAATTGACATAATAATATTATGTTAAGAACATTACGGTTTTAGGAAATCCAACGAAAAGAAACATAAAAATAAATTACTCGTCACGTACACATTTAGTTATTACTAAATAATACTTAGACTTCGTCTGTATAATTTATCGTAACAATATATTTTATGTACAGATGAAAAAACACTAAAACAATAGAAAGCAAAATATGCATTGCTTATAAAAAAAATATGTAAATAATCTTATCCGTTTACCGCCTTTCTCCTGCACATGCATACTACACTGTTTGTCCCACTTCGCATATTGATAACCGTGCAGTAGGTATTAATAAAAATCATAGCCTGTTAAAAATAACAACTTCCAATCCTATTCGAACCAGTAACTTTCGTGTAATGTTTGAGGAACGACAAACCTCTATTTAATTTATATATATTTTATTGTAGTTCTCAAACACAGACCAGCGATAAACGGTTACGTCATAACTAAAAACTTTCATGCTCAAGACGTCTAAAATCTAGGTAACTTATGAATCTAGGACAGACTTATTCAACGCAATGTTAATTTATTTGTTCAATCCATTGCCACCTCTTGCCTTGACCAATGACTATGTGTGTACACAATAAGTATGCATGACTCACCGGAACTAGTGGCATGCATTTATGCATTTTTGTGCTTAACGATTGTACAAAGTTAATCTCAAAGCTCAAATTGACTCTTGTCTAGTCACAATGTTTGATTTAAAATTATTCATTATTATTTAGATATTAATTTATATTATGAGGGTTTTTATTTCAATAATAAGATTAGCCTTTTTTATGTTATTTCTTTTGTACGCTGTAATTCAAAGGACAAAACTTTAAAGCCCTACTTTGTTTCAACTTAGATGTTGTCGTCTTCGTACCTTTGGTACTTTAAGATAATATCTTCTATTCCTTCGGGTGTTGTGAGATAACAAATGATGAAACAATGACGCCATCATGCTGGGAGGCATGATATACCCGCGCGGGGTGCGCCGCGCCGCGCCGCGCCCGCCTCCAGGCATCGCCAGCCGCCTGCCGCCTTTACTCGTGGACTCGACGTTCGCGTCACATCGCGTGGTACCTTCCCGCGAGCGTCCGTGTGCGGCGACAGCGCTCGTTCTGCGCCGTTCTCAGAAACAAACTTACAAACTCACTTTTAACTAATTCTCTTTAACTAAAAATCGTACTCCAGTTAAAAAAAAAAAAATAAACGGAATCCGGACTTAAATTTACATCAGGAGAAGTTACAACACGCGGTTACTTTTAAAAACTTGACAAAGTTTGTTTATAAGCCGGCGCTGTGTGCATGTGTAAGCTTTTAAGTCATGACTGGACGAAGTTCTCACTAAACCGGTAAGTAAAACGGACTTTACTGGAAACATGTATTTGAATTTGTCGATACAAGTGTGTTGTATAATATGTATCGGAATATTCTTTATAATAAGTTTTCTTTTAACTTTTATACAAAAAGTTATATTGACGATTAATAATGCTCAGTGCGTTTCTCTATGTATATAACAAGTTATTTTCGTTTCCCATGACCGCTGCACAATAATAACCTACCTGTTACTTATTAACAAAGAGCGTGTTTACAGGAACTTAATTTCTAGGAATCATACCAATGTTTGAAAATTTGACGCACAATGATTATTATCCTGTCACTATGGTTTCTTAGTACTTTGCTGTGTTCACTTTTATTTAGTAACGGAACGGTTTGGGACTTGATAAAAAAAGTATAATAAAATTATATTAATAAAAAAATATGTCCATATGTAAAAATGTATGTACACAAAAAAATGTACTCGTACATAGAAAATATATCGTTACCGTCAGAAATAGTAACGAGTTAAAAAAAGTTATTAGCGTTACACAAGCTAGTTTAAACAAAGAACGAGCTTTTGTGATTATAACTATTTAGGAATGTTATAATGCACAATCACTAAAAGATGCCGGTTACTGTATTTCTAATTTAACATTGGCTATGACGATAATGTTTGGAGATAATTAATTGTCTCGAGAACCTAAGTAAAACTGTCTAGGGAATATGATTGCCCTGGCATCGTTACTAATGAAAAAGAAGTGTTAAGTAGTGACATCTCAACTTTGTTTTAAAATCTATCGGGGTATAACAAAGGTCCCAAGGAGTTCTTTGTCCCGTTACTGAGGTGCAGTTTTACAGTTCAATAATGTTATATAATACTAACAATGTATATGATAGAATTTTACGTTCTAATTTGTAGTTATATTTCCAAGAGTTTGTTTTATACATTTTGAATACAGAAATATTTTCGACAGTTTTTTTAAATAAATTAATTATTATAAAAGCTTATTTTATAAACACATATGATAATTAGAGTGAAATTATATTTTACAAAATAACAGAGATACCCTTATCGTACTGAACGCAGAAATGTTCAATCTATACATACAAACGAAAATAAATAAAATCAAAGTGTCTGTTTGTAATACGAAAATAACAGCTTTTTACTAAATGGATATGAATGTGTATATACAGTACTCCAAAAAATTTTTTGTTGGAACTTTTGTTTTTCTGTCTGTTTGTTGCGGCTAATCTCCGAAACGGTTGGACCGATTTTGACGAAACTATCACTGGCAGATAGATAGTTTTTATGAGAAGTAACTTATAACTAGGGCTCTGTGCAAATATATTAACTAAAGAACTATTGCCCAGAAAACCCAGTGCCCCGCGTGCACGTTTACACTATACAATTGTCTTTTATTAAATTTCACGCGGGCGATGTTGCACGTAACAGCTAGTCATATATAATAAGAATATTAATCAGGTTTCATTCTGAATACTGAGCAAATACTGTCTACCTTATTCGTCATGATGCAAATGATCGGTTACTGTTGTCCAACTTCAAAATTAAACCATTTTAATTAATGGCGTACTAAACCGGGTATTAATCTTCAGGGTATTAATTCCGAACTGAATAGAAGTTAATAATTAATCAACGTACAAGAGACAGTAAGTGACGTTTAAACAGTCGTGTTTTACAACAGTTTGTAAACATTTATGTATTTTAAGGAATCTAAAAATACCTAAAGCTATGTTAAAGTGTATTATAAGTAACTATAATCAGATTGCATTATTAGTGTATATTACCATTTTATATTTACGATTTTACATTACATTGATACTAATTCCAATGTTGTTTATGTTTACAATATACTTAATAAATGTCAACTATTTGTATAATAGGAAAGTTTCGTTAGAATTTAGCAAAATGGGTTTTTATATCCTTAAAATCACGACTAATATTATATTTTTTTTAGTAATGTTATCACAATAACAATTGCGTATAAAGAGCGGAACATAAAATGCGGGTTATTAGATTTGTAGAGTACATAGAAATTGTAAAGAATTTTAAAGTCGCCATTTTAAAAATCATTTCAATTAATAGAAAATGCTAGAGTCCTTTTTGTGCTCAAAGTTTTTTAGTCCGCTGTCATCCCATGTCATAACTAACCCTTGAAGCTTAATCACTTATGAAATGGTAATGCTTTTACTTTGCATGTACTGTTAAGAAATACACAAGTTGGTGAATTTTGTGTTTGAGACTCTGACAATACAAACTTAGAGCACAAACCAACCAATGATTTGTGTCGTATAATATTTATTTTTTATTTATTTAGTGGTTTTTATGACTATATCAGCCATACCCTTAGATAGTAAGTATGAAGAGTCGAGGTACTCGAACTTCTGGCGAAACAGCTCAATATTGTTAAAATATGACCGATCGGCTCTGAAAGGCTACAAGTATGCGTGTTGCAGGATTGTCGTCTAGGTAGTTATGTGAAAAGAAAGTGCTGAGGAGGAGGTTACTCTGGTCTAATTGTGAATCACATAAATTTTAGTTGTTTATCCGTTACGCTTAGGTTTTAGTTACCTACCTACTGAAACAAAATCTGTAAATAGTAAATAGTTCTATATTGACAAATTTTTCCCGAGATCGATTCAAAAAGTACTCGCGGTCGACCGTTTGAGCACCCCTGGTGTAGAATATATTTTTTACATTCTTTATAGGCTTAGCATTTGACCTATTCATCTGTTATTAAATGACAATGTGGTCTAAGATGATAAACAGGCTAAACCAAAAGGGAGATTGGCTTTCAAGTGCGGTTGCCGGAACACATCAACAGGTGCTTGGTGACTGATTTTCACCTTGGGAGTGGTAGATATCCAGACCGATTTAGAAAATGTCCTATCACTATGCAAATATATAACTCTAAAACAGTGACGATCGCTAAGAGCCGATAACTTTTGAACAGCCATCATCCTGTTTAACCTAATTAAACGTAGTAAGAAAAATAAATGTACTCGGGCAAAAGTATTGTCGTAGTTATGCACTCTGTTTGAATAATGATTCTCAACTTTTTGTGACACTTTCACAAAATCGAATGCAGAATATTTGATAATTTAAATTGTATTTATGTACGTCTGTTATATTATTAGATTTGCGAAGAATAGTTGTGTGTAATACAGTGTGTCAAAAAGTTTTGTTAAAGATTTTAAATAATTCAACTATATGATGAAGGTCAATTTCTATCAACACGACCCACTTGGAGCCAAGTAGAATATGTATACAAACTCGTTAAATTCATAATTGTGATGGACACGCGAATACGCTAACATTATTACTTGAGTAAATAAAACTTTCTACATTTTTAATTTTCATTCAATATCGATGATATTTCGTGTTTTTTTTTTAATTTAAGTTTTTTAACTATTTATAAAACAAATCACGATTTTATCGGCTAATAACACGGCAGCCGGGTAGTAATACGTGCCAGCTGGCAACACTGCCGAACGTATCCTATGTAGTGAGCCATTTATGACCGAAAGCTTTATTCAAGTATTTGCAACATTTCATTTTGCTTTTCTGTATATAATTCAATGTTTTGGAGTCTAATGTTATTTTTATGTTGTATATTTTATGTTTATAAAATGAAATAATTGGGAAATTAATTAGTTAGTGGTGCAAAAAATAAATACGGAAACAAATAAATATGTTAATAATCAGTTACAATTAAAATAACAATTGGTGTATTGAAAATTATATTTGTTTCAGCACAGTAGGGAATAAATCGGTTAAAGGTTTGTATAATAATTTATAAGTGTAAATGTCACTTGAGTAGATTTAAACTAAGAAATATAGACCTTAATACTGTTGATCATGGAAAATTGAATAAAATGTACAAATGAGTGTGTGAATTTATGAAAGTTCCACTTCTTACGTCTATACCACTTTAAGGTAAACCTGAACCTGGTGATCCGTATAATAACCACATCAGCCTGTAAGAGACTCACTGCAGAGTCATAGGTTTCTTGCCGAAATAAGGTACGACCATAATCACCACGCCGGCCCACCATGTATTGGTGATTTTAAACTCCGAGAAATCCACAGTTCTATGTTTTCCCACCTACAATGTTACTACAAGAGCATTACCCAGGTTCAGGTTTCTTCGTGATGTTTTCCTGAACCTCAACCGGTAGTATTACCTATTAGAATGAGTAAATGTACATGAATTCCGAAGACATACCGGTGACGGATGAGAAACCAACAACAATAATGCTCTGTAGTCGGATACCGTTAACATCCCCTAGTTGCCCATGAAATAATGTTATTCGATGTCATTGACGTCTCAATAATCGGTTTTGGGGATACATAAATAAACAGATACACAGTCTAATATATTTTTTAAAGATATACTATACAATAATTAATTTGTAATTTTGGTACACATAAGAAGGGGCGGGGCGGGGCTATCTTATGTGTAATGCGGCATTTCTGTTACAATTAGCAACTAGCTTGTAATTAAGGCAATGATTACAAATAGTAGGGAACAAAGATACGAATACAGAGTAAGAGGTCATTAACATCTTGAACTTATGTTTGTTAAGAAGTATGTGGTATACGTAAGTGTCTTTTCTATTTTTGTATACAAAAACGGATGCTGATATTTTGTATCCGAGATCGATATTTGAGTGATTAATATGGAAGTTGGAACTTCTAAGGGTTTTTATGAAATCCGTTTTATTATAACTTGTCGCTAGATGCCGCTGCGCAGTGCATCAACTTTTATACTACTTAACCGATTCTCATTAAAATTGTTACGCGTAGATAATTAGGACGTGGAGATTTTTTTTTTAATGTGATTGGAAGCAAACGAACAGACGGGTTACCTGATGGTAAGTAATCACCGCCGCCCATAGACACCTGCGACCTATGCCCATAGGCATCACAAATGCGTTGCCGGCCTTTGAGGAAGGAGTAGGCTCGTTTCATATATATAATATAATATAGAATATTTACATAATGTTATTCCTTTTTACAATAATCCAACTATTTTTTAAATATATGGTAACTGATTGGTTTCCACCCACTTCGGTGGATATTAATATTTATTTTATATACATATATATCTCATATTCAAAAACTTCAATGCCGTTCGAATCGTCACCGTGAAAATTGGCATACTTTAGTGTTTTTTTTTAATGGCAAAGGGTTTATAATGTCAGTTTTATAATAAATTTTCACTAGGTGGCGCTAGGCTATATTTATTATTTATTGAGTTTTGTGTTACTGCATAGTTAGTTCTGACGTTTTTATAAAAATACCTGCCACCGCCTGCGACTTTTTTCACATTAAATTATAACATAAAACTTATCATCATTATAAGTAAGTTGTGGTGATAACTTTTATATTATCATTTAATGTGAACAGAGTCGCAGGCGGTGGCAGGTATTTTTGTGAAAACATCGGAGCTGACTATACAGTATTATATTCTAATTGGTGTAATTTAAATTATCGCATATACCACGTAAAAGTAATATACTGGTGTAATATAAATTCTGTCAGGATGGTTGGTGTATTTATTATCTACTAATATTAAATTATTGTGCGTTTCTTTGTTTGTTACGCTTTCACGCTTTAACTACTCAGCCAAGAAAAATGAAATTTTGCATACCTAGACGTTGTCACGGGCACAGAAAAGACGTTGGGTACATTTTGTCTACAAAAAGTAGTGTTAACACGGGACAGGTCTAATTTACATTAACGTGAGTGAAACTGTAAGTAGATGCTAGTTTTATATACCAATAACATAGCACAAATTTTTCGGTGTACAAAAAAATGCGACTAATTTTCACGGAACATTTAATCGTCGACCCCGCCCGCAGTCTTTCATGTACATGCAAAATTAACACTTTTACTTGACCGATTCAAAATTTTTATATTGTTCACTCGCCGTTTAAAGATGCACCTACATTTTACGCCGACTATAAAATTAGGTATACCGTTATCGTAAAAAGAATTTTATGGCTTCGTAAATTGTTTTCTTTTTCACACTCGTTATCTAACAGTTAGCATATATAGTAATACCCAACTGAAGAACCGTACGAACTTCAGTAATTTTGTATATCATATATATGTATAATCTGTACATATATTATAATTTAAATGTCTGTTATTTGACAGGAGTTCAGAATTTACCAGGAATTATTTAAAATCCATAAAATGCATACAGAGGTTGAGTAATAATGATGAAACTACAAGACTTTACCAAGTTATATAGCCTAGTGTTGGACACAGGCGGTTCTAGTCACCTATTTGTTCTAAGAGTCTTTTATGTGTACATATAATTGCTATTTAGTAGTATACCTTTTTAGATATACTAAATTATTAATTATGTAAAATATAAAAGTAAGTGATCTCAGTGTACGTGTAATTAAACTAAAATAGTTTTGGTTAGGACACTCGCTAAGATATTGTTATAGAAACGAGCTACGATAGGGGTTTGACGACATTTTAAATCTTATGGGAAATAAATTAAAGAGATTGGTCCGAAACAGTAATGAATGACGTAAAAGGGTGATAGAAGATGGATAAGACATTAGGTGGATAGAGAATATCTGTGATCTTTAAAGAGTATCCTTCCAAACGTAGTCTAAGTTATCTACGATTAATCTGCTCCCTTCAAAATAATACTATGATTAAAATAGATTTTTTTTTGTTATAAAAAAAGATTTTTTTTTTTTTGGAAATAAACCAAAAGTATGGAAATAGTAATTTTATTTGATATTTATTTTATATTGTAACCAGTCGATAGATAAAACTCGTGTTTATAAAAAAAATCTCAAAGTCTATTAGAAAAATACCTCTATTATTTTTTACGAGCGAAGGGTGAGCCGGGATTATTAAGATTCCGTCCACTCGTGGCTACCTGCTCTCGAATGTTAATATTATAGGAAATGTTGAACGTAATATTGTGAATAACTATATCAAAGTTTTATCATTGTTAAGCAAATTTGCTTATAAGGTTTGTACAAAAAAATGATTTAATTGATATTGTTAAGACTATCTTGAGTTCTATCGATAGTTTTAAGTTTTTTCTCTCCTATATTTCTCTTTTCTTGTCTCTGCACACTCTATGTAATATATCTGAATAAATGTTACACGTTCACTTACAAAGCTGTAATATGAACCTCAAAGAATACGAACAAAATATAATGTAAAAAAAATCGCAGAGGGTTTCAATAAACGCAAACATATCATCACTAAATATTATAAAGCAATGTCGTCCGCCGCATTTGTCTGTCTGTTCGCGATAAACTCAATAACTACTAAACGGATTGTAAAGCTGTCTTCACCAATACATAGAGTAATACATGAGGAAGGTTTTGGTATATAATTTATCAAGGTTTTATGTAAATTGGTTGAAATATAACGATAATTGTTGGAAGTGTTGGAAAATGTCAAGCCGCCTTGGAGTTTTCATTGAAAACGCTACCCATCTATCTTCTTAAAAATGGTCACATAAAATGAGGTTATTGGAAGGCATTTAGAGGGATACAGTATTTATCCTTATTAAATTAAATACATTAGTTACCTTAAGCATTTGATGCACCAAAAATTATAATTATGATTAGGGCAGGACAATGTCTACGGGGCCTAGTAGTTATCTAATAAAAAGAGATAAATTAATCTACAATTCAATATTCTATTGTACTATCAGGCCCAGTAGACGTTGCACTGCCCTGATAATAAAAAATATATACTTATGTGCATCAATTGCTTAAGGTAACTAATTAAAACTAAAAAAACCTTATTATATGTGGAAGATAGATGGGTATAGTAAACTATCCTTAAAGGATATATGTATGTCATTGCAGACTTTTTTGTAGATCTATAAAAGACGAATATATCACTGTACACAGTGTAGTTATATCTCAAAAGAATTAGGCAGCGTTTTCGATGAAAGCTCCCAGGCGGTTTGACTTTTTCCAACACTTCCAACAATTATCGTTATATTTCAACCAATTTACACAAAATCTTACACAAATTGTATACCTAAACCTTCCGCATGTATTACTCTATCTACTGGTGAATACTGCATTACAATACGTTCAGTAGTTTTTGAGTTTGTTGCGAACAGACAGACAGACGCGGCGGACGACTTTGTTTTATAATATCTAGTGATACCATGAGGTTCTAAAAGCAACATAAGTTGCATTTTAATATTATATTTAATATACAAGATTTTTTAAAATTATAATATGACTAATTCAAAACGAAGATTGATATATTGACGGAAGCGAGATACTACCAACGTTTATAATAATCAAGCATTAGCTATTTTATGATCATCATCACTAGCCTGTAAAAGACCCACTGCAGGGCCATAGGCCTCTTCTCGGAGGAAGGTATTGGTCTATTCATCACGTCAGCCCATGACGTATTGGCGATTTCAAACTCTGAGAAATCTACAGTTCTATATTTTTTCCATTTACGGTGGTACTTACAAGAACATTTCCCAAGTTCAGGTTTCCTCACGATGTTTTTCTTCACCGTCAGACGATAGTGTTACCAATTTAAATTGGCAAATGTACGCGATTTCGCAAAAATTCTTTGAAACATGCGGGGTTCGATCCTGAGGACATCAGATTGATATTCCACCGGTCAAACCAGTACATCACCACGACTTATGCATAGTCATAATAGTTTACGGAATATACTAATATGCATTACATATGCTATATCAATTTTGTTATCACATTTAGAACACAGATCACCCCACCAAACATACACAGGTAGAAGGGTACACGTATGGTGGAAGGGTTTTATTATTTTCCCTTATTTTCGAACTTGGTTCGTTTAGTTTAGCCGAGTCGTCATACAGAATATATATATTCGAGTACGCGAGGTACACATGCTGGTACATACGCTGCCTTACTAATTCTTGTATGTGTAAATAGTTTATATTAAATAGATTCGTCATGTTACACCTAAGGTAAGTCGAGGTTTGGCCATTTTGCAACCCTCGAAGTTGTTGCCAAGCGGCTGAGCGCCTTAAATGCTCGCGTTAGTACTCCAATGAAGTTATGAAGACCCGTCAGGCCAATAGTGTTAATCGGTTTCAATAAAAATCAGTCACATTTAGCGTTATAACTGCTATATCGCAAAAATAGCGTTTTAACTTTCTAATATTATAAATACGAATTTGAGTTTGTTTGTTACACTTTCACGCCTTAACTACTCAAACGATCGTCATAAAACTTAGCATGCACGCTGTCAGGGGTATAAAAAAGTATATAGGTTACTTTTTATTCAAAATCAATTCTATTACCAAGGGATAGCTCAAATTTACATGACCGCGAGCTAAACCGATAGCAAAATCTAGTAGTTACCTATATATTAATGTAAACAAAATGATATATTTTCGTAACCGTACACAAGCAATATTTAAGTTTAAAATATGTAGAGGCTGACCGTAGTGCAAAATTAGGATCGACGCACGGTATATTGAAGGAGGTTAAAATAAATTACTGGGAAAGGTTGTCAAAATTGAAAGAAATTTGTTATAATGATTGGAGAGAGTACTTTGATGAAAGGAGTAAAGAAAAAGGTATTTGGTATAAAACAATACAGTGTCAGCCTCTTCATATACCTTGGTTTAACAAATGCAATTTAAATCGACAATATGTCAAAATAGCGTTAAGACTTCGTTCAGGGCACTATCTAAGAAAGCGGAGTCACCAAACTGCAATTTATGTGGCAAAGTTGATGATGTGCATCACTTATTGATGGAGTGTGCCAAGAATAGCATTGAAAGAGAGTCGTTGATGAGTATTATGAATGTTAATTGCCAAGACATCGGTATTTGTCACAGCATTTTGGCAGAACCTTGTTCGGAAGAAGCAAAGATGTTGTATGACTTTGTAATAATATCTCATCTCATATCTCCTGTTGAAGTTGGAAAGAATGGGGAACAATGGGGCCGATATATTCAATAGAATAAAAGCTCCTAAATATAAGTTAAAAAAAAAAATATATGTATGTCACATGTTGATTATACAATTCATACTTCATATTCCGAAGATACAAAGCTTTCATCTAATTGTTTGGGACAACACTTCGCAGGAGTGTTCTTAAAATGAAAAATAAAACACAGATGAAACCTGCAAGCTACGATCCTCTATTCATATTTCCCAATGAACGTTTCACGGAGAATTTCTTAGTATTAATTAAATTCCTACAACGTAGGCAGCGCTGCGATCTCGTTAGGGATTTTACTTAAACTTAAATGAATGGGTCACTAATAAATTAGTGCATTTTTTTTTACAAAACTGTTTACGTTCTAAAGTCCTCTGTAAAATTGTGGATATAAAGTTACTAAAATTCGTAACAAAAAGTTGAACCGTCCCAGTTTCACAAATATACCTCATTGACCTTTTGTTAAAAAGTTTCGTGAGTGTAGTACAGGTAGGTACTAAGTAGTTATGTAAAATCAAAATCATGAATCTAATAATGTTTTATTTAATTTTGGCCCTAAAAAGGCGCTTATGAACGTCAAAATTACCACCGGTTCGGGAAACAATCCAGTCATCGAAAAGAACCGGCAAGAAACTTGATCGGGTTTGTCTTTTTAACATATATAGAGTATATTTAAAATACATTTCACGTTACAGTCATATTAGTGGATGCACAGAGAGGAGCCCATTTCAGACATCACCATCGTTCACGTATTGATCCACTCTATAATAGCCTTCCACATCTACACCCGCTTGCCATGGTATGCTGCTTCAACTTATAGTCCAGCAAATCGGTAATATGCTTTAGGACTTTGTTATAAAACCTAGCACTATTACCTAAAACTATTACTGGTTTTACTGAGTCGGAAACATGGAACGACCAATTTGTCACAGTTTCTAGTGTTTAGATCATGGCGGTCTTTTACGAAATCCAGCCTTTGAAAGTTTTTGCGAACATACATTAAATTATCAAGAACGTATTGGGAGGGTAGAGTTAAAATACCGAATTCTTGAAACTTAGTCTATAATGATTCGCGAGGTCCCATATTGTAAATTGCTCGAACTGCCCGTTTTTGTAATAAAAATGTGGCGCATACCTCAGCCTCTGGCCCTCACAACAAAATACCATAAGAGATATTAAGCTATGGAAGTAAGAAAGGTTAGATGTAAGTGAGTCTTCGCGTACTATTTCTATAACTTGCTTTAATTTTTAATCTATAGTACTTAGTTGTAGATGTATCCCTAAATCCTTTGGGATATGAGAAGAGGGGGGAGGAGTCATACATTATTAAGCTTTACTTAAACATAATGCGTGTTATTACAAAAAAGTTAAATACGCGTCGAACACAAGTGTTTTAAAAAAGTTTGATCACAAAAGAGTGTCTTACCTTTGTTTAGAAATAGGCACTATTTAAATTTAAACATTGTGTAACACTTTTCTAAGTTCACAGTTCTCATTTTATTGTTGTGATTTATTTGCCGGCAAAATACGTTTCGTAGTCAATTATGAATTTCGTGTGTATAATTAATATGGAAGATCTAGATAAATTAGATGATTTTGAAGATTCACAAGTAAATGACAACAACTACAATATGACATTATTGATATTTCACAATGTATTTATTCTGAGATTATACTGTTGTTCTACTTTACGCAATTTGGCGTATTATTTTAAACTTATATATTGCTTATTTAGTATGACATCATTTTCTTTAAACCAAATCTCACAATAATTATAAACAATGTCACTTCAAATAAATAAATATTCTTAATGAAGATCTATACGAAGCATATTATTCGTAAATTGGAATGCTCTTCAATGATGAAATTGTATTGAATGAATGCTATTCAGAGTTGCTTGCATAAAAAACAAAAAACAGATATTTAGCTAGAGACCGTTTAGACACTCTTTTGTAATAAAATATTTTAAACGTGTGTTTAAAATTTTAGACACCGTTTAGTAAAACTCATGTTAAACGCGTGTACATTTTTGTTTTTGTAATAAGACCGAATACATATTAGGAAAAAAATTAACCATTGATTTCTTCTTAATTACATCAGGAAAAAAAACAACAATTCACTTTTAAGTATAGATATATAATAGAACTGATTTTGGTTTCAGCTCCTATTATAGATACTAAAGTGTAATATAATTGTAATTACGTTCAATAGATGCACATTAATATTAACAAGTTTCCAATGAACCGTGTATTGCGAACGATATTAAGGGTATTATAGAGTGGATCGTTATCGTTGATGTCTTTTGCTTAATAACGAAATGTTTAAAAATATGATATACTGTTTGTTACATACCATTTAATAATAATATACGATTCAGGACTAAATAGGATAGGATAAATGCAGTGTGGATGAATTGGCGAAAGGTGTCTGGGGTGGTTTGTGACCCACGAATGCCGTTGAAACTCAAGGGGAACGTGTATAAAACTATAATAAGACCAGCCGTGTTATATGGATCTGAGTGCTGGGCTACGAAAGAGACGGATGAGAAAAGATTACATGTGACAGAAATGCGAATGTTAAGATGGATGTGTGGTGTAACAAGGATGGATAAGATTAAGAATGTATATATCAGAGGAAGTTTGAAAATAGCACCAGTGACAGAGAAGTTGAGGAGTAATAGGTTAGCATGGTACGGGCATATTATGAGAAGAGATGAAAGTCATGTAACAAGAAAAGTTTTGAGTTTGAAAGTGGACGGATATGGGAGTAGAGGAAGACCGAAAAAGGTGTGGATGGATTGTGTGAAAAACGATATGTGTATAAAAAGTGTGAATACTGAGACGACATCTGACAGAGGAGAGTGGAAAAGGAAAACATGTTGTGCCGACCCTATTTAGGTGGGATAAGGGTAAGATGATGAGGATGATACGATTCAGGACTAACTGGAATGTAGCTCAAGCCTAATAGCTATTAAATCATTATTTGTTCACAAAAACTTTATGTATAGAATTCACTATATATACTCTCTAATTTTAATTTACATTATAATAACAGTATTTTAACTATTATCCGTATATTACCACTCAACTGATTTTTTAATATCCAAATCTCAAAGCGTCGGATTATATTTTTAATTTTTTTTTTATTTCAAGATATCATACATTGTAAACTTCATGGTTTACCTTTAAAAAGGTAGGTCCAAATTAATATATATATATATATATATATATATTTTACCTAAAATTGTAATTACACAATATAGAATTTGTTATTGTTCAAAGATTTTCATCAAATCAGGTAGTTTTTTAAACTTATACTGCCAACAGCTTATTGACCCGTGCCTCATGAGGTCCACATTCGTTTGTCTGGAACTTAAACCTTCATGATTTTAAACAGTCCAGGAGTTACAAAAATTCGATTTAACACTTTAAAGATAACAAAACAATTAAATAAATGTAATTAGGCGCACAGAATCAAATAAGATCGTTATTCGAATTTAACATAAAAAAGAAGAAAAAACCTTCATCAGAACATATCTTGAATTTAAGAATTCATATGACTCCACGTTCAATGCTTTTGGAATAAAAAAAATTATATATCAAGGTAGTGATTCATGAGTATTGCTTAACATCACATGGCTTAATTATTTACTGTCCAATATGATACAGAGAGGGTATTAAATTAAATTATAAGTCATGCCACGTCAGATGTTTTCTCGAACCCGGAGTACCGTTAGCTCATTTATTTAGTAATCCTGACTCATGGAACGACTGCAGTCGTCTTTCTTTTGTTTGGAAATCGACTGAAATTTAGGTTAAAATACTTATACTGATTAATAACGTAGTATCCACTAATAGCATTCAAATTGGCTATTAACGGAACCAAAGGTTGCCCAAATACTCTACAAATTTAAAGTGTATTCATTACACAGTGTTGCTATTTGAAAAAAAAAAATATTGAGACAGTTAATAGAGTATAGAAGATTTTTTCTAATTTTAATCTTATTATTACTCCCATTTTTGAGTAGGTAATGATTAGAAGTTTCTTGCAGTCATTTCAATGAACTAACAAGATGATGGCCGTCTTGTTAGAACTTTTCAGGAAGTATTTGTGGCAATTAAGAATCCATTCTCCGTGGCATTATTTCTCATCCACTTCACTAGTGCACAATAACCAAACTATATTACATAAAACGCCACCAATATTACAAAATATGGAGCTATTATGAATAAAATATAAAATCCACTATTAGCCATTCCATGATCCCGCCAAAAACTCGAGTATAGAAGATACAACGTTACTTAATACTGGGCATAATCTCTGGAAATGCTTACTTGTAAACATATACAAATGTGAAGATTCTTTGTTTTTGTCAGTAGAGAGTATAAATGAAAATCGTTAGATACACACACATGTAATATATATATACATATATATGGCTACAAAATAGTACTAAATGAATATTATTATCTTCTTTTCTGTTTATTTGTAACAGTCGGAGGTCTTAATAATAGAACTTTAGTGGTATAACTCAATTTAATTCGCCTGTAACAAGGTTAATTGTGTACAGTAAATAAATAAAAAAGTAACAAAATGGTGTTTAAAAAAAACTTCAGCTGTCACCATCTGTGTAATAAGTACTTAAAAATTATACAGCGTAGGCAAGTAATTGCCAGAAGTGAATATTAGATTATTTTTTACATCGGCCGACATTTATTTTATTTTAAACGTGTGCCTAAAGAAAAAATTCGTTAAAATTACTACGGTCCTTGCCAATCTTTTTGACAACTCTGAATGGAGTTACGGCATGCGCATAACATAATCAAGACTTGAATATAAAACAAAGTTAAAATATTAATAATGTATTTGAATTTGAATCTCAATTTGTCATTTGCTTAGTCTTTGGTTGTTCCGATGTTATATATACAAACAATATGGTACCTATTAATATCTAAATTTGTGTTCTGCATAATAATATTCAGAACGGTTAAAAAGTTCACTGAGTACTATACGAGTAATTCATTTAACTGTTGTTACATTTCTTTTCATATAAGTGACTTAATAAGAGACTTCCACAACCACTTGGGTTTATCTTGTATGCAACGAAAATAGCGATATATATTTTTTTAATGAAATTAATCTTTAATTTGGGATCAAATTACTATTTCTATGGTCATCTATTTATTTGTTATTCTTATTTTTTATTGTTAATTAAATATTATTTCAATAAATATACAACTTCTTAGAGATGACTAACAGTAATATGCCAGTGTGATTAATAAGAAAAAATGTATTATACAATGTCAGTAACTTATACGTTTATCACCAAATGCATAAACCCGAAATCAAAATAGACGTATTCAAGTGTCACAAAACATTTCCTTTAAAACTGTAAATAATTCAAACGTTTAATACACGCTCTATTGATAAGAACTATGAGAATGTGTATGAATTTTTCTTACCAATAACAAATCTCTAAGAATCATATGGGCACGTTGAAATTCACGTTGATTAAATATGTAATTATTTTATCGTTTGTAATGGTGTAAAAACCCAGGGAAATCCGATAACTTCATTTATTATCACCCCGATGACAGTAAAAGTTTCTATTCCAGGTTTTTAATTAAATATTCTTGCGAATATTCCATATTTTATTTTTACAATAACTGTAAAGCATTGATGAGGAATGAAAGTTAATAAAAAAATGTCAACCTCTGTTTCATTTGAAAGAGAGATTACAATTTTGTCCGCTGCCAGTTAGAATTACAAAAAAGTTTTTCAAGTATCATTCGTTTATCATTACCTACCGAAATGTACGAAATACTATAGGTGGATAATACATACGAGTATAACAGCGCTGACTGAAATAAAACAACTTATATTGACTTCGCTTGATTACATATAAGTTTAGATTTTTTTTAACTTTCATATATGGCATCAAAACCATTACAATCTATCGATATTATAATATCCACCATGAGTTTATTCGATATAATTAATTTTAGTAAAAACATGACGATAACTAATTTATTTCACAGACACAAATTCACATACAGTATCAGATTACTATAATTATTCATTACGAAGGAATTCAAATGGAAATTTATATTGGACGATTGAGGTAATTTTTGAGAATAAGTAAGGCAATTTATATATGTAAATTTGAGAAATCAATGAGCAGTATAGAAGTTCTTCCTATCGGATTTCGGTTACAGTAATAGTGATGGACAGGCACAAAATAATATATATGTGGGTACTGTTGTTTTGCCATTGGATTTTTGAAGTTATACTTCTTTTGGCGCGTTAGGGAAAAATGATGAGAGTAAATTTTTACGATGCGCGCGCACACCGTCACGAAAAACCGACACCCTGAAGTTAGCTATAGTCAACATTTTACTCAAAAAAAGTATGTATGTATTAAATACCTTTTTCTATTGTCAGTGTCGTTATTTCTATAAACGTAGAATAAGGCGAACGATAAAAAAATTATAAAGATTTTAATTTTGATACGCCAAAGAAGTATAACTTCTAACGCGTGTGCATAAGTACACACTACTTTTTTTTTTGTGACTGACAAACCCAATTTTGTTGATGAACCTTATTTATCTTTATTGAAATTGAATTTATTGTTGGAGAATTCCGTGGTTATCTATGAATATGGCTACATTTAAATTTATATACAAAATTGTTAGTATATTTACAAATGCATTGTCATGTTGATAGCCCACGTTAAATATATAAATAAACCTTGAGGTGAATTTTTTTACATAAATAAATAATTTGTTTAAAATGTCTATATTATGGCGAACAAATAACGCATGAGTATGCATTTAAAAGAACGTGTATATCATGACGCTTGTTCATCAGAAGCGGGTTCAGACGACTTATTAAGGCATGTTCCCATGATTCCGTGCCGCATCGCCAGACCGAACGCGACCGGTTCCTGAACGCTTGATGGTAAGTGACGAGCGGTGAGCGGGTATCTGACGCGTACGTTCGTTCGATACACTCGCTTCTGCGTGAGCGTTACTAATTGAGGCCGATGGCTTCGAGTTAACGCGTCGGGTGCCAGCTTAGATAAACGGTCCTAACTTGTACCCAATCGTAACTTGCTTCTTCCAGCCTCCTTCGTAACGGGATTTTATAATGACAACTTACAAAATAAGATCTGAAGTAGGGATTCAACTGTGATATAACTTTAACTTGATTAAAAAGGAAGTATTATCAAATGATGTAACTACTTAAACCTAAGAACTAACGTGTAGTATACATTAAATATAATACTGGTGATGGACGCTCAGTGCTTAGAACATATTAGTAGTAGATTCGTGTCTAACATACTTATAGTTGTACGGTCTTATATATTATGTATATTTTGAACTCGAGAGTGGTAGCCAGCCAAGCGAGATGGGAAAATCACCACTACGTAGCACATAATCATCATCTTACTCTTGTCCCACCTAAGTAGGGTCTGCACAACATATTTTCCTTTTCCACTCTCCCCTGTCAAAAGTCACCTCGAGTATTCACACCTTTTAGACACATATCATTTTCCACACTATCCATCCACACATTTTTCGATCTTCCTCTACCTCTGTATCCGTCCACTTTCAAACTCAAAACTTTTCTTGTTATATGACTTTCATCTCTTCTCATAATATGCCCGTACCCTGCTAACCTATTTCTCTGTCACTGGTGCTATTCCTCTTCCTCAAACTTCCTCTGATATACTCATTCCTAATCTTATTCATTCTTGTTACACCACATATTCATCTTAACATTCGCATTTCTGCCACATGTAATATTTTCTCATCCGTCTCTTTCGTAGCTGAGCACTCGTGTTCATATAACTGGTGTGATTATAGACTTATACAACTTCCCCTTGAGTTTCAACGACATTCTTGTGCCGCAAACTACCCCAGACACCTTTCGTTAATGCATCCACCCTGTATTTATCCTATTCTTCACGTCCCTGTCTATACCACCGTCGTTTTGGATGAATGAACCGAGGCACCGAAACCTGGACCAGACTGGTAAAGATACACCACTACTACGTAGCACCATAACTGAAATTTACATTAACACGAGCGAAGCAGCGGGAATATGTTAGTTTATTATAAAGCACTAGTATATTGTGATAATACTATACGAAAACAAAATAAACGTGTCTTGCCGTGTGAAAATTATAAATAACTACGTGGAAACTTTAAATTATACTAGTACGTGATCTTTTCAGCCATTCGTGACAGTTCAATAATATCTGCAATATCATCTGTGCACCTCTTACTGTAAAGATTTGTTGCTCACTCACGTAAAGACAGGTACGAACTTCGTCGTCGTGGATTATTGACCCCTCCGTCTTTTCCAATTTAATCCTATTATATTATACTACATAATTAGAAAAGGGGGTCATAATATCAGAATAGCCTACGAAGTACTTAATACTTACCTATTACTAATGACAGCATATTATCCGCTAATAAGAGCATAAAGAACAGTACAGCAGAAAACACAAAACCTTCAGTTGCATTATGAGACGTACGCTTACGTTATACAGTAAGAATTCTAATCAATATATAATACGTTACAAATAATTATTACACATTTTATAGTTATGAGAAAGTCTTCAATACGATTCTGTTAAACTACTGAAAGCGTACTTCGCTATCGATATTGTAAAATATATCTAGATAAGTATATTTCATACACATTTTCGAACATGCAGTTATGTGTTTACATAATTTTCTAAGAACGATCTCTATTTATATAATATAACGGGTGTGTTGTGTGTTCGTTCCTATTTGTTGTAATAAATAGTTTAGGAATAGTCAAATGAGTATTGTGTAAATATACGCCGTGTTCGGTCTATACATTTTCATGACGATGGATTACAAAGTATAAGGTAGAAGGTGACGCTCTATTTATCAGCGAATTACGACATTTATTAATATACATGTATTTAGTATATCAACATCATAAACAGCTTATAAGAGATCCACCGCAGGACCATAGGCCTCTTCTCGAAGTAAAATATGGGCATAATCACCACGCCAGCGCACGACGTATCGGCGATTTCAAACTCAGAGACCTTCACAGTTCTGTTGTTTGTTCACACGTGCAATGCTACTACACGAATATTTCTCAAGTTCAAATTCCCCACGATGTTTTCCTTCAGGCTAACGGTGAAGGGCACCAATTTAAATGAGTAAATGTATGCGAATTCTGAATAAATCATCAGTATATGCCTGGGCTCGAACCTGGGGAAATCGGATTGATATTCCTCTTGTCATACCACCGCACCACCAAGACCACTTGTAGTACTTACTTACATAGTGTGTTAAACATATATATGTATTAAAAAATATGAATACATACATCTTTTAAAGTACCTCACATTACAGATAAAAGCATATCATTACTACGGCTTAAAATCACAAACGCATTAACCTCTTTGTGCTAAATAACAACGTAAAATACAAAATAAAAAGGCGCGATGAAAGGTAAAACGACTCGATAAGATATGCTACACGTGTTCATTATCTATATTCATTGACTATGATATAAATATATATCTACATTTCTTTATATTCGTAAATATGATATGAAAGGTTAAAAGCTTTCTATTTACTCGATGATTCAAATGTAATAACATATGTCACATAAAAGTATAAGACTGAGATCACGTTTTTATTGAAGTGAAACAGAATTGAAGCACTTAGTAATCTTGATACTAAAATTAATATTTTAAAACTGATTTAGCTTTATTGGAGACGAACAACTATTTCCTATAAAGCCTCTTTTAGGTAGGTAGACCCATGTATAGAAAAAAAGTAATAGCTCGAAGATGTAGGAGGATAATAAAATGTAGTGTTACATATTTTCTGAGACTGGAGTTTCATCAAGAAATTGTTTGGGTGCGATTACTTTTTCTAACGTCATGTTTCTATTTTAAGAAACTGGGGCTGTAGATATAAAACTGTTCTTTTGAATGATGTTATGATTTACATTTTTTTTACTTATTTCTCTATTGTGGTTCGTTTTTTAACAGTCAAGCTCACGTTTTGACCCAATAGAAAGCGCAAAAGGGTTAACGATGGACCACTCTCAACTGGTAAATTACGAATGATTGCTGATTATGAAATAATATATTAAAATAAAAACGAGTTTACTAATAAAGTTGTGAAAAAAATTTAACATTACATAAACAATAAATGTAAATTATTATTCGAGGGATTAAATATTTGCATACAAAATATTTGAGTCGTGCTGTATTGTTAAACTTGTTAATGTTGTAATTGGTATTTTGTTAGTATTGAGGGCACGTTCTAACCAGGAAATTGAAGTAATGCGAAACTTAAACCTCGACGGTCGGATTGTAATGACTGTTATGGTGAATAATGGTCACAATGGTTGAAAGAAAAAGCTGCGTTGCATTCCACAGTAAAAGTATTCGTACTACTAATATTATATATATACACATAACATTTAACATTAACAATTAACATTTAAATCATAAGAATTGAAACCTAAAACAATAAAATGCAAAAGTTCTTACGTGGAAGTAATACTTATGGAGAATAGACTATGTCGTTCGTGTAATTATATGACGTGACAATTAGAACTTCATTAATTTCATATCAAAATTAATCTTATATGCACTGAGTATTCTAGTTTAAGAATTAGAAGACTGTTAATTTTCATGTGATATCCACTTCTTTTTTGTAATACCTATTCTTTAATTCGTTTTACAAAAAAATAGAATTATTGAAATGTTCGCGGTGTATTAATTAATTTTCTATTTTCTTAAACGTCAGAAACAACATATCGTAAAGAAATCAATGTGATCTAATATTTTATACTTATAGCAGTAAAATCTTTATTAATAATCTCAGATAAAAAAATTGATATACCTACCTCAGCAATCTATCTGGATGTTTATCCAACAATCACGGGTCAAACGGGGTGGATAAATTGTAATGAAATTCGGCACAGAGGTCTATTACGTAGTAGAATAAAATACTTGATTATATTATTTTTCACTTACAGCGAATGAAGTGTAAGGCGGGCAACACAAAGTATTTATATAAATTAAATTGACTCCAATATTTTCAAACAATTAACGGGCCCCGTGGCGCTGTGGCAGTAAGCCCTACTATTAAATTGACAATTCCATATCTGAGTTCTAAATATCTGCGTACTATCTGTTACCTTTGACTTCGTCCACTTGGAATTTCACAAATACTTTTGCTTAGCGAGAAAGTCTGCGTGATTTTGGATATGGTTTAGTTAATTTATTATATTTATATGTCATTCTAATTTTATTTTTCTAAAATAAAAGTTACTCCTTATAATAATCGGTCATCTGCCAGTGTAAGTCCCGTAAAAATCGGTTAAACCGTTTTGGAAATTAACCTTAACAAACAGACAGACAGACAGATAAAAATTTTAAAAATTTCTTTTCTACATATAAATGTACCATTTATAATTTCATATATATTTAGTAATATGCTGTTATTTTAATATTATAAACAGATACTTCAAATTTATGTTATTGTATAGTATAGTATTTATATTCAACACTATTTCAGAAAAAAAAGGGGAAACCAAGGGTCTGCAGGAAAAAAAACCGTTTATGACCATAATATAAGTTGCGATTTACATTGGAATTAAATAATTGTGCGTAAAATCATGTCGTTATATAATCGTCGATATCGTGAAATGATGACGTGAATAATAACAATTATTAACAAATACTTAATTACTTCGGCACGGGTGAATAAGACAATACCAATAAGCACTAACTAGCGATGCACTTGACGTTTTCATGTCAACATGTTTACTTGTCTGAAGCTATGAGATGGGACTGGCAATATCAATGCGTGTTTACGTCGCCGTTGACATAAATACTCCTCGGCGAACACTAACTCTTATAGATACATTCATTTTAATATTCTATGTAGTTATGTCAAGCAACATGTACCATCAATACTTTTTTTATCGAACTATCTCCTACTGTTGACCTGGCAATGCCTCTACAGTTTCACCGGACTACTAAGGGGAGCGCTTAAGACATTCACCCAATTTTATATAGGCAACCAGCACAAGGGCGCTCGGTGCACCTCGGCTTGGACTGTCACCGAATATCCCGAGTCTAACGCTAAGCTAAGCTAACTATTATTTCATACATATATAAATTCATGAGACATACAAGTGTACTAAGCATGTATGTTTCACGAACTTATACATGAAGTTAATCTAAGCTAACTCCGTTCGAAAAAGGGATTAATAAACAAACCCAACCACTATGTGTACCTATATGTGTGCATGTGCACGTGTGTGGGGTGATCGGTAGTTACCTGCAATACCGCTCACCTGTGGTACATAGTTGATGTTGATGTATTTTTTTGGCAAAGCTTAACACAATATGTTATTTTTGTATTAAATATTTAATTCACGGCCTTTCACGGCATAAAAGCGGCTATTGTGCATCCAATGTAAAAGTTAGATTTATGATACTGTTACTATATTTTATTCATTTATATCCTCGAACGATTATTCGCAGGTAGTATATTGGTGAATATTTAACAGGTTAGGTATAATCTTGCAAGAGAACACGCTGTTGTTAACTTTTTTGTCAACTTGATTTTCTACGTTCCTCCATATTTTCGTATTATAAGCACACTAACGGAGTGACAGACGGAGACTAAGTTACATAGCTCACATTGTAAGTAATTTTCATAAAAGATTATTAATTTGCATAAAATATCCGTTTCATTTGAAACCTTTATTTAATATCATTTCTCCTTTACGATAACAATTGCGGCTTCTATCGTTTTATTGTAATTACTTTTATGAAAAGGTTCGAATTAATGGAGTATTTGGGGTCTATGCATTAATTTTTTTATTTTCTGAAACGAAAGAAACAAGATGGACATAATAAATAAATATTAGACACGAAATAAAATAAAGAACGATTGGGAATCACGTTTGTGAATGAAAATCTTCACATGTTTTATACATAAATGACGTTGTGGTCTATGATGGTAAAAACATACTAAACGTGGGAGGGACTGGTTCACTGGTTCTGGGTGCTGGAACACACCAACTGATACTTAGCGAGGTATTTTCAGCTTAAGGGTGGTATTAGCCAGGGTGGGCTTAGAAAAAATTGTAACACCATGCAAATTGCTAGAGTTAGGTATTTACGATAAGAATATAATAATTTGGAATAACAAATTACCGATTAACAAATGATTTTTCCTATGATCTCTCGTAAGTTTAATATACAACTGATGTACATTTTTTAGATGTCACAATACCGTTTCTATTCTGATCTCCAATTATGCTTAGTAACTTATTTTACTTTCCACTCATTTGCAGGTGTTGTGGCTTAAATAATAATAATAATATATATTAAGTAATTTGGTCTAGAAACTAAATATAATTCTGATATAAAAGCTTATTTCATTATTAAGGCCAACTTCAATTATAATGTTATATTAGTATTAGGCTGTGGCTACGTGATATTAACAAGTTGTTGTAATAGTAGAAAAGTAATTTTCTTGAAGAAGTATACGAAAATTACTAGTAATCTCACTTGACGTAGGTCGGATGTTCGGTCTTATAGTGATAAAATGAATACATACTCGTACGAGAATCGTGCGTTTACGTTATCGAGAAAATTTCTTTACTTTGTTCGTATTATGTGCGTACAATCTCGGTACATTAATACTATATAAAATCGGGTGAGTGTCTTAAGCGCTCCCCTTAGTAGTCCGGTGAAACTGTAGAGACTTTGACAGGCTAACAGTGTAGTCAGTTCGAAAAAAAAGGTATATTAATTGTTGTAGTGAATATTACATTTACTTTTAAAATCCTACCACAATATATCTATTTTTATCAACTTCCAAAGAGGGAAAATTCTCTATGTACGTTGTTTATTTATATGTTCACGAATTGTTACATGTTATATTGGGATAAAATTTTATATTTATTTGAAAAGCTTTCAGTACATAAATACTATTGTATTATTTTTATTTACACGTTAGACGAGTAGTTATTTTTTCGACGACCCCTAAAAACCTTTTCTTTGATTGAATATAAGATAAGACTTTCTCTAATAAAAATAGCTGGTGCTATAAGACGATCTGAGATCGTTTTCTAATAAATCGTGGCTTCTTTTTCATGACAAATATTATTTTCCTTGAAATATATACAGTTTTGTAAAATAAATGAATACAAGTTGCAGTAGTAGAACAATTGCATATTTAATATGATGTTTCCGCAAAAACAAGAGTTTAACATATAGTAAACTTGGATCGTTAAGCGGCATGTGTTGTTTTTAACAGGTATCTAAGGTATAGGTATAGGTATATAACAGGTATATATATATATATCTCCTTCGCATCTTTACTTCCAAAGAAAACTTTTCACTTTTCGGGAACTGAAAAAAAAATTCAAGAGTAGTCCCGTAACACACTTATATATATTTATAAGTATAAATAGAAATCAGCTGGAAAATGTATGTCAACGCATGATTTCAGAATGCCTTCACCCATTTGGCTAGTTCCTTTTTTGTTATGTGGAATTGCCAAAAAAAAAATGTTTTTGGATAAAAGAAAATGTTTGAAAAAAGTGAAAACTTTGGTTAAAAAAATCTCCATACAATTTTTTTGAAGTTCAATTTTTCAGTTGCCTTTTTATTCCATTACAAGTTCGTCCTGTATAAGGAAGATTTGTTCTTATTATGTTTGTAAGAAGCTAGTGTATAATCTTTCTATTTATAGCTGACATTCCACGAAATCGGGTTAAAATAATATACTACGGGGAATATTTTTGTGTTATACATATCTTTGTCATACTAACACTAATGAATAATGATAATGTGGATCTATTGACAGTGACCACCATCATGCTTATCTGCTAATATTATAGTGCCAATACAGTTAGACACAGTTAGACATCAAGATATGCACTAGGGGATCACAAAATGAGAAACTTTTTTTTTTATACTTTATATGTAAACGTTTTGACCATAATCTCATTTGATATTAAATGATGATGTGGTCTAAGATGGTAAGTCACGTTTAACCTAGAGGGAGACTGGCTCTCAAGTGCAGCTGCCGGAACACACCTACAGGTGCTTGGCGATAGATTTTCAACTTGAGGGTGGTAGCTAGCCAGACGGACTTAGAAAAAGCCCTACCACCATGCTATGGCTTCATCATGATGTTTTCCTTCACCGAAAGCTCCAACTCAGTTGCTTGGATTCGAATCTACGTCTTTCGACGCTGTGTCCGAACACACTACCAACTGAGCCATCATCGCTTCAAAACTCCAGTATAAGTTAGGTTCTCGTGGACTACATCTTTCCTACCGCCATTACAACTACACATCAATAAGCACCGAATTCGTTTGACGTTAGTTTTAGCTTCCTGAGACATTATTTGACATTTTTATTACAAGTCATTGCACGCTTGTGTCAAAATTATTATCCATTGTTTGACGCCCGTCCGTTTTGTATTTTTTTCTATATCGTTATTAAAAGTATCCCGTCCCTTACTATTATCCAGGTTTTATTGAATTTTCTTGGGAACCATTCAGAGATTTATTTAGTCGTGTAAAAGTAACAAACAGTTTAACATAAGAAGAGGTACCAAGTACCTCAATCCAAGTAAACCGCGTTACACTTATATCGTTTACTATGGCATTATATGAAATTAAAATGACAACGGAAAAGAATTCGAGAAAACTCATAGCAAAAACTTAGACCTAATATCTCACAGAATAAATCTATTTTTATTTACAATGAAAATTAAATAAAAATAAATTGAAACCTGATTATCTTATACGCAGCAACATAAAACTGACCGATGTCTCTTTGAATCCTTATAATTTTTTTGTCTGTTTTGCGATTCGAATTGAATTACTGAAATACAATCTTGTAACAATAACTTCAGAAGAACTAAGTGAATCTTCATCCATTATGACTATAGTTCTAATCTTTGGAACAAACTCAACACGAACGTACGGTTTTATGACCAAGTTCTCTCATATCGATATAGTTCTGATTAATTCTCTTATTATTACTTAGCTTACTAAAGGCATGACTGAAGTCATAAGATATGAAATCGTCGTAACATCTTCTGATATTATAAAAGTGAAATTCTTGGTTATTAACTAGAATTTATATTACCCTGTAACATCTCTAGAAAGTATCTGAAGATTCTTATTTATATTTGAAACACAATGTCTGCGAAGTCAGTGTTTTGTTTTACGAGGTAAGCAGAGAAAGTTCCGGCATTAGTCATCGTTAGCAATGACAGGTATTCACGAGATAACTTCACCGTGCAAATAATAAGTATATGATGTAAATAGTTTTGTTATATAATATTGTAATTGTAGGTTATTTTGTTGTTATGTTTGTATGTTAAATGAATATGAATATTTTTAATACTTAGTCAAATAAATTAGATTCTTTAAGTAGGTTTCAGGGAAATTCTATTTTCTCTACATCATTGTTCCATATCCTCGAGCATTGGTATCTCTTTTCACGCCTGAATTATATGTATTTATCATTATTTATTCATATGAATTTAGTAATAAGTTAAACGATCTATAGAAATTATACCTAGAAATGGAAAAACGTTATAAAAAAAAATAATAATAATATCATCTAGCATAATTTGGAAAATAAACATTATCAGAATATAGAATTCTATTCAAATCGTTAAAGCCCTTTTTCATAGATACAAGAATCACTCAGTTGATAGCATTAAACTAGCAATAGGAAGATGTTAAAGTGATTTGAAAGAATAGCCCATTTCGTTTATAGAACTTAAAAATGTAGTCCAAGATGGCTCTCAAGTGTAGTTGCCCGAACACATCCATAGATATTTGACGAGAGATCTTCAAATTAGCTACCCAGGCGGGCTTAGAAGAAACTCTACGATCATACTGTGGCTGTCCCATGACGTTTTCCTACACAGAAAGCTCTGAATTCTTCAAAAGAATTCTCTACATTGATCGTCGCGGTGATCGAACTCGCTAATCACTGTGCCAATATTGCCACAAAAATTTATTTAAGATTTGAGTTTTTGTGAAACGATCTATGTAAATAGAGTTTCTTTAAAGCAGCAAACTCTATCTATAGGATTTGTAAGTCTACATGTTGTTTTAGCAAACGACTAATGTTTAAAATGATTTTAGTATAAATATTCACGTTGAAATGTCACCCTGAGAGATTTAAATGAAGTTACACGTTCCGTGTTACAGTCCAAATTGCCTATAGCTGTATCATAAACCTAATATTTCCAAGTTTAATGGTATCGTTAAAAAGTTTCGTTATTTTACGTAGCCGATTTCGTAACAATGCTTTCGCTTAAAATGAAAAAGTAACTTTCATGCCTTAAAAATACACTGCTCATTCTTTTGGCTTCTTGATATTGTAATAAACCTTTTTTTTCAGCCATTGAAACAGTAAAGAATCTGTACAAGTTTTGTTTTTTGTTTATAAATTAAAAATAAATTTCTCTTTCTTTTAAAATAACCGTTACGGTTTCACGTTTTGGTAATTAGAACTTTCTTAAATTCTTTCGCAATGTACCAAAGATTATTCTATGTAAATAAGTCAAAGGGCTCCCTTGTCTTAATCAAATTTTTAAATACGTAACTTTTCACATGATTGATCATGATGATTTGAACAGTTCTCTTATTTAATACGTTTCAATTTACGACGAAATATGGCATTATATTTTAATAGCCCGGGTCAATGGCTCGGCATTGTGTCGATAGCCCTTTCATGGTGAGAACAAAAGAATAAGCTATTTAGAAGCGTTTATTTGATTTCCTCGAACATAATTTTATTGTAATAATATATACATACTCTACTCTGTACGTTACATTATATAAAATTAAAATACCTCTTTAAGGTTTTGATGTACAGAGTGTTATTCAAGAAGTAACATATAAAAGAAATCAATTAATTTACCATAGTTAAAATCTTCTTAATTGAGCACACCAATTAAGCTTATTTAATGCGCACTAATATGCTACAGTTAAATTGTGTTATGTTTTCACATTATACAATATTCCATGTAACTATTTAAATCATTACACCAAAGTATTAAAAATTATATAAAGACTTGATACATAGTTATTATCCAGGGCACTGACGGACGTCCCGAGGCCTCGCTGCATATAAAAGTTATTCTATGTAGTACAATGAACCGCTGGCACTTATAGGCCAGTGAACACTCAAGCGTCCCTTCTACGTGGCTTTAATCTCATAAAGGGGCTCACGTGCCCTATCGCGGCGACGACCGCTGGCGCTAGGCACGCGTCGTGTTACATAATGCCAGTCGCATCGGTGCGTTAACTTTTAACATTGAGGAAGTGTACGTTTCCCAACGTCGAGTTTAAGGTCAGCAAACTGCATTTAGAGTACGAAATGTTACGTAACGTTCAATCGTTTATGTGGAACTTATAAAAATTATAATAATTAGACGTTTTAAAAGTAAATTAATAAGAAATAAGAGGATAAGAATTATTCCTTATTAAGTAATGTTCATGAATATATCCATGTAAATCAGTTATGCTATAAAAGTTGCTATATAAGTTATAATGATATAAGAATTATTTATTTAATTGGTAAATGCTTAGACAAAAATGTTTAGTGACCTTTTAAATTAGATTCATAATTTTATTAGCAAATCCTATGAATGCCAATGAATTGAACACCAATATTCTTTATATACTAAAACAATTCTTCTATCATTTCTAACTGATCCAATAAGTAGCACACATTTTATTGAAATAATAAAAGAATAACAATTTCAAAAGTTTCTCCATCATATCAAATTTTAAATCAAGATTAAAACTTATGTAATATAAAGCTCTTTAATTTTTTTTTTACATTAATTACGCCCTTAGCAAACTTACTTAAACCACAAAGAAAAAAAATGTCGGTGAATTGCTTCAAATACCTGGGTTTCTTTGACAATCGAAAATCGAGAGAAATACAACAAATATTTCTAATCTGTTAACGATGTGACACAAACGAATACGTGGATGTGGCGGGTTGCCTTTAATTTTCGTCAGACACAATTTGGAACTCATTTTTTGTCATTATGCCACAGAATATCAGAAGCGAATTAAAATATATATATCGAATCCTATGAATATGACTGTACACATGTAACAATTGAAGTAAATATAATAATAATTTGATATAAAAGAAATATTAAAAAAAAAGGTTTTTTTCAAAGCCTTTTATTGCATTACTATTTTAAACTTTTCATTTTCATTTGGTATATAATATGGGTTTTTGATCAAACTTTAAAATAATACTAAAGAAAAATTTAATTCATCGTAAGCATTTTGTGTTATAAATGCAAATTTGAGTTTGTTACGCTTTCACGCCTTAACTACTCAACCGATTATCATGAAATTTTACATACATGTTGTCAAAGACACAGAAAAGGAAATAGGGTACATTTCATCCTGAAAAAGTAGTGTTCCCGGTGAATAAATAGGTCTAATCTACATTAACGTGAGCGAAACCGCTAGCATAAGCTGATGGGTAATAATTAAAATTCAAGATACGTTAAATCTATCTACGACTATGTTTTTTTTTATTATATCTTATTTTCAATTACGTTAACGAAACAAAACTACAAATATAAACTAGCGAATATCAATATAGAGTAGAGCGAACCCTTTATGGTACTTTGACATAGATTTATGTGCGAAGGGAAGCAAGTAATACGCGTCCTATGCAAACATAACTTGTCAAGAGTACTAGAGTGAAGCGGAATATTATAACAATTTGTGATCTACGCCATCTAATCTGACACATCGTCTGTTCACTATACGGTCATTAAAATAGCGATACGCTACGGTGGCCATTTTGACACATTATAATGTAAAATGTCGATTTATATAAAATATATAATCAAATGCGGATTTGTATCCATAAGTTTTTGGATTTATAATTATTGTTGCAAGTAATAACCGATTGTATGATGCACACAAGAAAGAATCTCCAATATCCGAAATCCAAAGCAAGGTCAAAATTATATCACAATCACAGTGCACTCACTGTTTGTTCTTTCGGAAGCAACGTTAAGTCGAACTGCTTTGTTTTGCACCGGGTGTTGACGTGATTTTGGCTGAGGTAGTAGTTGTGCTGGCCAGCGATCCTTTATATAGGATAAATATATATAATTTAACATTTTGAAAAACGTAAGTATCGAATCGTTTTGTAAATAAGAACGGTAATAATTATAATCAATTGAGGATTCTGTCGAGTGGCTGTGGTTTTTTGCTAGTAAAAAGGAAAAGATTTGTTCACGGGACCACATTGTATACTTGGGCATATATAGTAGTTAGAGAGATAAATAAGTTAGACACGTATATAGTACAGAAATCAGTGTACTAAAACAATTTTGTGTCCCAAAATTATACATTCCATAAATTTTATGATTAACTTTACGTCACACTTGACAACAGAGAACATCAATACACTCCTTTAAATGTATCCTTCATTTATAAGCAATGTCATGAACGGACAACAATCAAAACGGCCATCGTAGCGTACCGCTACTGTAATTCTTATAAGAAGGCTAACTACATTGATATATAATTCCTTGTTTAATTAAAACTTTAACCATAATACGTATCACTGAATTTACAGAATATATACATGTATTTTCTAAAATAATACGAATATTCGGACAATAATTGAATGAATTCGATATTCATAAGTGACAAAATAAAAAAAATCCCCGTTAATTTTAGTGTAAAGAATATCCGATTGTCTATCTGCACATTTCTCTGTCATAAGTTACTCAGTCGTTCATCGTCTGTCGATTTCTGTTATTCAGGCTTAATTTCCTTCGTTTGTCTGCAAATCGTTTACCGTTGATTTTACTCCAGGACGTTTATCTCGGAATAAGGAAATAGAAATTGTTAGGCATAGTATTACAATTATATGGGTTTATTAGAAAACATAAAGTTATACATTATGATGTAGTATGTACATATTATATATCTAATTAGAGCTTATAATAATTTTAAGGAATAGATTATAAGTATTGTAAATTTGGTCAATAAAAAATAATATTTTTTAAGTCATATAGAAATATTATTAATAGCCACCATGCAAATACAAATATAAATGAAATATATATACTGTAACATTAGTATTCTTATAAAGCTTGATGATTACTTAAAATATGAACTATTTACCTACATTTAGGAGGTTTTTACATATTGATATCGTAAATTATCATTATTCATTTTGAATACAGAATTACTGATGTCGACGTAAGAAGGAATCTATATAATATTACATTGTATGTTAACGTCAGGTTACAAGCATAATAATCTACCCTTATCTGACAGCACATACCTCATAATATATTCCCTATTCGTAGAAGTACAGTGCCCTACAATAGTTCATGTAATTAGTTAAACATACCTTTATGTTTCGTATTTTTCAAAAGCTTTACCTATTTAAAATGAATACCATTTTGGGTATTAATAATTCTGACCAATATATTATGTATATCAGTAAATATAAAGGAACTATAACAACTGACGTTTTATTAATTCGCTAGCTGTGCAAATTCTATTTTCAATATATTGAAATGTTAAATTAACTTCAAATCACTTCCTATGCACTAGAAATGTTGACGTTATTATAAATACTATTTTAGGTAATAATATTCAGTAATACATAGAACTATAACGACTGACGTTTTATTCATTCGCTAGCAGTTCATTTTCTATTTTCAGTTAAATTGAAATGTTATATTAACTTCAAATAACTTCCTATGCACTGGAAATGTTCACGTCACATTCACAATTCAATAGGACGTTCAAATCGTCCGGGTGTCTACAGGTTCATTTCCTTTCCAAAAGCGTTTTATCCCACTGCACGCTGACGATTTCTGTAATCACACCCACTTCCCGTCACTATATCCCAAAGCTAATGCTAAAGAGTACTCATTTCCTTTCTAATATTATGTGTTAAGTAGGATGAAGGGAACGTTCGTTCATTACATCCGTAGAAATAGCAAAATGAGTTTTTAATTGTGCGACTCTTTTATGACTATTTTTATTATACAGTTTTTTTTTTCATCTTTACTCTCTACTTGTTCGTCCTTTAAGCAAAGTGGAAGCAAGAGATGCTAATTATCAAATAAATTAAAATATTCTTGTAAATTATTTGAACAATAAAGATGACAACTGTCTCTGGTCATTTATTTTTTCGAACTGATTAACGCTATTGCCCCGATGGGCCTTTAAAGCTTCACCGAACTCCACTGAACTCAAGGCGCTCAGACGCTTAGCAACAAGCTCCAGAATGCCAAAGTGGCCGAACCTCGACTTGGGCTATTGTTTTGAATGCAACACCGTAAATTTTACTAAGTTAACTAGCTAAGTTAATCATACCTGAATATACGTTAAAGAGTGACAAATCTGTACATGTATTTTGATATGACCATTGACCAAACTAAGTTCGAAAAATAAGGGAAAAAAAGAGAACCTTTCCTTTATACCTACTCTGTGTACGGGTATGTGGGGTGATCTGTGGAAGTTGAGACAGTGAGTACTGAGGCACCGTATCGCACTAGCATCACACTCGACGGCTTCAGAACCTAGGGACGTTACTTGAGGGATCGCAAGAAGTGTTCGGCATTGTGATACGAACTAGAAATATAGACCGCAAACTAACGAAAGGTTATTAAAAACTGTTGAATTATACACGATGACCGCTGCCACCTAAACTAGAAGGAATGTTTAAATACGTTAACTAAACGAATATTGAAAATGTTTGTTTCCAAGAATACTTGAATGTGTTAATATTTTGTAACGTATAACATAATGACATATGGATTAAAATAATACGCATCATCATAATCAGCCCGTAAGAAACCCACTTCAGGACCATAAACCTCTTCCCGAAAGAAGATATGAGCATAATCGCCATACCAGCCTACTGCGTCCTGGCGATTTTAAACTCCGAGAAATGCACAGTTATTTATTATTGACCCACATACGGTGGAACAACGAGAATATTTCTCAGGTTCAGGTTTCCTCACGATGCATTCGTCTATCGTCAGCCGATAGTGGTGTGGTACCATTTTAAATATAGTAAATGTACACGAAATCCGAAAAAATCCTTTGTTATAATAAAAAAATCTTTCGAACTTGGGGATATCAGATTGATGTTATACGGTCAAACCACTTAATCACCACGAAATAAATAGTAATAAATAAATAATATATAATTAAATATTTAAAGCTGAAAATAGGAAGTCGTCTCACAAAGAATCCGCAATTTTATTTCTGTACTTGTCACATTTAATAACATAAAGTCCACTAAATTAAAGGATGAATACGTGAAGACAGGCGATTTCGTTTACTTACCAGAAGCGATTATAGAGAGACCATAAACAAGATTAATTAAGTGCAAAGAACAAAGATAGTGCGTCCATTAAGTAAGTTTGTCCTAAAAACTCATCACAGTGTTCGGGAGCATATCGACGATATTTACTTTTTTTTTTACTCGTGCCAACATATGCTTTGTGAGTAATTACATAAATACATGCCATAATTACATTTGCTTTCGTTTTTTGTAGACTTAAATAACTTTTCCTTTCACAATGTTAAATATAGTCAAAAATTTAACATTTGTTTCGTATTATTTACCAACATTGCAAAATAATTTATAATGTCTGCTGGTCAAGAGCTATTAAATAATTAAGTTACAGTATTTTGTTTACTATTCCGAATCATTTTTACATTATTACATATAATATACATGTAATAAATAAGTTTGGACCAGCGTTGCGTAGTAATAACCGATATATTAAAATGACTTGTCTTCTTTTATTTTGCACGTCGGTGTTCATATAAAAGACATTGTATCTTGACCTTTACGCTTAAAATGCTACTAATATTCAGATATCTGGTCTCAGAGAAGGCTTCCGTACATTCGTGCTTGACCTTCACCGAAGGTTAGTGACCTCGAAACGAAGACACCTGTCTCCGTTCTACCATTGCTTTAATAAAAGAAAAAAAAACAAACTGAAGAAATTTTTTACCATGGCTCATTCAGATCTCATAAAAAACTAATTTTCCGGGATGATGATGGTACAGTAAAGTTTATTTTATCTCGCCCGCTGTATAATATCATTACAAAGTATTTTACTAGTACAGGATTGTTATAAGTGTTGCAACGTCGGTGGTTACAGCCGCCAAGTTAAAAAGTTTTATGTAGGCAATGTAATTTACAAATATAGTTTTATTCAGTAAAACCTTTATTCTGTTTAGTTTCATAAAACGCGCACTCTGATAAGCAAACTAAAATACTATTTCTATCCGAGAAACGCGAAATACGTTAGTCTGTGTAAGGCACCGTATACAAGTAATCGTGCTTTATTAATGTTAATAACTTAAAACTAGGTCGGTGAAAGAGTTCACTTGCGTTATACTGTAGCGTATTTATCTTTGAATCCTATTGCACGCGTGTCAACTGTCACTCCGTTATTAAGGGTTGAGTTGCGTAATACAAGTGAATTGTGGTGTCTGCACAGTGCATACGACAGATTTCTGCCTAAATCTAATAAAAACAATTAGTAGACCAAACTCTTGCCTATTGTTTAGGATAATACTATGAAGTAAATTGAAATTTGAATTGAATCACATTGTAATTGTATCATTTCGTTAATATCGTATATATAATGTTAAGAATGTTTTCACTATTTTGCTTTATTATGCGTACAATATATACAATAAATACATACTTTTGAAAGAGTCTTATTGGAATTATGTACGTTCAATCCGTTTCAGATATACGGATACTCTTAATAAAATTGGTTTTTTAATTGTATTTAGTAAAATATTTTACAAGCATATTAATATAAATGAAATGTTAGTTTATGAAAAATTTCAAACCCTATTCAGTAGGAAATTATTTACCAAGTTTAATGCTTTGAGCAAAAGTTCTGTATTGGACTTAACTTTCAACAGCGCTCGTATCAAAGGATCTATATTTCGGAAACACGTTCGTGACTAGTTTCGATGTAACGATTTAATGTGTACTTGGAACAGACATTGATTTCATTGATTAAGTATCTTTGAATTACTGGTCAGTGATTTTAGGTATAAATTAAGGTTTTTGTATATGAACTATTAAATGTACCATTTATTTTTAACAAGTATACTATTATCTGATAAAGAAAATGTTGAAAAGGCTTTTCTTAGTTCAGCGTTACATATCTTATAAAGGTTAAATTAGTCCGAATAACAAGTATATAATAATACTGGAATTTAATAAATAAAAATGGCGACCACTTTTTGTCTATTTCTACTATAAAAATAAATAAATAAATAAAGAAACGAACCGAAATTAAGCCTCATTCAAAAGGAATGTTCACTGATTCTAATGAAACTATTGAGGACGACTATTACACTTTTTCGTACAATGTTTTACGAAACGTTCTTTTGTGTATTTAACAGCGAAATTTAGATTTCAAGGCGACATTAAATAAAGGGTTGACTATTCATCTTGTAATATTTATAATGAGAAACTTTGTATCAAATAATAACAACAAAATTTACTTATAAGAAATTTTAGGTTTTTTGTACACTTGACTATTTATATGTATTTCAAATCAGAAATGTTAAAATAAAAGCTTTTTCACTATGAGAGAGAGAGAGAGAAAGTTTGAAGATTTATGAAATTACACAAAGTTACTTTTTGTACTTATTTCAAAATATATTTATTTTTATGACATGCTAACGTTGAATTACAAAAATCGAAATTTATATAAAAATAATGAACCGAGATACGTAGGTAAGCTAAATAAAAAAAAATACAATACACAATATTACATCTAGATTTGTTAAACTATTTTTTATCGTTTTCATTACGTCATACATGCACGTACATAATACAATGACATATAACAACACTCAATTCCTGCCATAAATCCTATATCCACCATAAAACTGGAACCGTCCGTCCACGCTACGTCGCGTCGCATCGCACTGGATTTAGTACCATCTAAACCGGAACTTTTCTACAATGCACAGCATAAATGGAAGTTACGAGACTGGTAATAGGATGTTACAATTTTTGATTTATTAGGATTTCAAATAATTAGCATTTTCGACGACAGCATTTTTCATAATTTTGTTTATTCAATATATCCGAATTGAGACAGACATTAAAAATATTTTCTGTATACTTTACTGAATTATCTTTCATACTTAGATAATAGTGAGTTACAATCAACCATGCGGGCTTGTGTATTGGTATAGTTTAGGTCTTGTCGGGCTTCTGGGAAACGACTTGGCGCACAAGTCATGGTAAGCAAATTTTAATTGGCCTCAGTGGAAACGAAACCTACAAACTGGTGGGTCAACTAGATATCATACTTTTAACAACAGACCCAACTAAGATTATTGTGACGTGAATTTTCTTTACACTTTAATTATATTCTGAGAAATTTATTAATAACTAGCTGACCCCGGCGAACTTCGTAACGCCTAACAGTCGATTTTTTAATACTCATTCTGCTATTCGGGACCATCGTATAAATATTGACATTCATATTTTCACGATACTAACGTCACTCAATTGTTTTGCCTTCCCGGAACCTCTCCACTAACACTTAAACTTTATAGTATGGTTTTAAAGTTCAAATTGACTTTTAAGTATTATTACGAATCATTTGTATGGGAGTATAGAAAAGTGTCGTTTTAAGACTTTTCCAGGTAATTTTTTTAATTTTTCTCTCCGTAAGATCCATACTCGTACTTTAAGGAATATTCTAAAAAAAGAATTAGCGAAATCGATTCAGCTGTTCTCGAGTTTTGCGCTTAGCAACACATTTAGCGATTCATTTTTATATTATAGATAATATACGAGTAGACTACATACGAACACCATGTAGATAAAACTGAGCTTACTAAAATTTTAAATAAATTCAAAGTTGATTTGATGAAAGAAAAAGCGATACCTTTAGTCAAATCAAATCAATAGCCGGCATAATGGGGGCGCCTTAAACTTTTTGTGGGTTCTCCTAAAACAGTCAAGTTGAAGGCCGGCCGTTGTGTTCCAAAGACGATTTATATGTGCATACAAAGTGCCAATTGTTCCTTAAACATGTCACGTCTTTTTATTACTTAATATTATATTCATAAGCTTCTGGGCCTCGGTTCAAAAAGTATTAACCTAAATTACTGTAACACGAATAAATACATATAGGACGTAAGTTTTATATTGAATTTGGAGTATCTCGGGTAACTGAAGGTTATTCAGCTGATTGCATCCGACTGTTTATCAGCCACCACAATACTGTTAGGTTCACTATACTAATTTATATAGGCTTATTATACTAATACATATGTATGCATTCCACCCATCATCCAATATATATTTTCATAAGACTTATTTTTGATTGTAAAATGTGTAACCAGGAACCTGGTTGCCAGAAGTAGGGTTGATCCGTCGTTTCCTTTAATAATTGTTGGTAGTTCGTGGCGTGGGAATTAGCTAAATTGATTTAGTTGTAGTTATTATATTTTTTACGAATTCTTGGATAAAACTACATTTAGTGTGATAATGTGGGCACCTCAGTCACCGGGCATAAAGCAGTCGAACATTCATTGTAAACGGCAGTCAATGTTGAGACACAGACAGATACGTTATTGAATAATAGGTGGACTGATTGATATAGAAGGTATTTTGCTCGTCCTGACCGATTGCTACAATACGCATACACGTGGTTAAACATTTATTATAGTGATTCACGAATGTCGAGATTTGAGATCAGCTACTATACAATGTATATCTAATTATTAAATGGTTTTCATCCTGGTAAGCTTACAGATTAACATAACGATAATTACTGCCCATAGATACTGATAGACATGAGTATATTTGTCATGTATTATCAGTAAAATTAATGTATATCAAACGACAAATATAAGAGATTTGTTTAAATTAAATGTATAATATTGTTGGTTCGTATTTGTTGTTATATGATACATAACACAATAATTATTTCTTCATTTTATAAATTTAATGATTGAACATATTAATTGAGTTTCCGATACACACTGATCTTCGTAAATCACTCATACATTACCAATATCACATAAACCTATCAAAGATAACGAAAGCATTTAATTTTATTATATCTCAGTATTTGAGTTCGACATCTGTTTGTATTAACTTCGAAAATTAAATTATGCTTAAATACTTCACCAAAACAATCCTTCATTTAATGTTGACTGAAGACAAACTGATCAAAGAAGTAGAATTAAATAATTAAAATTAGCGCTCAAAACTTTCATTTCGTGAGTTTAAAAGTACGAGTATATACCTTTTTTTTTGGTATGAAAGTAATTTATCTGGCAGATATATTATGTAACAAATTATTGTTATAATTTGAATGTTTTAGGCTCACTAGGACCGGTAACAGTTTTTTAGGTAATAGTGTTAGATTTTATAACAAAATTCCAAAGTACGTTACCGATTTGCCGGATATTAAGTTCAAGCACCATGTTAAGCAGGTTTTAATGTCTAAATTTACGTGGTGGATCAATATGTGAACGATGGTGACGTCTGGAAATGACGTCCTCTCTGTGCATCCACTAAACCGAATGTAATTATATGTATCTATGTTTATAACTGTGTTTTAAAAATATAAGTTATAATTTTAGTTAGATTTGTAGTGTCATTAATTAGTGGCTATCGTACTTTTTATTATTTCAGTTCTAATATTAACCCTTAAAATGTCGTTCCAAAGTAAAGTAACACCGGTTTTTTTTTTTTAATTTAATTGACAATTTTAGTGTTATTGTCTCGTTACTCCGAGGCCGGGCAATACTCGTTTGGCGCAGACCCTCCCGGTCTTGCCCCAAATTTCTCAACAGTTATAAAACTTACAAAAAATATAATATAGTTGTATGTTGTGTTTATCTGTACAATATTAAATCATTGTAGTCCGGTGACACTGTAGAGGCCTTGCCAGGTCAATAGTGTAGTCAGTACGAAAAAAAAATTAAATCGTTCGATATTTGAAGAATGAAATGATTATTCAAAATCCACATTCGTTACTATGTTTAAGTGTCACTTTAATGATATTATTCTAAAGTTTTATTTAAATTTTAATATAAACTAAAATCAAGGTACGACGAGGTGACTTGTTTTAAGTATATATATTTTTATATTATACAATCAGTATTAACTTATTCCTAACATATGTATTCATTTATTATTTACTAGGTGTTACTTTCATTTGTGTCGGGTTAACATCCTTCAAAAACAGTACTACTTTCTCGATGAAAAGTACCTCTCTGACCTGTGACAACGTGTGTGTCAAATGTTATGAGGATCAGTTAAGTAGTTAAGGTGTAAAAGAGTATAAAAAACCAGCTCACATTCACTTTTACAATATATATTATAATCCGTTATATAATATAATGTAAATATTTAACATGTTCATACATTATAATACATATAGTGATCGATTGAACAGTGCAGCATTTGATATAGTAATGACGAGTTATATTATAACTAGCTTTTGTTCACGGCTTCGCTCGCATATATTTAGCCTATCCCTTCGGAAGCGTAGATTTTTTCTGGATCAAAAGTAGGTACCCTATATTCTATTCTGTAGCCTTGAAAATATGTATGCCAAATTTCATAATGATCGGTTGAATAGTTAAGGCGTGAAAGTAAAACAAACATAAATCAATAATATTAGTAAGAAATAGTATGGATGAAAGTAGTTTAGTAAAGCTGTGAAGGCCCGTTAGACCAATAGCGTAGTCAATTTGAAAAAAAAGTAAGGTTTTTTATGTCTATATAAAAAAATACTTTTCCATGATAACCATTTTTATTGCTGATTAGATTTAATATTTCGATATATTTCGAAGTACAGACATCAGAAAATTTATTAAAATAATGCATTTCTGAGTTCACTCACGTAGAATTAGAAAAAAAAAAACTATAAATGTAACGTATAATATATTACAGTGAATATAAAAACGTGGTATAACATATGTATGTAATATGTATAAAATAATGGACTTTACGAATAACAAATGGTTTGATCCGTTCGATTATGAAATGTAAATTAAAATAACGTTATATAAATCCCAATATGGCCGACTATATTAAAAGCCCAGTTGTTATTAATTCTTGTTTTTTTTTAGGTACTGACTATAACCGCTATTGGCCTGGCAGAGGCCTTCACAAACTCATTCGTCTTATATTTGTTGTCTTTTGTGCGTTCAGATATCTATGCATACTAATTTACATGGCAATAACTTGAACGGTTTAAAGTTCATACATTGCAGTGCCGTCTAAGCGACATATATAAAATGTATCATATACTAGCAGGCCCGGCGGACGTTCTGCTGCTCTGAGAACAAAAAAATATTTAAAAAATACTTATTTGCATGAAACGCTTAAGGCGGCTTGACTTTTTCAGACTCTTTCAACAATTATCATTATATTTCAACCAATTTACAAAAAAAACTTTGACAAATTAACTAACCTAACGTAAACCTTTCCTGTTGATTAGTAGTAGTAGTAGTTTTTAAGTTTATCGCGAACATACAGACAGACAGAGAGACACGGTGAATGACTTTGTTTTATAATATGTAGTGAGATTTTGGTTGATTAAAAAAATTCCACGCTCAAATATCTTCGGGGTTATAAAAAATGACGCATACGTAAAAAGGAGCTCTTAATATTTGTATTTAGAGCTCGCACACCGGGGACTTCTACTTTCTATGTAAATAGTACAGGATTTTTTTTTACAATTTTCGTAACCTACAAGCCAGTTAACGAATTCTAATAAGCGACATACGTTTTTGTAGAAATTTTAACGCTCTACCAAAAATGTCTTTTAGCATTTTTCGAAAAACCTGATTCGTACAGAGGTTAATACAAACTGAAAGTTATGTCACAATCGTACTTAATGTGATCGAAAACATTCACAAACTCAACAAACACTATTTGGTTGACACCCATGAAATGTGATACACGTAAAAAAATTCTCATTAAGAACATTTCTATGCTATGTATCATCCTATAACTCAACTATGTATTAGAGTAAATATTAGTTGTAACAAACGAACACGAAGCTGCGGCCACAATTCATTTTTTTTTACCTTAAAATAAATATTTGCGATAATTGTATGTTATCGTTATATTTTAGCGTTCCAGTTCTATACCAAGATCGATATTGTCTTAAGTGAATAGCTGCCCTCGGATACAATATCGTTCGAACTGAAGAACTAGGGAACCAATATCAGTTATATTTTCCCATTGCTTTTCAATGTTAGCTCATTATGAAGTTTATAGAGTTATTTTATTGGAAGAATTCTCAAGCTTATAGCAGATTTCTCGGTTGGATGTTTGAGTAAAGTTATTGGATCTATTGAGATGCAATATCGTCGTCTATTAGCTATATTATTATAGGCTGGTATTTAATGTATCAAATTACCAATAAATGTATATATATATATATATGTATATTGTAATTATTACATTAACTTTAAAATGAAGTAAGCCTAGTTAAATGATTAATACTTATTCAGATAAAGTATTATAATATATAATTATCACTACATATTATAAAACAAAGTCGTCCGCCGCGTCTGTGTCTGTCTGCTTGTATGTTCGCGATAAGCTCGAAAACCACTGAACGGATTGTAGTGCGGTTTTCACCAGTAGATAAGAGCAATTCAATACGAAGGTTTAGGTATATAATTTGTCAAGGGTTTGTGTAAATTGGTTGAAATATAACGATAATTGTGGGAAGTGTTGAAAAAAGTCCTGCCGCTTGGGAGCTTTCATCGAAAACGTTGCCTAATTCTTTTGAGATATAACAAAATAATGCATAGTGAGATATTTCACTTTTATAGATCTACAAAAAAGTCTGCGATGGCATATACTTATCTTTTATGTATAGCTTACTATACCCATCTACCTTATAAAAACATGGTCACATATAATGAGGTAATTGGAAGTCTATTTGGACAGATACAGTATTAATCCTTATCAAATGAAATACATTACTTACCTTAAGCATTTCATGCACATAAGTATATATTTTTTATTATCAGGGCAGAACAACGTCCGCTAATGCCTGCTAGTTAATTATACATCAACTTTGTATATAACACGTACTATATCTACTTGTAAGTACGTAATATTGCCTTATCTTCATTAGAGTAAATTGCAAAAGACTCGCTAGAGCGTTATTAAAGCACTACATTCTCTTGTAACGTATGTGTAATCTCATTTGAAGTTAGTTGTACTATACTTTCACTAACTTTGCCTGAAACTATTCTTTATTCATTTTATTATGTAAAATGTAAGTAAAGAGTCATGTTTGAGAAACATAAATGTACATCTCTCTACGAACAGCGAGACGATCTAATAATAGTAATCGAATCTTGACCTTTTGAATCAAAATTATTTCAAGTTAACTAGTGATATATGTTGGTATTTTGTAATCTATTGACAAATCATGAAAGCAATTATCGCTCAGTGGTAGCATGTTTGGACGACGAGTTGATCGACGTAAGTTCGAATGCCGTGTGAACGTCAGCTTACGGTGAAGGAAAATATGATGATGAAATCCCATAATAGCATAGCTATTTTCATGTTTAAAATTTCTAACAAAGCTCCTGTAAGTATCTTCGAGTAATCATACGTGAGTGCCAATTTTCTGTAGTTTTTGGTTGATAACATCACCCTTAACCTTCAGTGAGATTGTGGTCAAAGGCCACAATGTAATTTTACCCAGTAATTATACAAAATTGTATACTAAATAGTAATAGGTTCCTTATCGTAGAAATCCTTTTTGTTTTTTGTGTCAAAGATTCGTTTTTTTCTTTATATATGGTCGATTATGGGTGGTTATCTTTTATTATTTTAATGCTTACCACTTACTTCCTATGAAATAGACTAATAATATGTAACCTAGATAACAGTCTGAAAAGTCCTGCATGAGCCAGTAAAGCTCACCAAAATCGGTTGTTTCGGAGCTCAACCCGGACACACAACATACATTTCAATTTAATTTATATGTATGGATTACGATATACCTGTTCATGGCCCTTTAATAAAATATAATTGAATTAATTACAAAGAAAAATTCAATCATTTGTATGTAATCTCCAGAAACAGTCATACATTTTTAATGTTTTCTATAATATATCTTGTTATATCAATATGTATATTTCCTTCCTCTACTTTTAATAATATTACAATTGTCAAATGAGTTATTTCTCGAATGTTCTATTACATTTTTTTATATTATTTTCCAATTATAGTTTATTGCTATATTTAGAGTTTTCCTGAAAAAAATAAGTAAGTAAAATAAATAAGTTAAATAAGTTATACTTCTTTGGCGTAACAATATAAAAATCTTTTCAAAAATTTTATCGTTTGCCTTAATCTACGTTTGTAGAAAAAACGACATTAATAATAGAAAAAAGGTATTTAATACATTCATACTTTTTTTGAATAAAATCTTGACTATAGCTAACTTCAGGGTGTCGATTTTTCATGACGGTGTGCGCGCGCATCGTAAAAATTTGCTCTCTTCATTTTTCTCTAACGCGCCAAAAGAAGTATAACTTTAACAAGCGAACTAAAGATTACTCAATATAAATCAATGAATGATGTAATTGTTTGTCATATATATATCTCCTTGTTCCTTTATCTCGTCGCTGATTAGATTCAATTCAAATATTACGAATTTAGTGAAAGCGAGGCATAAATATTGCATACGTTTAACGGTTGTTCCGAACTTTGTAAATATTTTAATGATCCGGGACGCAAATCTGATTTAAATGAATTAATGGACGGGATTTCGAGTGTCGTGAAGAAGCAAGTGATCACTTGAAAAAGTAAATTATTTGGTCGTATCACAAACGCGGTCTCCTCGACAAAGTTAACTTTCAATTTAAACGAACTACTATTTACTCGATTTAAACTGTATAATCTACGACACTTTACTAAAATGAGTAAGAATATTTACTGGTATCATTTACTGAAATACGAGTTTTATTGTGATGTAAGGCAATATTAAAATCGTTTTTTAAATCTTTTGAAATGGCAGGTTCTATTAATAAGTCTATGTTGTATGCGTTTACATATTTTTTTCTTTTTTTTTCGAACATAAACATGATTCCTGATTGGTATAAACTTTCTTTTTTAATGTTTCATTTTATATTATAACTAGGTGTGCCCGCGACTACGTCCTCGTGGAATTTCAATTCTAAACAGTGATTAATAAAATCATAGATAAAAAGCCGTATCAAAACTCGACATCCACCCTTAATGAACGATTTTGTTCTTCGAGTCGTGGTGTGGTACTACAATGTCTAGCAGTTGCTTATACTGTGAATGTATAACTCTTTCTGTCTTTCGATACACGGTATGGCACTCAAAACAAAAGTCAGCAATGCCAAAATCCGTCCAGCAGCTTTTGCGTAAATTGCTTCTCTGCTGTGTTTTCTTATAAGTAAGATAAATATACATACGAATGCGATATATATAAATATAAAACATATCCTATATATTATACCGGTGTATAATCTATCACCAAACCAAATTTCGTCAAAATCCGTCTCGTAGTTTTTATGTGATGCTCGTGCAAACGACAAACAGACAGATAGACAGACAGAAATTCTAAAACAATAGAAATGCGTTCTGGTATTGATTCTCAGAGCCCCAGAGTATTTTTTCTTAAATATATTTATTGTACAGATTTCGTCTCGTTAGCCTTTTATTATATGTATAGATTAATATGAATGATATAGCAGATAGATAGGTTCTAGTAGCATACTTACATATAGGAAAATAATTTTTTAAATAAACTTACTTGTATAAAATATTGATTCGTGTACAGAAATAAATACATGTTTTAAACGAAATTACTAACAAAATGATAAATGTGAAAACAACAAATAGCCAGGCGCAGTTCAATCTAGCAATTCCCGTAACAATTCACCTAATTCACACGGTAAAGCCAACACCGTTTTCGCGATTGTGTTGATTTTAAATTATATTCTCCAAATTTGTCCTGAAGTCTCCTCCCGGTTTCGGACAAAGCGTGCGCCTGGCGAAGTTCTAATTTGATACTAGTCTACAATATGAAAGTTGTTATTTGATAAATAATTGTGATACCTAGGCTCCAGTGAATTTTACTTTGGAAAAACCTACACATGATATATTGTTTTATAACATTTACCGATGTAAATGTATACAAACAATAACATAGTAAGATTACTTAACTATTATAATACAAAAGTAAGATACAAAGTTATGGAATTCGCAAATTTACTTATCTCAGAGTTATAATACGAATAGATTTTTAAAGTTCCAAAGTGAATTCCAACATTTCCTCGTATGTCTTTGGTAAAAGTTCAACATTCTTATGTAGGAGAAGTTCAAGATATATTCTGTTTTGAAATTTCGTATTACAAACAAACCTGTAGCGTATGTTACTGTTTTCCTTTCTATGTTTGTATATACGGAATATTTTCTGATAGAACCAAATTGTCTACATAAGAAGTTCAGCACAATTAATATTACGTGCTTCGACTGGATGGGAATTGCATCTCTTATTGATTGTATTTGTTCGCAACATATATTACATTTTTTACATTAATTAAGGCTTAAGGATCAAAATATAAGTTATATATTCAAACAAATATGAATTAATGAATGAATTAAAAGCTAAATACCAAAAGGAATTTTCGAAATTGTTGACGGAATTTTAGTCTGTCATGTAGCAGCTTTTTTATTTTAGTTCATAATCTTGTGTTACTTGACTCTGTATTTTGTAATATTGGTGGTATATTACCTCGTGTACTTAGGTTATTATTGTGCATAAATGAAGTGAACTAGAATAATAATATTACGGAGAATAAATTCTGAGATGCTACAAAAACCGGTCGGCAACGCATCTGTGATGCACCTTGTGTCGCTGGTGTCCTAGGGCAACGGTGATTACTTACCACCAGGTAACCCGCCTGTTCGTTTATCTTCAATCGCATAAAAAAAACTCCCTGGAAAGTTTTAACAAGGGAACCACCATCTTGTTAGAACATTGAAATGATCACATGATACTTGTTATATTATTATCTACTCGACAATGGCAGTATCTAGAAGACTTGACAAAATAACATTCGGAAAAAGGCATCTTCGATCTATTGACCGGCGGTAATACAAATTGACCACCTTGTCTCTTCTTTATTAATCATGAGTATGGATTTTTTACGAATTACATAAAATAATTTTAAAAACATTAAGGACTGACTAGAAAGCATTACATATCACAGTACAAGGAACATTGACAGTCGATGAGTATCATGTAAGATAATCTGAACTGGTCATATTCATCAGATCATTATCACAATCAGCTTAACACACTACTGGTAAAATAACATTATAAATTCTCTAAAATTTGACATACATAAGGCCAGTCATCCATTGCCGTTTTTTGTACGGGTCGTATTATTTTGTAGGTTTAGGCATTTCACCACAATTTCACCTGATTTTAAGTGACGCTGTAACACGTAAAACATGTCAACGGGACCGGCTGTCGAGTGCAGCTACCGAAACACCGACGTATGTGGCGACAGGTTTTAAACTGTCAACTGCGAGCTATAAAATGTTAATATTTTCAGAAATAAAGTTACATTTATTGATATTTTTCTGATAAACTCTCGTACTTTATTAGAGTTTTTTTAAGATACCTTCTAGTATACTTAGTTAGCACATAGTCTACTGTCTTGTTAGGCATCCTATATACAAAATTCAGGTAAACGGTAGTAAACATTAAGGTAGTATTCAAGTAAATATTTATCACTAGCAGGGCCGGCGAATGTTTCCCTAGCCTGATAATAAAAAATATATACTTACGTGCATGAATCTCCGTGATAAATGAGTCTATCCGTCTAAATAGCCTTCCTATTACCTCATTATATGTGAGAATGTTTTTATAAGATAGATGGGTATTTTTAAAAGATAGATTTATGCCATCGCAGACTTTTTGTAGATTTAAAAAAGAAGAATATCTCACTACGCATTGTTTTGTTATATCTCAAAATAATTGGGCAACGTTTTTGATGAAAGGTCGTAGGCGGCTTGACTTTTTCCCACACTTTCAACTATTATCGGTATATTCCAAACAATTTGCACAAAACATTGACAAATTATTTACCTAAACCTTCCTCATGTATTACTCTATCTACTGGTGATGACCGCATTACAGTCAGTTCAGTAGTTTTCGAGTTTATCGTGAACATATAAACAGGACATACATACAGACAGACGCGGCGGACAACTTTGTTTCATAATATGTGGTGATTTCAAACTTTATCAATTAATAGAGTTTTAAAAGTAATTAATGTTCTGTTTTAAATCCACAGCTGAATTAATTTTGAGGAGACTTTAACTGGCGTATATAGAAATTTTCGGAGTATTATCTAGTTTGCATATCATTACACATGTTCTTAAGGATGTAGTCCGGTGGAACTGTAGCGGCCTTGCCAGGCTAACAGTGTAGGTCAGTTCGAAGAAAAAAAAAACTTTTTCTTGAGGGCTAAACTGTAATGATAAAGTTACTTAAAAATAGTTATAAGTCTTAAGTAGTAATAAGAAAACCCTTACTGATATTAATAATGAGTTTGTTTATTTAACAACTGTTATATTTTCACGCCTTAACTACTCAACTGATAATCGTAAAATTAAGCGTTCGTGTCAGGTATATGTCAGGTGTATAAAAAAATAAACAGTACATACGGTATTTAGTAACAAGTACAGATCCCGAGGAATAGGTTAAATTTGCGAAGCCGCGAGCGAATACTATTGACAATATAAAAAGCCAACGAAGTTGCCGACGTTGTAATAAGTATAATTATCAAACAAATCCAATTTGCAATATTTACTAGGATGGACGGGTACTTTGATAAGTTGATTGTCCACTAACAAACCAAAGTAAAACGAATTTACATTCAAGGTCCGTCATTAAGAAGCTCCGTATAACTTCGCAATCGATGTTCCGGTAGTTAACTGTTCTGTAATTAACGCGACGACTTCACTCTATCTAGTATCAATTGTATTTAGGTTTTTTTTTTATTCTTCGACCAGAGGTAAGTGAACTTTTCCCAAATTCTACAATCTAGCGTAACATTTTATTGCGTCATTATCAACTCGTCAAATGTATCTGTTAAAGTAGTTTATTGACCTGCATTATGTTTTTTGTTTTTCGCATTCTACATTACCAATTCTAAGTATATTACGCAGAGTTTTTTATACGAGACACTGTATACATATTTTAAGTTTTATTGGTTCTCACGTAATTATAACACACGTATGTAGATATAATATAGTCACTCACTTATTCCACTTTATATCGAAAAAAAAAAAGTTTAAATCAGTAGTTCTCTTGCATTCGTAGTCAATGTCATAATGAAATTGATTGTATATATTATTTTTGGACAGTTTATACATAGGTAAAATTTTATAATTTTACATAACAATCCGCGAGGCGTAAGCTGACCTTTGCATTTGTGTGAGTGATTACCAAAAGTAGAGTCAGAAAAAATACCTTAAAAAAATAGAAATATATATATATATATATATATATATATATATATATATATATATATATATATATATATATATATATATATATATATATATTATTTTTATACTTTTTAGGTTAGCGTTTGACCACAATCTCATCTGATGTTAAATGACGATGTGGTCTAAGATGGTAGTCACACTGAACCTAGAGGGAGACTGGCTCTCAAGTGCAGCTGCCGGAACACACCGACAGGTGCTTGGCGACAGATTTTCAACTTGAGGGTGGTAGCTAGTCAGTCGGGCTTAGATAAAGCCCTACCACCACGCTATATTTTCATCACGATGTTTTCCTTCATCGAAAGCTTCGACTCATTTGCTAGGATTCAAACATACGTACGTTCATATACGTCCTTCGACTTAATGTCCGAACACACTACCAACTGAGCCACAGGTACATAAAATAAGTGGGAGACGTATTCTAGTTTAAAATTAAATTAGAAAAATCTTAAATTAATTAGATTAATAATTATTATAGATTCTACAATAAGAGTTCTAATTATATAAACTATAATTAGAATTAAACACGTCACGCTGCTCCCAGTACAAGGGGTAAAGTGTGGTGTACGGTGGAGTTACGACGTCACACCTATACTATCTAAATGTACCCACACAAATTCCAAAGCACAGCTAAACGTAGTCCGGTGAAACTGTAAAGCCTAGCCATGTCAACAGTGTAGATAGTTCGAAAAAAAAAGCAAAGCTAAATCCTCGCGGACTGTAGCTGCTCTTATTTCAAGCAAATTATATGAAAGAAACAAATTTCCTACTATTGTGATATAGAACACTGGCCACTCGATGATCATTCAGTACGAAATATATTAATTTTAAAAATGTATTTCCGCAAGTAACCGTCGGGAATGCACAAGTAACCGATTATTTGCAGCGCTCCTAGCATTGGTGAAGTGTTCCCGGACGTCAGTTAAAATTGATTGGTTGGCTATTGTTTGGTTCACATCGTTGACCCTAATAGAGGGGCCATTAGGCGCAGTAGTGTCTCGGTGAAACAACAAAAGGGATCAGCGGGTTGTTTATAGCTACGAGTATGTATGTGCAATGAAATTTTTATGTTTGTCCCACAAATGGACAGTGTTATATGTACAACCGCTGAAATATTTTGTTTTCAAAAGATCACTCAAATTGCTTTTCCTAACTATCTGTGGATATGACACAATAACGCGAAACAATAATAGAAATACTTTGTTAGCAATTTACTGCGGAACTAATATTTGTCCGGGAATCCAGTAATGTTAAAATAGTTTTCTTGTTCCATGGAGACAACATGTTTTATGTAAGTTAATAATAGGCTGTCTTTTTCAATAAAAAATACTTTACTCAATTTAGACCCTGAGAAGACGCTTATGAACGTCAAAACAATCATCGATTCGGAAAATAAACCAATCATCGCGAAGAACCGACAACAAATTCGATCTGATTTATCTTATTGTTGTATATATTTTTATCACAAAGTGTTATAGTTACAATCGTTTTAGCACATCTACAGAGATGAGTATTATTTCCATATATCACCATTGATAACATTTTGATCCATCTCGTAGTGGCTTTTTGGCATCAAAGCCCGCGTGATATGGTGTTCGAATCCTACTATACCTAACTAGTAACAGCTGGTCTTAGGTAGCCTGGGAACATAAACATGGGATGATCAATTTTGGATTATTTCTAGTATTTTAAATCATGCCGGCGTATTTTAAAGTCAATAGAAATTTTGATATTATACTGAACTTTTATAACCATCTTAAGGATTTTATGTTACCTCTGATTTTTTTTAATCATTATGCTTATTCACTGGGAATAGTCATAATTATATGTACTCTAGATAATATTCTAAAAAATGATGTATATGCCGATAAACGTCCCGACTACACAAGTTCAGATAAATAACAGATACTTTGATTTTATTTATATGTATAGATTTATACCATTAAATTGAGATATTATAACCGTATATATAGCAGCTATTAAACTTACTTTTTCTATGAAACTTTTAAAACTATATATGTACGATGTATGTATGTATGAACGATATATGACCACATAGCCAGTTTTCTACATAGCAATTAGAATATTCTATAGTACTATAGCAAAGCTATTTATGAACCAAATTAAACTAATAGAGACCGACATAGTAACCATAAAATAAAGTTACCATTTAGAAGTATTTTAAATCGTTGTAACAAAAATTAGATTAGATATCATATTTCAGGCTCCAAAGGTAGTTGTTCTGACAATAGCTAAATAACCTTTATTTTATACTTTTTAGGTATTAGAATTTAACTAAAATCTCATCTCATTAAATGACTATATGTCCTAAGATAGCACTTTACATCTATAACAGGACTGGCTCTTAAATAACGTACACACCTTGAGGTGCTAGACGATAGATTTTCGATTAGAGGATGACAACTATCCCAGTGGGCATGAGAAAAGAAAACTCTACTATCTCATTTAATATACAGTAAGCATGTATCTAATGTATTTTTTTTATTTCAGATAAACAAACCGAAACAAAAGAAGAACATATTAAGTACATGGAGGCGTAAATATAATGAGTCTCAATGTTTAGGCGGGGTTATAAAGGTCGTTACGTGCGTGTGGTGCTCAAGTCCTGGAAACGTGCTCCGATGAGGTTCTTAAAGTGGAGGAAGAAAATGTCGTCAACAAAGCAGTATAATTTAGTACCAAACGATGAATACGATACAAGGATCCCATTGCATCCAGATGAAGCTTTCCAATACGGAATCACTTTTCAAGCCAAGGTAAGTAGATTTGTAAATTAAGCTTCACTCCGTTTATTAATGCTGTTAGAATTTAGCGTTTTATTACAATTGTAAGTTGCGATGATTGCTCAAAGGTGATAATGCGCTAAGTTCAAATAGAGAACTTGGTTTTTAACTGCAGCTGCCGATATAGGATACTAGCGAATAATTTGAACGTTGTGGAAGGCCGGGCGAACCCTATAAAATTCAATATCACTGAATAATATTAAAATATTCTTTTGTGTGTATTATAATTTTGAGATAGTACTTGTATTTTGAACGTTATATATATCGATTAATGTATAAAAAAAACATATATATTATATAGACCAAAGCAATTTTAAAGACAAAATTATATTATATTATGTGCAATAGTGCCCGAAAACGAATTAAAAGACTGAAATAAGATACCTATAATTTTAATGCAATTAGGGGTATATTTTAATCGCTTTCGGATTTTTTGCCACCTAACGTGGCCACTAGTGCCTACATCGACGAAGTTTCAGACAATTATATAAATACTGCAGAACTTTAACTAAATATTCCAAATTATTCAAATACCGATTCAAAGCATTCTTCAAATTTTCAACATACTTGATATTCTTTTAATAAGTACAGTTGTAGTAAATGTGCATGACAAACTCGTATTTTCGACCAGCTACAAAAGTTGTATTCAAATAACGTGTGTTTGGTATTAGAAGAGTTGCGGGTAGCGTGTCTAATTTCACGAAGATGAGCGCAAAATACGGCATAAAGGTGGCAACAGTCTGTTATTACATAATTAAATTTTCTGCTGGCGCTTTATCTGTGCATCGATCGTTTAATAACTCTTTAACTACTATTTTCCATAGTCTTCTATATACTTATATATAGATATAAAAAAATGAGTGCACCGATTTGGCTTATTTTGATCTCGAAATATTTATTGATGTTCAGGGACAGTTTAAACGGGGTGAGAAACATAAATGATAAGTAAAGGAAAATACTAAAAAAAATTGTATTCCGGTGAATCTGTAGAGGCCTCCGGTGTAGTCAGTTGGAAAAAAAATACTAAAAAATATAATTTAATTTTCAAATACATAATGTTCCTAGCTATGATTTGTTCCTAGACATGTCTTTTGTCGTTTTAGAAATAAAGTGTTGTCATTCGTTTGTCAAAAATATTTATAGGTGCGTTCAGAAATTTGTCTGTTTTATAGCTGTAGTATGAGGTCTGATATCTATGGCCTGTTTTGTCTGAATACAAAACAGTTCTGTTTCAGAAATAAAAAAATAGTGCATGAGAAAGTTTTAAATTAATTAGGTTCATAACTGTGTTGCACTTATAATCTAAATAAAAATTTCGTAATAAGTTTTGACCGCATTTTACACAAATATGTAAGTGATACGAAGTGCACCGGCTCATCTAGTAGAATATAAAATACTTCCATATATTGACCGCATTACTCATGATAAGAACCTATATAGATATATAGATAATATAAATTCGGGTATATTAAAATATTACGGTAAAGGCCTTTAAATAACTGAATACGTTTGCCCACTCTGATACAAAATACACGTATGCATTCGTGAAACATATGTACGAGTATGTTACACGTGGTTACATATGTATGTTACATGTGGTTACATATGTATGTAACATGTGGTTACATATGTATGTTACATGTGGTTACATATGTATGTTACATGTGGCCATACATGTATTTTTCTCGAATTCATATATGTATGAGATAGAGAGCTTAGCTTAGATTAGCTAAGTCAGATCGGGAAACTCGGCGACAGTTCAAGCCGAGGCGCACCGCGGGCCCTTGCGCTGATTGTCTAATTAAATCGGGTGAGTGTCTTAAGCGGTCGCCTTAGTAGTCCGGTGAATCTGTAGAAGCCCCAGGGTCAACAGAGTAGGTCAGTTTGAAAAAAAAAAAACGTCTGCCCACTGTCCGTACCCAGGAAAGTTCACTATGACGAGTTCTTGTTGTGTTGATTTGGAATAACCTCTTAACTATTTTCGAGATATAGTTGTCAGTGTTTCGAATTTAAATAAGGACTCTACTTATTTCTATAGTGCCAATCCGTTAATTACTTAGTTTTCATATATACGAGTATAGCATACTTAAACACAGTGGTATCACCATATGGTAAAAAATGGTATACAATCTGAGTATTAATTCATTGTTCGTAGACCGTCAGATCGACTTGTCACATTACACTCGTATATTTTATGGAACTTTTATATGCTAAAAAATTGTTTAAATATTTATAGAGGAAGATAGAGTTAAAATTGATATGTAAAGTTGATAGCGATCTCACGTATACTTTCCGACATAAATTTAAGAGATATTTGAATCAAACATATATCTAAGTAATGTTTTCAATTATACATTTTTACCGAGATAGGTATAATCTTCAAGAAACGTTTTGGAAGTTATACTTCTTTTGGCGCATTAGGGAAAAATGATGAGAGTAAATTTTTACGATGCGCGCGCACACCGTCACGAAAAACCGACACTCTGAAGTTAGCTATAGTCAACATTTTATTCAAAAAAAGTATGTACTCGTATGTATTAAACACATTTTTTTTGTTAGTGTCGTTTTTTCTACAAACGTAGAATAAGGCGAAAGATAAAATTTTTGAAAAGATTTTTAAGTGTACATAAGTACACACTACTTTTTTTTTGTTTGATTTAACTCTACGAGACATTCGTTCGCACAGGTATACGTGTTAAAACAGAGCGGCATCTTATCATCAATTCTTTTGAATTCAATAGCGCAACATAATCTTAAGAACATCGCGTGTAAATATATAAATGGAGTTGAATAATGGGTATAGACGATAAGGCGATGAATTGTACCTATCCTAAGTATAATTAAAACTGTCAAAAGAAGTTAGACGATCAATTTCTCACTGTCTCTGGGTATTTTTTTATACAGTTATGCAACAAAACAAAATTATATATATATATATCGAAACGAAATTATAGATAATAATATAAAACAAGGGTATATTTGTTATCATAGTTTATAGATAAATTACATATTTTTTAATTATATTCAACAGTGCGCTTCGAAAAATAACCCACTATACTCGTATATTAAAGTTTATTGTTGACTTTAATTATAGATAAAATGAACGATAATTTCTACTAGTTTCAAAATATTAATGAAGCTCGATGTTCGATGAATATTAACGTCATTTTCGACTATATACATTCAACAATCGGGAATAAAATGAAATTCGTGTTCGGTTTAATCTACAATGGTAAATGAACTCTGCACGGTTTCGGTATTTAAAATAGAATCCATCGTTTTATAAATTGTATTGCGTTTTTACTTGATTGAGTTTTATTCCGAGAGCTATTCGATGTATTTGTTCAAGGAAAGCTTTTAGATAGAAAAAATCTATATAACAGAGAAGTAGTGAAGGATATAGTTTTAAAGTTAGATAATAATTAGATGATTGCTCTCTATAGCAGGAGGATCGGCGGACGTTGTTCTGAACTGATAATAAAAAATGTATATACTTATGTGCATGAAACGCTTAAGGCGGCTTGACTTTTTCTGAATCTTTCAACAATTATCATTATATTTCAACCAATTTACAAAAAAAAACCCTCGATATATTATATACCTAAACCTTGAGTTATTCTATCTATTGGCGAAGACCGCATTACAATCCGTTCAGTAGTTTTTGAGTTTATCGCGAACATCCAGACAGACAAACAGACACGGCGCACTGTTTATTTTATAAAATGTAGTGATATTGCATTAAATAAAGATGCAGACTTACCCAACACATACATTTGTAGCATCTGGTATTCGTTACTAAACCTCTTATAGAAAATGAATAGGGTCGAGCGAATGCAACTCTTTAAGGCATGAGACAATTAGTTAGGAAGATCATTTATCGTAGAGTTGTATATATTTCCTACAAGAATTATGAATAAATTATTCCTGGCATTAGACAATCTATAAATAATTCGAAAATTGCATTGTAATTATATATGAAACGATTCTATAACGAATTATATGTGGTCAATTTTCTATGAGATGTTTTATGAATGTGAAGTCCTTTAAAAATTAATGTATTAATAAAAGTCAGACAAATGGAAGTCCGTGAAGTGCAAGAACACCCGAAATAAGGAGGTAAGTCACTTGTCAATTTCAAACTCTCCCCAACGTTAACTAAACAATTCCAAATTCAATTAATAACGTTTCCGCCCAGTCGATTCTAAACATTTTGTTTCACTCCTAATAATTCTGTAATGGTGACAATAAATTTTGTCCAGGTCGAGCGGTTTTGTGATTTTGCGACGATTAAGCGATTTCGCCTGTTATAAATATTTTTACGAGATTCAAAATAAAACCGTCCATCGGGATTTATTAATACTATTTTATTCTGTGTACAATAAAAACAACAATCGAAATTAGTAAATGTTTTAATAACCGAATGTTTAATAAAACTAATACATAAAGACCATAACTAAGAATAATAAATAGGAGAAGAAAAAATTGAATTAATAATTTATATTCGTCTAGATTATTAAATACTTTTACGAAGTCCGTACTTCAGGTTCAAAAGTTACTAAATAGTAACAAAATTGGACAATATTATCCAACAGTGAATAATATAGTATGTGATGTTATGGATATATTATAGTAGTGTTTTATGTATAACTCCACACTAGTTACAATCGTGGTAGTTACACAAAAAAAAAGGTACACAAAACCTTTCTCGTTCGCGTATGTCGACGCTATAGCTACTTTATATTCCATCATCGATTGCTTCTATCGGTCATAACAAATATTTAGATAGACAGCAGTTTGCATTTCTAATGTAATAGTATTTCATATATACTTCATTTATTTCATATTTCATATAGTTTATAGTATAAATAAATTGGTAAGCAATCTGAATGTAGATCTATTCAACACAAGCGTATAGATGTTCAAATGTATTCTAAATTCTAGATGATTTATTCATTTTGAATTTCTTTCTTTAAGAGTTAATTATCGATACATGCGGAAACTTATAAATGGCTTTCATTGATGCCTAATATACTTTAGTTACATTTTTTGTTTAGCTGTAAGTTTTCATATGACAATTCTACCACTAAATCTATTTACATCTAAAGATATAGAACCAATTCACTATAGATCAGCCAGAACGATTTCCTAAGCTAGGATTATGCGGTCTATGCAACGTTATATCTTTACTTCTCTACGTCTACGTTGTGTAGATAACAATATCTCTTGAATTAGAAAAATGATTTAACACAATCTAAAGTTCATGAAAAGGGTCGTCACGAATACCTGTTGTTATCACAATAATGACCGTATTATCAGCGGGGCCTCTGTTGAAATAAAAATTCGCCTGTGTAAAGAGGTTGCCGGAGCCGCGAAGACTCTCCATTCAAGTGAGGGTTCACAATAAGGCTGGCACAAAGAGCCTATTCACAGAATTGCGCTTACAACAACGAAGGAGGGTGCGGATCTCATACTAGGGGTCAGCAGACGAGCCATTTTAGTAACAGGAATGGTTAGTAATATGTACTAACACTATGAAAGTTTTTAAAACTATACTTTAGTTTAACATATACATTTCGTAGGAAGGACGGTCTATACATCTCATTGCCACGTTGTCATTTGTACTTTTTACACGCTACTTGTTTTAACGTAGGTACCACTTATTTTCGTAGTTTTGTGTTGTACCTTCTGTAGTATAAGTACTATGACCAATTAATTTCTCGATCCATGTGTACTAAAGTATTCCACTGAATTTTGTCCAACGTTTCAACGACTATTAGAAAAATGATTTTACGAAAAGGATCTTAACCTAATGAATGTAAATAATTCTATACAGTCTGAATACAGTGACGTATAAATTTAGATTTACTATCTCGATTATAAATGAAATAATGTTAAATCTAGTTAAGTCGTCTATTTATATCACCTAAAAGCTACATTAAAGTCAGTTCAGTCATTTTCAAAGTATGTATTCTTATACATACAGGACTAACCGAGAAACAAAGAATTTTGAAAACTTATTATGTTGTGTATCGTTATCTCTCCAATTATAAGTTATATACAGATTCGGAAACTACAAGATTTTACTATATATATAAATTAATATCAACAAAAAGCATACATATCATCTTTATATACATGTGCATATATCTGAAGATAATAATGTTATATAGCGTTTAGTATTTATAACGTTCTCAGATATATAATATATAACTTAACATTGTGCTTAAAACTTTGTTCGTACTCCACTACGTTTTGGGGTGCAATTTTAGCCATTTGAATTTAAATCCCTTGTATCGTATGTGTAATGTTTTATTTAGTCACGATTGTGGCGAGCGGTGCTACCGGTGGCTCGTCTGCAGCGCACTATTGTGTCGAGCTCTAAACAGCTTAGTGGCTTATGAATGTTTTACAAGAGGTGAATCTAGATTTCTAATGTTTTATAAAAACATTCATTCTTTACTATTCACTTTTTTTTGTGTTAAAGCTATTGAGCTCTTCTTCTAAATTTTGGTATATCTGAATTTAGATAATGGAAGCTTCACAGCAATTAACTTAATTATAATTGTAACTGCTATATAGCTATGTGAACATACATTTTCTTTATTTCTCGTCGATACGCTTGTGATACGATATGTGGTAGATGGCAATTGAAATAAATCGAAAAATCACATATCGAAAAGTAAAATTTCAATGTTGTCTATTTTGAAGGATTATGCTGAAACCATAAACTTCATTTGTAAAGTTTCTTTTTATGTTGTCAATATGAGATATGTTGAAAATTTAAACAGTGACATAATTTTGTTTCTAAAAGAACTATTACTACTAATAGGACTACTTGCTTTTATATTGGTAGGAAAAAATGCTGCTGAGGTCCAAGGTAGGCTAGGGAAATGACAAATAAAACTGTAGAATGTTGGTTTGAAGATTGGTGGAACAAAAAATGAAGATTTGTTTTCCGAGTTCGGTGGTCCATCAAGTTTTTCTCATATAGCCTTAAATGGTGTATCCTTACCAGTCTGTTCCAATATCCGGTATCTTGGTTCATTGATCCAAAACGACGGCGGCACTAGACATGGATGTGGGATTAGGAGAAATGCGGGGTGGATGAAGTGGTGAGAAGTTGTCTGGGGTAGCTTGTGACCCACGAATGCCCTTGAAACTTAAGGGGAAGGAGTATAAAACTAGTATAAGACTAGTCATGTTGTAGGTATCTGAGTGCTGAGTGAGCTACGAAAGAGACAGATGCGGAAAACTACACGTAGCAGAGATACGAATATTAAGATGGCTGTATGGTATAACTAAAATCGATAAGATTAAGAATGAGTATATAAGAGGAAGTTGGAAAATAGCACCGCTGATGGAGAAAGTGAGGAGTAATAGGTAGCTTAGAGAGATGAAAGCCATGTAACTAGAAAAGTTTTAACTATGAAGGTATATGACTATAAGAGTTGAGGAAGTCTGAAGAATGGTATGATAAATTGTGTGAAAAATGATATGTGTATAAAAGGTGTAAATACTGAGATGACATCTGACAGAGAATGGAAAAGGAAAACATGTTATGTCGACCCTACTTAGGTGGGATAAGGATAAGAAGATGATGATTGGTCTATGGGTATATCAATCCTATGTCCGCAAGAATTTTTTGGAATTCGTGTACATTTACTAATTTATATTGGTAACATTATCGGTTGACGATGAAGGAAGTCATCGTGAGGAAACCTGAACCTAAGAATATTTCTTATAGTACCAGCCGTATGTGAGTAAATATAGAACTGTGGATTTCTCGGAGTTTTGAAATCGCAAATACGTCGGGGCGTTGGTATGCTGATTATGCCCATACCTACCTTTCCTTTCCTATACAACATTTTAAATAGTACCTAAAATTTATTTATAGTAAACTATTGTCAGTAGTTAGTATAAGGTATGTAGTACGGTGAAACTGTAGCGGCCTTAACAAGCCAACAGAGTAGGCAGTTCGATAAAAAAATAAAATAGAAATTTACTATGCTAATATATTTATTTATATGATTAATGAGAAATTCCTTATTTAGCAATTTATTAATCACTAATTATTTACGTTCGCTAATCATCTGATTAATCCAATAAAAAAATCCTCTAGTTTTTAATTACCTACAAGTTTGCTTTAACTTTATAAATTACCTATTTACATGAATCAGTACAAAATTGCAAATATGGAATTCTGTTTTCTTTTTTTTCCGAAAATTGCTTAGATATTATCTATTTACACTTCGCTGAATGTTTTTGACGTTTGATCGTTTCAAAATTATATAAGAGCATAACGTTACGGTTCCCCGCAAACATTGAATCCACAAAATCCTGTGACAAACGAGGCAATTTGTTGAGCATGATGGACAGCGTTGATCATGCCTGATATGTATCTGTTAGGGATGAAGCTTTGTGAATAAGTTTATACTATTCATTGAGATTTAGATAAAATATATGTCCAAATTTTAAAACATATTTGCAGTAACGCCCTTCTATATAGTCCCTGTCATAATACGGTGTATTTAATTCTGAAAAACGAAGCGCTGTGAATTTTAGTTTTAGAATATCATCATCATCATCATCCTACTCTTATCCCATCTAAGTAGGGTCGGCACAACATATTTTCCTTTCCATTCTCCTCTGTCAAATGTCATCTCAGTATTCACACTTTTTATACATATATAATTTTTCACACAAACCATCCACACCTTTTCCGGTCTTCCTCTACTCCTATATCCGTCCACTTTCAAACTCAAAACTTTTCTTGTTACATGACTTTCATCTCTTCTCATAATATACCCGTACCATGCTAACCTATTACTCCTCAACTTCTCTGTCACTGGTGCTATTTTCAAAGTTCCTCTGATATACTCATTCTTAATCTTATCCATCCTTGTTACACCACACATCCATCTTAACATTCACATTTCTGCCACATGTAATCTTTTCTCATCCGTCTCTTTCGTAGCCCAGCACTCGGATCCATTTAACATGGCTGGTCATATTATAATTTTATACACCTTCCCCTTCCCCTTGAGTTTCAACGGCATTCGTGGGTCACAAACCACCCCAGACACCTTGCGCCAATTCATCCACCCTGCATTTATCCTATTCCTCACATCCTTGTATTTTCCACCGTCGCTTTGGATCAATGAGTCGAGGTAAACTACATATTTTAGCACATTTAGAGTTAATTTTAAATTAGATTATGATATTCGAGCAAACCTTATGACCATTGTCTAATGACGTAGCAATTTCATATAAAATTCTATTTCGGTTATAGAATAAGTCATTGGTCTGTGAAAAACCGCAATCTGTTTATAATCGTAATCTATTTATATATATAAAATATGTTGCGTATCTATGTTCATATATTGTTCACATGTTTAATATCTAAAGTGTAACGCGTCATAGTTATGAAGTGTAAAATTGAATGCTTTTGTATGTTTGGATTATATCTTACATGAGTACATATAATTGGCAAACCTCCATGCCCAAACACTTACTTTGGCTTACAAGGCTTTGCACCTATTCCATCAGCTTTGTACCCATAAAAACATTATCGGAAAACGATTTTGCGTGGATACTTCAATTCTCACCGTTAGCTTGTGTTATGTTAGTTACCCGCTCTCTAGTTTGTACGATATTTTCAACTCCTATGTAATATGTGATTTGTAGAGGCTTGCAATTGTGGAGGATGTAAGGTGAGTTCTATACGTATTAGTAATTTCGTCAATATTGTATATTTTTAAAAACAACGTTCTATACCGTTAGCACTTTATACTTAACCCTAGACCTCTTTATTTATTTCTGTTTAACCCTTAACCACTTAATTTAATACAAAAAACTGAGTGTATGCGTTTCTGAAAGCATCGAATAACCTTAGAAAATATCTTAGGTGTGTAAGAAAAAGTTGACATGACTTTTAGCTGATAAGTTTTTTTTTTTGCTGTCATTTTTTTCTTTACTTTCAATATTCAAAACAAAAATCATGTAGTTAAGGGTTAAATCTTTTATTCATTTCGTTCTAGCTAAAGCTTCGAATATTATTGTAATTATATTTGATAAGGAGTAATGCTAGACATGAATCTTCCTGAAGATTCGTCATGAGAGACGAACTCGGACAATGCACATAATCACCACAAATGCCAACTAAGTGAGAATTAATTAAATCTGCATTGTTTGAAAGGAACATAAATATATTTTTTTATCGGTTACTACATAAATGTACCTTGTTGGTCGTTTCGGAAAGAATTTTAGTGATCATGATTGTAAGGTAAAATGTTCTAAGTAGATAACTTGGATGCTTTTTTGTTCGAACTGACTACACTGTTGGCTTGTTAAGGCCACTACAATTTCAACGGACTAATAGTCATTGGTCATAGGCTTAATAGATACTATTTAGAATAATAATAAATATGTGTTTAATATAAAATTAGTTTAAAAACAAAGGAATGATTTGAAATCATGCATTGAAATGATACATTGGAAAAATGTCATGAGAAAATAATGTTTTGATTGTAGTTTTTTCTTATTATTATTTCAAGCTTAGATTTCATTTACAGTATTTCTTGAGGTCAAATCTTACAAGCTGAATTGTAACGAGTTCCTATGGACCTACGACTTTGCAATTTTGCATATTTATTCAGTTCTGGTCTCAATGCACAAAAATAAAGTAAAAATAAAATGTCGAATTCCAAAATGGGACACCACACAAATTTAAAAAACTCATGTAACCTTTTTAAATGTCGATTTATTAATAGTTAACAAGTTCATTATTTTTTACATATTTTAGAATTTCACTTCTGGTGTTTAATTTTATATTAATATGCATTAAATTATTGTTTTTCTTTTCACTGTAATGTTAATATCTGTATTATGATTCAAAGTAAGTTATTCACATTTCAGAAGCGCGGTATTGTTTGTAAAAATCCACTTCTCAATAGTTTTTCACTTACCAGCACTACTCCAAAAACTTTTATATTAGATGACGAGAAAACTTTCAAGTTCCTTCTTGGCACCGTTTTCTCGTTCGGCCTTACTTTACTTTTCTGGGACTATATCGGAAACGTTTTAAAATTAATATAACGTTATCTTTAGAAGGTAAATAGCATTTATTGGTATCAACGACTACTTTATATTTACTTGACAGCGTAAATGAAGGGTAATTTCTATGGTGTAGACATGATCTGAAGACTAAAAGATTTCATGTATTTTAATACAGTGAGTTGTTAGATTCGTCTTAATTGTTAAAATGGCAAATTAATCACACTAGTATATATTTAAAGATGGTAGAATATGTACAAGGTTCGATTAACATGAAACAGGCATGGTTAGAAGACTTTGTTCTGGTTTGAAACGTTTGTTTTATGACACAACTCGTTCCAGCTCATTCTCGAATAGTTTACAATCTGTTAGCATAGACAATCCGAATTTCACTCCGCTCTATCACCGCGCCTTCCCCTCGGCAGCGGCAAAAACCTAGGTTCGATACCCAGAGTAGTGCCCTCGAGCACGCTGCTGTTGCGATATAGTGACACTGAAAATTTATAATCACTAATTAACAACACAGATCACCCCCACATACGTGCACACTTACTTACACATAGGTAGGTAAACATTTGGTGGAAGGGTTTTATTTCTATTCCCTATTTTCAAACTGGGTTAATTTAGTTTACATGCGTGTCCCATGTACTCTTATATTTATGAATAGCTAATTAAGTCTAGCTAGTTTAGTCTAGCTTAGACAGATCCACGGTGTTACTCGGCAACAAAACAACAAGTTCAAGCCGAGGTTTAGCACCCTTGAGCTTGTTGCCAAGCGGAGAAGTACCTTAAGCGTTACCCTTAGTAATCCGGTGAAGCTGTAAAATCCCACCAGGCCAATGACGTAGTTAGTTCGAGAAAAAAAAGTCCATGTACCCTGCTACTGAATCCATTATTATTACATCTTATCAATCTTATTATTCGGCATAAATGATACACTAGGTTAAAATATATTATGAAACATGCTTTCAACTTTGCAAAAATGTATACGGCATTTTATCAGAGCACCTGCACAACGAATATTCAAACTGCAAACCCGTCTAAAGCTAAGTGTCATCTGCAAAATTTACAATGCAGTAACATTTTGTTGATTCAGACAAGTGAAACAAATATTTGAGGGTATATGGCTTTTTGTATAAAGTTGTTAAACCTTTAGAAGACCTAGATGTGAATACGGTTTCATTTTTATCTAAGATGTACATATTAGTACTTGTTGTAATAAATACTTGTATTATAGCAAAGTGTATACTGTATAAATATTCTCTGTGTTCAAATATGTATACAGACATACTAATTTTACTGGCGAGCGGTTGAACGTTCGCCACGATAAATATTTCAGTGCACCAACATTTATGGTGATTGGTCAAAGGCTGTTGAAGTTAGTGATCTAAGATATACCTACATTCATTTTTAAATACAGATGAATATTAAGCAGGCATACAGTTCACACAGTGATACGTAATCATTATAGTTTGCAGTTATTTATAATCAACATAAAAAGTTAATTTTAACTGAAGCCATTTTGTAGTTTAAAAGTCAATACCTGCCTGATTTAGCTCTGTGTTGCAAGATATTTAAGATATACAATTAACAAACATGTATTAAGGCGACAAAAATCTATCGAAATCGTTTAGACACTACATTAGTATAATTATTGCACCCGTGCGAAGCCGGGGCGGGTCTCCAGTTGATAATAGCTTGCTCTTCATGAGACCTTGGTTAAAACGGGTCGTATGCCGATGTGATGTGTGTACTGCTGTTTGACTATGCGAAGAAGCGTTACTGTGTTACGTCCGTAGTCAAACCTTACATTGGTTAAATCTCTGACAATATTTTGGTTAGGTTGTATCACGATATGTACACGGGTCAAGAAGAAGCTTTTTTTATGACTCGTTTTACTTATTATTTTTGATATCATTTTCAAACTAGCTTTTCACTTAAATTCGGCTGGGTATTTTTCGTGTTGATTAAGCAATACGTGTTTTATAACACTTAGTGTATAAGAAAAATATCATAGTACATCATAAACATTCAGAATGCAGATTACTTCTGAATATTTATGATGCACTATGATATTTTAAGTAAGGTAATCTTACGTTCTGCTCCAGGTCAAAGATTATCTCTATGCTTGATTTAATGGTAATTGGTTCAAAGATTTAGTTATGAAGGTGTAAAAAACAAATCAGGTTACTTTGGCATCAACACTCTTAATTTGGGTATATCTATTTAATCAGCTTTATTAAATGATTTTAAAATAGTTGGTTTAATCATACTAAGCTACAATATAATCTAAATCAGTAGTCCCCAAACATTTTTGTTTTGTAGATCCCCAACCAATTTTTACCATATGGTAGGTAGACCCCCTATCTTTTGAATACTGCATTTTTACAAATTGACATGTGTTTTTGATAGGTGAAATTCTTCCTGACTTGACTTTGGTAGGTTTTATTATATACCCATTAAAAAAACACGGAATCCAAAACAAATTAAGTTATTTTGTAATATATTATTTTATTTAAATTAAATTTCAATAAAAGTACCAATAAAAATAATTTTATATCATCCCCATCATCAATCAGAAATTTTCCTATGATTGATAGATGCGTGTAATCATTAAATTGTCTGAATATCGCCCTATACTTTCATTCAATTCCAGGAACATATTATACCTTATAAAAATATTTACTTCAATGTATATTGTAAAGAAAATATTACATAACTACAAACGCACTATCATATTTTACTATTATAATTGTAAAAAGTTAAAATTTTCCTTACGAATTGTTTAAATAGAATCAATATTGTCGACCCCCCATTTGCAGCTCGCCTACCCTCAGAGTTTTTTTTTCGCTGGCGTGAGCCCCTATAATTTCGAAATCGACCCCTAGGGGTCCGTGTGGGACACTTTGAGAACCATAGATCTAAATGATAGCAACAGTAACTATATGAGATACTGTATCTACTATTTTTATCTCATATCCAACACTTCAACGATCTTTCTTTAAAGAAGAATACATTTTTCTGTTTTCCGAAGTTTTCAATTTCCACATAAAGCTTTTAAACCGTTTTCATCTGCTTTGAGATTGAATTCCTAATGCCTTTTCTTAGCGAAATAGTTTAGATAGTTAACTATAATGTAATATGTGTAATATATAAAATAGGTATTTAGTACGAAGTTTAAAACGATAATAATTTGTTAATGATTGGGTTTTTTACGCGTTAAAAGTGGATGAATATAACCTAACAATTATTCATTATCTTAGCAACATAAAAGTAGCCTGTGTGATTTAAAGTTAAATATTAATGTTAATATTTAGGTATTTTTATTCCACAAACTTATTTATGATAATTAATTGAATTATATCTATTTATAGTTAAGTTACGCAAACGAGTTGTAAGTAAACGGTAGTACGAAAGATAAGTAAATAGTAATAATTAAATGCAAACTCAACCCTTGTTTAATTCAGTTCATGCACTTTAACTATGATGTTAACTGAGTACATGTGCATTATTTGTCCAAATCGTATCCACGTTTTTAAATCCCGTTTATAAATAGTACGTCAAAAATTATAAAATTAAAACTTCTTCATGTAAAAGTGATGTATTTAAAATTCGAACGCTGTCGAAATAATACCATATTCCATTGGTCGTAGTTCAGTGCTTCCCAACCTTTTTTCGTTACCGTACATTTTTCATTTATGAGTACTCCTCCCCTGATTTCACCAACTCAACACTCATAGTCTAGGACCATAGTAAATTATAAGGTTAATTTTAAATTACATGTTGTAGACATAACATAATATAGTAATATTTATTATATAAGTAAACTGTTTTAACTTCTCAGCATTTCCGCCATTAGGTACCTCATTTAATTTTCACGTACCCTCAATGAGATCCCGCTTACCCTCACGAGTACGCGTACCACAGGTTTGGAACCACAGCTACTATAGTTCATGAATATGTTATTTAGCGACTCCTCTAGCTAGCGGTCATATATGATTGTTGTTTTTTTTTTAAATATATATTCTACAATTTAAACCCAATAAGAGTATAATTTTTATATTGTTATAATAAATACCTTTTCATAACAGATGGACTTTTACAAAGTACAAATAAAGCCTATGTTTTGGTTCGATTAACGTTTCACCTTTCCAATATGTGAGCTGGGAGGCTCTTCAACTAAAGGTCAGGTATTTTACCTACAAATCAACTGCAAATAAAAAATGAATTGTAGATATAAACTCGATATAGAATTATAGATAATATTATATTACTGGTATACAGTTATTATTCAGATAACGTTTTGTGTTCATATGAAACTAAATTTACGATATTTTAAACTGCATGATACACGTACTTTATGCATATAAATACATATAGTATGTTTTATAAATTGATAATATTATTATTTTTAAAATGAAATATAAGGTTTTTGTTTATAGTCTGCACGTATATGACTAGTGTGTAAAGGTTTATTGTATTGTATCACTTGCCCTGGTTCTGGTACTTTGAGTAGCGTGTCTAATTCTACTAATTATCGCGTTAGATAGTTATCACGTCTCGTTGAGGAACCTTCAGATTAAAAAGAATAAATGCTCTTAAACATAGTCCAGTTTGAGAATTTTGATAGAATTGTCGACTATACCATATATGTACTGTGTAATAAATGTATTTATTTATAAAACTAGCAAGCCCGGCGGACGTTGTCATGCCCTGATAATATAATATATATAGTTATGTGCATCAAATGCTTAAGGTAACTAATGTATTTAATTTGATAAGGATTAATACTGTATCCGTCTAAATAGCCTTCCAATTACCTCATTTTGTGTGACAATTTTTTAGAAGCTAGATGGGTATAATAAGCTATTCTTAGAAAATAGGTATATGCCATCGTAGACTTTTTTGTAGGTCTATAAAAGAGGAATGTCTCACAATGAATTGTTTTGTTATATCTCAAAAGATTTAGGCAGAGTTATCTATGAAAGCTTCCAGGCAGCTTGACTTTTTCCGACACTTCGAACGATTATCGTTATATTTGAACCAATTTACACAAAACCTTAACAAATTATATACCTAACTTCCCCATCTATTACTCTATCTATTGATGAAGACCGCATTACAATGCGTTCAGTAGTTTTTGAGTTTATCGCGAACATCCAGACAGACAGACAGACAGACGCGGCGGACGACTTTGTTTTATAATATCTATAGATAGTGATTTGCGGGGTTTTGTGCAGTTCTTTTTAATAAGTATATAAAGAACAGTCTTTTCACTTCGTTTTCCATAAGCAAAGAAGCAAAAATATCTATTGTTATTATAACTGGACACAATAATGTTTATATTCACTTTTTTTATCACCCCCAGTGATACTCGGGTAGTGTAGTGTATATAGGTATAGGAAAATCAATAAAGATTATGGCAGTGAGAACTTGGGATAGCGTCAGCGTTTGGCACATTAGTGCCGCATTGTATTTTCTCAATTTGAGAGCTTAAGCACTTCTCTATATTTTTCATTTTATTCATAAAAATCTCTCAAAGAATAAAATAATAATAATAAACAATTTCAGTGTTCTCAAATTTCAATATATTAATGTCTCGGCTAACTGATATATTTACTTTTATTTTCCTAACTGTATTTTCTAAGTACATTGCATCCTTTTTTCCCGCTAGGTAAGAAGCTTAAGTTCACAATGGGGTCCGGTATAATGGAAGTATACAATGTTACCGGTATCTCTTTATTCTTTAACGCAAGGGCGGGCTTATTTTACACTTCTTTTTTTATAATAGCACGGGATAGTGATGTAGCCTGCTAGTAACTAAAGTTCAATTCAAAAATAATGATCATTATGGAGATTTCCGCAATCTATCGTCAGTCTGCGGTCTTATTTTGACCTAATATATACACATCTTATCACTTACAATTAAGGAGAGGAGTACAAGAGCTAAAAGATTATCACATAGCTTTAGGGTATGAACAAGACATTGCGTAAAAATTCAGCTTACCATAATATGGCATATGGCTCCGAGGACCCCCACTAGTGGTTCTCTTAAGGGAAGGAGAGCTCAAGCTATAAGTCGCCACGACATAGACGGTAAAAAATGATCAGTGGGACTATACCACTGTATAGGTTAAGCTGCTCAATGAACTTAGTAACATATGTAATATTTACGATTGATGCAGATCACATCTGCAAATTGTACTAGGCACCGAGAAGTCAGTTTAGGGTTCGCCTAAAAATGCGAATGGTATTTCCGGTACGCCCCCACACTTGTGGCTTGAACTGAGAGTGAAAAATCCATGTAACCTGTTCAGAATTTCGAGTCTCCGAGATGTCCGAAATGTTGCAGTGTAATTTCTGGAGTTAAGGTTACAGTGGATATCTATACTTATGATTTGAAGAGCGAGAGTAAGAAAAAACAGAGATGTTTATTAAAGCAAAAATAGAGAATGAAAGTTATTCAATAAATAGGTTCTATATAAATTTGTAATATGCCAATGTATAAGTGTGAGTGTATAATAAAATACAAGACATTTTAGGTAATTCCGATCTATGCTTTGCAATATTAAGCTTACAAAAATCTGATAATGCCTTATGTATAGTTTAATATATAAACAAATTATACGACGTACTTTTAATAAAAAATAATGGCAAATTTAGTTATGAGATAGTTTAATTTGTAACATATAAATGTATGTTCCCGTCAGTGAGGCCGGTCGGATTAGATTTTGAATCGATGTGACAGCATGATGAAGGGAAGGGTTCGCCTAGACATATCCTCCCGTACTCAAGTATACTCTGTAAGTATGCAACTTCAAACTATCGTAGATTTTAGAATAGAATTGAAGGCATGAAATATATATTTTTAAATGATCCAATTTCTGTAGTAGTTTTTTTTTTTAATGTATTTCTACCGGTGTAAATGAAACAGGTGGAATATGAAACTAAGGAAATGTAATGAAGGATTTATTTTCAATTGTATATAATGTAGTATACAAGATTTTCAAGTAAGAATTAATCGTTGTTTAAGAATGTTATCAAAACATTTGGATTGTTTGACGGGCTGGTTATTTTTACATAATACCTAATATACTTTCGTCCATTTCGTGCATCGTGAGACACACTCTTTTATCCTAGGCAAACTTACGTAAGTAGAAGTGAGATGCATTAAAACGTCCTGAATTGACAAAAGAAAAGTAATTTATTAATTTTCTATCTTAGTCATCGTCAAGAATGAGATTGTTCAATGTAATACGATCTCTGTAACGACAAGCTAAAGCTATTCAGTTGGTCCTCCGAATATAGGTCAAGTGGAGTAATATAGTACATTTTAATTCTTTTCTTTTATATTACGGTTCAATCATCATGCTCTAGTGGTATGACTAGTGGAATATCCATTCGATATACGCAGGTTAAAACGAATTCGTCGTAATTCTATACTATTTACTCAATTTCATGGTTAACACTATCGACTGATATTTAAAAAAAAGAGATAATTTAAACCAACGGAATGGTTTTGTGGTATCATTATATGTGACAAAAATACACAAACGTAGATTTCTCAGTGTTTCGAAATCGCCAATACGTCGTGGGCGTGCGTTGTGATTATCGCCGTACCTCCCTTAGGGAGGAGACCTTCGGCCCGGTATTGGGGCTATTATAGTTAGCATTATTATTAAAGTAAACTCTGAATGTTAAACAATCTTAACGTTAGGAATTATAAGTATAATTCCTGATTAATTTTGTGTCTATAAATTATTATAATACTAGATGCCCGCTGCGGCTTTGCACCAATGTACCAATTAAAATGAGGCCAAATTTTCCCTTACATATAATTTTTTTTCCTATTGTCATATGTCTCACTCACTCACTCATGTTTTATGTGATTTTTATTTTAATTCTGGCCTTTCACTGTTCATATGATTTTTGGAACATTTTCTTTCGTACAAACCATCTCTTAACAATTAATAAGACATAAAAAAAATAATTAGCAAAATAAGTGCAGACGTTGTGAAGTAATGCGCTTACATACGTCCGACAATGGATTTTTATTTGAATGGGTATAATCTTGTAAAAACCTAATAATACCTAATGCAAAGTTAAAATATAAAGTATTAGAATGTAATTATTGATTGCCTTGAGTAAGTTATTGGTGGAAGATAAGTTAATTGGGAATATATGTACAGAATTTAAGTGACAATGGCTCAGTTGGTAGCGTATTCGGACATAGCTTCGAAGCATGTAGGTTCGAATCCTACCAATTGAGCCTGGAGCATTCGGTGAAAGAAAACAATTGTGATGAAACCACACTATGGTGGTAGGGCTTTTTCTAAGTCTGTATGGCTAGCTACCACCCTCAAGTTGAAAATCTGTCGCCAAGCACCTGTTGATGTATTCCGGCAGCTGCACTTGAGAATCAGTCTCCCTCTATGTTTCGCGTGACTACCATCTTAGACCACATCATCATTTAGCAACAGATGAGATTGTGGTGAAACGCTAAACTATAAAGTTTAAAAAAAAAAAAACCAAAAAATGTCACTATAATATGCCAACAGATTTCTAATTAAATGTACTTGATAGGCGAGTAAAGAATAAATTAAAAACCAACTTAAAACATGGGTCTATATCAAATTCAATACCATGTTTGTTTCAAACTACCTTCAACCACATCGAGAGGCATTACTTATGGAAATCTCTATAAATTAATTTAAATCTTCACTTTGATAGTGTATAACAGGATTTCAGACCCCATGCAGTAAAAGCCTGTTAGGACGTCTCTGGAGGTAGTTAATGGAATATTAAACAGTACTCGTCTATATTTGAAGATCGTGTATATACGGTACGGTGATCAGCGTAATAGTAGTCAGTTTATCAACAAGCGATATCAAGACACGATTAAAATACAAGATAATTTATAGAACTTGTTACTGTGTAAATAAGTAGTTGCATGTTTATTTACAACTTGCTCCTGTTCGCAGCTTCACTTACGTTAATGTAGTCTTGATAATTTTTTTCTTTTGTTTTTCGAACTGTCGACACTGTTGACCTGGCAAAGCCTCTACAGTTTCATCGGAAAACTAAGGGAAGTGCTTAAGGCACTCACTCGAATTTATATAGGCAACCAGCATAAGGGCGCACGGCGCTTCTCGGCTTGGACTGTCACCAAATATCTCGATTCTACCATCGGGGGAGAGGGTAGGTAGTGTGGGACTCAGTCACTAAAACCCCACGGTGTACATCCACCGCTTTTGTTGGGGCGACACGAGATCTCTTAAGTATTCATCGTGTCGTCCCAGAGGTTGGCCCGGCGTCAATCAGCGCCACCGGGCCCTGTCCTTGTCAGGAGATGACCGTGTACACATCTTCGGCCGTCTCCTCCATCTGCTGGACCTGTGAAATGGGAAATGGGCCCCCCGGCCCATCCTCCCAGGCCCGGTTACGGTTGTAGAAAGAGGCGAGCGTAGCGCCCCCGCCTTCCACCGGTCCTCCGGCGGTGGAGACGACCACTCAGAGGGTCCATCTCTCGGGCCCTTTCCGCCGCTTCCTTCTACAAGACGACTTCCTCACAAAGGAATCCCGATTCTAACCAAGCTAAGCTAAACTAAGCTATTATTTCATACATATATAAATTCGTGAAACATACACGTGTACCATGTTTCACGAACTCATACATGTTCTTGAATCTGACTACTAAGTTAATCTAAGCAACTAGTCTTGACCTATTCCTCGGCAATAGTACTTTTTTATATGAATGAAAAGTACTCTATGTATTTTTTGTACTTCTGATGTACATACGTACAAAGTTTCATGATGGTCGGTTGTGTTATTAACGTTTGGAAGTGTAACCAACGAATAAACTCATATTCGCATTTTTTATATTAGTAACGGTTTGAGAAGTACATATACAGTGTGAAAAGATTTTAATTCAAAATTAAAATATAGAATTCAACAAAATGCAATCTGTTAATATTTTACTTCATTCTGACTTTGAATGGTTTCATTGGACGATGTTGGATTTTATTTTGATACTTCCGTCTGTAATCTTTATCACTTTTTTTTATACCACGATGGTGTCAAACAAGCATGCGGGCTGCCTGAAGATAAGGAGTCACCGCAGCCTAGGAACGCTTGTAACACCGAAGATATCACATGCGCATTGCCGCCCCTTTAATACATTGTTCACTTCCCTCTTGAATAACCCCATACTGTAACCCCCTTGAAACACCTAAACAGGAAGCTTGTTCCATCACCAGAACGTTTGTGGGAGGAAACTCCTCTAGAACCTGATCATTTCGGTTCCAAGGGTACAATTCCCTGCCGTCGATGACCGGCGCGATGGTGGAAAGTAGTCCCTTTTCATATGCAAACAATGCTTGGTAAATGCGTAAAGTACATAAATGGCACTACATTCATGCACTGATTGAGTGTTGCCTGTACTTATTCACTTACAGTAAGGTTGCAAGTGCAATCACGCTTGCAGTGTGTCTGTATTAAATAATAACATCGCGCTCGTATGACCTTTGACTAGAAGACGGTGCAACGACGTGGTTCCTGCATCCTCGAACAAAGATATTCAATTTGTTGAGTGTTGGCATCCTGTTTCTTCACAATTCAGTTCATATCCTGAGAACTGTAGGCCTAGTATGTCGACTGTAAATTGATATTTATTTCTCAACTGCGACCGGTTAATATTTCTTTATATTGTATTTTTATTAGACGAAGAAGAGTAACTTTTTACCCGACTACGGCGAAGCTAAAAGGAAGGGTTATGATTTTAGCAGTCGTTGTGTGTTGTTTTGTATTTACGTATGTTCGACCGTAGCGCTTAAACTATTCATCTGATTTTGATGAATAAGGTGTCAATCGATTCGTTATTATGTACTTGGGTATCATAGGATATATTGTAACCGAGTTTAACAATAGGTGGAGTCGATTTATGATAATGATAAAAGTTATTATTGTAAAACTAAACGTGTATTTGCCGCCATCTACTTGTAACTTTTTAAAACAAAATGAAAGCGTTACCACTTATTTTTCACAGTGTATATGTATATAGTCCGCGTCAAACTTTGCGCGCAGTGTACAGTTAAGAGGTTAACACAAAACATAGTTAAAATATTATTATAGAAATGTAAGATAGTCATTTCCATCACGACTACAACATTCGAATTGAATTATAATGTTATTACTATGTAAGTGACAGAGGATTTGAATAGAACTAAATAAATAGGAATATCCAATATATGAAATGGTTTGTTTGAATAAATAAGGCGATGCATATAAGCAGCACTTACCTTTTTTCTTACCTTCTAGTGTTTTTTTTCGTAATCGGGTTACAGTTTATAAACTTTTTGTTTTATTGAAAATAGAGTAAAAAGTGTTGTTCGGATTGTCAGACATACTTCTTCGTTACGATATCTCACAAATTGTTTTCTATATTTCTTCTGTTTAGAGTGAAAGGTTTTGAGAATGCCCAATGTGTATTTAAAACTAGTGATTATCTATTGGTCCAAGTTGAACCGTAATTCGTAATTCTTTTAGTTTTTTTTTGTTGAAGAGTATATACCTTGGTAATCATTATATACGTATACTTTTTTTCCTGTATTTTCTATTATGCCAGATCCCTACATGTGATTTAACATATATTTTTGACTTATTAAAATACATTTTTTTATACAATATTTCTGTACATGTGTTCATTAGACTGAAGTCCTCCTAAACGGCTGGACAGTTTTTGACAAGACTGTTTGTGTATTCAAGCGTATTTAAGAATAGTTTATATTCACAATTGGATCCGGTAGGTGGCTCTGCGGTCTGATGCTAGGATATATTTTAATTAGTTTAAATTTTATTTCTTTAACTGTCACTTTGAACTTAACAAATTACAATTTAATTTTAACTGTTTAAAATTTTATAGATGCCTTTTATCTGTCTACATTTCTACTCTGTACGCACTTTAATTATGTCAAACTTCATCTATTATATCACCTATTAAAATTATTACTCCACGTATTAATATACAGATTGTCTTATTTAGTATATTAAACCAAATTCAATTATCAATACATTTTCCAAAAAAATATCTTAACTATTTATATTATATCGTGCAATATATTTTGTCATTAATATTGAATAAAAAAACTAAAAGAAATTGAATATTCCCTATTTTTTATATGTACACATTGTACATATAAATAAAATTCAATTGACTGTTGTTTGTCGAGCTTAATCTTACGATTTCGCCAAGATTCTTACAGGGGATAGACGACTTCTCAAAGTATTATAGGGTATAAAATCTATACGGGCTTTGTACTAATGGAGAAAACATTAAAATTGATAAAAAGCGCTGTATAAGGGTCATGACATAATCACTACATATTATAAAACAAAGCGTCTGTCTATTTGTTTGCAACAAACTCAAATACAACTAAACAGATTGTAATACGGTCTTCATCAATAGATAGAGTAATACATGAGGAAAGTTTAGATATATAATTTGTTAAGGTTTTATGTAAATTGTTGAAATATCACTACATATTATAAAACAAAGTCGTCCGTCGCGTCTGCCTGTCTGTTTGTATATAATTTGTTAAGGTTTTGTGGAAATTGGTGAGAATATAACGATAATTGTTGGAAGTGTTGGAAAAAGTCAAACCGCTTCGGCGCTTTCATCGAAAACGCTGCCTAATTCTTTTAAGATATAACAAAATAATGCATAGTGAGATATTCCTCTTATATTGATCTACAAAAAAGTCTGCAATAGCATATACCTATCTTTTAAAGATAGCTTACTATACCCATATATCTACTAAAAAATGGTAACATATAAATATGATGTAATTGGAAGGCTATTTAGACGGATACAGTATTAATCCTATTCAAATTAGATACATTGCTAGCTACCTGAAACATTTGATGCACATAAGTATATATTTTTAATTATCAGGGCGGTTACATATAAAATAATTACAGTTCACAAGCAATCCTATTAAAACTCATAGTTACCACAAAGCAACAAAATCATTACGCCGATAATGAAATCGCTGGCATCGTTTAATATATTAATTAAACCAATACATGTCTCAATTTAACCAATACCGTTGTGTAATAATGTTCCACAAAGCTCTGTAATGATGGATTATAATGATCATTGAACGTATTTAGCAATTGCGGTTAACGCTCGTGGTCATAGGGACACGTATTTCGATTTTCGATGCCCAGATTTGTCCTACGTTTAGGTATACAACCTCGTTTCTGGAAATGGATTTCTACTTGTAACATCGTTTAAGTGCACGTTCGCATTATATAATACAACCATTGTTGTGTACAGTTTATAAAAGGAGTACATTCGATATTTATAGTATCCATATACTTTTCATACAATAATAATAATAATATGTATTTCAAAACTTTAAAAATATAAAACGGAACATTTTATCTAGTAGGTTCTTACATGGTTATATTCAATGTAGTATACGATAGAGAAAAATATAAATAAGAAAGGCTAGAAATTCAAATCAGCCGTGGTTCGCGCATTTTACAAACATTATCTATAGTTATATATGCACTCTGAGAGTTAAGGGCAGCGCTTAGTAGTCCGGTGGAATTGTAATGGCCTTACCAGGCTAACAGTGTAGGTCTTTTTTATGTGATTGGCGGCAAACAAACAGACGGGCTACCTGATGGTAAGTAATCACCACCACCCATGCACACCTGCGACACAAGAGGTATCACAGATGCGTTGCCGGCCTAGATCAGTTCGAAAAAAAAAAACAATTGCGAATTTTTTTGCTACATCAGTGATAGCGGTTTAGTTTGAAGTAAAATTTTAATAAGGATAAAAATTAATCTGTGTCAACCTGGGATAAGGTAATTTTGAATAATGAAGAATTTTACATTTCCGAAGATTACAAACAAACTCTGCCTCTTCTATTACAGAATAGACATAATTATATTTTAGTATTTAGTACGTATGAGTCTTTACGTCATTTTACGCTTCAACGTACCCTATACTTGGAAAAGCTTTGAACAGACGAGAACATTATGTATGAACTATTTACATGCTTTTACGAATTAGTCCGGTGAAACTGTAAAGGCTTTGCCAGGTCAACAGTGTAGTCAGTTCGAACGAAATAAAAAAGTTAACGAATCTTAAAATTTCAAAGTTTAACAAAGAATGTTCTCGTGTTGCTTATATGGGAAACAGACCAATACAATAAAAATACATTTAATTAAGAGAAGGATAAGGATAGGAGATATTTGTTTGTTGCGCTCAACAAAATATTCCTATTAATTTAACGAACTAAGAAATATTCTTCCGACAACGTCATTTATAAAAATTACAACAGTAAATTAAATATTATTGAAAAATCACAAAAAAAAACAAATAGGCACTAAACACTGAAAAACAGCTAAATTATTATGTAAATAATAAAAAATGTACTAAGACTATATATTTAATCTTCTTTATGTAGACAGGGTATTTTAAAAATATATATTTTTTCAAATTAGGACGTGAACACGCTCGAGCAATTCAAATAAAATTTAAATCATTAAAATTGATGTAAACTCGACGAAAATATTGGTGAACATAACATACATTGGCGAGAAATGGATGAAAATCAAATAAACAGTATTTTGTCCTTTTGGGAGCTGAATATTTTCTTCATATTTAAATGGTGAAACCCCTAATATAACCAATTCAAATAAAAACAAGACCAATTAAAATCGCTTTACAACTGACAAAGCTATCAATAAATATACATACAGCCTAATATTTAACCTCCTTCTTTTAGAAACGGATAAAAATGACATATAAAAGTAAAGGTAACATTAATGTAAATAACGGTAGAACCATCTGTACAAAAGTCTCTTGGGTACTTCTGTAATTTCAGAGAGTAGTGTGCTTGTAACGAAGGTGACGTAAATCTGTTATAAATTTATAAATAACTACGTGTAAATGCCTTGAACTTAGAAGGCCGTTGAATTGTTTATACTTTTTCGTATCATGTATATATGAACAGTGTTTTGTATTCAATCACTACATAATATAAAACAAAGTCGTTCGCCACGTCTGTCTGTCTGTCTGGATGTTCACGAAGAACTCAAAAACTACTAAATAGATTGTAATGCGGTCTTCACCAATAGACTAGAGTTATTCACGGGGAAGGTTTAGGTATATAATTTGCCAAAGCTATTTAGACGAATACAGTACAAACCCTTATCAATTAAATTACATTAGTTACGTTAAGCATTTCATGCACATATATTTTTGCGCATATATATATTTTTATTATCAGGGTTAGACAATGCCCGCCGGGCCTGCTAGCTTAATATAAGTTTTGTTTGCTTGACGACAAGCCCTATAAAGTTATAACATACTACGAAGACGAACGAAGTCGCGGGCACTAGCTATTATACAAATAAAATAGTAAAAGAAATATTGGGTTTTATTAAATTAACTGTTTTCTATTGCGATTATCGTTTATTTTGTTTTTATTCACTTGATTTATATATTTTCTTGTATATTGCAATAACATTAATTATCGTTCTATTTTATAAAAGTCGGAGAAAAGAATGTATAATAATTTCCCCCTTATAGAACGTACACGTGAACATAGTCGCGGGCACAGCTAGTTACAATACAAAACTGACTTATTAGAATATAATCATAATTAAAAAAAATAGTGTGTACTTATGTACACGCGTTAGAAGTTATACTTCTTTGGCGTAACAAGATACAAATATTTTCAAAATTTTTATCTTTCATCTTATTCTACGTTTGTAGAAAAAACGTCACTAACAATAGAAAAAAGGTATTTAATACATACATACTTTTTTTGAATAAAATGTTGACTATAGCTAATTTCAGTGTGTCGGTTTTTCGTGACGGTGTGCACGCGCATCGTGAAAATTTACTCTCATCATTTTTCCTTAAAGCGCCAAAAGAAGTATAAGTTCAAAAAGGAATTATAAAAATTGATTACCTAAAATGCTTATGAGGTGTAAGCTTTTTATTTATAAGTCTTATAGTCTTACTCTACTAGGTATATAGGTTATTTTTTGTTTTGCATGTAATTTAGATGAAAGAGATATATAAAAATTTGTATATTATTATAACGAAGCACGACCGCAAGAATGCCTATGTACAAAAGAAGATTTTTATTTAAGTTAATGAATGAATCACTGTAAGCGACATTTCTACAAACGGTAATAATACACACAATACCACGTTAATAGACGAAGAGATTCAATACAATAATAAATACCCAATGAACAATCATCTCATCATTCTAAAATGAACATTCACTATTGCTATACAAATAGTGTGTGTGTGTGTGGGGAACGAATAACCTTAACATTAACGTCCAACCATGCACGGAACTAGTCTCCTTTGACACGTCAAAGTTGGAAATGCAAAGTGACTACGTCGTCACTAGGCAACTCCTTACACTCCTAGCCAAACTTTTTCATTACGCTGAATATAGTTGCTCAGGATATAAATTTAGGTATAAACACGTATTACGTGTATATTGTATTATATGTACAGCATCGAGATAAATCACTACATAGTATAAAACAAAGTCGCTTTCACTGTCCCTATATCCCTATGTATGCTTAAATCTTTAAAACTACGCAACGGATTTTGATGCGGTTTTTTTAACAGATAGAGTGATTGAAGAGGAAGGTTTATATCTATAATAACATAAATTAAATAGTGGAGAAATACTGTTATTTTTGAGATTACTCCAAATTTAACGCGTGCGGGGGCGACGTCCAGTAATGAATAAACCAAAACTACTGGATCGATTTTAATCATTTTTTCAGTGAATGACATAGGCTATATATTTTATACCCGTGCGAAGCCGGAGCGGGCCGTTAGTAAAGAATAAATAAATGTCAACGTAAGATTTTTATAATAACAATTGAACTTTATTGTGTATTAGGCTCTTGACACTACATTACGCGTAAATTGAAAACTTACGGCTATCTATGTTCATAGCGGATAAAAAGATTAACAAGAACTATAGAGGACACATTTTAGGAGAGTACTATTTTTCTATATAAACGATTAGTTAACGTCCCACCCGCGTCGCTGTGCGTACTTGTTTCTATATTATTATAACAACATTATCCCATGTTCATAGAATTTAGAAGTTTATCGTGGTTAGGTAACAGACAGGCAAAGGGTTTTTTGTATTTATAGCTTAATTTTTATTTTTATTTCAGGGGATTTTATTGCAACTAACATGTCTCTATTATTTTTGTATTATTGTCTCTATTATTTCAGCCCTATTGTTTCGCATTTTTTCTAGGTTCACATCAGGAGAGTCACATACAAAATTTGATTATACACTAGTAGATCCAGGAAGGCAAATTATAAGCATACAATTTTAACGAATTGTTACGTACCTAATGAGAGGCACATATAGTATGTGTATATTAAACAATTTTGCAGAACACAACGAGTGATCAACGTTGACTTAATAACAGTGTACATATGACAAGATCAACGTAATTTATGGTAATCCCTAAAGATTTATTAGGTACGTTGAACCCGAATATGTGAGAGTTTTTGGCGGGATCTCGGTCTGTCATGTAGTGGCTTTTATATTTTATTCATAATCTTGTGTTATTAGACTCTATATTTTGTAATATTGGTGGTGTTTTACGTAATATAGTTCGGTTATTATGCACAAGTGAAGTAGGTTGGAAATAATACCACGGAGCATGCATTCTGAGATGTCACCAAAACTCCATGGAAAGTTCTAACAAGGGAACCACCATCTTGTTAGAGCATTATAATTATCACAAGACACTTACTTGAAACAAAACATTGACACTGGCAAGTGCTTCTGCGGTGCCAAAACAAGAAGAAGAAGAAGAACCCGAATATGTTACTTCATAATTTTGATACAGAAACTTTGTTATAAATAAATGTACATCACATTAAATTCCTGAAAATAACGTTATCGTGTTAATGTAGTCGCATAGAGTTGCATTATAATATTTTTATAACTCCAATTCACAATACTGAAACTTGTAAAATATCTTAAAGTGTGTTGTTAGTACTAATTAGTGGTATCATTCGGGGTTCAATTACACTCGATGTATTTATTTAACTTGAAATATATAATACTAGTAACCGCCCGTGACTCTTTCCATATGAAAACTAAGTAAAAAAAAATAAGCTTAACGTCATTTACCTTATCAAGCTCTAGAATATTTTAGAATAGGAACTTTGTCGGCGTCGTTTATTTATGCATGGAGGGTAAAATGTAACCACCACACTGCTTGTCTCATCTCTCCACGGCGAGAAAATACACGTCGTTGAATGCGTAATACTTATAACAATCGTAGTTTTTTTTTTACTTTAAATTAAATGAAACTATCTACCTATATAATATAGTGTGAGGCTAATTTTTTTCAGATATTTATCGATAGATTTTATATTTGTTTTTTATATTGTATCAGTACGTAGATATTTGATAGCAATATGTATCCAATAATTTTTGAGTGAAGCGCACACAGCGTCAAATAATAATAAATGATTTATATATATTTAATAACAAATAATAAATAATTTTATTTGCACAAAGTATATATATAAGATGATAAACTAAGTGGTCGTTAGATACTCAGCCATTTATTGCAATACATAATTATAGCAATAAATAATTACAAACGTGCGCGAAGCTCCGGACACCGCTGGTAGGATATATCAAACAAAGGACTATGAGTCGTTCAATTTATAAAATAATAATAGAAGTGACGTTATCGCACTCCTTTAAATCGGAAATAAATATCTATTGAATGTATCAAAGTAGTATTTATAATGCGGCACACTCACACCAACGGAATGGCATTTAAATACAACACGAATGACACGTTCGCGAAGCATTCCAATGTCCTTCCTGACAACAAGGGTTACAAGAGCACTATATATACTCGAAAATATACGGATTTTTCTTTGCGTGTTTTAACATATTTAAATGTATATCTTCGTGCTAGAAATTTAAACAAATTAGGGTATGATCTAGTATGATAACAATTTAGTCTGTCATTATATATTATTCAACTAGTGATCCACCCGGTTTCACATAGGTGCAATGCATCGATGTGGAGTCAGAAGTTAGAAAGAAATAGTTTAATTAAAATGCACAATACACATTGTAACATATACCGACTAGACAAACAAACTGCGCGTCCCGGAAATTTGAATGGGTGAAATTAAAGCTAGCTTAGCATATGCTAATAAGTCATAAGAAGCACTCGGCACTAATTTTCAGCGCTGATTTAGACACATGCCCTACTCGATTTAATATTATTTAGCGCTTTCATATTGACAGTTTATGAAAGTCAAAGAAGTTTCGTGAGTTTCGTCACACAAACAACTTTTCTGTAGATGAGCGTAATTTTGAAGATGTCATATCTCCTAAAATATTCATTGTGGTTATATGGTATAAAGAGCAAATTCAATCTACATGAACAATAATTTTAATTTAATAAAAATGTATACCACATTGGATGAAATAGCTTCACAAATAACAATTCGTTTTTTATAATATGTGAAATATAAAAAAAAATTACTGTATTATCCTTAGGAGATACTCATATAACTTTGGATTCTGTAGATGTTTTTAACGTATACAATACCGTAGTACATTACTTTAATGTATCTCACAAGATTATGTTAGCAATATGATGTAGTCTGAAAAATATATATTATGACTTGATTGCAATTCATTAACTTTCTATGAAAGTAATATGTATATATTATACATATAAACCTTACGGAAAAAAAATCTTCAAATTATTGCATATTAACAACAGTTAACAGAAGTACACCTACAGATGTGGACAGTGATCTTTTTTATAGTATCTATTTTTGATATACAGATACTAAAAAATACATTTTTTAAATAGCAAGCATTCTGGGTGATATTACAGTTATAAATAATATCCTGCCTGCCTATAGATTTTTAAATGTTGTACTTGACAACCCTATGTCTCCGAACCCTGAACAGTGTTCGCTTTCGCATGCCCTCGTTCGCTCCGTCTGTACCCGGCGTGAGCATGAATCACATGGATATTTTGCGAATGCATCGCAAAAATCTGTTATAATATTAAAATATTTTTACATATAAATATTCTTCAACTTTTAAGGTTGCACTGGTTGTATTTCTTTACACATGAAAATGATTTGATTTTGTATAGGTATTTTAAAATAAACGATTACATTTCTCTCTATTTATTTCATTAAGGAAAAGGTATTTAATTGTTTCATTATCATTATTTCAATTTTCATTTTAACATGTTATAATGAAACATTTTACTTCATAAAGTATTTTTTTTATCATAAAATAAAGTAAGCAAGAAATCAGACAATTCTAAATCTCAATCATATTTCTTACAAATGACGAATACACCACCTGAGAATGTGATTACTATGTCTGGGAAATATTTTCATGTAATCATATCGAATGATTTTTTTTATTCTAATTACAACGTAAGCTGAAGTGGCAGACCAAATACAGAGGGCTGTACTCAACCCGTAATGGACATGGAATCTTGATATGAAGTAAATATAACTGGCTTATGAGAAATTAATCACTTTTTATACATCTTCTGATTATATCATTAAGGTTTTTTTTTATGTAGGTTAGGTTAGGTGGGTTTTTATGTAGGTATGTTTTTTAGGTTCAAACTATTTGATGATTTTAACATTTTTAAAACAGTTGTAAGTTCTCTATAAAACCACAACCTCAGTCTAATCTATTTGGTGCCCGTGACTTCGTCTGCATTATTTATCATCTTTGAAAACAAAAATACATTTTTCCTACAACATTTCTTACTAAACTATGCTGTTACCTGTCTACTTACTGCCATCATCCGTGCATGCGGACGACAACGCTTGCTTCACTTTTCCACGGCAAGAAAACAAATGTCTGAATACAATGTTTATAAAAATAGTATTTTTTTAAACTGCATATTAAATAACAATATTTTGATATGTTTGTTTGGATAATGACTGAGGATTTAGAAAATAAACTAAAAAAAATTGTTTGACATCTACTCGAATCATTTTTGTGTGATGCACGCAGAACGGCAAACGTATTTTAAATAGAAGTCATTTTATTTATATAGAAGGTAAATGATATTTTAAAGTAAATTCTCACGTTGTGGCCCTTCGCTTAATTATTGTCAGGACAATCACATCACTTTTTAAAATAATTTAATCATCGGCTGAACATAATTCGTAATCTAAATTGGTTTAGTTAGAGTATATATTATTAGAAATGTTTTCGTTAAGCTACGTGAAAGAACAGGAATTGTGTGTTCATTCGCGTAACAAGAACGAGTTGTTACCAGCCGGATACGTTTCGCAATTAGACCCGAGACCGAAGGAAACGAGGGAAATAATACGTCCACCCTTCATATGAAAAGTTTAAGGGTAAGCGTGTGTTATTTGCGGTTACAACTAAACCAACATTGATTTACGTGACTTTTACATAATTTTACCTAATGGTTTCCCCATTGTGATATACTTCGAGTCTTTCTCTTCTATCTAACAACACAAGTTTGAAATATTTCTGCTATGCTTAATAAAAGCCCTTCCATATAAGTCTGGTAGAGAACACATACGTATTTATCAATACTTAGCAATGTATATTTTATATTAAATAAACTCTTGCCTTCTTCCTTTTGTGTTTTTATTAAAATCAATACACGTATATATAAGTTGTAAGATTAAGTTAATAATAGTTTTGTAGACAGTTCAGAGTTAATAAAATAATATCGATTATATTTAAAAATCTATTTACGCTAAATGAGTATATATAAGAGATAACATTGTATAAATTAAGTAATACGCGTATACTTGCAAAAAAAAAATCCCTGAATGAGAAAATAAAAACGTTTAAGAATTATAATAAGAATTGATTGATAGGGACAGTATATTCAAAGGGCTGCCTGCAGTCAGCGGCTTTATCCTTGCCGATATCTAGCGGTCAACCTCCGGAATGTATTGATTAAATTTGAGAACCGTCCACTACGCCTACGAGTAGAGAGGTATCAATTTCGTGGTCACTATCCGAAGAATTTATTATCATCATTAGTTGGTCCGTGTCCATCTACGAGGAGGAAGCTGCCTGGAACTAGAAACTGGGTCGTATATTTAGAAGCGCTTTTCGCTTATTTTTTGTAGATAAAACACTGAATATAGTTGTATGTTATAGTTTTATTACATTAGTAGCTGTGCCCGAAACTAGTTCCACGTGAGGTCCGATTCGAGCCGCGGTCGGGGACGCACGTGCGCTCTCTCGCAGCTCTGACGGTCCGTTCGGTTCGCCGCGCTCGGCTTTCTTCGGTCATTTCCGGCTCGCCGCGCTCGCCTACCTGCGCTACCTGCGCACCAGGTGTTGGTATTTCTACGAATTCGTCGCTGCCCGACCCGCATTGTTGCCGAGTGAATCATCGTCCGGTTCTATTGTGTTCGAGCCTGAGAAACCGAAGAGAGAAAACATCTGCTGCGAAGCCGCACTTTTAGTGCAAATTTAAAACCGCACTTTTCGGTGCGACATCCCGCGCTGTCAATCGAAGACCACGCTTAGTGGCTACTCACGGGAATACGTGTCACGGTGCCAACGAGTGAGTAGAGCGCCCTGTCCGCTCGCCGGTTGCCCCGAGGCAAACGGTAAAGGCAGTTGGGCCTGGGTTGTCTGGCCTTGGCGAGTGCGCCTAGTCAGGTCCAGGTATCGCCCTCCCACCCTCCTACTCCCTCATTCCATCCCCGGGTGTCTGTTTGGGCGTAGCCCGGTTTACCGGTCTGCGTTCTCTGCCCTGGGCTTGATAGGGCCTCCCCCTAGGCTTTGTAGGTTCTTCTCTGTGCGGCATTGCACTTCGCCCACAGCTCTTTTGGTCCGGACTCGGGATAGTCCCGTAAATTTAATTTTGGCGTGCCCCCCTGCCCTTCAGGCAGGGAGGTTTAATTATGTCCTCCCCCGCCCCCCTCGCAGGCCCCGGGATGGCCAGAGAAACAGAAGTTATTGAACTCAGGTTATTAAAAGAAAGGGTTAGGCGCGAAGCCCCGCACTTGCTTGTAGAGCAAATAGATGTAGTCTCGCCCCGCGTGGCGACCGCGAACTCGTTCGCCGCGCTAGACTCGCCTAGGTCGCCGGAAAATCCGTTAGACCGTATAAGCCTAGTCGCACCCACTCCATGCTCGGAGGCCGGCTCCGACATGGAGTTAGATATTATTAACTCCGCGCCAGCTAACGACGGCTTCACTGTCGTAAATAGAAAACGCGTCCGCACGCCGCCCATTGCCGCCGCGTCGCGCGCCTCTGATTCTGAGTCAGGCTCCGGTCGCCCGGCTCAGAAAACATTAAAAGTAGATGGCGCCCGGGTGCCCGCGAAATCAGCCGCGATCGCAGCCAATCGAACGCCTCACTCGGGCAACGCTAGCCCCGCCCCCTCCCAAGCCGACGCTACGGGTCCCGTAGCCGAGGCTAAGAAGCCCCGCCCCCCGCCCCCCGTTACCATTCAGGACAAGGCCTCCTGGCTCGCGATTTCGACCTATATGAATGGGTCGGGTATCCGTTACACCTCAGCCCTGAATACCGCTCAAGGTATTCAGGTCAAAGTCCCCACCTCCATCGACCACCGCAAGCTGACCTCTCACCTCCGAGAGAGGAAGCTTAATTATTTCACTTACGCGCTCGAAGAAGAGCGCCTTCTCCGAGCCGTACTCAGGCGCGTCCCGGTGGAGTTGTCCACCGAGGAAATCTCAGACTCCCTTAAGGAGCAAAATTTCCCAGTGCGGGAGGTACACCGGATGTACCACCCCCGCACCAAAGCTCCCTACCCTATGGCTCTGGTCATCCTTGACCGTTCCGTAGAAGGCAAGGCCATTTTCGGCCTCACCACGGTCTGCGGCCTCACCGGTATCACCGCCGAACCGCCGCGCAAGACTCATACCCCGTCTCAGTGTCATAACTGTCAGAGTTATGGCCACACAGCCAGAGGCTGTCATCTCCGTCCCAGGTGCGTCAAGTGCCTCGGTGACCATCCCACGAAGGAGTGCGCTCGCACTCCCGACACTCCCGAGCCTCCCAGCTGCGTTCTGTGCGGTAACGCGGGCCACCCTGCGAGTTATCGCGGGTGTCCCCGTGCGCCCCGCCCGCAACGCCCACGCCAGGCGAGACAAGCCCGTTGGGCTCCTGCTGTCTCTGCCCGCCCTCCGCCTCCACCTCTTATGTCCGTTGAGACCTTCCCGGGCCTCCCGGGCTCCTCCCGTACCCCGGTAACTCCGGCCCCGATGCCGTGCGTGGCACCTTCTGTGCCGCAAGCCCCCCAGTCCTGGCGGGCCCCTGTCGCCCCCTGGGCTCCTAGGCCTCAACCTCAGGCTTCCAAGCCTCAGGCGCAGCCCCAGCCTCAGCCTCAAAGAGCGTTGCCCGCTCAGCCCTCTCAGCCCTCTCATGCTTTTTCATTCTCTCTCTCGGGCATCGATTGGCTGTCTCAAGTCTTACTCGAGCACGACATTAGCGAAATAGTCGCATTCAATAAAATTTTAAATAGTAATAGGGACATCGGTCTTTTGAATGCGGTCTCTGCATTCCCAAACGTTGCCGCGACGATACAACGCCTCGCCCGCGCCGCAGTAAATAACAATAAATAGTATTCACACCGCCGAGTAAAATTAAACCGCGCGCTCTTTGTCTTTCGTTTTTTAACGCGAGAAATCTCCGTACGCAACGCGACTTAATAGCCGACTACTTACACGATAGGCAGATAGATATATTGTTAGTACAGGAAACGCTCCTTAAGCCGAAAATGAATAATCCGCGTATCGCGAATTATGATATTATCAGAAACGACCGTGTCGCCCGCGGGGGCGGCACTTTGATTTATTTTAAACGTTCGTTATATTGTATGTCAGTAGAGCCACCCGTTCTTACAAATATGGAAGTGTCAGTGTGCAGGTTAGGAATGACCGGTCATGCGAACATAACGATAGTTTCTGCTTATCTTAAACCGAGTAAAGAGCTTCTCAAGTCTGACTTGGAGGCGCTGTTCGCGTTAAGTAACAGTGTTATCATAGCAGGGGACCTCAACAGTGGGAGCGTCATTTGGAATAGTTCGAGTACTTCCCGTAACGGGGTGACACTCGACAAACTAAGTGGCGATCTCGCTTTTGACGTCATAGCCCCGCCGGAACCCACTCACTATCAGGATCGCTGTCGCCCGACAGTGTTAGACGTAGCTCTTTTAAAAAACGTCCAGCTTTCTGTGCGACTCATACAAGTCGTACACGAACTAGACTCAGATCACCGCCCCGTTATCTTGCAACTAGGTTCAGATTTCGATATCGACTGTCAGTCCGTGCGCGCAGCTGACTACGCGAAGCTCCGCAGTCACTTGAAAGACAATCCGTCCTCGGAGAGTCTAAATAGAATTCCGGACGTGTTGGTGTCTAAAGCCGACGCGGATCTGGCTATCGATTCCCTGGTCGACCACCTCCAGACCGCCGTCAGGGTGACCTCGAGAGAGGTACAAGCGGTGAACGATCGCCGCTTTATACTCCCTGACGACGTGAAGGCGTTGATCACGGAAAAGAACGCCGCGACCCGAGCCTACGACACTTACCCGACCGAAGACAATCGCGTTCGATTACGTTCATTACAAAAGTTAGTTAAAACTAGTATCGCAGAAATCCGAGCCGCCAGGTGGGACAAACTCCTGGAGGATATCCAGCCGTCCCACGTGGCGTTTTGGACGTTCACGCGTAAGTTCAAATCAGAGCAGAGTGCATCGATGCCCCCGTTAGACAGAGGTCATGGGTTGCCTCCCGCGTTCGAAAGTATAGACAAAGCGGAGTGTCTCGCCGCGAGTTTAGAGGAGCAATGTTCTCCAAACACTGCTAACACTGACCCTGTCCATATCGAATCGATAAAATCCGCGGTAGATAGCTTTCTCGCGTCTCCTCGCGCGGATACCCTAACTCCGGTTACTTTTGACGAAGTGACGGCCGCTATCAAGCGTCTGAAGCTTAGGAAGTCCCCAGGTCCCGATGGAATCAGGAACGAGGTACTGAAGCTCCTTCCTGACTTCATCATTGCTCTGCTGGTATGCATCTTCAATGCTGCCATGTCCCAGGGTCACTTTCCAGCCGTCTGGAAAAAGGCCATAGTGATAGGCATACACAAACCCGGCAAAAAAGCTACGCTTCCCGCTAGCTATCGCCCTATTAGTTTATTAGATACACTAGGCAAGCTATACGAGCGGCTCCTTTTGAACCGCCTACAGACCACGATAACAAGGTTGAATCTGCTGCCGCCTGAGCAGTTCGGTTTCCGTGCACAACACTCGTGCACGAACCAAGTACACCGCCTCACGGAGTACATATTCTCGAAATTTAATGAAGACCCCCAGCGCCAGGTCAGTCCGGCCAAGCCTAAACCGAAACGTACAATAGCGGTCTTCTTTGACGTCGCCAAGGCCTTCGACAAGGTCTGGCACGACGGGCTAGTCTATAAACTGTTTAAGTCTAGTATTCCGGATAGTTTAGTACACATCATCCGCGAATTTCTCACAGATAGGACCTTCCGCTATAGAGTGGAAGGTGAGTTATCCCAGCCCCACCCGATACGTTCAGGAGTGCCCCAGGGGTCCATCCTCGCGCCCTCCCTCTTCAACCTGTTCATCAGTGACCTACCTCGGTCCCCGGGGTTCGAGGTAGGTTGTTACGCTGACGATACAGTAATCTACGCTTCCGATTGGCGGCCGTCGCATTTAGCTATCCGTATGAATAGGGCCATCGAGGAACTCGGCGAATGGTTTCTTCGATGGCGTATAGAGGTTAATCCCGAGAAAAGCGCTGCGATCTTTTTCGACCCGGTTCAGCGTCCGCGTCCGAGAAATATAAAGTCCCTTAAATTGTATGACACCGAGATTCCTTGGGCCCTTACGGTCAAATATCTCGGTGTCACGTTAGATAGACGCCTCACGTTTAAGCAGCATGCAGTGAGAGTACGAAACAAAGCCGCTATGGTTTTGGGTCGTCTGCATCCGTTGTTATGTGCTAAGAGCAAAATGTCCGTCAGACATAAGCTCACACTTTACAAAATGTGTATTCGTCCGATTTTGACGTATAGCTGTCCCGTTTTCGCGCATATGTCAAAAGCGAACTTCAAGATTTTACAAAAAATACAGAACCGTTTTCTACGAAAGGCGATCGGTGCCCCGTGGTACATCCGGAGAGTCGACCTCCATAGGGACCTGGAGATGCCGTCTATCTGGGAGTACGTAAAAACTCTCACGACTAGTTATTTCGACAGAGCCATGAATCATCCCAATCCGTTAGTGGTATCCGCCGCGACTTACGATACCGTGCCAGGCGCGCCGCGTTACAAAAGACGTCCGCGTTACATTTTCACCGACCCTCCCGAAGAAATTTCGCTAGGTAATCAAGACTACCCTTCCGTCCCTCGAAACACAGCGTGTGCGCGCCCACGCCCGCGTAATCACAGATCACGCCGCCGCGGTTTGGCTGTGAATTTTGCCCCAGCACACATTCTTAGGCCTCCCTCGGCAACTGCTCTAGCCGAGGTCCGATCCCCCGGAATGGAGCCCTCGAGCAGCTTGCATGCGCGAACAGAGTACCACTGATTCGATCAAACACTCGTCTACAACACAACACCGATCACCCCACACACGTGCACACACACTCACTCGTAGGTACACATAGTGGTGGGCTGTTTTTGTTTGTTTTTTTGCCCTTCGAACTGTAATAGTTTAGAACACAGATAGATAGATACAAAATACATGTACGGGATCGTAAAACATACATGCTTGGTAACCATGTATATTTCACGAACCCATACAGGTATGATACGGATAGGCTTAGCTTAGTTTAGCTTAGCTAGTTAGATTCGGGTTTTCGACGACAGCCCAAGCCGAGGCGTGCCGTGCGCCCTTGTGCTAGTCGTCCATATAAAATCGGGTGAGTGCCTTAAGCGCTCCCCTTAGTAGTCCGGTGGAACTGTAGAGCCTTGCCAGGCTAACAGTGTAGGTCAGTTCGAAAAAAAAAAAAAAAAAAAAAAAAAAAACTAGTTCCACGTGGAATTTTAATGCTAATAAAATCATAGATAAAAAAGCGTAGCAAAACTCGACATCGACCCTTTCTGAACGATTTTGTTCTTCGAGGCGTGGCGTGGCACTATAATGTCTAGTAGTTGCTCATACTGTGAATGTATAATTCTGACTTTCGATACACGGTGCGTGCAATTTGAGTACAAAACAACAGTCAGTAATTCCAAAATCAAAATAAAAATGAGATATAAATTCTAAAACCAATATTCTCATATATTGATTCTCAGACCCCCTTGGAGTATTTTTTCTTAAATATATTTAATGTACAGATTTCGTTTCGTTCGCCTTTTATTATATGTATAGATGATGACAGTAAGGTTTTTTCCCTTAGTATAAGACAGTCCAAACAAAGCACATTACCTTCTTTTATACATATTTCTAAACGTTTTAGATAAATTGCATGTTCATATAACCTTTACGGAGTAGGGTATGTAAAAAAATTGGTTTTGAAATATAGTTTTTCAATTGGGTTAATAAGACGTCAAAATGTCTAATCCCGATAAGCTTCGATATGGGTTGTGAGTCAGTACTACCACTGACAGTTTGATTAATAAGGTAATTTTGATTTTTAAAATACTATTATACAAAAGTGATACCTACAACTATAACTGCGTAGAGTTGAACACAAAATTGACCAATCAAAATAATTTTCAATGAACTTCTGCTTAATTATGCTATTCTTTTTAATTCAGGCCTGGATTGTAATTAATAAGAAATGATCGCATGAGTAGTCATGGCGGCAGACTCGCCATATGTTCAAGTACATTCATTTCTTTCTTTCATATTAATATGTATGTATAGGTATGTATTGCCAAACACAATTGTAGCGACAACCAAGAAAATTCATTGACAATGAAAGGATTAAGGTAGATCTGGTCCGGTTGAAAATTGGTATGTTTCTGTCGTTAAGGTCTAGAATATCAAACTCAAAATCAGTAATTGAATGACGGACGGAACTTATTTTCATTACACTAAAAACTTTGCGTCATCTAACATAGGTTTATATTACGTCATAGTGTTGCTAGGAGGTTATCAAGCAAACGTATATAGCACTACATATTTCACTGTTCTGCCCTATGCTTTTTCTGTTTTTTTTTGCAAGTATATGGTAATTATTATATTGTTTCGAGTACACTCATATCATCTTCGAATTTCGTTTCATATTTTCTAAATCTAGAAATAGAAATAATTGACATTAGTTATAAGGCTGCCTTCTTTTTTTTTACTCATACAAAGAAGATATATGTTTTTGGTATTTATTTTGCCCAACAAGAAAAAAAAATCATTGTAGTTTTTCATTTTCAAGCTAAGTTACAAATCAGGTGTACTACTACTGGGTACTTTTCGGTAAAATATTGTTATGTAGAATAGAAGCGAAGAATAAATTATATATATTGTTATAATAAATTATAAATTATAAATTACTTGCAATAAATATAAAAAAATAATATAGTTATTTATGACGAAGAGGGATAAACTAGTTTAAAATCTCTGAAGAATAATAAGTTATTGACAAGTTTGATGGATTTTTTCAACAATTTATAATGTATTATCAAAATCAAAACCACAAATACTTTATTCAGTTTAGGTCCTGAGAAGGAGCTTATGAATGTCAAAGTTACCACCGGTTCGGAAAATATCCCGGTCATCGAGAAGAACCGGCAAGATACTCGATCTGGTCTATCTTTATATCAAACATATTATAACTTATATTTTTAAAACATAGTTGTAAACATAGATACATATAATTACATTCGGCTTTAGTGGATGCATAGAGAGGACGTCATCTCCAGACGTCACCATCGTTCACATATTGGTCCGACCTGTAATAGCCTTTCGACATTAATACCTGCTTGACATGGTGCTTGAACTTAGTGTCCGGCAAATCGGTAATGTGCTTTGGAATTTTGGTATAAAACCTAAAACTATTACCTAAAAACTGTTACCGGTCCTAGTGAGCCATAGTAAAACATGGAATTACCAATTTGCTATTATTTCTTGTATTTTAGATTATGTCTGTCCTTTACGAAATATAGCTTATCTAAGTTTTTGCGGACGTACATTAGATTTTCAAGTATTTATTGGGAGGGCAGAGTTAGGATACCGAACTCAGGGAACTTAGCCTTTTTTCACAATGGTTATTTACATTTTCGTCAAATTGTAATTTTAATTCGTAAATTAAAAAATGAAATAAAATTATGTATTATTTGATATTTAAAGAGGTTAATCTACATTTTAACGATAACTTAAGAATAATTAATTATATTAAACTACAAATGTTTTCCTGACAGCTTTATAGGAAGTTATTGTGACATACTCGAGTCATATAATAAATGACCTTGGAGAGTACTCAGACAGCCATTAGATTCGTAGTCAACAGAGAATTTTAGCAAGGGTTCCAAGAAACCCGCGTAATCCGTTTACGCTTCACAAGAGCTACTTGTAAGCTCTAGTGGCAGAGTTTTGTCAAATGTTTTACTACTTAACTTTCGCTTTGTCTAACTATTTATGTGTCTCTAAAAACAATACGACGTGTTTCTGTTTTTCTTTTTTTTTCTCTACAAACGAGTTCGAAACTTCTATTTTATTAGCTTCGTATTTGCTCTATGTTAAAAACCTATCAGAGCTCTGTATAGTTATTTTTTTACTTTTAGTTTCGCACAAAGGATAGTTTTGTGAGTAATTTGTATTTTACACTTTATAGATTTAGCGTTAGACCACAATCTCAAATGATGTTAAATGGCGATGTTATTTAAAATTGTTAAACTTAAATCTAGACGGGGACTCGCTCTGAAAAGTGCATCTGCCGGAACATACGTACAGGTATGATAGCGACAGATTTTTAACTTGGGCATTGCAGCAAGCCAGGCTGGCTCAGAAAAAGCCCAACCATCATGCCATAGTTTCATTACGCTGTTCGCCTTCACCGAAAATTCCGCCTCCGGTGTCCGGACGCTATCCACTTCAGAGTAATGCGGTTTAAGAGAACCGTTCCGGTTCAAATAATCCCGGACAGATTAGTTGTAGTGATTCGATAGTGCTCCGAGCAAACCAGAACGCCTCGTGTTCCTAGCAGCGTGACTGTGTCCTATTAAGAGGCACTATATAGCACTTTCAAAATATATGAACAAATGTACTTATTTTTACTTTTATCAAATAGCGTAACACTATTTATTTAATCTATTGTTGTATTATTCTAAGGAAACCTAAGTGTTAGCTGCAGAGCTTTCATTTACGGTAAATAATACATTGGAAATTTTACAGCGCTGCGAATGTTGATTTAGTTTCTCTTTTCTGTTTACTTCTGTTCTATTTATTTGCTTATTTCAACAATATAACTTTATATTGTATAGTTTTATATGCTGTGCGAACTACAAAAAATGTAATATAATTGAAGGGCGAAATTAATTAACTTCAAAAAGAGAGTTAAAATAAAAGTTAATTTCGCTTCTAATGTTTCAAAGGCACTTAAAATTAGGGCGAAGTGTCTTTTTATACAAATTTCATTCCTTTTTCAACGGTCAATTTTATTGAATTTGCTCCCGTTGGATAGTTACAGTTATATTTCAAAGTACAGGCAAAATTAAAATTATTATTAAGATGTCCCTGGATAATAAGTTTCAATGATTCGTAAAAGCGAATCCAGGCTTTAGGTACGAACTTAATATTAAATAATATTTTGTAGGAGCAGATAATTAATTATAGTGTTGTAATTTCTCATAGGAAAATGTTATTTTTGAAGCAAAGATAGGGAGTTGTGAGATAATGTTATAATACATATAAATAGGCACACAGGATTTTCTGTAAGTTCATGAAGGGCTTCACTTAATACATTAGAGAACAAAGCAGTTACCCCTTTTTGTTTATACTCCAAACCACATAACGAGTTGGAATACCTGTGACGTTTTATTAATAGCCGAGTAGAACAGAAAAGTTCTATTGAATCTTGCAAAATTAACATAGTTTTTTTTAATATTTGCGTTTATCTGATTTTTGTGAATTACTCTTTTGTGTTTAAGCAAATAGGTTATTATAGAGTGGATCAATATGTGAAAGATAGTGATGGTTGGAATTGACTCTTCTCTGTCCATCCACTAATAACGATTGTAACGTGTAATTTATTTCAAATATACATGTATATATATTAAAATGATAAACTCCCAATCGATTTTCTTGCCGGTTCTTCTCGATGATTGGGTTTGTTTTCCGAACCGGTGGTAATTTTGAAGTAATAAGTGCATTCTTAGGGCCTAAAGTGAATAATGAATTTTTAAATAAAGCATAATGTTTATTTATTTTGCCTGAATTATGTGACAAATACTCAAGTTGATTAAGCATTTCGTTTTGAAAAGAATTCTCGATCGTAAACTCAATTATGCGTTTCATGACTTAACTTATAAATTATAGTGTTTCAAACAATAATCGCTCAGTAATAATATATTCAAAAATTGCAATGTAATTTCAGAATGAACCTGAACTTTATTTGAAAGACCCATTATGATGAGACCGTAGTAATAGGATAGTAAGTATATTTTAACAGCCGGTTCGTTAGCTGGCCAACTTTAAGTTGTAAATCGGTCATCAAACGTCTGTCAGATCGTGAATCTGATCCAATCGAGGCATTTAAGAAGCACTTTTCTTTTCACTTTCAACATTTGTGACAATGATTAACCTTTAACTTACACATTTTGGAACAACAGTTCTTACAATATTACTTGAGAATGTTACAAGTTGAAGTATTAAACGCAATACGTTACAAAGCATATTATCCCAGTTGCGATTCAATCATAGATAAGATCTCTCAATATGGCCTCCTGTCATCGAAGTGGTGATTCTTTACAGCATACAAATTGCCAGTATCTACGATGCCGCGCTCCCTTCAATAAAAGAGGTGTCTGTGTTATATAATTGAAAGGGTTGCTCCGTGGTAATTGTGGAATTCAGGCCAAATTGTTTTAATATCTTGGAAAACAAATTGAATTTTCTTTCTGAAGTCGTTTCTTTCAAGCAGTTCTGTCGAAGTGAAAAGGAAATACCTTTATTTAATTTAACAAGTTATTATTTGAGCGATTTAGTAACGATGTAGTTCGCCAGATCATCTCATTTCGTTGACATGGCGTTTGTCAGATTCCTGCTTCTTCAGAGACCGGTATTTTGCATCGAATCATCGCGAACCTGACCGCTGATCTAAAAGACTTTCCCCTTTTTTGGGTATGGACATTCTTGGGTACTCAGAGTACTCCTGAGAGTTAACGTCACGTCTGCCAGCCCGTAATCCTTCTGTTCGCGATGCCTGTTTACCGTCGTTAGATATTATACTACCCAATACTTAAAACTGTCGTAAATTTTAAACGCAGTGCTTTAAAGGTTTGAGGTGTGCTAGATAGACGTTGGTGGTGGCAAAATTACAGTGCATATATTCAGTTTTCTCTCTGCTAATACTCAGCTCTACATTTTCTAAGACTATCCTCCACATTTACGGCGTGCATTGAAAAGATATTGGGTCCCCGTCATCGACCATCCGTGTACAGGACTAAATCTATTATATTCAAACGATATAAATTTCTAGTATTAATTTTCGGAAACAATGTGAACCACGAAAAAAGAAAAAATCATCTATATTAAAAAATCTGTAGTTCTGTTTGTACATTTGATTATTATTCCAAATGTTGTGATAGATATCTATCAAAAAGGCAATTGATTGTTAATATGACTTAAGTTTGCCAATCTGTTTGTTTGTATATCCGAAATTCATTAAAAAATGGCTTAGTTAATCTTCATGAAATTTGTATATCTATATACTGTGTACCTTGTGTATATCCATATATCTACACAAAATAACGTGAAAATTATTAATGCTGTTATAGGCAATAAGCTTGATCGAGTCGAATAAACGTTACTGCCATGTCAGAAATGGTTTAGGCAATAAGATGAAAAATGCAAGGGAATCGGGAAATTCAGTTCCCGGTTCAATATGAGGTAAAATATTATTACCCTACTATATCTTATTTGTAACTTTCGTAAAGTTGTATTTGTTGAAATTGTGTTAGGTAAATACGTCGATATATCATTTTAGATTAATTTATGTATTTTAAACTAAGTTTATTCAAAACTACTGATTTCATTTAACCAGACAATCGAAAGTGTTAAATCGAATTGCTTATTCATAAGTTTTCATTCTGAGGGAAAAAATATTCATATAGTAGGATCACTACAAATTAATTAATTTTATGATTATTAGAGTTTTCACTTATTAAAATAAAAATAAATCTCTTTATTTGTTTATTAATATTTATAAAGACAGGAAAAGTTACCGTCGGTTTCTTTCAAATCTTAGGCGTAATATAAAAAAAATATCAAATACATATAGATCGAAAATGCTTTATACTATTGAAATATGTAATTAGTTTTCGATTGGGTGTTTTTTTTTCTTTTACAAAACTGACTGCAAAAATAGTATGTATGTGGTATCGTATCATTACCTTCTTCCCGAACGTGTTAGGCTATTTTAATCTCCCACTTAGTATATTCCCACACTTAACATTCACGGAGTGTAACGATTAAAATATCCGTATTTTTCGGAAATAAGAGGTGGTGGAAATCGATCGCTAATCTCATTGAATAATTTAGCGATTTATTTAAGCAATAGAAACCTATCGTCGTCGGTCCCTGTTTTGAGTGTACGCCTTGAATATAAATCAACCTCTTTACAATAAGGAACGTTATCCATGTTTTTAAAGTAGCAACGAAAACGTCCTGTCCTGCATAACAAAACAACCTTGAGTATTTGTCATTATCGTGCTAATATAATTTTACGCTTGAAATAAATCATTACACTGTTCTAAGTATTATTAAAGATTTGGTTCGACTTATACGAGAATGTAGATGAAGTTTTAAATTTGTTTACATATTATTATTACAATATACAACAGAGTCACAGGTTTCTTATCTTCTCCATCCACTCATGTCTTCAATGTATTTATTACTGTTTATTTGTACTTCGATTCACTATATAGATGCGACTCGGCTTCATGATTCGTGTCGACGATCAACGGTTATTACTGTTCTGAACATATAATAGCCAAAAAAAAATTATGTACGAGATCCTGAAAATCGTTCAATTATTTCCTTTGGCCCCGATCGTAATGAGGGTTATAATTATTAACCGCTTTGTAACGTGTAAAAGCTATTTTCACGCTTTATATAAAGTATCCTTTGGGCGAATTACTAAAATTAATTACTTAAAAAAAACAGTTTTTTTTTTCCTGTTTGAATGTTAGTAACGACAAACATATTTGACAAATTGAAATTTATATATTTGTTGCGATACACTTCTATTACTATATAGGTTGTTTTATTAACGGCGGTGACCGGAAATAGAGCTGCCAATGAATGTATAATGAATAGCGCTCGAGTCTTCGTAGCAGCATATATGAATATCGAACTACGCCTCCAGTTTAAATGTTATTTTTTTCATTCGCATTTTAATATCAAGCGCGTAGAGTGCTCCTCTCTTAACAAATCTAACAGGATGCAACAATATTTGATGTATATTATATGAAAAATCAAACATAGTTCAATAAATAACGTAGTGTTATTTTAATTAAAAGTCTTCTATTCGTAATTTATTTAAGAGGTAACCGTTGAATGATAAGCTCTAAAGCGTCTTAAGACAAAGTAATAGATAAATTTACCGTTACACTTTTTTATCTTTTAGCAGATAAGAAGACGTCGACATTTGTCTACATTTTCCCTTTATCATCAATTATATATAACCTTATAAGTTCATGTATATTGTTTCCCGTTTGAAGAACAGGCTAATGTAAAGTAAGAATGTTTAGCTTACTAAGCTTTATGGAGAACCTGTATATCTTTCCTTAAGTTTTAATACTGGTCAGGTGGAAGCTACTGTAATGAACAATACAGTTGTTACAATGTTGGTTTTTAATTTAGTAAATATAAAATATTTTTGAAATGTATTATAAAGTATAGTCTTCCATATTGTAATTTATCGAAATCATAATCGGCTATATTTATAAATAATTAAATTAACGTAAAACTTCTCATTTTTTATTTAACAGATTACTTAGTTATTTCAATAGTCTTTAATGAAAACCAAACAGATTATAGTACAATTATACGAAATTTCATAACGTTTAATTACGACACGACGTGTAGCTCAACGTGATATACATTGTAAACTCAAACACCTTCTAAATTAATACGTCGCCATCAAAAGGGACCACGTGTATGCGTATTTCGGCAAATAGGTAATTAAACGTAGCTAGTCGATTCTGCAGTGTGTGATTAACGCTTTGAAAGCTGACGCTTTACTCGAAATGCGATATAATAGATTTCACGTGACAGTCAACTATTTCGCATGAATACCCATTATCTCCTAATTTGAACATAGTCATTTGACAGGTTCATTAATTATGTTTAAAATATACAGAACATTATAGATTTTCATACAAGAACAATTACTTTACTCTGATGAATGATAATTAGTATTTTAGTTTAATTTTAAACTCGCAGGCACGACGGACGTTGCCCTGTCCTGATAATAAAAAGCATATATATATGTGCATGAAATGCTTAAGGTGTTCAATTTGATAAGGATTTATACTGTGTCCGCCTAAATAGCCTTCCAATTGCTACATTGTATGTGACCATCTTTTGAGAAGATATATAGGTATAGTAACCTATCCTTAATAGATAGGTATATGCCATCACAGACTTTTTTGTAGATCTGTAAAAGAGGAATATCTCACTGTACATTGTTTTGTTATATCTCACAAGAATTGGACAGCGTTTTCGATAAAAGCTCCCAAGCGGCTTGACTTTTTCCAACACTTCCAATAATTATTGTTATATTTAAACCAATTTCCACAAGACCTTGACAAATAATATACCTAAACCTTCCTCATGTATTACTTTATCTATTATTGAAGACCTGCATTACAATTCGTTCAGTAGTTTTCGAGTTTATCGCGTGCATACAGACAAACAGACGCCGCGGACGACTTTGTTTTATAATATGTAGTGATATTATCATAAAATCTTAATATTATTACAGTAAATAAAAAAATATTTAATCAAAGCTTTAAAGTTAAAATAAATTATATCGGTGAAATTGAAATTCATAATACTGTATTAATGTAGTATATGCCTTATTCCTGATCTACTTATATGCTAGTAATGGTATATAGTAATGGCTAGTGCTGGACTCGGTTGTCGAAATTAATTGAATTTGTAAATTTGAACGTCGCGTTGTTGAGATTCTTGTCGGGTATTCCTCTATAATCATTGCATAGATATATTTTTTAATTTTATTCTTTTATATTTTCTATGAGCATGTGCAAGTACATCAAAATACATTCATTTTTTCTTTCTTTCTTTAATACGAATAATAGCAAAGTATGTTATAAATTGACTTATTAAAACAAAAAAACGATAACGGGCTTTACGACAAGTGAGGTATTTTTTGTTACACAATTTCTTTTTACAACAGATGTATATTGAGCAAGTTGTATTTCACTAATATGTGAATGACAAATATCCTTTAAAAAAATATACAACGTATCTACAGAGTAAACTATGCACATTTTAATTTAATATAATGTATTAGTAGGCGCGGCGGACACAGTTTAATATGTACATGATCTTAAGACATTTAAGTCATATGTATTTTGTACTGCACTGTAAAGATTTTTTTTAATAAATAATCTAAACAAATTTCTTTTTATTACTTCACTGTGTACACAATAAATCAATTATATATAATTTACTCCTGGGTTTTATTCGCACAATATAAACATAAGAAATGAATGTTTTATTTCGTTAAACCAATCGCCTGTCAAATTCGTAGATGTAGATTTGAAGACAGAAAACATATTCCTGTTATTCCCATTTCGCTATAACTCAACTATTTATTACAACAAGTAATAACGGGGTAAAAATAATAAACAAACGAGTGCGGTTCCGCGTGCAGAGTTAGTATTGTTATAAGATCTTAAAACATAGTGTTGTACAACGGTGATGATTTAAGACGATGGCAAACAAACAATGTTACCGGGAAAGTTTCAGATCAGATTTTAATGAACTTTGCTATTATGAAAATTATTAATCCTCTTATACAAGTGAACTTCGTGCTCCTTGCCTGTTTAATACTGGAAAGGATAAAAATAGTTTATATTAACTTTAATTGAACAATGTCTTTAAAGTTTAAATAAAATTTGTGAATAACTTTTCTGCAACTTCAAATGGCTTTTATGCGGACGTGTCATTAGTAAAGTATATATACTTCATTCGATGATCAGACAATTTGGTTGTATTTATGTATTTGAGTGTTTACGACTTGCACAAGTTCCTCGTCATCAGCATCAGCCTGTAAGAGACCGACAGGCTGCAGGGCCATGGGCCTCTTCCGAAGAAAGTTACGGGCATAATCACCACGCCAGCCCATGACGTATTGGACAAACTCCGAGAAATCCAGTTGTATACTTTCCCACTTATGAACATTTCACATTTCATTACATAAGAACATTTCACAGGTTCAGGTTTCCTCAGCATGTTTTCCTTCACCATCCACCGATAGTGTTACCGATTTAAATGTGTAAATGTATGCGAATTCCGAAATATATTCGTTGTTACATACCGGAGTTCGAACCTGCGGACATCAGATTGATAATCCACCGGTAAAACACCTCAACCATCACTTCTTCCCAGCTAGTTAGTATTTAGACTGAATGTGGTTAACGCATAAATATTATATGTAAATGATATAAACACTAAATATTATATTGCAATATTATTATTTATCGTGTTGAATTATATACTTATTATAAATTTTGATAACTTAAATAAAGATTAGATCCCTACTGACAAGTATTATGTTAATTATTTCGTCGAAAAGTGAAATAAATTGATACAAAATATAAATTACTTTTAAACTTACATGAAAATTAATTTGTAATATTTTAGTCAAAAAGGCTTTCCCTTGTAAAGGGTGGTGACCCTTTACTTAGTGAAGGAAATATACATAATAAAAACATAAATATATAATTACTTATATCATCTTTACCGTTTCAATAAAGGTTATAATAATATAGTAAAGTGAATTTATACAGCCAAACATATTATTATTTTAGCCTAAGATAAACTAAACTTACAAATGATTCTTTTTAAAGAATACTAATAAAGAACTCTCTGCTTCTGACGTCGCGTCGCCATACTGTATATCTTAATTACCTAACTGGTAATTATTTTATCTTATGTCAACGACAAGCCGGCGACAGTCTCCTTAAATCACGCAGAAAAACATGTAATCACTAGAAAGATTAACGCGTAAATTAATGAAGAACAGTATAAAACTCAAAAATATGATAGCGCTGTAAAAAGTTTATTCGTATTCTGTACACAAGAGGGCTATTTAAATGATGTCGGCGCGTTGTTTTTGCTAACCGAAGCGTATCAATCAAATGTTAGACTTTTGTTGATTTTAAGCTGAAAATGCGTTTTACAATTTATTATACTTTATTAAGTCATTGAGGTTAATGATTATGACCCTTGGAATTACGATCGGATGGATATTCTTCGTATCGAGGGTCAACATTCTTACAACAATGTTTAAATTAAATTAATAATAACATCTACTGTAAACAAAGTAAAACATTGTGAGGCAAGCTGATGCTAATGAAACATCAGGCAACATTATCATACACAATGATACACTATGGAAGAAGGTTAATCTGAGGTGCAAATTATTGCCAGCCGTAAAAAACAAATGTCTTTTTTTTTTTTTTTTATATTATAGGGGGCAAACGAACAGGTGGGTCACCTGATGGTAAGTGATCACCGCCGTCCATAGACACTAGCAACACCAGGAGAGTCGCAAGTGCGTTGCCGGCCTTTTAAATATGTGGGCCTCCGGCGCTCTCACTGGCCGAACGAAACGCAACAGTGCAAGCACTGTTACTTCACGTCGGCTTTCTGTGAGAGGGTGGTACTACCCCGGGCGAGCCGACCCATTCATGCTGAAACCAGTAATAGCTTCAGCGTAGCTCTACCACCTACAATTAATAAATTAATAAAAAAATTACAAGGTGGTACTATTGTTGTTAGTTATTTACTAATGTAACCATGTCTGCAGTTCTGTTTGATGACAGATACCATAATCTCAGCTTGTAAGCTCAGTTTATTCCAAAAACATAAGTTTTCTTGATACGACACTTAACAATAACATAATAAGAATAACAAAACTAAAATAACGCTTATCACTAGCATATTCCTATAAATAGTGAGTACTATCTTTGAGTATCTTTTAACTCTTTACATGTCATACGAAAATAAGTTTTGTGATCCACGTAGTTAGGGACCGTTCAAGTATTCTGTAAGAATTAAATGGGAGATCTTTGATTTGATTATTATTGATGATATAGGTGATCGGCGATCGGAATTTGTAGGTTTAATATGTGAGGAGCGCGGTCTTATCCACTGGGCTACCGTTGTTCCAATAGCGAACCTCTATAAGTTAATTCCCATATAGACTATAAGTCCCTTATTTCTAGACTTGTTAACTGCTGCTCATGAATCAATAAGGAAACCAGAACAGATTTAAAAAATGTTAATGTAGGAGAGGGCGGTGAGAAATTACAAAAAATCTGCTTATGTAATAAATACTTGAACGGCCCATTAGCTAATATTTTAAATGAACTTATTTATGCATTTATTGGTAACTGTTATATATAGAAATTTTATTAAAATATATTTTCGTTAAACTATTCTGGAAAAAAACAACTATATTAACTACTTTGCCTCGCAAGGTTAAACCAGCAGATACTTCTATTCGTTGAGCTTATATATGCTTTTCATATGCTCCGGGGTCACCTCAAGCCGTAGGCTTTTTTATTCAAGCTTCCATTCATTTCAACCTGAAAGATGAAAGCTTTATATGTTTCTCTAACTAATGCACATGACTTTAGAATAGTACTGCGTCACAAAAACTCACATGGCCTTAAGAATTGTTAGCATATTTAGGTTCAGCAAAACATTACTTCATATTTTTGAAATGCTTCCATTCCTTCAAATTCGTTTAAGGCGCGATGTTTCATTAATTAATTTCCAGTCTTCAACGCCTCTAAACGATAAGAGACAAAACTTTCACTGCTTATTATCTGACGGAGACAATTACAAGGCTAAGTACGAAACTTTCCAACCGTTAAACTTTTATAAAGAAAGCATCGACAAGTTTTATTTTCGAGGGATTTTTTAGCGTTTATCGCTTAACGTTTTGTTAAACAGGAACTCAACAATCACGTTTCTTGTCCATCGTTAATTTTTAATCGAATACATCTGAATTTATAAACTTTAGAACGGATTTTGGTTTATATACCTTTACATGATTAAATATGAAAGGGCAATTTCTGGTAATGAACTAGCGACGCTAATATTGGAAGTGAAATTCACAAGTAAATCAAATCGGTTCCAGTTGTGTTGGTTTGTAGGTGATACAATTTCACTGTCGATTGAGTTGCGATGCGGTGTAGTAGACAGCGAGCCACAGAGCAGGGTCGGATGGCGGTCGTGACTTGACACGTCCTTGACTCAACCGGTTCACCAGCCCAAAGAACTATTACGTTGGAATATTGCCGGAATTATTATTATACCTGTAGTTTGTTTGCTACGAGAATCTCTTTTTCTAATTATTTTTCAATTTTGTTTAATAAACTATGGTTTATAAAGTAAATTTTAACGTCAAATAAAAATATCTTATTAAATAATAGCATAAGTTTTCTTTTTGATTCATCCAATTAAATATAGGTGTATTTATTATCTAGTACAGAAACTAGGTCATACGTCTGCACCTTTGCCTATATTTTACAAATGAATAAAATTTAGTCAAACTTTTTAAATTTACATAAAGTTTTCTGTTCTTGTAATTCAATTAAATTATCTTGCTTTTTTTATTGTAAAATAACAAAGAGACGGTACTTATCCTAATTGTACTGCTGTTAGTACAATCCAAAAACAATGGTGGCTATTAAAATATCTACAATTCATTCGCAGTCGCTGCTGCATACATCTAGGTATACTACACTATCTGATCCCAAAACGCGACAAACAATAAGAGTCACTGGGATAACTTCAACATGCGTGTGGTGGTAATTTTGAATGAGGTACAACATACCCTACTACTCCATTTAAATCTGATACGTAAATGTGTATACTAATGCCCTAAAAATAAGCTGTATTTTTCCTAACTATTGGACGTACTGTATCCTATAATTTCATGAATGTTACCAATTTAAACTAATCAATAAACTTACCTATACCTATAATAATACTAACAATAATAAGTATTCTATAATAATTTAATTTACCTGAATAATATAATTAGTGTTGTATGAATTATTAATTTAAACATTAATCAGACATATTAATATATTGGACTCTGTCAATTCTACAATAACATTAACAAAATTGTAGACTTACATATTGTGTCACACAAACCCGATATATTCTAGTGAGCCATCGTACCCTGCGCTGACTACGTCATGAGCTCACTCAGCGCGCATACTAATCAAATAGTTGTCAGACAGGCTATTTGGTTTAACGGTCAGGCTTTCAACATGTAAAGCTCTACATAAAGATCCCTACCGACGGTCACCGCATATATGTAGTATTATTTACCTGTCTATAAATACGCAGGATATACATACATATATATTTACTTTGTTAGTAAACTTTTTTTTTACAATACTTCAATAAAATAGTCTTTACATCATACAGTTTTTTTTAATGCCCAAATAATTGGACAGGAATCAGCTATAGCTCATAGGGTTCAGTCAATCTCAGATATACATACCAAAATCCAGCTTTACGTCATATTTTTAACACTTTAACTTTTTTTTTGTAACAATCATAAGCACCATACCGCTTGCCCCAATTCTCCAGTGCAAGAAAACTCATCGCTGTACAAGTACACGTTGTACGTAGTTTTAATGAATGATATAATTGAAAGAAAGAAAAAATAATTGTTAGCATAGAAAAAAATGTACAAAGTAAAAAAAAAACTTAAACGAAAAATTTATGATAAGAGACCTTACGTCAGCGTACCGTCGCATGTAAAAACGGCGCTGGTTTTCAGCTAGACCTCAAATTTTTCCGGTAAAAATGAAAGTGTGTATCTCTCATTTCACGCTCAAGTCATAAAAATATCAGAAATAAATTTAAAATACATATAATCTATATATATATATACATTCTTTCATTTTTAATGCTCGAACGAAATCCAGCCAAAAAGGGAAGAAAGATACAAAAATAATGTCATTTTATACAATCATGTCGATTCAAGTGTCAACGTTAACGAGAACAACGACTAGATATTTAAAATCAATAAATAATTTAATTGAATATTTAATTTAATAAATACATATTAAATTAAGCTATAGTAAAGTGAAATGTGTAAAAGGAACAAAAAAAAAATTGTTCGTAATCCATACCAGTAGTTATTGAGTGATCATTTTATTTATATGGAAGATATGTTTCCCTTAGAATATATTAGAAGACATTTTTCATATTCTATATATATATATATATTTTTTTTTTTTCTATTGAAAAAAAAGTTTACATATTTTATTTATTGAGTAAATTTGATTTGCGGTACTGAATCCGGTGTTATTAACCTTTTTCTCGTATTGTGAAAATTACAGACTATAACCAGTTGCCATCGGTAGACTCAGAACTTGTTAATAGATAGGCTACAATTTCTGAAGCATTTACGAGACCAGTTTCTAGACCCTTATTAGTCTAAACTATATACAATTATGTAAGCAGAAACGTTGCAGCGCCCTCTACGTACTTATGTTGCTTGTCAAAGTATGTACGCTATGAACTGTAATATATAGAAATGATAACTTGAGGATATTTGAATTTCATATAAAAAGTTGGAATTAACAAAAATAATAAAAAACTTTATTCAGTTTAGGCCCTGAGAAGGCGCTTATGAACGTCAAAGTTACCACCGGTTCGGAAAACAATCCGGTCATCGAGAAGAACCGGCAAGAAACTCGGTCTGGTTTATCTTTTAATGAAACATATTATAACCCATATTTTTAAAATATAGGTATAAATAATTACATTCGGTTTTAGTGGATGCACAGAGAGGGCGTCATTTCCAGACGTCACCATCGTTCACATATTGATCAACCCTGTAATAGCCTTTAGACATTAAAACCTTCTTGACATGTTGCTTGAAATTAGTATCCGGCAAATCGGTAACGTGTTTTGGAATTTTGTTATAAAACCTAACACTATTACCTAAAATAATTTAGATTATGTCGAAATCGATTATTTATGTCTATACATTTATTAGTATAATAGTTATTATATAGTATTGGATAAATCCCAATACAGAATGACCGATTACGATGAAAGTTGACAAAGATAAATTATAATTTTTTCATGATGAAGGTTTTATTTTTTTAATGTCAAAGGGCAGCAAACAGGCAGACGGCCCATCTGATGTTAAATGGTTACCGTCGCGTATGAGCAACTGCAACACCAGGGGTATCACTGTTGAGTTGCTGACATTGAAGAGTGTGTTTCGATCCCCTTATGAAAAGCCCCATATCATAACCCTGAGGTAACACCGTGCTGGGTAACCCATTTCACAACCATAACCCATCACTAGATGGCGCTGTGTCGCATCAAATTCTAACCCATTCAACCGTATTAACATTACATAATTTTGATAAATACAATTAAAGATTAATTGCATCATTTCTTTGGATTAATAACTATTATAAGGTTTTACATTCCAATGGAAAAGATATGAAATATAATCTAAAAAATATTGGAAATGAAGTTAAAAACTAGTTTAAAAATACGGACGCTATCGCTGAATAGAAAATATAATGAAATATTAATATTGTAATATCATGCACAATTAATAAATAATCCATTTAAATTAGGTCATCAAGCTAAGCGATAGAGGAGGTAATAGTTTTCAGGTCACAAGCGATATTAATTATTTCCATGATATAGCCTTAAATATTGTCAGGTGAATATTCTCGTTCGTTTACTGCTGGGATCTTTTCCACGACCTTTAAAGTTTAAATTAATAAATTATATTTTATTGTAATTAGAGGACTGAGTAATTAATACAAGAAATGGTTATTGACAAATTATTATTATATTTTTTATATTATAGAGAGCAAACGAACAGGTGGATCCCCTGATGGTAAGTGATAACCGCCGTCCATAGACACTACCACACCAGGGGAGTCGTAGTAAGACGAGTTACAGTTTTTTAGGTAAAGAGTGTTAGGTTTTGTTACAAAGTCCCAAAGTGCATTATCGAATTGCCGAATTACTAAGTTCAAGTATCATGTCAAGCCGGTTTTGATGTCTAAAGGCTATCATAGGGTGAACCAATATGTGAACAATGATGATGTCTGCAGGTAAAATACTCCTCTTTATGCATCCGCCAAAAACGAATGTAACTATCATTAATTATTTAAGATTGTTGCCGGTCGTTCTTGATGACTGGGTTGTTATCCGAACCGGTGGTAGTTTTAACGTTCATAACTTCCTTCTCAATACCTAAATTAAATAAAATATTTTTGCTTTTGGATAAAATCGTAATATAATGTTTTCATTCGACAAGAGTCTCTGCCATTATTTGTGTTCCAGTGTTACGCTACAGCATATATTGCTACCATTGTTGCCTACGATTAATTAGGACCGACCTCTGAAGTCTAGTCTCCAGCCGAGCGCGTTGCTAGCGTGATACAGTGACTCTGCATTCATTCCTATCGCATAAGTGCTCATTACACTTGACACAGACACAACAACAGAGATCGTTAATACATATGTTGTGGAAGTGTGTTTACTATTTTTTTTATTAAATATTTTTCTTTTTGGTTACTTAACTTTAACCAAATTGTAAAATTCAAAAGACGTGTACACGCTCGTGAGGCACATGTGAAAGTACGCATATGGGGCTCCTTAGCTTGCATAAATAGTTTAAAACGATATGCGATAATGCATGCAAGGTACCAGTCTAAGCAGAGGTGCCCCCGTGCGGCCTTGAGTTTGTCGCCATTCGGTTGAGTGCCTTAAGCGCTCGCACGAAAATCCCGGTCAAGCTGTAAAGACCCATCAGGCCATTAGTCACCTCGGAAAAAACAAATGTCTATTGTTTTAATTTCAGTTTACTAAAGTAAAACTTTCTTTATACTTGAATTTTAACTTGAGCGTTAAAGTTCACTCAAGTTTTATTTTAGCGAAGACTGCAACTTAGAACTTTCAATGCAGAAAGCCTCGCAGTGCCTTTCATTGTAACAAGAATTTAAGTAAGACAGAAAATTAATGAAAATGCTGTATTTTTCTATTGTATATAATGTTTATTTTGTCATTACGAGTTAGTTTTTTATTTATATACAATATGAGGTAAGGTGATCGCCCAATGCTGTCAATTTTGTTTCACATAAATCAACATTTTTCAAGGTCGGCAACACAATAGTGATGCCCCTGGTGTTGCAGTTGTCCATAGGTGACGGTAACCATTTAACATCAGATGGGCCGTCTGCCTGTTTTCTGACTTTTGGTATAAAAAAAGTTAAGGCCAAAATAATTGACTAAATAAATCGCTAATAGCTCATACCAAGACAATCGCGCACATAAAAAATAAAATGGATGGTTTAATTTTTGGAATTGTTACCTTATATATTTTTTTCCTTTAATTATATTTTAATCTATACGTATAGGTATTAAAATAACTATTCCATATTTTATGTAAATATGAAAGTTGTATATGAAACAAAATGCAAACAATTATTTCTATACTATAATGTATATAAATAATACATCAACGAAAAAGAACATGATTAATCTCCAATGCTATATATATATATTACAAATTCAAGTTTTCTCAGCAATAATCGTAGTTTCAAGATTTAAATATCCATAGATACTCGATTTAAATGAATTTCATTTTGAGCCATAAGTAACAGGTGCAACGTTCGCTGGAAAATGTTCCCTGGAATGTTCATTTTTATTCGGATACCGTCTAGCGCATTAAATTAAAACACGACACTAACGGGAAGCTCTGCGAAGTTTGCCGGAGTAATGACGATTTTTCATAAACGAAATATGATTTTAATTATGAAGGTTATGAAGCGGTCTGAATATATGGAACTTCTATACTCAGAAAATGAATAGTCGGTCTCTCATCATACTCTGGCAACATGTATGCCATTCCAAAAACACCCAGTTGTTCCATATAATAGAGTGCATTATGTATTTCTCTGGAAGAGATTAAGATTTATATACAATAAATAGGGACCAAAAGAGTTTAAAAACGGATTTGTTATACGACATGCAGTGTCGGCGAAAATCAGTTGTTTAAATATTAAGATATATTGACAGTAGTGTTTTTCGATGTAATGGATGAATTAAGCAATGGTTGCTTGATTGTTATAAGCTTTATATTAAATAACGATTGAAATTGAGTATTATAACACACCAAAATTAAAATGAGGCGTAAATGTCGACTGTAGAGATAGGATAGGTTTGCCACCTTTTTTTGCGTATAAAGTACATTGGTTATTTATTATAGGTAGGAAAAAAAGTACATAGTATTAAAATAAAATACAATTTATTTTTTAATTTTTTATTATTATTAAGCATAAATCTATAAAACATTAAATCTTATTGTTGTTGCATTTAAACCGCTTCACACGAAACAAATAAGAAATTGTGACAATTAATGACAGTGACATTGTTGACATTTGAGGTTAAGTTGTGTTCAGAGATTTTTTTTTTAAAGAAACGAGTGCTTAGGTGATGTAGTGTTACGAGTGGCAACATCGATTGCGCAATCGATGTACTTCTCCTAACGAAAAAAATACATATGCATAAACTTTTCAAAATCCCAAAGAAACCAAATCATGTCAAATAAAGTATTTTCGTGTACTTTATTGTTCACATAAAGTATAGAGTAAAATTACCTGAAATAACGTACAATACTTTGTTATAAAGTACGGGTGCCAATCCTAAGATAGGTTCCCATCGATATGCACTTTGCGAAACGAACCAAGTACTATTAGATGCAATGATACAAATGTATTTATATAGTATATAATTTAATGTTTGTCGTAGTCTGAAATGTTAATAAAAATGTAATATACACATAAGAATTATTTCTCTCACAATACGTCGCGTGTTCTTCTCCTACTTTAGAAGATAAACAAAAACACCGACAACTCCCACTGTGTGAGAAATGTAAATAGAGCCAAAAAGCTTCGAAAGAGCGAAAATATTTCCACTCGATGAAAGAATTCTTACAAGTGATTTCATTATCGATATATTGTTCCAGTGTTCAATTTCGGATTCCACTTATTCTTGACGTATCGAGCCTAAATCAATATTGTTCATTCGTTGCTTGGAATGTCACACCGATATTGGCTTCGGATAAACGATTTTTCTTACAGGAATTTCAATAGAAACAAAATGCCGAAATACGAATACTCCAAGATTCTCATATACATTTTTTAATGTAATAATATCCATTTTTTTAATGTTCACAATATGTTTTATGCCGTGAAACTACTATTTCGAACTATTTTTTTAAACAAAGCTCCTCTATATGTGTATAGTGTAATCTTTTTATGTTGTCCTCCATCACAATATCGTGCATTAACTGATCGTAGTAAGTTCAGTAACATACGCGTTTAAAGGATTATGGAGAGTCAAAATCACCTTTTCATATCGGACTGTATATACAATATGTCAAAATTTACTAATTAAAATATATATCAGTTGTAATCAAAACATGAGACACCGAAACATATTACTATTTCGGCCTCGTAATTACGTATGTTGCTAAAGTAAAGCGAAAGCAGAAATAGCTGCTCCAGTATACTAAGTTCAGAGTATTGACGTTTTAAGTATTATGTGTATAAAATTTGTCCTTGAAAATGGATAATAGATGGCGCTGCTGAAGCTAAAGGGTACATTTGGAAAAACGCGTTCATAATTTTATAATTTATATACGCAACGATAATTTAAAAAGGGCACTGAATTTATTTCTTTAATAATTAATTTGGTTTTACGGCCACTTGATCAACTTTTCATTACATACAATATTAATTTCAAATAATATCCTCTAGCTACAGTAGCGGTATTCTAGAAATTTATGGAATTATTATTTGATGCATTTAAGTAGACACTTTCTTAAGTGAAGACCCGTATGTGGTTAGTTTTCCTTACCTCTACTCTCCATAGCTCAGAGGCCTGTTTCAGAATGCGGGCGGGTGCGGTTGCTTGCGCGATCGCGTTTAGTTCAAATGTAATTAAACTCCGCTAGCATTACTGCGCTCTACCTATAACATCGGATGAGTGCCTTAAGCGCTCCCCTTAGTAGTCCAGTGAAACTGTAGAGGACTTGCCAAGTCAACGGTGTAGTTAGTTCGAAAAAAAAAAATATTTTGCTCTGAAACAGGCTATACTTTTAAGCTTTAAGCAACGACAGTGTTGCCTCTGTATACGTGTAGCGTAATTATATACGCGCGGTCGGTGCCGCCGCGCTGCAACGCTGCGCTCGAGCAGCTCAAACCCTGCGCGCCCAGTCGGATCGCTACATCGACGCGGAGTGCATGCTACTCGAGCCGGCAAATATATTCTCGCGCACGTTGCCACGTCACTCTACCCGAAAGTAGAATTACAACATTATTCGCTTTATACGCATTACTAAAATATTTCTTCAAGTCTCTATTCTATTCGTTCATTTGTGCCTATAAGGTTTGAATTTATTTTTGGCATGAGTACCTCTAACATTATATTTTACCAGTTATTCCTTCTGTTCTTCACGCTTCTCTGTGTAAAATTTTACGCTTACATTAACTATTCATTGTTACATTATAATCCATTTTTGGAATTTACAAATTTTATTGTAACAAATCGAAAAGTATATACTTGGGATTTGTCATAGGATTTTTATGATAATCAAGACATGCGTTTATTTGAATATCGACGTATTTAATTAAATCAATAAAATCTAAAGGTGTTGATGCTTTTTTAAGATCGTTTTTAAATATTGATATAATCACTACATATTATAAAACAAAATCGTCCGCCGCGTCTGTCTGTTTGTCTGTTCGCTATAAACTCAAAAAGTAATAAACGGATTGTAATATAGTCGATCACAAATAGATAGATTAATACATGAGGAAGGTTCAGGTATATAATTTGTCATAGTTTTGTGTAAACTGGATGAAATATAACGATAATTGTTGGAAGTGTTGGAAAAAGTCAAGCCGTCTGGGAGCTTTCATCGAAAACGCTGCCTAATTCTTTCGAGATATAACAAAACAATGCATAGTGAGTTATTCCTATTTTATATAGCTATAAAAAAAGTGTGTCATGGCATATATTTATCTGTACCCTTTATACTGCACTGGCTCGACCATGCCCACGTATCAGTCAATATAGCACAACCGTTCACACGCGCCAGCGGCTCTCGTGACAATAACGTTCGCTATTTGCTTACCAACACGGGAACACACGAGATAGCGTATGTATGCTATAGCGCTTAGACTACCCTATCTTTTAAGGATAGCTCACTATACCCATTTATATTCTAAAAAATGGTCCCGTACAATGAGGTAATTGGAAGATTATTTAGACGGATACAGTATTAATCCTTATCAAACTGAATACATTAGTTACCTTAAGCATTTCATGCACATAAGTATATATTTTTTATTATCAGGGCTGGGCAACGTCCGCCGGGCCTGCTTGTTATTCTATAATTTTATTATTCAGGGCCCTGATAAAAAAAAAAACATTGAACTGTAGACATATAATTAAAACAATTTCTGTTTCTATACTTAAATAGGTTATGAGAATTTTACACCTAAAAATGTTCATGTATTTATATAAGAAATTGTATTATTGCGAAAACGATTGAAATGGATTGGAAAGAACAAACACAGAGCTACTTGGTTTTTATTTATCAACATTTTCGTGCTGAGAACGTATAAAATACTTTGAAAAACAACCGAATGAAAATTGTAAACACTATTACAACTATAACTATAATGTAACTATACATTTTCAAAAGCTTAATTTAAAACGATGCGTAATTTATTTGCTGAATAGTCTTTGTTAGTTTCACTACATGCAATAATTTTTAACATATCAAGTAATTCGTACCTCGAAATTGGTTGCAAATAAGACATAAGAGTTCTAAACAATGAATTTATAAATATACGTATACCCGAACATTACGATACCGTAAAACCTTTGCTGGTCGTATGCGGGCAAGATTGAAAGTGTATGCGAGAGGCGGTAATGCAATTACACGATGTAACGCAGTTAAGTATAATCGCACCTATCGGACCGTTTTATTGGTAGCTGCTCTGTTGTGTCTTTAATCGACTCACTGAGTACTTTGTGGAAGCAAGGGTGCGACGCTTAACAATTTATCGGTAAATGGGAAATAGTAAACTAAATAAGGACATTACTCAATTGGTTTTTGTTCTACACCAGACGTGATAATAAATGAACTATCAAATAATTCTTCATTCATTGAATTATTTCGAATTGACCCATGGGCGTCACCATATTGGCTTTAGCTATTCTGCCGAGCCCCTTTCACTTTATCCCTACTCCGCGGCCGCCTGTAATGCGACATGCGATAGATGGACGAATAAATTGGAGGCGATGTATAAAAGTTTCACTTTATGGAAGTAATTAAATTTCGGAAAACCATCTGCTAACATTTTTGGATTAGCGCGCACTACTGTTTACAATAACAGTTCAAAACCACTCGGAATGTTTCAACTCCTTGTATTATTTTTCAATAAATATTTTGAATGTATTTATCCCTCGGACACAGTATATTTTTTCAGTATGAGATTATAAGAGCAATGAAGACGAAGAAAATAAGAAGCATTATAAAAAATGCGTTTATTTACACCGTTTGTCTATTTTATATATTCCAAGATAATCGCTCTTAAGCGCTAACTTTTTTTATTAGTTCAGCCTAGTTCTAAACGTTTATAAAAATTTGATTGCAATACCAAAATGTAAATCATCACTACATATTAATAAACAAAGTCGTACGTCTCGCCTGTCTGTCTGTCTGCATGTTCGCGATAAACTCAAAAACTAGTAAATATATTGTAATGCGGTCTTCACCAATAGATAGAATAATATATGAGGAAAGTTTAGGTATATTATTTGTCAAGGTTTTGTGTAAATTGGTTGAAATATAACGATAATTGTTGGAAGTGTTGGAAAAAGTCAAGCTGCTTGGGAGCTTTCATCAAAAACGCTGCCTAATTAATTAATATTTAATTAATTCGCTTACCATCAGGTGACCCACCTGTTCGTTTGCCCCCTATAATATATAAAAAAAAAACTGGACACCTGGGCGTGCATCTATCAATACTGTCAATATTTTTGATAATCTCCCTATTATCTTCTATCTCACTCATTTTTATATGTGGTTGTTTTTTAACCCAACGTTTGACATTTCCTAACAATTTTTCAAATTTATTCTTTCCCACGAACTTTGTCCTGATAATTACAAAAAAAACAACAAAAGAATTAATCAAGTACAGTCCACGCGAAACCTTTTGACAACTCTGAATATCGTTCCGCAGAAGGCACACTTAGATGTAAATAACTGTTATATTATATGTATAACATCAAGAAAACTAAGGTTAAACAAATTGCAATTAAAATTCCTATAATAATATTTTAAATTTGTTTTATATTAAATTATTAGCTATTGGTTAAGCCCGAATTGACAGCTACATACAAAGCGGCCAAAAAGATTATCGAAAATTGTAGGTGAATTCGTTCTGAAGTGATTCACATACATACATACACTCAGCAATTAATTCTTATTTATATAGATTACCTGTGAGCAGATATGGCATCTAGAATATAAATTAATATTATGACTTCATAAGTAGAGTTGATATATTTACTACACTCGTAAGTTCTATTTAGTATTTATAGTCGCGGCAAGTTATGATGGCCGTTTTGACACATTAAAATAGTGATGTAAAATGTCGATTTATTTTTGAAAAAGTATAATCAAATGCTACTTTGTTTTGCATTAAGCATTGTTTGCGAGTTTGCTGGAGGTAGTAATTGTGCTGGTCAGTAATGCTATATATTTATATATATATACATATATAAGGTATACGACATATATATGTGCCACTACATATATAGCATTGCTGACCAGCACAATTACAACCTCTAGCAAACTCGCAAACAATATTATTATATATCACTATATATAAGATATAAATATATATTATGTAAATGTTAATTTTGAAAATATAAATGCAGGATTGTTTAATGTTTTATAAATAAGTACTCTAATAATTATAATTCAATCAAGATTCTGTCCAAGAGCACTGATTTTTTTGTAATTTAAAACTTGAAAAGATTTGTTCGGAGGTCCATATTGTATAGTGAAATAAGTATACATATATATATATATAACATACAAATAGATACTGAATTAATTATGTATCCTAAAACTAAACATTCAATAAATTGTAGCACATCGCTATTGACAATCAAGAACATTAATTTGCTCCCTCAAACGTAGTTGTTAATTTATACGTAACTTCATGAACGGACAAACGTCAAAACGGCCATCGTAGCGTGCCGTTATTATAGATACAACTTGATTGTAATATAATACACGACGTGTTTATAACATATTATGTGGTTCTAATGCAATTACAGAGGTATCACAAACAGGAAATCGTTGTTTATTCCGTCTCCGGATAGTAAAAATACATTATTCGCATTGCGTGAAAACATTTTTATTTGTTGATTTTATAACCCGATCAATTAATGTACAATACAATTTGAAATATAATATTTTATGGAAAAGCATCACATTTGCATCGCAATTTAAAATTATTCAGATATGTTAATTACTATTATTAGTCAGTAATAAGAAATTAGTGTACAAAATTATTATTGTACTGTTTTAATAATATAAGAGATATATTAGAATTATCTTGAATAATTTAGTTTATTTAATTTATCAAATAAATAACGTTTACTCATAGTCCTAACATCATATATTTAGATACATTGAACAAATCGTATTCACAATAAACAAAAGTAATTAACTACTTCGAAGATCTTTCTCGATCTCGAGATTTACTATAAGTTATGGCTTAGATTTTATATAAAGAATGCATGTGAAGTCTAGACTCCATACTACAAGTTTCGTAAAAAAAAATCTACTTGTTAATGTTTATTCAGATGTTAGCATATTAAAGTTGTTTGTTAAAATGGAATCGTTAACGTTAACATTAAATATAAAATAAATATATCTAACATTGAGGTTTAATTTTTTTCAGAATTCAAGAAAACAAAATACCTTCTTAAACTCGTTCAAAATTGCCAATCATAATTCTATTACATTTGTAGCATTTTATTTTACCGTCCTATGTAAAGCTGGAGTCGTATTAAGTCTCAGAAATCCACGTAAAAAGGTTTTTCTATACCTTTTTCTTATATTATGTCGATTTATATATCCGTATTTTATCAAACATAAAGAAAATTACAAAAGTCTTTGGTTAGTTTTATAGGGTCAAATAATATTAAGATGTAAGTGAAATATCCTTTGAGAAATTGCGAATTATCAATGAAGTCGGATATATAGGTAATACAACAACTACTCATTTGAATACAAAATATTTCACAGATGAAAGAATGTAGACTTGAGTTGAGTTGACATATAAAGGAAGACTTATAATTAACGATAGATCCCCAATAAAACTATAGGTACTCATTAATTAGTTTCGCCTATTTAAATATATATTAATAATTAATTAGAATATTGTACTTCGGGTGCCTCTAAATGCTAAGCTATACGTTAAATCTCTATAAGTACTGTAACAGGAGACTTTACACTCTAAAAATAAGTACTTTTAATATAACACTTTGTTATAATAGTATTAAAAAACATTCATACTGGACAAATCCTTATATAATACATACAATAGATTATACAATCATATGTAATACAGTTTACAATTTAGTTAATTTTACATAAAGCTAATAACTGTGATGATAAAAAAGAAAACAATAATTATACCAATACCATTAATAATAATTCCCTTATGTATATTACTATATACAATAAATGAAATCAACTTTATTACAACGTTATGTTCGATGTTTTCCCCGCAATACATTTTATATAGTTTTTTGTCTAACATATGTATTATTTATCATTCATGTATGGCAAGCACTTGAATAATACAAACACGTTCTGTTACCAATATTGTGAAAGGATGACGGAAAATTTACACACCAAGGATTCGTTTAAAGTAAATTGAATGGAATCTTTAGAGGTGTGCGAAGGTACGAGTAACAGTAAAAACAGAAATCTATTTTCCTTTCAGCAACTTTAAAGATACCTTCACGTGTCGAAAATCACTATCGTTCAAGTTTCCTTCGATTCGATTTATCTGTTTGTTTCTTTTAGCTTTGGCATTTACCGTAAAGTACTTTATACTACAGGACTGGTTTTATTTTCTTACAATATATATATTTTTTTTGTATTCACAAATTATTCGTAGTTCTTTAATCAGAAAAAGAAACGTTTTACATACATTTATATTAAGTATATTCATAGTGAACTAATTTAAACAATATATAATTTTCCTTTTGATCATTTATTACTAGCGGATTTTCGCACGCTTCGCTGGGTAATTAAAAGGCAAAGGATTAAGCGAATCAAAAAAATAAGTATACTAGAACAATCCATGAAAAATTCTGCATGGAATGGTCATACACCTACGCCAGTGGGTGTAGGATCAGTAGTTTTGACTTAAAATCTTACACCTATTAACGAAATTACGCCTATCGTTAGTGCATATGGTTTGAAAGCTTATTTTTCTTACCCTTATCCCATCAAATAGAATCGGCATAACATATTATTTGAATCCATTCTTCTTTATCAACTGGCATCTTGTTATACATTCTTAGGTCTTCGTCTACCCTATATTTGCTCAATTTTAAACTTAACACTTTTCTAGTTACATAACTCTCCCTCTTCATGACATACCTATACGCCGTTCAGCGATTACTCTTCACCTTCTCTACTTCTGGTGCTAATTTTACATTTTCCTTTGATGCAATCACTCCTAAACTTATTAATTATAACCACTACAAATACATTTAAACATTAACATATTATTTCATCCATTTCTTTACCTTTCCCATATTAATTACAATTTGATATAGTGTCTAATTTTATTCAATAATTTACACGACTGTTGTAAATAACAATATTGTTGTCAAAATAAATCAACGCCTATAAGAATAAATTAGCAACAGTTCGGTAAACGAATATTAATAAGTAGATAGTATAAGTAAAGGAACAGCTGCCGTTCCGTGATACTTCATTTATTCCCAAGCACTAAAAGCTTTCTCTAGTCGTCAAGTCCTAGGTAATATAATAGTCGTTTGTTGCATCTCTGTGACGTTGTTCTATTTAACTGCGACTTAACAATTACACGTAGTTTGCAATATAACTACACTAGAAAATGTGGATTAAATTGGCAAGTAATCTATAGATTTACTTGCTTTTTTAGTATTTTTAAGTCCATTGTACAAGATTTATACCGTATACTATGCATATAGACTTGAAAATTCAATTATAACACACATCGAAAAATATGAATGTTTAAAAAATTATAGTGTAAAATCGAGTTGTATGACTAATTATTGGATTTACTAATCGAAGAGCTGGAGTCATATATAACCGTTGGATATATTATATCACATTCGAAAATACATCTGTTCGAATCACTATTATTGTTTATAATTTTGTAAAGGCGTGATTCACGTATCTGGTAGTCTTGTATTAGTTCTGGAAAATAAAGCCAAGTCTAAAGGGGCTGTCTCGCAACTCCAGCTCACGGAATCTACTTATAGTTGCTTGGAGACAGATTTTCAACATGTTATCGTGTTAATACGTTGTTAGAATTTAGATTTGTACATCTTCATCCGCATCATCTAGTGATATGGATAATATAATGTGATTACGTAAACACACAAATTAAGATTTAAATCAAACACAAAAACATGTAAACGTTTAAAACTACAATATTAAACATTACTGGAGACTACAAAAATGCTTGCTTAGTTTAGTTCGATGCGCGTATGTTGCAATGTACAGCAACAGCCCATTTTTTTTTAATGTGGGAAGAAGTTCTACATTTTACACCCACAGCCCTGGGCAGCTGTGGGATGTCAGACTCTTACTGACTAAAAAAATCCACGAGATACCGTCTGCCGTGCTATGGAGTGGCACGGGATCGAACCAGCAAGCACCATGCCACCCCGGCGACAAGGTCCAGCGCGAACGCCCTGACCGCGATGACAGCCCGGTCAAGCCGCCTACCCGTCTACCGAACCAATGTGCAATGGAAAGTCAGGTCCCCAGCCTCTTCCCTCGTTGGTCCGGCTTGGCAGTCAAAGGGTCACCCCCTCCAACCACCACCACCTGTAACTTTTTTATGTGGTTTTCTACCACGGTGACTTTTTAACGAAGTTTTTTTCCTCTCCCTCCACCTGAAGGCCACCCCTCTGTCACTTTTTAACGTGGTTTGCTCCCACGGTAACTTTTTCATGAGGTTTTCTCCCTCTCCCTCCGCCCGAAGGCACAGCAACAGCCCAAGCCGAGGTCCCGCCGGCCCTTGTGTTCGTTGCTCAGTCAACTGAGTGCCTTAAGCGCTCCCCTTAGTAGTTCGATGAAGGTGTGAAGTCACCTAAGGTGTCACTAGCACAGGTCCGTTAGCAAAAAAAAAAAAACTTCAACGATATTTCCTAACATATTTATAGCAAACATGTGTAAGGATATTACAATAATTAATACCCCTTTAATTAATAAGATACGTCGTTCATATACTGAAAACGTGTCTAAATTACTTCAAAGTTACATAATAATTTAAAATTCTCCGCGTGGATTAATTAAAAATAGACTCTAAAGTCATTAAACTTTGGTCTTAATTACCAGTGGCACTGGCTTCTGTCTTGAGGGCGACAAATAGCTTTGATCCCATTCCTGATTAATTATGAGAGAATAACGTATGTCATGTTTTACATAAGTGTATAATGAGTAGGCTGTAAGAAAAAGTACTTCTAACGTGTGAGGTTTATGTAGAATATGTATAGAATAGAAATCCATATCTATATAATATAAATTAATTGCTGTTCGTTTGTCTCGCTAAAACTCGAGAATGCCTGGACCGATTTGGTTATTATTGATCTTGAAATATTTGTGGAAGTTCAGTGAAGGTTTATACGGCGAGAAACATAAATAATAAGTAAAGGAAAAAATAATAATGAAGACAATTTAATTTTCAAATACAAAATATTCCTAGATATAAAACGTTTGATGTCTTTTGTCATTTTAGAAATAATAAATTCATTCATTTATCAAATATTTATAGGTGCGTTCCGAAATTTATCTGTTTCATAGCTGTAGTATGAGGTCCGATCTCTTTGGTCTGTTTTGTTGCAATACAAAACACTTCTATTTTAGAAATAAAAATAGTACATAAGAAAACTTTAAATAGATTAACTGCATAATTGTGTCGTTGCATTTATAATGTAAATAAAAATGTTGTATTAAGTTTTGACCATATTTTACGCAAATATATGTAAGTGATACGAAGTTCACAGGGTTATTTAGTCTACAATAAGAAAGAACTTATAATGATAAAATACTTAATTAAAGATTTTCAGCGATAGTAGATAGATAAAACACAATAATATTTACTTCTATCTTATTATACATGTAATTTGTGAGTGAAGTAATATTTTATTCATCAAATTATATAGATGTATTTACTAAAAAAATCTAAAGATAAACAAATGGAAAGTCATAGTAATAATATATGGCCACAACTTTAAAGGTCTATAAGTATTTACAGCACTACTTTAATTCTGGCGAATGAAAGGTTAAATAAATATAACTAAAAGTCTTCGAATGTTCTCATTCGAATAAATTAAATTGTAAGAAATTGTTTAGAATATTTGACTTTGATAAAATCTTATTAAAATGCTCGATGCATAAGCTTTCATTATACGTGACAGGGAAGCATAAAGAGGTTAAAGATTCATCTGATCCTTAATTTTTCCCGTGTTTGTAGTGTAAACCTGTTTACGAGGCGACTTACCTTTATTTGTGCCTGACTAGGAAATTCTAATTTATGCCTTATATTTTATATTTGTATATATAACTATATTATTAGATATTATACTGGCAGGTCCGGCGGACGTTGACTTGCACTGATAATAAAAAGTATATACTTATGTGCAGTGAAATGCTTGTGGTGACTATTGTATTCAATGTGATAAGGATTAATACTTTACCCGTCTAAATAGGCATACAATTACATCATTGTATGTGACTATGTTTTAGAAGATAGATGGGTATAGTAAGCAATCCTTAAAAGATTGGTATATGCCATCGCAGACTTTTTTGTAAATCTATAAAAGAGGAATATTTAACAGTGCATTGTTTCGTTTTATCTCAAAAGAATTAGGCAGCGTTTTCGATGAAAGCTCCCAAGCAGCTTGACTTTTTCCAATACTTTCAACAATTGTCGTTATATTTCAAGCAATTTACACAAAACCTTGACAAATTATATACCTAAACCTTCCTCATGTATTACTCTATCTATTGGTGAAGACCGCATTACAACCCGTTCAATAATTTTGAGTTTATCGCGAACATCCAGACAGACAGACACACCCGGCGGACGACTTTGTTTTTTTTTTATATATAGGGGGCAAACGAACAGGTGGGTCACCTGATGGTAAGTGATCAATAGACACTAGCAACACCAGGGAAGCCGAAAGTGCGTTGCCGACCTTTTAATATATGTGGGCCTCCGGCGCTCTCACTGACCGAACAAAACGCAACAGTGCTTGCACTGTTACTTCAGGTCGGTTTTCTGTGGTTTTTTTTTAACATGGGGATAACAGTCGGGCAGCGGGGGGTGGGTTTCTCGCGGACTAAAAACCCCATGGTGCCTTCTCACACCTATTTGGCTGGGAAGCAGGAACTGACAAAGGCACTACTTCTGCACCCTATCTCAGAAAGCAGAATCCGCCGGAAGAACTCTCTCCTTGAATATCTTATGAGATGGAGATGATAGTCTTCCCTAAGTCATAAACTATAGTTGCGATTCGATGTCGTAGCATTTGAAGACAGGATTCGTCCAACGATATAAACCGAACCAAAAACAATACCTATCTTTTTGCAAAATTTCCCAAGAACGTCTGAAACTATTCAGCCCTATTTGTTTCAAGGCATCGGTAAGCATACTAAGCACTCAATACGCATTTTTTTTTCATCCCCAAGCGTTTATGTATAATATTATACAGACTACCTGTTGAAAACTTTGTTTCTTCAGTAATAACACGTACCAAGATACGAAGATCTGCTAAAACAACTGTTTCTACTTTTATTATGAATTATTTCGTGATTTGCTATCACAGGGCGTCCCGAACGAGGTTCATCTTTGGTGGGTCTTCTTAGACCAAGTGACACTATGAAACACGGCGATTCATTTACCATTAAGCATATATTTTTAACAACCGCACGTAGTCACACTTTTCCATTTTCGACAACAGGCTTTAACCACTTATACCATATATACCAACAGTTTAATTCACGTTGTTCCGTTCCGCTCATGTAAAATATTGTTCAACCAACGAGCTACAAAAAAAAATGTAATATTCAAATCAGACTTTGAGTTTTCTGATATAAGCGCGTTCAGACGTGCACATTTTTCAGTCTTATACTCGTATTTATGCTCTCTAATTTATGCAACTGCTCAGAGTCATAAGTACTTCGTTTTTAAATATAATTTCAAATTGTGTATATATGTATTTATCGTAATTTGTTAACCACAGGGAAAAATTTAATTAAAAATAGCCTAGATTATTCCTCTAATTTGGTAAAATTCGAAAACCGGTAAAATATCCGAAAGTATTTTCAATATATTCTCTCACTCGTCGTTTTTACCGTAACATTGTTTTGTTCTTTCAAATAGGATATCAAGTATAGCGTATGATAAATTAAAACATTTTGATGCGGGTGAGTGCCTTAAGCGCTCCCCTTAGTAATCCGGTGAAACTGTAGAGGCCTTGCCAGGTCAACAGTGTAGTCGGCTCGAAAAAGAAAACATTTTGATCTATTAATTTACCAATAAATTACTACATAATATTTTGTCTCCTCCGCTCATGTTTCCTTAATTTTTACCAACATTAGATGGTTATTGGTTCATGTCTCATATTAAAAATATGTAAATGTTAAAACTTATCTATGTGTATTTCTTTTATGTTACAGTATATCGGGACAATGGACGTACCTCGACCGACCAGCCGCGTCGAGATCGTTGCGGCCATGCGACGCGTACGGGTAAATTTACATTTATATGTTAACGCAAAGATTATTAAAATGAGGATTAAGCATGCTTTTTTAGTTAAATTTAGTATGAAAACTATGTCTACTGGTTTAGTTCTATATATCTTGGCGATCATACATAACCTCTACATACACTGTTATCAATTTATTTTTGAAAATATTTACAATAATAAAAGTAGTTTCAAAAAGTCAAATTCAATACAATTTTATGCACAAACTACATATAGTTTGTAACTTAACAGTTTATGACACGCAGGTGCATAGATGACAATTACGAATATCACACAAAAGTTAATCAAACTTGCAACCTCTCGGTTCCACAGTAATACTCATTAACAGTGCACCAAGAGGCGTACAAAATATATATAGACGTTTTAAAGTATATCGCATAAATGAAATACATCGAGAGTAGTAGATAGTTTTATTTGTGACTTCAATCAAATCAAAAATTAATAAAAATATAACATATAACCTACTATCACCTCCTGGTGAGGTATAATAAAATGGGTATCACTAAAAATCTTTGTTAGGAGGCTAAAACGTAACTTTCCTTGTGATCTATCAAACAGCAATCGTGTCTATATATACGGATTAAAACAATAACCGATGATGTAATACACACGGAATTCGATTTAATAAACATATTCAACTGTCATATATTTCAATAAAAAAATTAATTTATTGAATTATTTAGAACTCAATTTTTTTTGCTGAGTTGTCTTACCCTTACACTTTCAGATTTTATAATTAGTACAACAAACAGCTTTACAATATATGTGGTGCATAAGTCATTACATTTTGTAGACATACAAATATATGTGTATACATTTACAAAAACGTGAAGTATTCTTTTTTTATTGTCCATCAATTTCGCTTGTGCTTGTAGGGTTGGATGGACTCGAATCGAAATTGATTTAGACAGTCGCACTTATCGTGGAATAGCATCATTATTGTTAATTATTACTAAAGTTTAATTTACGCCGAGACAAGCACTAGGGGTTTATAACTAGTATAAAATATGCCTTTATATCTTCTAGTTTAATATAGATTGTTAAGTTAAAAAAAAAGAATCTCGTGAAAACTATCGAATGCGAATTAGATAATAAAAAAATATAACGTTTTCCAAGAACAGGAAATTAAACTGTATTTCATTCCGGTATATAACATGGTAGACATGCTCACTAGCTCAATAATATATTTGACAAGTAAAGAAGGTTTTCCCACGAATCTAAATTAGGTGAGTGCCTGTTGACGTTATTTCTCCTGCCTGGAAACGCTATTTTTCCCTTAGCTCCTTATTCTAAAAATTGAATAATTTATTATTGTTTCTGACGAAAAACAACGAAAGTTTTTTTTTATAAGAATAGCTACATTGCTCGTGTAATATTGACTTGTTTAATAATTTTCTTCGATTTATAACTGGATGTTGGTATCAACTATAAATAAACTCCGAAATCATTTCAACCAAAAGTTGGTACAATTGTTTCTTTTTGGAGATCCATTTTATTATAACTCACCATTATTTGTTGGTTATGTTTTATTGTTATTATTAGGTTTTACATCATAATTTATACTATTGTGGGGACAAGGTTGGTGAAAATTTACATGCTTGTTCCTTTTCCACTGTAGGTGAGCACCAAAAAGGAATTTTGTATATTCAACCTCTAAAATGGAGAAAAAGGGGAATTAAAGTTTATATGAAATTCTGTCAAGCTTCTGCTAGTCAATCAGTTATTATTTTATATATACCATTTTTTACTATTTTACATATAATAAAGATTCGAAAATAATTACCACTTAGAAAATGCGAGCGAAACTACGAGAAATTGCTAGTACTATAACATGAACATACATATAGTGTGTTTATTTTTTCTATGACATTGTTCTTAACTATTGAATTTATACTAATATTATAACTTTATAAAACTATTTTCAATATTTTCGTTTTAAAAAAAATTACCAACCTACGCGTGAAAATAATTTTCTTTAAACTTTCTAACATCATAGAACGTAGAAAAAGGGATTTGTAATTAGATATATGAAAATGCTTTCTTAACATTATCTGAAGAGCAATCTTAAAATATCCAAACCAAGCCAAATCTGTTTTAAGCTTTGATACCGTTGAGAATTTTTCTAATTCTACTTTTACCCGGCCATCCCTTATGACACAATAAAGAACGTAATCCGAGAGCCAGATTGAAACAACAACCTTTATAATACATTTTTGTATTTAGTTTATGAAATTGTTAGGTAAATATAAGAATTCGACAACATATTTTATGCACAATGCTTTCTACCTTATTTTTTATTTGGTAACAGTTATAAGTAACTGAGATATACCTTCAATTCATATAAATAGATTATAGTTACTAAGTTATTTTGTAATTATTATTAATGATTAATAGTTCCCATTACCACTAGCGATGAAGATAAAATAACAAAGCCATAATAATATTTCGCTTTATTATTTTACAATTGTAATTACATTACATTTTTACTTCGTACTTGTGTTATAAGGTAAACAAGTTCGTCGGTCGCGCACGTTGGGTTGTCAAATACGTAAGCGGGGTGAGGTAGCACGTCGTTTTCCCTTCCCCTCTACATCACCCGCCCCCGTTAACATCTAGAGTAACTCGCTCTCGCCAACATCTGACACTCCGTAGGGCGGTCGCGCACGAAGTTGTTAGAAGGTGGAACTCGATAAAAATATTGATTAAATGTGAATATATTCATATATGTGTATATATGTAGCAAATTCCTGCGGCTTCAACACCTGTTTCCTGCAGTCAGTTAGTTTCAACTGCTTATATTATATCTATATATGTATAGAACAACTAACTGACGGAATAGTGACGGATTTTCACACAAACTTTCACCCCCCTTAGGGGTTGAATTTCAAAGATATGTTCTTAATACTCAAATATAGTGTAAAAAAACCCGTATGCAAATAATGAAATCGATATACTATAACACCGTTTGCGCGTTCGCCATGAAAGTTGGTACATCTGAATTGTTATTCACGTTCTCCTCCATCTTTAACTCACCACTAGATGGCGTTGCAACACATCAGGTCCGATACCGTTCAACAGATCCTCAGGAATATTTAGTAGATATTTAAATATTTATTATATATTATTAGATATTTATATATTTATTTTATATTTACATTAAAAGGCCGGCAACGTAATTGCGACTCCCCTGGTGTTGCTAGTGTCTATGGACGGCGGTGATCACTCACCATCAGGTGACCCACCTGTTCGTTTGCCCCCTATAATATATAAAAAGAAAACACAGATTAAATATTACCATATTGCCAATATTCAAAAAAATGCAAGCGAAGCAGAGATTCTATATAGTCGTATATATGTGTAACTCGAATACGTTAAATGATATCAGTTCAAGAACAATTTATATACACTTTTCTCGGTATAATGATAATTATGAAATAGAAGGGGATATACGAAACGAGATTATCTTACACGACTGGTTTGTGGTTAAGTAAGGTTATTTGTGCGAGAAAACGAGCAAGTTGTGTAAAAGTTTTTCTTCGTTATTTTCTCGGGCAAAATATTTCTTGTTCTCTATAATTTTTTGGATGACTTTGTTAACAGTTTTAATCGTAGACTCGTGTACGTTTATGTGTCTTAATAACTACTAGTGACTTGTTTTCATTGTAACATTTATTTGTGTTAGTAATTATCCTATACATTTTTTCTTTAATACTAGCAGGCCCGGCGGACATTGTCCTGCCCTGATAATAAAAGAAAATATACTTATGTACATGAAACGCTCAAGGTAACTAATGTATTTAATTTGATAAGGATTAATACTGTATCCGTCTAAATAGCCATCCAATTACCTCATTACATGTGACCATTTTTAGTACATAGGTCGGTATAGTAAGCTATTCTTAAAAGATGCGTATATGTCACCGCACAATTTTTTATAGATCTATAAAAGAGGAATATCTATCTACGCATTGTTTTATTTTGTCTTAAAGGGATTAGGTAACGTTTTCGAAGAAAGTTCCCAGGCGGCTGGACTTTTCCGATCCTATCAACAATTATCATTATTTTTCAACCAATTTACACAAAACTTTGACAAATTATATGCCTAAACTTTCCTCATGAATTATTATACCTACTAGTGACGACCGCACGACAATCCGTTCATTAGTTTTTGAGTTTATTGAGAACATACAGACAGACAGACGCGGCGGACGACTTTGTTTTATAATATGTAGTGATAAAACAATTTCATTATTTAAAAAAAAATTACTCTGTAACTTATATTTATTCCTGTTTTATTCTTTATATTTTAAAATGTCACTGGTTATGACGATAACGGCGATTGATTGTAATTAAATAGTAACACGGTATATATCTTAGTACCTATAAAATCCGTTAAGTATACCTAAATATATTGTGTTACTGGTATTCATTAATCCAATTTAAATAAATAACGTACATGTTATACAGAATTTAAGTATGAGATTTGATTTCAATATCGAATATATTCTATTATTTTTCGTAGACTATAAACATTATTCTTTGATTTAACGATGCTGTTAAAGAGATACAATATAACGTTTTAATTTTTTTTCTCTCTTATAAGTATCCTTTCAAAGGTTTCTTGGAAGAAGTCGCTGTCACTAATAAAGCCGCTTTTAGTCTTATCGTATAATTTAAATATGATATATAATAAAGTTTAAATAAATCTTTATTCGCTTTTCGAATTTATCAAATCATGTTATTCATATAGTATCTATTTCTAAATTGTATATATTTCATCTAACGTACTAATCTACTAATTGCATGGTGGTAGGGCTTTTTCTAAGTCCGCCTGACTAACTACCACCCTCAAGTTGAAAATCTGTCGCCAAGCACCTGTTGGTGTCCGTCTTCCATCTAGGTTTAGCGTGATTACCATCTTAGACCACATCATCATTTAACATCAGATGAGATTGTGGTCAAACGCTAACCTATAAAGTATTTAAAAAAAATCTAAATGTTTATATAACATTACTATAATAAATAATAGCATTCAAAGATATTTTTTTTATCTTTCCATAAAAATTGTAAGTAAAGACATGTGATATAAAGATAAATTTGGTTAGACTTTTAAAAGGAAGCATTATCATCGCATAAGCGAGGCGTGCGCCCCGGGATGGGACCGATCGTGTTACATTGAAATATGAATATGACATGCGTCGTGACGTCGCCTCCATCTGAATATAAATGAATCGGATTGGCCCACATTCCTGTAGGGTAAAAATCATCGTCCAATATTAAACAATTCTTAGGCGGCAACTTATAACCGCTTAAGTTTTTGCTCCCTAGTTTTATTTTTTGTATTCTATTTGTAGCAACCAATCTTCTAGATTATTACTGCCGTTGTCGAGAAGGTAAGAAGTAATAGTATTACAAGTGTCATGTAATAATTTCAATGTTCTGACATTATGTTATGGTCTTTCCAGTGAGTTTTTGTGGCATCTCAGAATATTACAAAATATAGAGTCAAATAAAAGAAAATTATGAATAAAATATAAAAGTCATAGAGTGGCTATGACAGACTAAGATCGCGCTAAAAACTCTTTGAGTCTCTTGTTTAGTCCGTGTAATAAATATAAATTGTGAAACAGCAATGACAAATTAATTATGTTAGTCTGTTGTACATAGTGACTGATCTAAAAAAGAATTAGTCAAAGTCAAACAAGTATTTGTTTTTTGAGTAGCTGTTCCCACGGTTCCGTGGGCGTTTGTCGCTATTATTATAAGTTTGAATTACTAATGTAACAACCAGGTTACAAAACTCTACGTGTTCAAATATGTAGATATATTACTTTTAGAATAACTAAAAGTAATATAACCGCCTATAAAGTGGTTGCATCTTATTTCTACTGATTACAAGTAACTCAAGAAAAGTGTAATTATTTTTCCACATATTCAATTTAGTTGTTGACTTCTGTTTTTGTGGCATTTCAAAGTTTTCAATCCAGAATCTTTAATACCATATTTTTAGATTACCTATCGTCATATACCAACAATGTCGATAGTTTACGTAAGGTTTTCAGAACTAAGATGTAGCTGTCGGTTTGTTAAGAAACCTTTTTGCAAACATTTTGTATACATTTTTATATTAAACTAGCTGACCCGGCGAACTTCGTAACGCCTAACAGTCGATTTTTTAATATTTATTCTGCTATTCGGGACCGGTCACTCAATTGTTTTGCCTTCCCGGAACCTCTCCATTAACACTTAAACTTTATAGTATGGTATTAAAGTTCAAATTGACTTTTAAGTATTATTACGAATCATTTGTATGGGAGTATAGAAAAGTGTCTTTTAAGACTTTTCCAGGTAATTTTTTTAATTTTTCTCTCCGTAAGATCCATCCTCGTACTTCAAGAAATATTCTAAAAAAAGAATTAGCGAAATCGGTTCAGCTGTTCTCGAGATTTGCGCTTAGCAACACATTCAGCGATTCATTTTTATATTATAGATATATGCAAGATTTATTCATCTTATTCGATTCTTCCTAAGTGGATCCAAATAAGAATAATATAAATGTATTCTTGTAGTATTTAAAAGAATATTAATATACTTAATATTCTTGAAATAGAAGTACACTCATTCAAACTAATATTACAAATGTGAAAGTGAACTTGTTTTTTTTTTGTTTGTTTGTTACACTTTCACACCTTAACTACTTAACATATCCTCATTGAATTGTACATTACACATTATTAGGGGTACAATGAAGGACATAAAGTACATTTCGTCTAGAAAAAAAATAGTTTCCTAATGCTACGTCCTAACGCCCGCAAAACCGCGGACAAAAGAAGAAGAAAAAAAAAACAGAATCATTAATATTATTAACTAATTATTTGAATCAAAAGCGACTTTAAAGGTGTACTACCCAGCAACGTTATTAATTAATTCCTGTTAACTTATTACGTGCTTTAGATCTCATTGTTCATTAAATTCTACTTTTATCAAATTATTCTCGGATCAAGTGAGTGCTTCCATTTATTCCTTAACTCGTCTACCTGGTTTAGACGAGCAATTCCCGTTTTCATAATCCGTTTATGGACAGTATATTCATGACCGAACTTTCTTTGCCATTTTTTTTATTATAATATTTATATGGAACGAACAAAATTATTACTTACGATTAGAAATAGTAATAAAATCTTATACACAACACGTACGTAGTTTAGGGTTAATTGTGAAATTAAACCTGCGAATAATAATGTTTGCAGAAAGAGATACAGTTTTAAAACCTTACGAATAAAAAATATTATATAAACACTTATTACTTAAATTTCATTATTCACAAACAATTCTGGGAATTTTGCTAAATTATAATGATAACTGATACACTTTTATACTATGAAAATATGTGACAATTATTATAAAGAGTAATAATGCGTAATGAAATGTATGGCCAATAAGTATTAAAGTACTCTTACGTTCACACTCAAAGTCACGATACGAACAAGCATAATTCATATCATTAGTGCTTCATTGATACAAACTGTTATACGAAATAAAACACCAAATTACCTGAGAACTGAGTAATTGATATCAGTTTATAAAAAATAAAATAACATTTATTGTAAAATAACGCAACTGGGTAGTTTACTATTAATATATCGCGTGCCAAATGTAAAAAGGCACATCACAGCAGTTAAATATGTGTTATATCAAAAGTGCGAATAAATTCATATACACCTTTTTTGCATTGGAAACACGATATAGCTGTTAATGCTACCTATAATTATTAATATGGATATTCTTAATTTATGTTATTGACAAAGGACGCGAAATGTATTTTAAATATACATCTATATATGATAAAAAGATAAACGGATAGAGTTTACTTGCCGGTTATTCTCGATGACTGGGTTGTTATTCGAACCAGTGGTAATATTAACGTTCATAAGCGCCTTCTTAAGGCCTTAATTGAATAAAGCAGTTTTTGAGGTCTTTTTTTGTAAGTTAAATCATAAGGTCATCTGTAATAACAACTATTTTGGTTATCCCTTAGTTGTAAATTAATTTCAGTTACTCACCACTGACATTTCTTATTTTTAGTACGAATTCAAGGCGAAAGGGGTGAAGAAACGGAAGGTGACTGTTGATGTGTCGACCAACGGCGTCCGTGTTACAACTAGAAAGAAAAAGGGGAAGAACAAGGTGAGTCAATACTTTGTGCTAATATTACTTGGTAAATGTAATGATAGTTACACATATTTAAAATTGTTGCTGTTAAAATTAGTTCTATTCTTATTATACAAATAAGAAAATAGCGGACTAGCAAACAATATTTCACCGTGGTACTTTACTCTGTTGAATTCATATCAGAAAATACATTGACATTTACATTTCAAATAAATCACAAAGATCGGTGTGAGAATCATTTTTTTAGAAATAAGATATCTCTGTTATATCATAATAATATAAAAATATACATATGTTTGTGTATAAGCGATGATGGCACAGTTGCTAGTGTGTTCGGACACAACGTCGAAGGACGTAGGTTCATATCCTAGCAACTGTGTCGGACCTTTCGGTGAAGGAAAAACATCGTGATGACACCATAGCATGGTGGTAGGGCTTTTTCTAAGTCCGTCTGGCTATCTACCACCCTCAAGTTGAAAATCTGTCGCCAAGCACTACCCGTTGGTGTGTTCCGGCAGCTGCACTTGAGAGCTAGTCTCCCTTTAGGTTTAGCTTTATTAACATCTTAGACCACATCATCATTTAACAACATCAGATGAGATAGTGGTCAAACGCTAACCTATAAAGTATACTATATATATATATATAAAATCCAATTGTCATGTCTCAAGTTTCACAGTGTCATCGTACATATGTTACGACATACCAAAATCGTTCATATTTAATCCTAAATCTAGAAAAAGTTACGTACCTAATCTACAGTATTTTTTTTCCTTTAACCTTCGCTTGATAATATTGTGGTGGCTGTGGCAACAGCGACTACTATAGCTAGTTTAGTTTATAGCGATTCTCATCATATCGATAAATTTAACATTGCGATGAATGTAATCTAACCTTACGGTGGATTACAACCTAAAAAATTGCCCTAAAATAATCACAATAATAATAATGAAATCACCATAGAAAATCCAACATTAATGACATAGATTAAAGAAATATTTATGTATTTAAATAGCTTATATTATTTTGCCTTCTCACTTTAATTATGATTATGTATTCAGGCTGCACAAGATTTTAAAATGTTTTCGATTTAAAATTATTTCAGAAAAAAAGTGTTGATCAAAGGTCTGTAGAAAAAATAAATAAACTAAAAGAAAAACTTAACTTTACGAAATTGTATGACCGAAACTGGTAACACACTAAAACTCCATATCTAGAGGGGGATTAACTATTAAGTACAACCGCCGGAACACACGTATAAGAACACAAGTACTAGGTGGCGGATTTTCAACTAGAGGGTGGTAGCTAGCTAGGCAGGCTTAGTAAAAGCATATTATTATCGATTTTTTTTTTATCTATATACGTGTCAGTATATATAGATATATAATGAATCGTTTTGAAGTTCAATAATGTAAAAAGTACTAAAAGTAACTGCTCAGGATTAAAGCCATTCGATGTGAAACTTTTAAGTTACTTAATTTTTTTGGATTCGATTGAATCTTTGCCATCTTTTTAACACACAACTATTCGACCGAGAATCAGCTATTTAATCTATAGAGAGGAGGTCACTTCAGGACTGTTAAGACAAAAAAATATGATTTTGAATGAAATTGGTTGATATGCAATTATTATTGACAAATAGAAAGTGTCCTGATACTATGGTTTCATTTTCATTTTCCTTCACCGAAAGCTTAGATTCGTAGTAAGAGATATGATCAATGTAGTATCCGAGCGTGCTCCTTTAGCGTACCATTGCTTTATCCGGATCTGAAATTGATTTCCTTTACGTACATTTTGCTTCTATGCAAATTGTATATTCTAAACTATGTTAATAGACAAACGCACACACGCACATCCAATAGTTCGATATACAGACTGTGAACTAGAGTTTTTGGCGGGATCTTAGTCTGTCATGTAATGGTTTTTCTATATTTTATTCATAATCTTGTGTTATTAGACTCTATATTTTGTAATATTGGTGGTATTTTACGTAATATAGTTCGGTTATTATGCACAAGTGAAGTGGATGGGTAATTATACCACGGAGCATGCATTCTGAGATGCCACCAAAACTCCATGGAAAGTTCTAACAAGGAAACCACCATCTTGTTAGAACATTATATTGATCTATGATATTATGATGGCTCAGTTGGTAGCGTGTTCGGACACAGCGTCGAAGGACGTAGGTTCTAATCCTAGCAACTGAGTCGGAGCTTTCGGTGAAGGAAAACATTTTGGTGAAACGATAGGATAGTGGTAGGGTTTTTTAAAAGTCCGTCTGGCTAGCTATCACCCTCAAGTTGAAAATCTGTCACCAAGCATCTCTTGGTGTGTTCCTGCAGCTATACTTGAGAGCCAGTCTCCCTCAAGGTTAAGCGTGATTTACCATCTTAGACCATATCATCGTTTACCATTAGATGAGATTGTGGTGATTTTCTTACCTATAGGTAATAAAAAAATCTATAAATATTATCCTAACCAAAGGTCTTGAAAACGTAAAGTATGATTAAACTTGGTCAGCGCGTAGACGAACTTCAACACTTTGGTATTCATTCCTAGTCATTATATTTCATGTATACCTAATTATTATTATTTTTTTATTATTAATTTAATGGGGAAGGAAAATTGTTCTTGTAAGTGTAATAATATTGTTAAACTTCTTCCTTGTGAAATACTGGGTTGTTAAATAAATGACGTACAGTCTTATTTAATAAAAAGACCGTAGTTGAGGAGGAAATATCCGTTTTTTGTAAGAACATTAATCATGTCAATTTATAATGGGTGCCAGTCAACCTTCCATCTCGAATGAATCGCAAGGAACATCCTTTGTAACACCAACCCATTGTGATTCCGGTCTGGGAAGAATAACCTGCGTTCTGTCCGGCTAACTATGATTACTTATAAATATTCCTACCGCGTCTTTATTAGAGACGGATTTTGAATCAACAAAATATTGCATAAATTCCATGCAATGTTCTAAATATTTAAAATATGATTTTTTGTATAAGCCCTCATAATGAAAATTTTATTTATTTTGAATACTCATGAGAGATTTCATTAGGTTTCAACGCATACAAAAATGTTATAAAATATTTTTATTTTATATATATATATATATATATATATATATATTGTATTTGAGAGACATGTTAATTATAAAGTATGTTAATAATGCTTATTATCCCAATAATTAATTTTATAATAAGCACAAAATTGTTATACATGAAAGTTGCTTTAATTCAGTTGTTACCTATAAAAACTAACAGCGTTACCTAAATTATTCCTTTTGTTTTTTTTTTCTAACTTTCAAAACTATTCCCATAATAATCTGTGCATCACACATATAATCGCCCCGTCTGGGATTCGAATCCACTATATTTAGCACAGTGGTGAGGCGGCCGCTGAAACCATTACACCACTCGTGCATGTGTATAAATGTGAAATGTTCAAGCTATACCCTAATACACTAATATAAAGGAAACGCGTACGGTCCTATGAATTTAATGTAATGTAATAATTACTGCACTAATTATATTACTCGGCCCGAAATATATATAGAGATACTTTAAAGAGATTCAAGAAAGAGATATCAGACGTAATCTAATTTCGCATTTGCGGTAATTACTTTGAATTATTTCAACATGGTATCCTTCATTCAGCCTTAGTTTCAAAACGGAACGCTATTTTTACAGTATAATTTTTACTCGTAATCAATAATTCAAAAGTATTTAATATTTATTTAATCAACGTCTTTATAATATCTGTAGTTTTTATCAGTATACCCGTGAGATGTCTCGTAATTACGCTCCCAGGCTTTGTACTAATTGGCAGCTGTTTCTCAGCTTGCTAAGCTCAATATCATTCCCATTAAGAGAATATCCACCCGTAAGAAAATATCTTAGTTACATCGCGAGGTTTAGTAAACCGATTTATATCATTTTTTTATTTCGATATCAAGTTTTTAAGTTATTCTCGTATACTAAATGTTATAATTTATCTTTCGTCTGTCTATTGCATGTCGCATTACAGCCGGCCGCGGAGTAGGGGTAAACTGAAAGGCGTTCGGCAGATAATTCAAGGCCAATATGGCGGCGACCATGGCTCAATTCGAAATGATTCCATGACTTAAATAAATGTTGTGCTCAGTTTTTGAAATGCGTCTATCATCTGAATGATTGCATTTATTATGTATTCCGTACTTTCTACATCTACATATGATTGAAATTGAAATGTATAATTGGATATCGTGTCTACTATTGATTTTCCATTATCATTCGTATTCTCCAATTATTAAGTTAAGATTAAAAACGTGATTTTAATACCCTATACCGAATAATTTTTTGAAAATTTTCAGTTAAATGCCTATGATCCAATAAAAATTTTCCCTTACGTAGTGGCTTCATAAATAAACCCACACAATTTTTTATACATGAATATAGCTTTTATGTTATAACAATATAATTTTGTTTTAAACTAGCAGACGCCCGCGTCTTTGTCTGCGTGTATCCTTATAAAATGTTGTATTTACGCGAAACCCTATTTTTTCTCTAAAATAAAAGTAGACAAAATTACTCCTAATACGATCAGCTATCTCCCAATGAAAGTCTCGTCAAAATCTGTACAACCCTTTCGGAGATTAGTCGGAAAAAACAGATAGACAGATATTTTTTTGTTTTATTGATAACGTATATATACATATATTTATATAAATTTCATAATAAAAAGCTATTATTTTAACATTACACGCAGGCACTTGAATTTTATTTTGATTTGGAAATTTTTCGTCGGAAATCCCATAGAACACGTCAATAAATAAATATTCATACCTAAGGTTCGAGAAAGTCTTGTATTGATTTGATTTTCATATCAAATTTTAGTCATAGTTATGTGATAATAATAGTAAAATTTTTCTATCGTAGCTTCTATTCGTCGTAAGTTGTGCGGAACGAGCACTGAACTACTAAAAAGCACTATTATTGACTAAAAACAATTCGAGGAATTTATTAAATGTTATATATATATATATATACAAATACAAAATAATCGTTGCCAGTATTTTCAATTTTCGTTTTTATATCACTATTTATATAGAAACATTCACAAAAATTGTATTGTGATTTTTATCACAAAAAATTCTTCTATGAGTATAATTATATTCTTAGTGCTTAGTTAATTTATAAATGCCCAACTACAGATCGTTAGAACCTGCACCGACCTCATAACACTCACACTTACTCAAGTGTAGCAATCTATAATAACCAGCCTCAGGAATATTATCTCTTTTAGAATGGATGACTGACATATGAACTTACCACGAGTTTTTTTTTATATTATAGGGGGCAAACGAACAGGTGGGTCACCTGATGGTAAGTGATCACCGCCGTCCATTGGCACTAGCACCACCAGGGGAGTCGCAAGTGCGTTGCCGGTCTTTTAATTACGAGTATGTGGGCCTCCGACGTTCTCACTGACCGAACGAAACGCAATAGTGCAACCACTGTTACTTCACGTTGGTTTTCTGTGAGAGGGTGATACTACCCCGGGCGAGCCCACCCATTCATGCTGAAACCAGTAATAGCTTCAGCGTAGCTGTACCACCTATATAAGTTTGCTACGTCATGCCTTAAAGAAAGAAAAAGCCATAGGTTTTACCATGTTCTTGTCTTTCTTTGTATTGTTCATTGTACGATTCAAAGCCAAGCCTCATTATAGAGTGCCTAATCACGGTACTTTACTTCTTATAATGTAATTTCATTTTACAATACTACTTCAGTCGAGACTGCCGCTGACTACATAATTTGACATTATATTTGTTTCATAGCAACTTTCTTATTACAGAAACGAGCTGGTTCGAAGCTGTTCGGTCGTGGCAGAAATAGCAACAACGGCGACAGTGTTGAGATAATGCACCATCCTATTTATCGTATATTTTACGTGTCACACGACAGCTCGGATCTGAAAATATTCTCTTACATTGCAAGAGATGGACCCACCAACGTTTTCAAATGCAATGTATTTAAAAGCAAAAGGAAGGTAAGTGAAATTTCAGATGCTTGTGTTTGATTAATTATTATTACTGGTGTGATAAGTCATGACGTTTGTGTCCGATCAACTGGCGATTACGTCTAAGACATCAGCCAAAGTGACATGCTTAGGCGTGTTGCGTTCCCAGGATCAGGCGATTGATATCGAGTAAGCAAGCGGTTGTAAGGCTTTGTACCATTCACAGAGGCATAACAGCGATGGTTTCCGCTGCCTTGTAGACCTCTCGACAATGGCGGATGTTTTCTAAATTCGCTTACCATCATGTGTATCAGTGGAGTTATTATCAGGCGCTTCAATAAAACAAAAATCTATAGCTACATATTTTTAACAACAATTTTAAACGATAAAAATATAAAAGGACATTATGAAAGATTTTTTTTTATATATATTATTTTATCATTCGCAAACCATCCGCTGTTCTGAAAGTATTTTACTTTCGCCATACCAGTTATTGATAATCAAAATAATTCAGGTACTTCACGAGTAGAATTTAAATTTAAAATAAGATTGGTTACGCTGTTGGTTTACGCTATTTTTTTTTTTGTTCTATTTCCGTTGATTTATCGTCTTGATTTTTTTAGTAATCATTATAAATCTTATTTCAAAATAAAATCGAATCGCATTGGTCATATTTATAAAAGATTAGAATTGCATAAATGTTTTTATCATTATTAAAACGGCACCCTCGCTGTTGAACGACCTCTGAAGTGACACGCGTTGCTCACAGCCGAGAAAGTTTTTAACGTTATTTGAAAGCTTTTTATGTAAACAAAAAGATCTTTATTTTAATAGATATGTTTTTTTGCAGTAGCAAATCGCCAGAAGATTTTATACGAGTTAGTTATAATACACAAAATGATAATAAAACCTACCCCCCCATATCACCCAACGAGAACGTAACTTACTATTAACATAATAATTTTTAGAATTAGATAAGTAGACTCAAATAACAATATTACACACTTTTACTTAATAAGATACATGGTATACATATATAGGAGTAAGCACTCCATTTTTATCGACCTCTGTAAAATTGTTATTTGTACAGGGTTCAATGTGATATTTTTTTGTATTGTACTAGCTAGCAACACCTTGTACTTTATCATTATCATATGTATACACACAAGCAATTTCCCGTGGCTTTGCACGTGCTTTCTATGCTGTAAATATAGTCGCCTTTGTATTTTATACTAGTAGTTGCCCGCAGCTCCGCATCCGTTTTTTTATAATTGTAAATTACTTCGTATAAGATCTGTTAGTGAAAGTTCCGTGAAAAATGGTTCAAACGTTTTGGATATAGTACTGCAAACAAAGCCATGGGTAAAAACTAGTCCAAAATGAAAAAGCCCTAATTACTTTTTATAATGTTAGCTATCTGTCAGTGAAAGTCCCATGAAAATAAGTCCAATCGTTTTGGAGATAGTACTACAGACAAAGCCAGGGATGAACGCTAGTCTGAAATAAAGTAGCCTATGTTACCCGCTGTAATTTTAAGTATCCGTCAGTGAATTTTTTTGTCAAAATCGGTTCAGCTGTTTCGGAGATTATCCGGAACATACAGACAGATAGACAGACAAAAATAAAAAAATTGTATTTTTGTTATCAGCATTGTGTATTCGTTCATATCCAATCAGTAAATAGTCATTATTTAAACAGACACTCCAATTTTATTTATATGTATTGATGTATAGATTAAAAGAACAACTGATTGCTTTAAAAATCACGGCTATTCGTACAAACTTTTATACAATTTTTCATCACCTTAGGGGTTGAATTTACAAAAATCCTTCCTTGGCGGCGCACTTACAGTGTGAAAAGAAGATTTTCACAATCTTAGCTCAATTGCTTTGGACTGTGCGTTGATATGTCAATTGGTCAATTAGTTAGTCTTCCATATATTTATATTTATATACAAATCGACCGCTCGCAAATTTTCTCGGCAGCTATGGACGTCATAGATGAAATTTTCTGAAATGATCACATCTACGCTTGACACGACTATATAATGTGGGACCTTTAAATTAAGTTATTGTAAATGAGTATAAAATAAAAAAATATATCTACTTGGATAAACTCAATGTTATAATTGGAGTGTAGATGGGACGTTCTTTCGACGGTGCGAAGAGGTGCTAAATACACTATGACTCAAATGATGCGTTGGCGTGTGTTACAAGTACTTTGATAATGTATCTTCCGTGAAATAACGTGTAAAATACGACATAATTTCGCAGCATGTTTTGCTAATATTTGTATTAATAATTCATCCTCAAAAATTTCAAGTTTTTTTCTCTTTGTTATAAATTAGAAGAATAAAATAGAGAAAGCAAGAGATTAAAAATATGTCTAAGTTTTGTGTAGTGGTTGTTGTTTATGACTTTTTCAAAGGGAAAACAATATTACACTGATTTGGGTGGTAAGCGGTAATAAGCAGTGATGGGAGTAAATTTATAATTTTTGAAGAATATTAGTCAATGAAATTGATTCATATATATGCTGTTATCAATTATTTGTTGGTATAATGCAAAGTCCAAAATAATCCAAAGAGAATATATGTGGGATGAATAAAAATATTATGTTTTGCCCATCATAATATTTGCTTTAATTGATTGATTGCTAAAAGTATTATTTCCGCAAAATAATATTTCAAAATTCGTTTTTAGAAATCCGTACCTCATTGAAGCGATGCTGGCTCAGTTAGTAGTATGCTCAGGCATAGCATCGAAGGGCGTCGGTTCGAATCCTAGCAACTGAGTCGGAGCTTTACCACCACCGTAATGTTAACCGTATGTGGAAAAAATACAGAACTGTGGATTTCTCAGAGTTTGAAATCGCGAATACGTCGTGGGCTGGAATGGTAATTATTTGCATACCTTCCTTCAGGAAGAGGCCTATGGCCCTGCAGTAGGTCTGAAAAGCTGATGATGATTTATAAGTAAGACCACCCTATCGTTCCGCGTCAAACCACCACCGCGTCCACGAGGACACTAGCGCCACAGAGGCTCGTATCACCCGACGCGAACGAGTCTCGTTACCCGCCATTTGTTGTCGAGAGGCTGCTTCACTGGGTTCAGCATCTTCAGCAGTTGGCGGACAAGCTGGGACGTGACCCCAATGCTCGCCCATTCTGGATGTAGACGAGTACCAAGTCATTCAAGACTACCTGGAGAAACAAGAGGGGGTGGTGTGGTTTTGTACACTCCACACATGTAGCGAAACCTGACGGTCACGATCCGCTGCCTTCCAGTCGAAACCTTCCTGGAGGATATCGTCGCGGCCCTTCCAACGAAGGGCTTCACCGCTGACTACGTCTGACCGATAAGAGGGCGCAGCAGTAGACCAGGGTGCATCTATTACCACGTAGTTTTGCAAAAAACGCCTAGCCTAATTCCGGCCATCTACAACACTACCGAGCTTCTTAAGATGGCAGGTGTGAAGATCGAGGCATGGCGGAGGTGGCGTGGGCTAGCACAATGTCACTGGTACCAGCAATTCCGCCACTCCTCGCAGAACTGTCACCGCCAGATAGCCTGCCTCAACCCTGCACACCAGTGCGTGCACCCCGCAAACAACACAGTGCTCTACCCCGTGTTCAAACGGGAATCAAGAAACCGCCGAGTAGGGACCGTCGCCCGGACCGGTGATTCCGGGTGTAAGACGGACGCCAGCATCGCGCCCACGACAATAGTCGAGGAGTCGACAACTGGAAGCCTCATGGCCGCGCAAACGACCCACCTCTCCGAGGAACAGCGGCTAGAAAGCCAAAAAACAAGAAAAATCCCCCGCAACCGGCGAACATCCCTCCGAAAGGTTGCGACACTGTGTAGCTACTGAGAGATCTACTGCAGGAGAGCAAAAAGTACCTCAATGGGGTGAAAAATCTCCTTGCCATGTTGAAGTGACAAGGACCCGACGGGGAAGAGGCATGCCTAGTGTTCCTGGACAAACTCTTAATCCACGGTGACTAAGACATCAGGCAGATGCCCGGCCAATCTAAACGGCCCACCGACAACATCACCACACCACAAGCACACCAAACGAAGTATCACCTACTATAGTGCAACCCCAGGATCAGCTCGTCTTCACGAGCCGCCAAAACACCACCGCAAGAGAGTATAACCTGATATGGTTTTCCCCACGCCTACACTGCCTTTGTGTATTTATAAATTACTAGCTTCTGCCCGCAGCTCCGCGTGCGTTTTTTTTTTATAATTGAAAATTACTTCTTATAAGATCAGTTATCTGTTAGTGAAAGTTGCGTAGAAAATTGTTCAAACGTTTTGGAGATAGTACTGCAAACAAAGCCATGGATACAATATAGTCCAAAATAAAAAAAGCTTTCAATTACTTTTTATAATGTTAGCTTTCTGTCAGTGAATGTTTCTCACCGTTTAAACTTTCCCTGAACTTCCACCTATATTTCAAGATCAATATAAGCCATATCGGTCCAGCCATTCTCGAGTTTTAGCGAGACAAACGAACAGCAATTTATTTTTATATATATAAATAAATATATAAATAAATAAACATATATATATGAATGTTCATATGTATGTAAAATTGAATGTTGCTCCGCTCTATAAACTAATATGCTGTGTGGTGCCGGCAGAGTAGAATAGCATCATTCCATATCTTCCCGTGGGTATTGTAAAAGGCGATTAAGGGAGTGTTCTTCTCCCTTCTCACCGTGATCCTGTACCATCTATCTGAGTCCTTCTCCGGTCGTATCGGTTCCCATTCCACTGGGTCTAGAAGAACAAGGATGAATATGTGCACCTGTGCCTTGCCCGTACACTTATGCACCTTAATATATCCTGCATGGATGCGCGGTCAGATGACCGCTTCCATTACTGGACTTGTTGCCATGACCGAAATCAGTGGGAATCATCATCATCATTATCAAACTATAATCATATCAAATTACGCCAAAATCCGTCCAGTAGTTTTCCTTACAAACTACACACAGACAGACAAAAATTTTAAAAACCAATTAAATGTGTTCTGTTATAAGAATTTATATGTTAAAATTAAGGTCTCTCGGAGAACTTTTCTAAAATATATTTAATGTACAGATTTCATCTCTTTACCCTTATATTATATGTATAGATTAATATAATATATACAAGTATTCGAATATATATATATCCGAAATATCTGGTCGTCTCATGTTTCCGACTCAGTAAAACCACTAATTAATATTGTGTTACGTTTTATAACAAAGTCCCGAAGCATATTACCGATTTGCCGGACTATAAATGTAAGCGCCATGTCAAGCGGGTTCTGGTATTAAAGAGCTAGTATAAAATGAATCAATCAATATGTAAACGATGAAATCTGGAATTGACACCTCTCTGTGCATCCGCTAAAAACGATTGTAACGTGTAATATATTTTAAATATACATCTATATATGTTAAAGAGATAAACCCGATCGAGTTTCTTATCGGTTCTTCTCGATGGCTGGATCGTTTTCTGATCCGGTGGTAATTTTGACATTCATAAGCGACTTCTTAGGGCCTACATTGAATAAAGTATATTTTGATTTGATTTGGAGTACCTATGATCCTATAAACAACGACAGTCGAGAAAAAAATACATTACAAAAGAGTAAATTTAGTCATTATGTCAGATTATATCAAAACGGTAACTATGTATCGAGGAAGTCAATAATTGTATGACACTATAATTGTTAAAGATTCTAAGAGTTTGTTGAAATATCAATACAATTTCAGAATAACAAAGCAACAAAATAGATAAATGCGTTCAATGTGTGTAAATAAAGAAATTGCCGGTCATTGGAGATTTGTAAACGCGCGAACTTTGTCAATATTTGCATCACTTTTCTTTATGTGTCCTTATTTAATATATATGTGTTCAATTATTTGTTAGTGTGTGTTTTCATTCGAAAAATCTCTCTTTTACTTTAAGCTTTAAGATGTCGAAGTTTAATGTATTTCATTTCATTTTAATATAGTCATGTAATATAGTCATTTTAATATAGTAATCTTAAGCCAATGTCATAAATGCGAAAACCGAGTTTGTTTTTTTTTTTATATACTTTATAGGTAAGCCTTTTGACCACAATCTCTAAGATGATAAGTCATGCTTAACCTAGAGGGAGACTGGCTCTCAAGTGCAGCTACCGGAACACACAAACAGGTGCTTGGCGAAAGATTTTCAACTTGAGTGTGGTAGCTAGCCAGACGGACTTAGAAAAGGCCTACCACAATGACAATATTTTTGTTATGCTTTTGCGCCGTACCTATTATATTATTAAGTATATGGGTCACTTTAACGCGCGTAAAGCTACGAGCAAAAGCTAGTACAAAATATTTCTAAGGCAGTCTTTCAATAAGAAATTGTTTATCTAATGTCATTTTGATAAACGTATATAAAAAGTTCAAGGTTTTCACAAAATATCTTACGCACAAATCAAAAGATAATTATATTTTTAGAACAACCAAGTGCAAGTCGTGACGTCAATGATATTTTGTGACGTAATTATATACTGAACGATCATTTGATATAGATGTATTCATATATGAATTATAGTATTGTTCATCCAAGAATAAAATTTCTAAGAATTTTGTAATTCACTAAAATTATTGCGATACATTCAATTGATACTTACATTTATATTAATTTTAAAGCCAATATTATGAGTTATTTTAGAACGATCTCGTAGTATCGGCGTTTGACGAATCCGTGTGATTATAATTAGCGGCTTAAAATAGCGTCTATTTAAAAACAACGCGTCATTCATATATGAGTTTCTTTGATATTGTATACCCTTTATCTGCAATGAATAACAGCGAATAAAACGTACACTGATAGTAATAAAAATTATGACATTCATAGCGAATATATACTAAACTATTGACTTTTCTATGGATATTAAAAAACAAACGTTTCTGGTCTTTAAATATATATGCAGGGTGGCTGGGTACAGCTAGGTATAAGATTCGCCGTCGCGTCATGCTTAAACGTGTAATCCGAGCGGGGTGGTAGGATGTCTGTTATTCTGCACATTACGATGAACTCGACATAGGGATTCTATTGATTTGCATGACAAAAATGACTGTCGGTGGATTGGTAGATTTCGCTGACGGTGTCACCATTGTGTGTGTTTATCGAAATCACAGTACGCAGTCACTTTGTCGTGCTATAATAAACTGCGAAAGTTGTTATTTATATGTACCTACCTACAGAATAGTAAAAGACAGTGAATCTATTAATTGAAATAAAATAACAAATTCAACATAGAAAAAAGCTGTCTCATTTTATTTACTATATTTTAATATTGAGAATACCTGTACAAGGTTTGTTAGGTTTTTACTTTGTATACTATAATGCCATACCTCTGCAAAGAGTAAACTAAAACTGACAGTATGTGAATTATAATCACGTCGGCGAGAAGATCGAGATAGTCGGCTAAATACAGTTTCGTATAGCGTTATCTTTGTCTATATCAGTCATATTGCGCTGTACGATAGACTGTGGACGCTTTAAGAAACTGAAACAATCTGATAACTCATTCGCTCTCACTCTTCTCTCCAACGTGTCAAATCAAATGCCAGGTATACTGTAACGTAATTCTATAACATGCTGGTAAATCAAAATTTATAAGTAAAACATTGTTGTATAAAGGATACCATAGCAGTAGTTTTATTACGAAAATCATTTCAAATCTTAATCAAGTTCTCTTTGTATAATTAATTTATTTTGTAATTATATGATTTTGACCCTAAAACATTATAATACTTTCTTTAAAAGGATCAAATAAATAATTAAAAAGGCTTAAATTACAATAAGGTGGTAAAATTAGAACTGCATAAGATTTGGAATTTAAAATTACTTTATATTCACAGCTGCCGATACATATTAAATAAACACGCGGTCTCTGTGTACACAATTCGAAGCATTAATTCTACTAATCTATCGCGGTAATAAATCTTGATCATTTTCATGACGTTCTAACCAAACTCGATTTGGCCATACTTACCTCCGGGATAGTTTCATGGAAATGTTGTTACCTGAATAGATTTGAGATAGTTCAGATCAGACACGACGTCTGTGAACAACACTTTTTTGTAATCAGAATAGGTAATTGAAGAAATTAGTACAGAGTAGGGTTAAGAGAGAAAGGAAACAGAAAAGTTTTGAGCTTGAAAGTGGACGTATATAGGAGTAGAGGAAGACCGTAAAAGATGTGGATGGATTGTAGTGAAAAATGATATATGTATAAAAAGTGTGAATACTGAGATGATATCTGACAGGGGAGAGTGATAAAGGAAAACATGTTGTGCCGACCCTACTTAGGTGGGATAAGGTTAAGATGATGAGTATAGTAGGGTTAAGATATATATAATAATGTCAGAATATCCACTGTTACTTAATCAAGTAATGCTATCGTATGCTATCAATAAGTACGCTATAGGCAATCACCTAGCTTCGGAGATCGTAATTAAAAAGGAAAACTTAAACGTGAGTTTTATAAAATCTCATTTGACAAAGGATTTCAAAACTGTTAATAATAATAATAATGTGAAAAAGATATTAAATTATCAACTGACAGGATTGCAAAATCTGTTATTAAAGATGTAGAAACCGATGTTTACAAGATTCTTTATTTTTATGAAAGACAAATATTTAGTAAACAAACATTATTGTCTTATTTGTCTACGTAATGTACCTTCTCATTGGACTTAAATAAGATTGGATGTGATGGGAATTGTATGGGAGTTCACCCAGTTCTGAAATAAAATGAAATTACTATTTAGATTCGTATTATGTTAGTGTATGTTTTAGCATATTTCAATCTATGCTTGTCAATTGCACAAAAAGCGATTTTTGATAATTATATTGAAATACTAAGACCCTTGTTATTTAAAACCTATTTAAAACCTAGACGAATGAAGTCTTCTATCGTTTATATTTCATGTTATCACGGGAACGGTAATAATGTACGTAGATGAAATCGCTAGGACGAGCTACTGAATTACATCATCATCTCCTTAGCCTTACCTAATTTGAGTAAGGTGGTTCGGCATAACATATTTTTCTCTTCCACTCTCTCTGGTCCGATTTTATCTCATACAATCTAGTCATAGTCCTTTCGGTCTCTTCTTATATATATATATTGTTTTTTTTTTTGAACTGACCTACACTGTTGGCCTGGCAAGGCCTCTACAATTTCACCGGACCACTAAAGGTCTCTTCTTATATGTCCGTCCACCTTCATACCTAACTTTTACGAATACATGATTATCATCTCTCCTCCTCACGGCATGCTAATACATGGTAACCTATTAATCTTCAACTTCTCTGTCACTGGTGTTATTTTCAAACTTCCTCAGATATACTCATTCCCAATCTTATCCACTCTGGTTACACTACACATCCATCTTACCATTTGCAACTCGGTCACATGTAATATTCTCTCATCCGTCTCTTTCGTAACTGATCATTTAGATCCATACAGTTTCAAGGGCATTCGTGGATCACAAGCTATCCCGATACCTTT